>OZ022591.1:5653980-5719150 GCA_963669155.1 Arbacia lixula | reverse complement strand
AGCCCCCATTTTACTCGGAGTGGTAATCGCGCGATCGCTCTTCGTTGCGCTGAGTTTCGTCGCGCGTTGTACATGAACACAGTAGAGGTCGGTGTGTGTACACGACTTCGGGCTGAAAAAATGCAACTAGAAAGAGCCTTGTACATGACGCATCAGCTGTCAGTTTTCCTTTGATTGTTGATTTCGCCTATTATCTATGATTATTAACCTTGATGTATTTTTAAACTGTCATCATTCTTTCTTTATCTATATAATTATTCTCTCTTTCGTTTTTCTCTCACTTTTTCCTCCATTCTCTATCTGTATCCTGTTATCTCGCTCTCTCTTTCTCTTTCACTCTCTATTCATCTCCCCCTCTCCCCCTCTCTCTCTCTCTCCCCCCCCCTCCCCCCCTCCTCTCTCCTCTCTCTCTCTCTCTCTCTCTCTCTCTCTCTCTCTCTCTTTCTCTCTTTATTTATATCACGGACGCCCAGTGTAATTGATTGCCATCCCCACTATTCATACACCTAAACAATAGTATACGCTCTGGTCGACTATCAATGGCGTTCATCAACGTTAATCTCACTAATCTAGCGGATCGCTGGTGCGTATCAACGAAAAAAGCGTGCTTTACACGTAAAAGAAAAGAACACCAGTCAATGTTCTTCCGCTTTTGGAAGCAAATAGCGCTAATGAAAAAGCAGCGTCTGAGAGTCATGGCAACGACCCCGCGACCCCACTCAATGCTTGCAAACTCGTGACCTACAACGTCACCAAAGTGGCCCTCCCCTATGGTGCGCCATAGGTGCTGGGAGAGAAATTTGATCTTTTTGAAATATGACAGCTCAAATATCATGCTTTCTCTCTCTCTTCTCTCTCTCTCTCTCTCTCTCTCTCTCTCTCTCTCTCTCTCTCTCTCTCTCTCTCTCTCACTCTCTACAGAAACGGATTGCTGAGTTCGTCAATCGATCGTATGGCACACTTCGACTGGCACGGCAATGTCAATTTGTGCATGTTTCATTTCGTCCTCAAACCAAATCACGTATGGAGCTGCGTTCATAGGTTTACGGACATGGACATATTTTTATTACCAACAGTCACACTACAGTGAACACATTTTGATAGGAAATTGATAAGCCGCCTATGCACAATCTGTTGTGTAGGCGTTGAAGCGTCGCCGAGTCAAATCGTGAGACTGACACAAAATTGGTAATTTTGTGGCTTTTATTATGTCAAATCCTTCTGCGAGTCCAAGATTTGGTCGGAAGCTAACTGCAGCTGTAGATATACCCGCCGACATGAAGGAGACGGGTTCGAGACGCCTGCTGCAACCATTGCCAAAAGATCCTTCCACTTCACCCTCATCCTCGCATAGACGGACAGTTTTATCGCCCACTCCTGCACAAGACGATCATGGTAAAGCGCCTCAGCGTCCAAGATCGCCGACGGTGGGGAACCTTCTGCATGTCCACGAACCGGGGATGGACAGTCCGTCTCTGATACGACGTCGACGGCATACGATCAGCGGAGGTACCGTCTCCCAGGCAGTGCAGAAGTGTGTGAGTCGTCGTGATACTGACATCCCTGTGGTCGTGGTCGACGACAGCGAGTTAACACAACGGACGGGGGAGGATGTCAACCAGTCATACCAACATCAAGAACCAATGCCGTCGTCATCACTCGCCTTCCAGAGAGCCATGCGTGAGCTGAGGTTGACACCGAGAGGCGGGTCCCTCACATCTCCCGAAGACGACGACGGCAATAATAATAAGCGCCCACCTCCCGTCATCAGAATCAGCTCCTTCGAAGACTCTCTGGACATCGAATTGAAAGCCGAGTGTCGCGATGATGACGACGCGGTATTTGGAAGCGATGATGGTGAGGAAAGCGAACCGAAGCTTAGCAGTAGTGCCCCAGACGCATATCTACACAAGAGTGAGGGCATTCCCCTCAACAGACTCCAAGTGGCCAGGAATGTCCTCAGCTCCTCCGACCTCTCCCTGAACCAGTCAACATCCTCTCCTAAGCAGCCGCGGAGGAAAACTCGCCCCAAGAGCGCCGCAAGTACCACACTGAAAGGATGTCAGAAACCGCTTCCAGCCCTCGAGAACACCTCCTCCAAGCATAGTAGGAGACATAGCCGCCCGGCCGCCGGCACTGCCAAGGGACAACCGTCGTCGAAAAAGACCGACAGACTCAGCGTGGAGATATCACCTCTCCGCCATCCGCTCAGGAAGTGCCGATCGACGGAAGAGCATCTACCTACCCATAGTTCGATGACCCCGCGGCTCCGGAAGGCCGAGCTTGCGCCGGACGAAGGTCAAGCGATGGCGAGACGGAGGAGCCTGCAGGATCTGACGTCATCGACGGAAGATGCACTCCTCCAAGAAAGGTAAGGATCTTCACAGCAACCCTTCCAGTGTGTGTGTATTGCATATGAATACATTGACACATTCACACTGTCTTGGCACTGTTTTGTGTGCCAGATTAACTGACTACTCTCTAGGAGTTGCGTGTATGTGCAAAAATGCGCCCAAGGCGCATTAAGAGCATGTTGAAAGAAAATAACATGCGATTACTAGATGTGATTAAAAGAATGGGTTTGTTCGTTCGGACGAAGTTGAAGAGCCTTCTCTTATCCGTCCTTAAACATTGCGTGCCCCATTGCGCCATTCTTGCACTAATGACATATTCCATGTCGTTATTTGAAACACATAATTATAGAGCAGCATTATTTTTACCTGACAGAGAAAGGATTGAAAATGCAACTTTTCTTTAAAGATGGGACATAGTGAAACATAATTATACATATATGTCATTAAAATACGCATAAGACGTTTTTTATCGTAATACAGTGGGAATTCAAGATCATTGATAGTGTTATTCTATTAATCCATCCTGTCTTTCCGTGTCATGTATTCCTCCACATCGCCGCCAAGAAGTGTGTTCCAGCACCGTGACATCGCATCCCCCGCGCCTTCATCATCATCGACGTCATCGTCATCGACCACCGATGCGTCTGCCGAATCACCTATGTCATCTCCCCTAGAGCGTCGGAAGCAGCGGACGAGTGACGACCTGGAGCCTGGCTGTTCATCCCGGGTTTCGCATCACAAGTCGCCTCTCAATCTTAAGACGGTGTCGAAGATTACCAAGTAAGTCTATGTTCTATAGATGCTATATAAAACGTATGTCGTATCCACTTCGCTGTTAAATTTCACGAATGAGACCTATAATGTTGTTATGGTGTGTGTGTGTGTGTGTGTGTGTGTGTGTGTGTGTGTGTGTGTGTGTTAGTGTGTGTTCATGTGAAAGAGAGCGCGGTAAAGGGCTATTTAACATGTTGAAGTTCATGCCCTCCTAGATCTCATATCGTGGGAGAAATTGATAACATGTATTCGGTAATCCCGCGCTGAACGTGAGAAATAAAAGTTATGATTTACATCGTCGTCCCACTGAGTGAGCTTTTCCAGTTTAATTTAGATTGATGTCAACAATCAAAGCTCATCATCTTATAATTACGAATATTGAAGAACAAACAAAACAACGGCCGGATTATTAGCCCTCACTATTTAGCTCTCCTCCTTTTTGAGTTTGTAATCCGATGCGGTTCCGAAACTACTCCCCTTTTTCAATGTTAGTTTAGTTTTGTTCTTGTGGGTGTGCTTGCATTTCATCATTCTAGATGTAATGTATACTTCCCCGTCGAGACTGTTGGCCCATTTTAAGTGAACTCTGACAAACATACGTCACACCAGCGTCAATTTCCCCTCTCCGTGTGTCTCACTTCAGAATATTTACTACCTACCATGCCTACCGGGTCCCACTGTTATTTACATAATTTTCGCTCCTTTCTGTTCCCCCTCCAAAAGACAAAAATGGAGTTCGAGTCAAGAGGTCGCGAAGCTAAATCTTCTACCGAAACGTTTTGCAAATTGATCGGGACGGGGGACGTATATTATGGTCATGTTTTGCTTGCCCCGTCATGCTCTTTGGGGCTCAAAAGGATATCACCATGATCACGATTGTTTCAAATAAAGTTAAGTAAATGATAACCCGCTGATCACAGTGAGGTTGTAATTGATCACGTCCCTTATGACGTCTTAGCTGGTATCTCTCCGCCTTTATATCTCCATGGTTACGTAATTAAGGATTGGAACCATGCAGAGACTAATACAATAAAGACATTTTTGATAAAAAAAATAAAGACATTTTGAGCAACAAACAGTAGGCTATCATGAGTCTTTTCATAAAACATCGCCATATTCAGGATATTAAACGGATGTTTTGACACTAGGTCATCACTCGGGACAATGGGGCCCCCCTCCTTTAACATGCTGATCTTAAAATTAACAAAAAAAATATGCTTTTCCCCATTCAAATGTTCTGTAGGGGTCTTAGCAGAACATCATTTTTTTCGTCATTCATGGTATGCCTAGTTGTATTTTACTTTGACATGATGCTGACTTTGCAACGTTTTCCAGGGAGAGGGGATATGTTAGGAGGGAGAAATAACGAGAGAGGGGTTGGGGTTGGGAATGGGGGGGGGGGGGGGGGGCGAGAGAGAGGAGGAGGTGAAAATAGTAAAACAGAAAAAGAACTTACCGGTAAGAGAGAGAGAGAGAGGGGGGGGGGTGCCTGTATTGCCTATTCTTTCTGAGTTTGCATGTGCACTTTTAAGGGAAGATGCGGCTTGTTTTGTATCTCCTCAAAGCATCGGTTTAGCAGGGGAAATAATAAAAGACGATACACTATTCTACAGAACCATGTTGAGTAAGTACGTCAATTTTATTGATCATAAGAAAGATCCGACGGAAGTGCGTACTTCGTCCAAATACAATGGGGCGAATAGGAAATCATACATAACATGGCTTACCAACGCGATTTTTTGTTCATAACTACACAAAATAAACGACACGAATTAAAATAGGCAGGCATTCTGAACATGAATTGCCAACGCGAACAAGTCTCCGAGACACAAAATAAATGACAATGTGTTAAAAATAAAACAGGCTTACAACACAACGTCACGTACCTAAACACAAAATAAACGAATACCATAACGTCAGTCATTTACACCAGCCCCCCACCTCATTGTTCACTCCTGAAATGTGTGTCATTAAATCTGGAACATCAAAAGGCTTACAGTTTCCAACTAAAAGTACAAGTCCAGAAGTATGTCAATAGTTGTATCATTATGTTGAGACTACATGACGACGTACAACCAATAACAGTTCATAACGCATTGGACAATGGAGGCCTTGGCGCTGCTGTCAAAGAAATTTTGTTTACAAAAGAATTATAGCGTTTTTTGTTGAATTGTAATTCAATAAAATGTGATATCGATCGGGATGCTCCCTATAATCAAAATCAGACCGTCACTAATCTGTCATGCCCGATAGCTTCTTGGAACTGTGCCAAACGATATGCTGTAGGATTTGTGTGTATACTTATGGTCCTATAATTTTGGGGCAATGCTACTGTATGAATATAGTTCAAAACTGTTTTTTTTTTGTTTATTTGTTTATTTGTTTATTTTGCACAAATCCGATCCCCTTGTGCATCAAAATAGCTGATATTGTACCAGCTTTGTATGAGAAACCTATAGAAGAGAGAGACAGAGAGAGAGAGAGAGAGAGAGAGAGAGATAGGGCGGGGGGGGGGGTGGATAGGGAGGGATAACACATCATCATGATAGACCACCATTCATCTATAAACGAAAACTGAAACGAATCATGAATCAAATTAACAAATCGTGAGAAAATAAGATATGGGGCAAATAAATAATTGTCAGCTTTTGTTAATCTTTTTCTTTCTTTCTGCCACTTTCTCCTCCTCGTCTTTTTGTTTTCTTGTCCTCCTCCTATTATGCTTTTTCTTACATACCTCCTCGTCGACGTCGCCGTCGTCGTTCCTCGTCATCCACAGGTTCATTACGGCAGCGTCGGCCTCGTCTGTTACCGGCTGCAACAAGCGACAGAACCTCCTCCCCGACTCTGTCACTCTCCCACCCGTCCTTGACTCCTCTGGTCGACTCCGAGTTCATCGACGTCGAGACGATTCATTGAGACTCGCCAAACAAGCTCTTCAGAGCGAGTCGGACGACTGGATGAACACCAAGAAGGACAACAGAGGGCGTAAACCGTGACGATGTTTCCCGTAATTCGTCACGTGCATGAAACATGTCACATCGGAATATCTATGAAATGCATGATCAAATAACTTTCCAATTTGAGAGTACGATGTCTTGAAATAGCCAAATAGAACAAAAAGTTATAGGCCGAAAAACTCACCTGTGAAAGTCTTGTCTTCGGTGTTCCTCGAATTATATAATTAATATTTGTAATTTGCGTTGTCCTAGGGAAATTAGTCATGCTTTCAGATTGCTGTACCTTCGTTCTATGTGTTGTTGTTGTTGTTGTTGTTGTTGTTGTTCTTCTTCTTCTTCTTCTTCTTCTTCTTCTTCTTCTTCTTCTTCTTCTTCTTCTTCTTCTTCTTCTTCTTCTTCTTCTTCTTATCCTTCATCATGACCACCACAACCGCCATCATCATCATCATCATCATCATCATCATCATCATCACCATCACCATCATCATTATCACCACCCCACCACGATCGCCATCGTAATCGTCGCCGTCGCCCGGCATTACCATCACTACCATCACCACCCTCACCTTTACCATCCATCATCATTATCACCGCCCCTATCATCACCACTCCCACCACCATTACTACCACCACCACCACCACCACCACCACCACCACCACCACCACCACCACCATCATCATGACTTAATATGAGCCTCTTCACCTTCTGTTCTACCGTCCATTTTTATTTCAGACATATTCATTCCAATTCATGTGTAATTCCTCAACTGAATGTATTTTTTTTTGTAACCTCCACCACTCCTCCCCTCGTTATGTTTCGTTTTGAAGGGTCATAATTAATTGTGAGTGTTGAATGTCTTCAGTAAATATTTTTCATGTTCAAGCTGCTGCGTTGAACTTAAAAAAAGTACGCTCATCATTTAAGTCATAGCAACATGTACAGGGAAGAAATAAAATGATATCCATTCTGTTTTCAAACAATACCAAATTTGATCTCCGCAATATCAATGACTTAATTTGTGTCGACTTCCTTGCTATGTTTACCACTTGGTACCTCTCCCCCCCCTCCTTCTTCTCCCCCCCCCCCTCCTTCTTCTCCCCCCCCCCCTCCTTCTTCTCCCCCCCCCCCCCTCTCTCTCTCTCTCTCTTTTTTTTTTTCTCTCTCTCTCTCTTTTTTTTCTCTCTCTCTCTTTCTCTCCTCTCTCTCTCTCCTTCTTTCTATTTCTCTCCTCTCTCTCTCTCTCTCTCTCTCTCTCTCTCTCTCTCTCTCTCTGACAGACACACAAACACAAACACAAACACACATACTCTCTCTTTTTCTGCATGTATTATGTCCGTCTCTGTCTAGCTCATATAACTGTTCTCTCTCTCTCTTTCTTTCTCTCTCTCTCTCTCTCTCTCTCTCTCACACATCATAATCTGCCCTTAAATACACACAGTGTTTCACATACTTCGTATACACATACATACACATGCACACACACAATCATGCCCATAGCAGAGTGCCATCACCTTCCTGCACATATACAAACAACAGCACTCAAAAACACAGCGACCATGCACAAAGACACAGGGAACGGATGATTATCATTTTCAACATAATAACCATATTCTTTTTCGTAGAGGGCGCGTGATAGTATAGCATCTAGCTCATAGTTTAGGCATACGGTTCAGCACAATGACAGCCCCGAGCTCTGTACTGAGTTCACCTCATTTAGGTCATCCCAGAATCGCGGCCCTGGATTCACCGCGGTCATGGCGGTTGGCTTAGTCTACGGCCACAGACTTAGTTGTTAAGAATGACATTATGATACTGTACTTCTTTTTTTAAAACTTGCGACTGGTATAACAGGATACAGGGATAGGCCTTATCGCACACGCCACTGTCAAATGAAAAAAAGTGGATAAGTATTGATGGTTCGATCCGTTCTCATCTTACCCCAACCCCGCGTCTAAAAGGTTTCTGCGGCGCAGATGACATATGTTTCGTGAATGATGAAGTACTTTAATCCGAAAATTAGATAAACTGTTCTCAGAAAAAAAATAAAAAAGATAGTTATTGACGAACATTTTGCCTACCTTCGCTTAAATATGGTTCCTTTCTCCTTTTATACAGACAGATTGTCTTCTGCGTTCGTTGCAATTGTTATTGTCCATATCTCGAAAATAAATTGATTTGAAAAAAAGGTTGATTAGGTGTAACATGCTAAAAACAAGCGGGTAACAATAACACGCACACACACGATTTTGTTTTTGTTAATTTCGGATGTCGATATCATCAATCCTGCTAATGACTAGGATTTTAAAAGAATTCGTGTCATACAGAAAAAGGTAGGCCAATGCATAGTAAAAGTAAGGTCACCACACGTGTCACGTCACAACATCTTCACGATTCCGCAGTCCCTACGACTAGAAATGTGACGTCACCTGCTTGTGCAAACCCCATGAGCGGGTCCTGCGATTCAGACAGTCGCAAAGTCGAACGACTGATCTAATCGTGTCGTGTGCGGTGGCCTCTAGACGTTCAATGACCTGATTATCACGCAGACAGCAATGTCAATGTCAATGTTAGAGGACGTGCTGATGGCGTGATAACCAGGCCCCAGGGGCATGTTTCTCGACACAACGACAGCTCTAACCTCAGCTCTAACTCCGATAGTTAGCACTGAGGTGATTCTCGAAGCCATTACAACTCTAACCTCAGCTCTAAATACTGGAACTGCTCGGAACCTGTCGCATCTATTGTGTTGATATTCACAACTGATGCAAAAATCTCAATCAAACGTAGACTTAATCATTCAAAAATAAATAAGCGAACACGAGTGAATTTTCAACGTTAAACAATGGTAAAATGTTAGATTTCTTAGACTAACCCTCTGATCTACGGAATGCTCAAATGATACTCAACATTTTGAAATATTTGTTAAGCTTTTTTTCATGAATCTCTCCTTCAATGGAGTGATGTTAAACAAGCAAACCCCTTTTCCCGCCACAGCTGATTTTATGCTTCGCGAATTTTGACAAAATGCAGCAGAGATGTTATCATAGAACGCGTAATGCCAATTTATTCACTTTTCACAGTCCTAATTACCGAAAATTACCTTGATGCCCAATGGTAACAATGGTGATTGCCTTATTCAGCTGCTGATGAATATTCTTTAATCCGTGTGTCATAATGGGATTTATGTGTATTTATACTTGTGAAAAAAAGTCATTATGTGGTAGCCAAAGTGTTAAGACCGCTGGGGCGATATGGTTTCGTAGCTCGTGTAATGCATGTATTCCAAAATCATTTCATCACTCTAGCCCTGTATTTCCTGACGTACACTGTTAACAGCCAAAGCGATTCGAAAAGCACATTACATATTGTTTTCAATTTCATGCATTATGCTCAATATTGAGGCATGTTTCACTATTAACTCTAATCATGCCATGTCATGCCATGTCGATTATTTCATCATCAATACGCAAACATCCGATATACAGCGTAATGTCTGGTGACACATAAGTCTGGTGAACCCATAAATCCCAGACAATGGTAAAGCGCAAATTAACACATTGTACGCCATTGAAGCATTTTGCACCATTGATATTTTCATAATCCCTTAGACAATGGCAAATAGTGTAATATTGTTGTCTGGTACAAAAGACTTCAGCTGTTATGTACACATCGTCTGTGAATGTACGTGCATTATCTCCTTCGAGACCATGTCAAGTCCATACGTCTTTGTTTGCTCTACTCGTTATCAAGTACAAGGTCCTTCTCTATGTCACAAGAACAGTCCATTATCATTGACCTACGATTACAAACCGCCTTGTGCTGGCTAAGCAATGAAAACGACCCGATAAGGTCACGAATATTGCTACCCCCCCCCCCTGCTCCACGCTCCCGCCCCGCCCCCCACTCCAAAACACAGTCAAACATAACCACAGTTCATCATAATCATCATGCCTATAAACATTTTGACACAGATCTGCGTTATATGCATAAAACCTGTATGCATTGGCACAATCGGAAAAATAGAAACTTAGACAAAAATAAATTTACCTCGAGTTTGTTTGAGTTCCATCAAAAGTCGATTTAATCATACGGCTTTCGTTTATTCAGTTCTTCTTTAAAAAAGAAATAACACCGTACACAAACAAGTCTATCTGACATCGATTTAAGATCCAGAGTTCGATCTTTTTTTCTTCTTGTGACAAGAAATAACAAAATCTAACGAAAACAATTTTAAAATTGCACACCATGACACATAATTTGGCGGAAGTGCCTGTCGCCATACAGCAACAGCAAACGGTCAGTTTACAGTGACGAAACAAGACACTGAGTGTCAGGGCTTGACTAAGCCGAACCCTGCCAAGTGAAGCTATTTGGGGGGAAAACGAAAAAAATATAAATTATATGATAGTACAACCAGGGCCCCATCTTATAAAGAGTTGTGATTGGGCCGAATCAATCGCAAGTCAAATGCCCTATCTCTAATGTACAGAGTTACGATTGATATCAATCGAAAGTCTAGTTGCGATCAAGCAATTTTCTAAGACATGACCCTGATCATGTAATTTTGCCTAAGTTATCATACACGTTTGTATTATTATATTCACTCCTTATGACCCAGTGATTTGATTTCTAGTATTTTTAATTGAATAGTATTGATGTATTCACGTTTGATATATTGCATTGATCAGTATGCATATTGCACGAATCGAAGACGAGTGCAATATTCATGCTGATGAATGCAATATATCTGATATACCACGAAATAAATCCAATATTATTATTATCATTATTATTATATATGCAAACCACCTTCCACGAAAACAGCAATGGGTTATCGCAATCAAAAAACATGCGCAATTGTCATGGCGAGAGTTTCCCCATTGATACCGGTATATAGGACAGCTATTATGCTAACACTATTGCATGCCAGCAAGCAAACCTCTGGAAGGATAATTAAAACAAGGTTTTATTGTATCGAAAAAGGGGCTTGTACGTGTAATGACAGTTGTTCTAGCAATTCAATATTATCTTGATATGCATTTCCAATACCATTCAAGTACTACAATATCCTCGAACTAATCATCATGTTCATGTAAAAACGTGAATATCATTTAACAGTCAGCTGCACTCGATTTACTCGTTTTTACTGTTATTACTTCAAGCTGTCTCTTGATTGGATAACTTCACAAACATATTTGTGCCGCATACGACTATATGCATTTTCCCGTAGCACACCGATAGCACAAACATTCCCGATTGGTAACAAGTCGTATCGTATTCCCACCCATAGTTCAAGCATGATTGAAGCCCTGCGACTTTCTCCTCTAATTTATACAGCTGTGTAGTGCCTGTTTCCCCAGGTACGCACTTATAATGCCCGGGCTCGAGCTAGGATAGTGTCCATGGATACTTCCATGTAACTGTGCAGTTCGAAATGGGTCTAACACAGTGGAGACACTACCGGTATTTACATGCTTTCTGTCCATGCCTTAAAATGTTCAGGCGCCAATTTTCGATAGTCTGAACATCCAGACACAATTATGTTTCGAGACGGTGACATGGTTGAGTCTGCGCCTGAAGACTAGGCAAATGCAGCGAGCTGCAGCGGCAGATGCCGTGAGAGAAATTTTCCACACTTCGTGCATATTGCACTGAACTAGAAATAACCAGGTGACCCTCTCATGAATCTGACGACAGAGGGAGCAAGTTTAAAAGGCGTTCGGCTCATGCATTATTCATACGCCGCTCGCATGGGCGCATTTCTATTGCACGTAACAGTACGCAGCTGCGCGCGCAGCAAGATGCGCTCGATCGCTCGGCCCGGCCCAAAATGTATATCAACCGGAGTTTTCTGTTTATCGTTCTCTTTCGCTCGCACGCTCTTGCTCGTTTCAGACGACACAGATAAGCTATCCTTCGCTGTTGCTTGTCCTGTGTAGTCTATATTCAAAGTCTCAAAGAAGCACTTTGATTTTTTTTTTCGCCAAACAGTGACTATTTCTTCGTTTAGGTGGTAAGTATAATTTAAGGTTGGTTTGGGGTTCTTTTGAATAGCTTTGAGCCTTTAACTGTGTGAGAAGCGGTGATGTAAAATAAACCCATCCAGGACAAAATGTAAAGAGTCTGCGGGTTGTGCTGATCAGACTATGTAGCGTGTTGTTATGCCGCGCCGCCAGGCCAGCAGGTCAGATATGACGGCTTCTGGACAAGTCTTGTTTGTCAGAAAAGCACCGTATCCCTTTTCTTATTTGAATACGATATTTTAGATAGGATGTGTAGCATCAAACTTATTGAGCTTCGTTGGTGGGTCCCTCAAGATAAACATAATGTAAGGTAAGTCGGAGAAGTTAAATGAGGAAACCGAGCTGAGCTGACGGAGAGTCTTTTGCTAGTGTGTGGCTCGCTAGGCTTCAGCACGTCCCTTTCGCTTTGTCCAACGGGAGGAGCAGGCGGACGAGATGGAGACGCTCGCTGAGGCTCGTGTAATCTAGTAGTGGGCGGCTGGCGGGTGATGCCATTGCTAGACCCGGGAATCGGGATCGGCATTAACCGTCTCATGTGGGGCTTTCTTACATCAAACTACGTTTTTTGACAGACTTACATCCGTTAAAAGGCTTTCAGATGATAAATGGAATCTCTAAACTATGAATACAGTGCCAAAACGTGTCGCTAAGATGTAAAGAACGTTCATTCACAAAAATAAAAATACTGCTGCCATCTGATTCTGAATTTTGAATCTGATGGCTGATGCTGATAATGTGATATTTTTTCAATCTGTGACTGGGAGTCTGGGTAGACATAAAAACATATAATATCATTCCTAGATTCTAAAAACTTGATCAGTTGTTGACTTCAGTGAAGACTGAAGTAGACTCTATAACATTTTTTTAGCAAGAAAGGAGAAAAACAGGAAGAAATCTAAGACTACATGTAAGTCTAACTCGTGAGTTTTACAGCTGGACATTTAAATGAAAACATTTTTTTCATTTATTCTTACAGTGTGAAAAAGAGAACAACAGCTGAAGAGTGGTGCTCATTTTAAACTGGTACCCAATCCCTGAACTGACTGAAAAATGGCTGTTGTGACGCCGGTCGACCAAAATGGAGTAGCCCTGAGTGAGAAGGGCGATGCCACATTGAACAACCTTATCCATGTGCTGAATGGAAATGTGACTCCCACATCGCTCTCGCGGAGCCCCTCACCCGTCGCTCCATTCATGCGCCTCTCGGACAAGATAAGCAGCCGAATTGCCAGCAAGGATCGGTGGTTCTCTCTTGAGTTCTTCCCTCCAAGGACGTCGAGCGGAGCTGTAAATTTGGTCGGCAGGTAAGTGATTTATTTTGTTCTTTTAAAAGACTTTACTTAGAATATATATTTTTTGAATGAAATGCATGCAATGGATTATGGTGGTGGTTTTGACAATTTTCAATGTCACTTCAATAAAAGATGTCGGGCAAAAGAGATTTTTAAAATAATTTTCTGTATTTTTTTTAGATATTGCTCCAAGTGGAGATAATTTTAAAATGTATCTTCTTAAAATGGTACTGCAGATGGCATCAAACTTAAAAGGTCAGAGAAAAAGTGATGAGCGGAAATACTTACATTTTTGTGTAATGTATGTTGGGCATTATTCATAACAAATAGCAAAAGCTGCATCTGTGCACAGAAGTATACACTCCAGCTTAAAGGAATTGGCATAGGGAAAGGGAAGGTGCTGCAGTTTTAAATCGCTTTTTAGCGGGACACTGTGTGAGACACCCTGAACTATCTGCTAATCCCCTCACACTCTGGGAGCCTAAACAGGGTACTGCAAGAAGAGGGAGAAGTCGGGCCACTTACATTAGCGTACTAAAGAATGACACTGGCCTTGATAGCGTTAGTGAGCTCAGGACAGCCATTATGGATAGACAGGTCTGGAGGTGCAACTATGTTCATGGAACCCGAGATGGCATAGGCTGAAGCCTATGCATGCCCTCGAATTAGTAGTAGTAGTTTTAGGCTGAAGCATTGTGTTTCATGCTGAACTGGACAGAGAATATTACGGTTTAAAAATGTGGCTCCTTCCCTTTCTTCCCTTTCCCTATGCCAATTCCTTTGAGCTGGAGTGTAAAAATAGTACAAATTCAAGGAAAAGGCTAGCACAAGCATCTGCAACTGTTCATGCATACATTGTTGACCTGTCTAATAATGCATCCCATTAGGAAGTCAACTGAAGTCAACTGCGGAAAGAGGGAGAGAGAGAAGGGGGGGGGGGGGGTATAATTGAGAAAAGGGGAAAAGTACATTGAGGTATACAGGTTAAACATTCTTCTTCCAGTAAAGTGCTGCTTCATTACACACTGTGTGTACAGATACAAGGCCCAATAAGAATACAATACACCTTTGTTGTTCTGTGTGGATGGCCACACATACCTCTGCATCGTTCAAAGGACAAAGGATGCTTACTTCATTGGCTGCACAGGCACAATTGGAATTGAAATAGGATTCACTGTTCTTTAACTACATGATATCATAATTCAGATGTTACGGGTATTCAATCAAGCTGAACAAAATAAGGTAAACCTCTCAGTACCAAGCCACTAATATGATATTTAGTGTTTACACTTGTGTTTGCAAAAGCCAGGTAATGAGTGGGATACAGGGTCAGGGTCCCATTCACTGATTACATAATTTGTTATATCTGTTGTGTCACAGTTTATATGTAGGTCAAATAAATGATCACAAGAACTTTAACGTTGTCTTGAAGAATGTTTGCCACAAGGTTTTCTTCCCTTTTTGCCCTCTCTTGTGTTGATTGACTACTGTAGTTATAATAGTTATAAAATATTTTATTACAGTTCATGGCCTTTGACTTGTTTTTAGTATTTACTTGTTTTTAAGTATTTGTATTTGAAATGAGGGAACCATAAAACTGGTAGTCACGTCATACATGTATACAATAGATAACCATTTTACGTACTCCAGCGTTGCGCACAGGCAAAGATAAAACTCTGATAAATGAAAGTTCCAATCTTGCCTTTAAAATCTGCCATTCTGGACTTTCTGGACAGTACACTGTGCTTGGGTTAATTTACCCTTTTTTTTGTTCACATGAAAAGTAATAGTGTATGTCACAAACGTGTCTGGAAACCACAAATTAAAATGACCTATTTATGCGTACACTCTGTATTATTATTTATCTTGTTTGTCAATATGATAGATAAATATCTCTACATGAAGAGAGTAGGAAAGGGGCTTATGGAGAGCACTGTACAGAAGTAACTTCTATAGATTCCCCCCCCCTTTTTTGGGGGGTGGGGGGGGGGGTGGGGGTAAACAAAAAAGACATTAAAGTATGCTAATGTTAAACTCTTACTTCTATTTCATGTAATAGGGAAATACTGATAAATATATGAATTAAAAGTAGGAAATTGACAGCTCAGCCAAGGTAAACATTGCAATGTTTTGCATACTCAAGCCAGTAGCATGACAAACAATCTGTTGATGACGTAGTTCCGAGACATCAAATGAAAACAACAAATAATTTGTGATGCCTTGGTATTTGTACCTTAACTACTGAGGATGTGTGATGCCTTGTGTTGATCTTTAGGCTCAGCTACAAGGACAAAGAAATGATAACAGTGATGCATCTGTTTGTCTACAGCATTACTCTACACTGATAGTGTGGTCATTTAAAAATGCATGTAGAAACAAAAACTGTGATTCCATGGTGTTTCAATCAGCTGACAGAGCACTATGGCAGTTACCAACTTAACATTCCCAAACAATTATGATCCCTTTCGTATTCAATCGTCAGGAGCAAATATTGTAGCACATACACAATTACTAAAATTGGGCTATTTGAGTTTTTTTTTTATTTAGTCTTAGATTCCACTTATCATGTATTTGTTCATGTACACGTAGCTCTGTTGGCTCAGAAGAACAAAGAACAAAGCTGCAACACTCAGTTGTTACAAACAGGGTGAGGTGTTATCTTTCCAATGCAGGATAAAGAATGTGGCATTTTGCCAGCTTGTGCACCTGAAGCGGAACATGTAACATCACGTAGATAATGTTGTTGAAGGCAATCGCGCATGGAAAGTTAGAGCAAGATGTTTGTACAGATACGTGTAGCCTTGACTGTTTGCAAACTTTTGTGTGCCAGATGAAATGGAGTTCTATGGAATTTGTTTGTATTACTTGTAAATCAATTTACATTTGGCATTTTGATGTCCTTGAATATTTAGAGAGTTATCCTTTTTTAAAGATTTTGTTGATTATGCATCGAAGATGTGTTATTATTATTACTGTTTCAAAAAAAAAAATCTAGCCCGGTGCTCTTGTTTTTTCATGCTCCAATCAGATTCGACCGCATGTTTCACGGTGGGCCACTCTTCTGTGACATCACGTGGCACTCAGCGGGGAACCCCGGTGGGCGTAAGGAGACTAGCTCCATGGAGATAGCGCGCACTATGCTTAACTACTGCGGTCTGGACACTATGCTGCACATGTGCTGCGTCAACCAATCAGCAGAGACCATCACGGAGCACTTACAGAAGGCTAAGGAGAGCGGCATCAGGAACATCCTGGCTCTCAGAGGAGGTGGGACATAGATCCTCACGGTTTAAAAAGGAGTATTGACTCCATAGTTTGCCTCCTGTTACAGTGGTATATTTCAAAGTGTTTTAATTTTTGGGAATTTCGCGAACAAGGTGCAGACCATGAAAATAGAAACACAAGAACATTTTAATGATTAATAAATACTATTTAGAAAAAAGCAAAACTTTCGGTAACACCATGTGGTTGTATTCTTTCGGATAATTGGCCCACTTATGGGGTGAAGAAAGGAAAGTTATTCTCCGGATGACGGACAGAGCACACTGCCCGAAACGTCGAGACTGATACTCCCTCTTTCAGATTTGGAAAGAAACCTATAGTTAGTTGCAGAACTGACTATAACTTTTCTACACTTTTCTCATTTTCTTTTCTTTCCTTTCTCTTTATCACTACTTTGTGACAAGTTCACAACTTTCATCAACACCCACCCTCTTCTTCTACCTCCATTCCATCCCATTTATTTTCGGTTTAAAACACCGAAAACTAAAGCTAAAAATAGTCTTGTGTAAGTGTTATAAAATATAAAAAATTCACCTCTCCTTTTTTCACTTTTCACTTTCCTTTCCTTTCTTCACCCCATAAGTGGGCCAATTATCCGAAAGAACACAACCACATGGTGTTACCGAAAGTTTTGCTATTTTCTAAATAGTATTTATTAGTACACTCTCACCATGGAAACATTCAAAGAACATTTAATTTTAATGATTGTTGTATACAGCGCACATACATTATGTCACTTTTTGCTAACACTAGCAATAGGTTTGTAATAGACCGGCCTCTTTAAAGTCTATAAGATGTGTTCTTTGTTAATGATATTATTATTCTTTTTATTCTTTTTTTTGTTATTTTGTTTTTATCATTCTCCTGATTATGATAATAATCATTATTATATTCATTGTTATTACCATTATCATGATGACTCTTTTGACAGATGTGCCACTGGGCCACACTGACTGGAAGCCAACCCCCGGAGGGTTCAACTATGCAGTGGACCTAGTCAAGCATATACGCACTGTGTTTGGAGATGACTTTGTGATTTGTGTAGCAGGTAAAATTGAAAGTTTGTATCATTTGAAAGGGGGGGGGGGGGGGGGAGGGTATGGGAGGGGGCAGCTGGGAGGAGGGGGGGGGATATGGGAGGGGGAGGCTTGGAGGGGGGAAGGGTTGAAAGAAAGTGCTGTCATTATAGATACTAAATTCCATGTCAAGTGCTAATTTCTGGTTCTTGCACTTTCAAATTCATTAATTATTTACATTACCTTGGGAATATACAAACTTAGTTACAGAGATCACCAGAAAAAAGCACAAGTTTGAGCAGATAGGAGGTACCTCCAAAGTTTTAACAGGCATATAAACACATTTGAAATAATTAAATAAGTAACCGTATTGATCTTTCTCCCTCCCATCCCTTGACCGTAGGCTACCCCTCTGGTCACCCTGATGCGATCAGCTATGAACAAGACCTTCAGTGCCTCAAGGAGAAGGTAGACGCAGGAGCGGACTTCATCATCACCCAGCTCTTCTTCGAGGCCAAGACGTTCCTCAAATTTGTCCGAGACTGCCGTGCAATGGGCATCACAGTGCCAATCATCCCCGGACTCATGCCCATCCAGGTGAGTTAGAGAGTGGTTCTGTGGTTAGGTTTTTAGGTTCCTAGATTGTGAGGTTTAAAGTTCAAACCCTACAACCTAGCCACTCCACCCCACCCCCACACAGACACTATACCACTTTTCATTGGCATTATAATTATTGAGCCAAAAATAAACATGTAAGAAGCTTCCTATGACACAAAGCAAGTTCATGTGTTCGGTGGTGACCAATTTCATGCTTTACATGTGTGTATGCACAGATCTGTGATCATATTTACCCATACAATCATCTGTGAGTCAAGTGAAAACAAACGTAGGGTATTCAAATATTTGAAGTCATCTGGTGTTTGCACTCCCAATCGAGCACACTAGGTTTTGCACGTAGCCAGAATATGCCTTGGAAGTATTGTCAGGAGACAGGCCACGAATGTCAAAATACCCCTTTCGCAGGAATGACATTTATTCATGAAGTATTTGCCCTTTCAAGCGACCACGTTTGGTTTCGCACGTAACCAGAATATGCCTTGAAATGTTCTAGTCAGACAGACCACAAGTGCCAAAATACCCCTTTCGCAATAATACCATTTATTCCTTCTGCGGAAATGAAAAAATGTTCAGAACAATAGATGCACTTTTGTAAGCATATATTACTAAACAGACATTTCAAAACATAAACATATATCCATATTTTTAAGCTTGTCTGTCCGAGTGTGAACTGCCATAATTTCAAAAATGTTTCATTGCACTATTAATTGAGAAAACTGAACTTCCTGTTTGTTAAGTGCTTTTGCATTATTTATGATCTGCTTTCTTATGCTTTCAGGGATACCATACCCTAAGGAGTCTATTTTCATGTTTTGCCAATATGTCTAAGCCAACTACTGGAGATTTTATCTGTATCATTGTATTTGTATAGGTTTTTATTTTTGTAAATTTGGGCAAGAGCCAGTCTTTAAACTGTTTTCTTTGATATAGGTTTTTATCAATAAACCTGAATGAACGAATGATTTGCATTTGTTTTGTGCTTTTAGGGATACCACTCCCTGAGGAGCCTTGTGAAGCTCTCCAAGCTAGACGTGCCAAAAGAAATGATGGACATTATTGAGCCCATCAAGGAGAACGATGCAGCGATCAGGAACTACGGTGTCCACCAGGCTGTCACCATGTGCAAAGCACTCTTTGACAGGTCGGTGCAATTCAATTATTTTTTCATATAAAAAAATAATCATGAACAATGATTTCAAGGTACCACTAGAAAGCTGATGGCTTGCAAAATGTGGTGACCTTTAACATAAAATTCAGTGCACCGTGAAGTTTATATTACAGATTCCCCATCAATGGTAAATGGTAAGGCTAAGTAGTTGTGAAGGAAGATTCTTCCATGAATCCAGATCATGAATTCTTTACCACTACAAACACGTTTCTTTAGTTCATCCCTCAATTGTGTAGTTTAAAACCAAAGGCAGAAAAATTTCTATCCCACAGTAGCATGAACAATGCTATGTACCTGTTCGGGCTTTATTATGCATGTCGCATCTATGAATACCATGATCACTCTATGGATATTTTGCAAGAGAAGATGGCTTATCTAGCAGTAATCTCTTTTTCTGTCTTTTCACCGCTCATGGAGATGCTTATGATACCTTATTTACTAATTAAACTGTGAGGAAGCAACCATGGATATTTTGGTACTTAGTAGTTATTTGGTTAGTTGTTGGTCATTTTCTTTTTCCTCTCTTCATCACGTTCTTGCAGCGGAGAGGTGTACGGCATCCACATCTACACCCTGAACCGAGAGGTGGCCACCATTGAGGTCCTCAAGGCCTTGGGGATGTGGTGCAATGAGCCCAAGCGACCCCTCCCCTGGAAGGCCACAGCCAATCTCAAGCGCAAGCAGGAGGACGTCCGCCCCATCTTCTGGGCCACGCGCCCCAAGAGCTATGTCTATCGCACCCAGGAGTGGGACGAGTTCCCCAACGGTCGCTGGGGCGACTCCTCCTCTCCGGCCTTTGGGGAGCTGAGGGACTACCATCTCTTCTATCTGACCTCCAAGTCTGGCCAGAAGGAGCTGCAGTCCATGTGGGGCGAGGAGATTTGCTGCATACAGGATGTCAGCGAGATCTTCACTTGTTACCTCTCCGGCAAGGAGAATCGATATGGCAAGAAGGTGAGATCAATGCATTTTAAAGTGATAGTGTGTGTAAAGGCCAAGTGCTGTAGAGGACAAGATTTTGCCATGTATCGTGATTTGCAAATCCAATGGCCGGGTCTTGCGATTCAGGCAGTCAGAGTTGTATGACTGATATAATCAGGCCGTCTACAGTGGCCTCAACAGGCCGTTGTTCCTGTGTCGGTTTTAAGGAAGAGATTAGTAAGTTGTGAGGTATTTCTTTTGAAAGATAATGAGGATTCCCAGGACTGATGAAGTAACCAATAAAGAAGTTTTCCAGAGAGCCAAAGTGAAAAAAAGACTTGATATATGAGCTGCTTAGAATTTGACAGTTGAGGTTTTCAGGTGGTTTGGAAAAAGTTGGCTTTGACAGGAAAGATAGATGGGAAAACAGGGGAAGAAGGATTTCTTGGATAAGCAAACTGACTGAGTGGTTAGCAGAGCAAAGGGTTGGCGCCGATACAATGATAAGCTCAGCTTCATGTCATGGTAAAGAGCCCCATGCGATGCTTAAAAATCAGTCGGGCTGCTTATCCATTCAGAGAACTGTGACACTCAAATGATCGCCTACGTCACAAGATGGCACTTTTAAATAGATCGAGATATAGATATGATTTCATATCCCTTAAACTCTTTTTCTCTCCAGGTGACCCGCATGCCGTGGAACGACGACGAGGTCTCGCCCGAGACCATGCGCCTCTCCTCTGAGCTGGTCTCCATCAACAAGCGGGGCGTGCTGACCATCAACTCGCAGCCACACGTAAACGGTGAACTGTCCTCAGACCCTGTCGTGGGGTGGGGAGCAGCTAACGGTTATGTGTACCAAAAGGTAACATAAGCCTGTTGACCGGGGCTTTCCTTGCCTCTTCTTCTGCAGGTATACAATATCGCGGTAAACCGGTAAAATCTCGTGGCGTGGGGAAGATCTCTGCTCTTCTCTTTTCTCGACTGGCTTCATGACTTTTATGCTGTCATGTCACATTTCATTCTCACGCATTCTTACATTCTTATAGCCTGGCTTCCAAGGGCCATATTCATGAAACTTTACTTGCCTAGTAGCTTATTAAAAAAATTAATGTAGCTGAATGCATTTTAGCAACTTATTACACTCAGAAAGGTTTCATGGATATGGCCCCTGAAACCTTACTAGCTTAGTTGGTTCCTAAAATGCAGCTGAATGCATTTTTTGGAACTTTGTACGCTTCAAAAGGTTTTAGGAATATAGCTCCAAGACATTTCTAATTCAAACTGTAAAATAGGGCTATGAAATTGCAAGACTTGTCAATTTTTTTTCTCATCCTTTTAATAATGATTAGTCTACTGCAACCAGACCTGTTTTATGGAATAGTTTGGATCAGAAATATCCGATAGCTTGGAAGCAAGGCTGACATTCGTATGTTCTTACATCATATTACATTCTGATATTCTTGGGCATGTTCTTACATTTTTGTATTATATTCTTACATCACATTCTTACATCATATTCTTACATCATATGCTTGCATTATATTCTTACATCATATTCTTTCATCATATTCTTACATTCTATTTTACATCATATTCTTACATCATATTCTTATGTCATATTCTTACATATTCTTTCATCATATTCTTGCATTATATTCTTGCATTAATTACATGACATTAAAATCTTACATTCTAAACTTCTTCATAGCTGCATTATGTTCAAGGGTAAATGGAGAAAAACAGCATTGGTATGCCTTTTGAACATATACAGTGCCAATGATCACAGTGTACTATATGAGTATTACTTGGAGGATCATACATTCATGGAAGGAGTTCGTTGTTGATGTTGCATCTATAGCAAACAATGTCAATATCATCATTATCACCTGATAAACAACATGGCTGCCAAGTGCTTCCACTCTGCGTGAAGTGGAAAGGATTTTTATATCTACAGGTATCTGAAAGTACCACTGTACCATCATACATGTGTATTTTGGTACTCTGAATGTCAATGATTCATTACATGATAGGTCTACAGATGAGTTTTTATGTTGTGCCAATACACATCGTAGAATAACAGAATCCCTTTTGAAAATCAAAATTATTTGTTTGGTAAAAACTATGGAAACCTCCCAATATTGATTTTGAAATTGATATTGAAACTGATTTTATGCGGAATTATATTGATGGCTAAATTTCAAGTAGGTTTTGAATGGATTGTCCAAAAACTGCAGTGTTTCATGACTTTTGTAAATAGGCTACTTTGTGTTTAACCATGTAACTCCAATGAAAAAAAAAAAAAAATTGAAGACACACAAGTACCATACAATTTGTTCCAATTTAATTATTTTATATTTATATTTATATTTTAAGTAATTCATCAAACAAATCTACATAGTTTAACTCTGCAAACATCCATTTTATGGGGTCCATTATATAGATTTAAAAAAAGAATGAGGATTGATGACAATTATTACTTCCCATCAACATACTATAGTTATCCATTCCTGTTACAGATTGAGCGTGCGGAACAGGTGCAATGAAGTGTGCGTTTGTGATAATGCGTTTACCCAAACATATGTCAATACCAGACCTATCAAGACAAAATGATTTTACAGTGGATAAACAATAATTCAACCATTTCTTCTTTTTCACATAAGAACGAATTGTAATGAAATTAGCAGCCACATTCCAAACAATCAAGTACTCACTCGAACTGGAAAGTTCTTTCTCCATTATCACTCACCTAAATTAAAATATACTTTCATATCTGTCTTGCTTATTGTAGGACTATATGCAGATCACCTCACAAAGATATATTTTACCATTTTAATAACCACATGACATGTTATCTTCCATTGCCATGAGCATGCTCTCCACGATTTCTTCCAGGACTGGACATGTAACACAATCTTGCAGTTGATTTACAGACTTTGAAGCTGCCAGTCTAAATGGGTCTCTACAAACAGTTGCACAAATTCCTGCACAAAGTGTTAGAAGATTGGTTAGAGACTATTAAAGCTTGAGCTAAAATAGTCCTTCAAATTGATACACATAAATGCAACTTCCTTGTGCTGTGTTTCAGTATTTGTTCCTATCAATACTACTGGAGAACCAGTTCATTAAAAAGAAAAGAACTGGATAATTAATCCATTTTAAAAATAAATTCTCAAAAGCTAAGGGAAAATTGGACTCACTACCAATTACTGATTCACAAACTTTTTAAAATTCACTCAAATTTGAATACTTTCAGAGATAAAAGTGAAAATACTTACTGCAAAACCAACTGCAAGGTTTGTGTTACATGGATTAGAATGCTCTTTACAAATGGAGTCACTTTATTTTTTTTTTCCTCCCTTGACTAATGCTTGCTTGTCCAGGCTTATCTAGAATTCTTCTGCTCAAGAGAGAACATCGCTGCGTTGCTCCACATACTTCAGGACTACCCACTGGTCAACTACCACGTTGTCAATGCAAAGGTCTGTATTAACCCGGTCATTGGTCTTGCCGTTTCTTGACCTTAGTGTTTGAGCTCACTGACAGTGTTGTGCAGAATAATGTGATGCCATTTTTAAAGAAAAAGTTGGAATTCATGACTAGCCATATATAACTTTCCCCATATGCCAGGCTTATTTTGTGTGTTAGAAAATTCAAAGTTCATTTAAAATAATTTTATTTTCAGGTCCAAGGCAAATATATTTCTATATTATAGATTCCTGATCAATGATATAATAGTATATAAATGATATTGTATGGAGGGTAAATATTGTTCTGTGGCATTATGAATGTAGTAGATAAGTATCGGATCTGTTTTTTTTCCAGGGATGATCACATGAGACGTTTCCCTGTGAAAGAAAAAAAAAACAATTGTAGCCTCTCGCAAATATGAACATACACATAAGTACAAATACAAAAAAGATTTTTGATTGTCTCATATTCTTTACAAAAAATACTGACTTTACAAACGACTTTATTTCGTGTTTTTTAATTTTTCCTGTAGGGAACAGAGACGATCACAAACACTGACCGTCTAAAGCCCAATGCTGTGACATGGGGTGTGTTCCCAGGTGCTGAGGTCAAGCAGCCCACTGTAGTCGACCCAGTCAGCTTCATGTCATGGAAGGTAGGATTGCAGTTTCCTAACACTAAAAGCATGTTCACACTAGTGCTAGATCATGTTTTTAAACTCATTGTTAGCCTCAAAATGTTTTGGTTTAATATATGATCATAGCAAATTTGTGTGTTTTACACATAACTGTTTTCAAAGTTATATGAAATATTGTTTTGTGTAATAAGCATACATATGGGCATGGACACTGGTATTTTCACAAATTCTGCAACTGGTTGGAATCTGTATAGTTGTAAATAATAGTCAGTGTGGTATTTTGATAATTTCAAGAGATAAGAAGTGATGTTAGAATATTAACATTTGAAAGACTTTCTTGTATAATTGGCATAATCATTGGCGTAGGAGAACCAAGAATTAATTGGTATTTCTGTTGGTGCTATGTCAGGACGAGGCCTTTGGTCTGTGGTTGGAATCCTGGGGCAACCTCTACCCGGACGGCTCGCCATCCAAGCAGTTCATCCACTTCATCCACGACACGTACTACCTGGTCAACCTCGTCGACAACGACTACGTGAAGGGAAACATCCTCTTCGAGATCATCGAGCGCATGCTGGCCAGATGCGCAGAGTCGAAGGAGACGTGCCGTGCATCGGCTGACGTGGAGGAGGAGTGCAAAGCCACCAAGAGGCTAAAGGTGACCAACCCTTCCAGTGCTGTTGAAATATAATATTGGCCTATGCTGCCTACTCTGACAAAAGGAAGCAAGTCACAAATCACTCAAATCTGGGTATTGGTATTCTTAGCTTGTACCAAGCATTTCCTACATACTGGCAAAATCTGGACAAGCGATGTTCATTTTGCTGCAGGATATTCAATCTAACATGATGTGGTTTTGGACTGATGCCAATGCAAGTGAAATACACATTTTGCTCATTTACAAGAAAAGTATCTTTTGTTAGTTGCTTCCTTTTGCCAGAATAGGGCAGTATGGGATTTTGTCTTATAACCCTTTGAGTGCCAGATAAATTGTTGCTCTATGAGAATTGTGTGTGTTAATTGTGAGAAGAGTCACATGTGACTCTCTTGCTGCGAGATATTCAATCTAACATGATGTGGTTTTGTACTGATGCCATTGCAAGTGAAAGACACATTTTGCTCATTTACAAGAAAAGTATCTTTTGTTAGTTGCGTCCTTTTGCCAGAGTAGGGCAGCATGGGATTTTTTTGTTTTAACCCTTTGAGTGCCAGATAAATTGTTGCTCTATGGGAATTGTGTGTGTAAATTGTGAGAAGATTCACATGTGACTCACTAAGAGTTAATGGTGAAAACATACACAGCATGGCTCATCAAGAAGCCAAAGATTAATCTACTCTGTTGTAAGGATCTCAAGAAGAGTAATCACTGAAAGCCGCAAAGATGCTTAAAATAGGATAACATTATTTTCTTGTAATTTCAGGGCATAAAGGAGAAGAAATGATGCAGATCATAAAAATCTTGACTGCATTGCGATTTTATGATTCAACAGAGAGGATTCACTAAAATAATGTAGCTCACAAAAGCATTGATATCATTGTGATTTCAGGATTTAAAAGAGAGAAGTCGCGAGATGTCTAAAAAAAGATAATCTCCTTGTATGATTAGAATTTGGAAGAGAGAAAGTCACCAAGAGACTCATTTGCATTTTTTTTTTTGAAAAGCATGCATTTATTGTGATTAGTCAGCTGATTGAATTGGCATATACAGTTACACTGAATGGGGTAAAAAGGAAATTTGTTAGCATTGAAACCCAATTTGTTGTAAGCCGGCAATAATTGTTCGTAATCAGGATTGAACGCATTTAATGTGAAATTGGTCAAAGGAAAGAAACCAATATCATGTAGCCTGTGCAATCTCCATGAACCAGATTAATGATAACTATTTATCACATTATCTGTCTCATGAATGCAGGTCTCGGAGGACGACGACGTCGCCATGAATGGAGTGGACACATCCTTGAACGGAATCGATGACTGAGAGAAAGAGAGAGAGAGAGAGAGACATGACCCTCTTCGCACCATTGACTTGCAACACGTGTGTGTCCATGGGACTGAGATGGTTGACATACCCTCTTCACACCATGTTATTTAAACCCCAGTGACTTGCAACACGTGTGTGTGTCCATGGGACTGAGATGGTTGACATACCCTCTTCACACCATGTTATTTAAACCCCATTGGTTTGCAACACATGTGTGTCCATGGGACTGAGCAGGTTAAAGGAGATGAAAGCTGTTATCAGGAGGAACTGGCAAGTCTGATATTGAACTCTCTCTGGCTGCAGAGTCCTGCCCCCAGAATCTCTCCGTTGAAAGGATGGATATGAAGTGATGGCCGAACCTGCCGGTGATGGTTGCGACTCATGGACAATATTCACTTGAAATTCAGTTCACTTCTCTGTACTGTGGAATGTATGAAATTTTTCATGAATAAATATTCCAATGTGGTAAGGTGTATATTTTGCAGTCACATTCTTGTGTGGGCATGTTTTCATACATCCTTCATCTGATGACATGTGGAATGTTTGGAATTTGGCCTGAATTTAGGACTCACATTCCAATGTGGCAAGGTGTGTTTAGAGTACTGAAGTGGTGTTGTCACATCCATTGTTAGGCTGGCTTTGGGCTCCAAACAACATCACTCAAGTGAAAGTTTCACAGGTCAGACATTGTCTAGCAGGCTAGTGTATGACACTCACAAGAAGAGTATAATGTTTGTCTAATGTTTGCTCTACCCTCTCAGTTTAGAAACAGTTGTCTTGACAACATGCTCAAATGTCACACTTTGGTACTCTATTTTATGTCACATTCTTTTGTGGGCCCATTCACACACATATCAAATTAGCCTAGTAATGTACACAGAAGCATTCTTGACTGGGAAATCCTCCACCTGTCAGGCATGTGTATTCCTCCTCTAAAAAGACATCTTACTTCAAGTGGTTTTGCAGCTGCTTGGCTTAAGCCAGGGTAATAATCAAGTCATAATGACACATATTTAGTGGTACTGTATTGGAAAAGCACTAAAAAAAAACCACATGGTATTATTATATTACAGGTGTACAGACATTTGAGTCCTAGCTATTTTTGTATCTTGGTGACAGCAAAGTCGGAAGGTGAATCTCCTAGAGTTCTGCTGTATTTAAGTGTGTGTTACAAATTGAAATGTGCATAAATAATTTCCAATGTGACACACAAAGACATTGGTGGTGCAGTTTTTAGTCAAGATTTTCAGGATGTCAGTTTGAATTCCTTGTCACAAGAGAATTAACACTGAAACAATCCATTGTTGCCGCATCTTGCAGTAGAAGGCTTGTTGATGAAGGCAGCGAATATGAAGTAGACAATCCGCAATTCATCTATTCAGTATTTATTGTGACTGTGTGAGAAAGAGTATCTTTTTTCACTGCTTTAAGAGAAATGTGTGTGGTCTAATGTGTCTAAACCTATGTGGGTGCGAAACAAAATGCCGTTTAATGGGACTTGTGTGTATTGATGTAGACATGTGTGGCATGTTAAGGGTTGAAAAAAAAAGATATGAAGAACAAACTCATTTGCATATCATTTTTTTGCTTGTTCACTGTATTGATGGAGTGCAAAATTCTTGTATGAATATTTCTATATTTTGATGGATTGCAACATTTACAAATAAATTTTCTTTCCATGCATTGTCAGTCATTCAATTCATTTCTGAATTGTGAAACTAGTATGTGTTCCATCTATAAAGAGAGGGTATACTTGAATAATATTCAAATGTATCTTTAGAAAGTCGAATTATAGGTGTGCGTATGCTGTATGCCTACACTTTGTAATGGGTGCTATTGACCAAAGTAAGTGAAAGTTGCAGAGTATTAATGTATTGTATACATATAACATGCCTGTATTTATACTTGTGACAGTATAATATGCTTTATAAACTTGCGTTTAAAAGGTGTTTTTGTTTTCTTTTTATTTTCTGTGCCGCTCATCATTGTTTATGTACATCATCAATTGTACTGTGCACATAGGGATGTAAATGTTAATGCTTGATTTTTACCAAAACATTGTGAAGGCAGTTATGTGAAGTATAGAATATAGAAAGTTTGTTTGATACCTTGTTTTATGTGGTATGATATCACATTGTGAGTGAGGTGTAGCTTTACCTGAATCCAGGCTGTATGTAGCCTGAAGCACACCAAGTTTTCACTGCTTTCCAAGGCTTGTATTAAGTGTATATCATTTTGCCCAATGGCCAGGCCATAGCTCTGAACTGAACCAGCATTCGTGGTCAAGATTTGGGCCATTCACTGCCCACCAAAGTGCCCTTCCCTCTCGATTTAACCTACCTTTCTCCACCGATAAATATACAGGTGACACTACTTTTCAGTGATTAGGGGTCCTGTTGCATCTTTTCCAGTGGTTGTGACTTAACATTAATGGTAACTGACATGGGAATTAGCCAATAGGCTCTCGAGTTTGCATGGGCTATGCACCAAACTTTCCTCCTCTTTTTGTAAGTGGATTAGTTGATACTGATGTTTATGGTTTTAAAGGTGGCTTTACAGTTACGAGGTTGGAAAGCTTCTCGTATTGCCAGAAATATATTGCCTTGAACATGTAATACACTTGTAATTCAATTTTCTTGAACGCTTGGCGTTATTGAGAGCCAGAGAGGGAGAGAAAAGAAGATAGTGATAGAAAGTGAGAGGTGGTGATGTGTCAAGTGCATGAAGAGAAAGAGGGGACAGGCTGCCCGATCTGAAAGGACAGTGATCTCACGTAGGGAGAAAGATGGACGGGAGGAGACATAGAAGAGCTTTCGGGAGAGAGATGAAAGAAAAATCAGCATTTGTTATTAATGCTAGGTTTATTAGAGGAACAAATATTTAGGCCACATGTAAATAAAAATGTGTCAGAGAGGTGAAAGGAGAGATGAAGAAAGTCACGGTGAGCCGAGAGCGAGAGCAATTAGGAGATGATATGGAGAGGGCCCGATCTCGTTCGAACAGCTTAGATGGAGAGCGAGAAATAATCAATTTGAATACATGCATTATTCAAGCTTATCCTTAACATGACCTAATCAATAGGCTATTGTAAGGCCTTTATGGTAAAGGAGCATTAATTTGTTGACATTTCTGACATTTTTAGAAACAGAAGATTGTATTGCTCTTTCCCACCCCTTATTACCCATACATGAATCGAGTGCACATATGATTTGCACTCTGTACCCTACCCATGCTAGTGGTTAAAAACCATGGACCTACACCGAAAAATCGGTCTCTGTAGGACGTTGGATCCGCTGAAATTGCATCTGGCTCCTCTGAACCCCCGGGGGGTATGTCCAAAAATGTCATTTCGATTGAAGAGTACCCCGATTGAGACGGTTATTCCTGTCTACCATGGACCCTACAGTGTACATAACCTATATCGATGCCCGTAGAAAAGTCTGAACCACAAGATGATTCCGCAGAACTGTGTATAGCGTCCAGACCTACATGTATTTAGCTACATGTATTACATGTAGCTTAAAGGTCAGACGGGTAAACCACCCTGTCATCTAGACCGAAAAATCAGTCTCTATAGGACGTTGGATCCGCTGAGATTGCATCTGGCTCCTCTGAACGCTCTATTCGGGGGGTATGTCCAAAAATGTCATTTTGATTAAAGAATGCCCCCGAATGAGACGGTTATTCCTGACTACCTGTCATCAAGACCCTGTCTATATGGTGTCGTAATCATACGAGGGATCGGCGGATGAACGGTTGCATGCACGGATACCGCGATCAATCACGCAGTGAGCAGAGCGGGCTGGTCACAGTAATTCCTGGTCTAGCACGGATGCACCCCATTATTATAACATGCATTATATAGTTTTCGGAGTGTATTTCCCTAGTTCCGGCCTCTTCTTAGACTGGAGCTAGACTCTAGTACTCTCCGCTATAGACTGACTATGATGCTAGCTAATAGTAGTAGCGATCGCTGTATCGACTCGACTAGCGATGTATACATGTACTACTAGTTCAACTGAACTTCCCTAGGCCCTATTCCCATGTTTACCGATGCTTAGCCTAGATTCCAGGCTGTGGATTGTGATCTGTCCACGACAAACTATCGCACTGCTGCAAGTCTGAACACATAAGTTTGACATAGGTTTTTTTTTTGTATATCTTCCACGTGTGATGAAACTGCAGTAATGAGGATGGAAGGCAAATTAGTATGTTTGGATATTTACTTGTGATTAAATAAATAAGTAGCCTAGCTGCAGCCGAGAATGTAGGCTAAAGGTTGAGAGCGAAAGCAGCGCTAGTCTTATACCAGCAGGCTAGTTGAAGTGGACAAAAAACAGGTAGCTGAGCGCATAGTTTACATGAGTTGTATAAATTTATACAACTCATAAACCGGAGTTGATTATTGGTAGGTCTATTGCAGTATGAGGAGTTTATATATTTTGGCAGGTTGTATGTTTTTTCATCTTACATCCAATTCCGATTTCAACATTGACGGTAAGGTGTAGCAATCAGAGTCTGTGTTTTCAGACTATCGCACTAATGAACGACCGTAGAGGTCAGTCAACGAATCAGGTCTTATTGTACTCCCCGGTCTTCAACAAAAGCGTTGGTGGTATAGTGGTTAGCATAGTTGCCTTCCAAGCAATTGACCCGGGTTCGATTCCCGGCCAACGCATCTTTTGGTTTTCCTTTTGCTCTCTTCGTTCTCGTTCTTCTCCTTTGTCATGTTTAATCTCATTCCTTTTTCATATGTTTCATTTTAATCAAAATAAAATAAATTAGTTATGCTTAGAGTTATTTATCACAATAATCTGGGAGTGCATGTATATATTTTTTTTCTGATGAAAATGAACATCTCAGAATAATAACGTAGTCAGTGTTTATTATTATACACACTGATTATGGATTTTTTTAAAAAAAATGATAAATAAAAAAGGGTAGAAATATAGGCTTACATGCAAACAGGTGGTGAGATAAACAGACATAGTCAGAATAATTATAATTATAATATTAAGAATAATTATATAAATATGCATAAACAAGACCAAATAAGAGAATTAATTATTTCAATACATTGCTACCTCACATCTACACCTAAGAAACACTTCAATAAAAGTAGAGTCTAGGTAAAGACAGCATACAGCTCAACAAAAATACAATCAAAACAGCAAGGAGGATAAAACATGTCAAGATGTCTTTTGTATGAGAGATTAGGTACGTTATTGGCCAAAATTATCAGCATCGATAAGAACATGCTAATTAGATAAACATGTAACTTGATGATGATTTTCAGCATGCGATAGAAATTATATAATGTAGTAAAAAGACACAAATGAACACAATGAACTACAAAATCATCCAGTAGCAATGTGCATACTTTAATGCCATATATCAACAAAACATATCACTTTACAATATACATGTATGTGAGACAACATTTGTAAAATATACATAATCCATTAATATAATTTATCTTAAAAACTACATTCAATGCATTGACATTAATGGCTCAAAGTGCATATAAATTCATTGTATATGACTTGTATAATTTACACTATTGTAAGAAGTACAAAACATCTCATTGAAGGTAAAGAATAATTTGTCTAATGTTAAAACAAATGACATTATGTTTTACACAAATAGTTATATATCACTCAAAATATCATAACATTTGGAATGTCATAATTTTAAGTACACGAATTTCAAATTTCAAATGAGCACTTTGACTTTGAGTAGAGTACCTATTGGCTTCTAAAGTCAAATATCAAATGATTTCTCTAGCTGTAAGTAATATTAGCCAATTCAATACTTCTCTAGTCACAGTGGGCTTTGTTTCTTAAGTATCCGATTAAAAAATCCCTGATTTATTATAATTAGTAACTGTTATAATAAAATTTCAGCTGCTACAGATTAGGATTTTTGATTGTATGAATAACAATAAAATTACACATACATTTTCTTGGAGAAGGCTCCTTAAAAATGTTTCTTACCACAAAAACTGTTGTCCAGTCAACAGCTTAAAATGATGCATTCAAGGCAAAAATGTATCAAAATTATATCACCTTAATTATTTGGTAATGGAAATGACATGATGTGATGTACAGAAACTACTGCCATTTCAGTAAAGCATTAGTGAAATATCAAAACCATATCTGCATGATGTATAAGATTATCTCATAAATTGTTTTTCAAACATATAATTTTCTTTATTTCAGATAAAATTCCACACTACTGCTTTACATAGAGTATACAATTGTTAGACAAGGGAATCAATCTTATTCATTTCTGTGACAATTGGTACGTAACATGCTGACAGCAATATGCAGTAAATGACATTGTTAATGTGATTTTTTTTAAAATAAAATCTCAGATTTGTGTCACTTGGAAGTTGTTAAACTTTATTGTACTTCTGACGTATCACTTTTTGAACATGCCACAGCTTATGTTATAAGAATATTTCTACCCTGTATAATTTTACAGGACAATAAGGGGAATGCTGCAAATCTGTAGTGAAAACATTTGTTATCATTGGCAATTTTAAAAAAGCAGTACATGGATATGAAATCATCTAATATAGCACCATTAATGATTAACTGGTTCATAAATTAAGATGCAAATGCAAAATTTGTACTCTCACATTAATACTGAGAGTGAAAACAAGCCATGCTTAAAATATAAATATATGAAAGCACTTTTATTGTATGAATGGTTTTATTTTCACTTCTTCAATATGTATCGCCATAAGGAAAAATACTGCAAAAAAATTACAATTTGCATTTTCTCTTCTTTATCTCTATTTATATGCGACATAGATCACTACACTTAGCAAGCACAAAAATACAAATCAATTATAGGAACTCTCTCTTATTAGGATTCTGAAATTTTTCATACATTATTTCAGAATCAAAATATATGTTTCACTCACAGGAAGTATATGTTTCATTGTGGTATAACATCCCTTCTAATGCTATTCCTCCGACCTTTGACCCCCGGTCAGATTGTAGTACTGACTCCCTGTAAACAGTCTGGGTTTCTCGATTGTTGCATGACCAAGTCAATCTCTGTATAGCGTATCCCAAAATGCTATTCCTCTGACAACTGACCCCTGGTCAGTGACCTATCAGGGCAAGAAGCTCCTGACGGTAAGGTTCTCAATCATTGAATGACCTTTCAAATATATCAGGTCAATCGCTCCAATGTATCCCACAATGTTATTCGTCCGACCTTTGACCCCCGGTCAGTGCGTAGTAGTGTCCTATCAGGGCAAAAAGCTCCTGACGGTTAGGTTCTCAATCATTGAATGACCTCTAAACCAGATCAGGTCAATCTCTCCAGTGTATCCCACAATGTTACTCGTCCGACCTTTGACCCCCGGTCAGTGTGTAATAGTGACCCTTCAAGTTGAGGAGCTCCTGGTGGGAGCCGCTCTCGACCACGACGCCTTCCCGGATGACCGCGATGACGTCGGCGTTCTGGATCGTGGAGAGGCGGTGAGCGATGACGATCGACGTTCGGCCTTCCAGGGCATTGTCCAGCGCTTCTTGTACAATCTGTGTGGAGGAGAATGAAGGGGGCATTTTTCACTTATTTGTTCAACTACACGAACATATTACTAGGGGTTGCGTACTTTTAATACTGTAAAGGTTCCTAACAAAGAAAAAATAACGATCATTTCAGTAGCCACTTAATATATCGATTGATCAATCAATCAATTGATCAATCTATCAATTAATCAATCAAATAATCAGGGCATATTTTCCAGAACTTCCTGCACAAGGAGGAGATGGAAGGGGGATTATTCATTTGTTGAATTCTCTACACTGCATATTGGGAAAATCATCCCACAATAGATCTTTAAAGACAGCCCGTCCCTTTTTCAGATCACCACAAAACCATCGAAACATTGGCAAAACATATAGAGAAGTGCTAGCAAGCTGTATATTCATCATTTGAAGCTGATACGTAGTGTAAAATTCAAATAATGCATGTAAACAACATCTGATTAATAGTCTTTACCTCAGGCTCTTAGCAATTTGTGTTGAAATATCTGCTTTATTGATTAATCTGTTTATTAAATTATAAAACGCATTATGAAACAAGGCATTAGCAATATTGTGTCTCGCCCACTTGCGAAAATAACCAGAAATATCGCGATCTCCGTTGCTACGCAAAAGAATTGTATCCCTGGCTGATTGTGAAATATCTGCCATAACATTCCATAAATGAGAAGGGCTATTTCACGCAATGCTACTTCCTCTATCTACTCCCCCTCCCCCATCTTTCCCCTTCTTTGAGATGGAATAAAGAGCCTCCACCAAGTTCTATTAGATTAGACAACCCCCAGTGCATCTATGACCCAAGTTAGGTTGTAATCCAAGCAACCTACATGTATGTGAAGTTATTTGTCAAAAGAGAGTCTTGCAGGTAAACTTTAACGTATGACCTCAAATGACCTTTGACCTTATCCTGTGACCTCCAACAGCACCATAACATGAAGGTACCCCCAGTGCATCTATGACCCAAGTTAGGTTGTAATCCAAGCAACCCATGTGAAGTTATTTGTCAAAAGAGAGTCTTGCAGGTAAACTTTAACGTATGACCTCAAATGACCTTTGACCTTATCCTGTGACCTCCAACGGCACCATAACATGAAGGTACCCCCAGTGCATCTATGACTCAAGTTAGGTTGTAATCCAAGCAACCCATGTGAAGTTATTTGTCAAAAGAGAGTCTTGCAGATAAACTTTAACGTATGACCTCAAATGACCTTTGACCTTATCCTGTGACCTCCAACAGTACCATAACATGAAGGTACCCCCAGTGCATCTATGACCCAAGTTAGGTTGTAATCCAAGCAACCCATGTGAAGTTATTTGTCAAAAGAGAGTCTTGCAGGTAAACTTTAACGTATGACCTCAAATGACCTTTGACCTTATCCTGTGACCTCCAACGGTACCATAACATGAAGGTACCCCCAGTGCATCTATGACCCAAGTTAGGTTGTAATCCAAGCAACCTATGTGAAGTTATTTGTCAAAAGAGAGTCTTGCAGGTAAACTTTAACATAGAAAAAGAGAGTCTTGCACATACTCTTTAATATATGACCTCAAATGACCTTTGACATCATCACATGACCTCTGACAACACCATAACATGAAGATACCCCTAGTGCTTCTATCAACCAAGTGTGGCTGCCATTGCTGTAACAGTTGCCAAGTTATGGATCATAAGAGAGTCTTGCAGGTAAACTTTAACATTTGTGACGGACGACGGACGACGGACGACGGACGGACGCCATTTGGATCCCTTAGTCTCGCCTTCACCTCCGGTGGGCGAGACAAAAAATTGTTCCATAGAAGGAATCATCTCCAAAGTTTGGTAATTACTCATAAAATTAGGATTTCACACATGCATAATAACCACATAGATACTGTAACAAAGACTAATACTTTTTTCGTAGTACGAAAAAAGTCGGTTTGAAATTTAACGGCTGAAATTTTTACATATAAAGAAAGCTTCAACATGCTATACTCTTAGAAATGGTCTTGAATCACACTTTCTTCAATTTACGATCGTAATAGACGATTTAAAATTTTAAGCTTGCAAAAGGGACGGACAATCTTTAAAAAAAAACCCCGAAATGGGTTCTTTTGTGTTCTGGGGGAAGCAGATAATTGGGGTTCCTGTTGTGATTTCTAAGTCTCCCTAATCATCCCTGATCAGCATATTACATGTATTTGCTAATGTATAAGTGTATTTTGCCCTAGACATTCTTCCTAATAACTACTTTTTATCCCTCTTCATTTCATGCTCTTTATTCATTTGTTTGATATCAATGCAGGGCCGTGTGCTTATTTTTTTTTTAAAAGTTCGGGACATTCTTTAATTTTTTATTTTATTATTATTATTATCATTATTATTATTATTTTTTTTTTTTTGGGGGGGGGGGGGGGGGTGTTAGGAACAGTGCTCATGCATTTTTTTTTTTTAGATTTTAGAGGTCCAGGGCTCTAAATTGGGCATCCATGAATAGCGTAATGTTCAGTGAAGATCTGGGGAGAGAACAAGATGATAATCCTCACAAACCTTTTCGCTCTCTGTGTCCAGGGCTGAGGTGGCTTCGTCCAGCAGCAGGATGCGTGGGTTCCTGGCCAGAGCTCTGGCGATGGCCACTCTCTGCTTCTGACCACCAGACAGCTGTGCTCCCTTCTCTCCCACTAAGGTGTCATAGCCCTGCATGGCATGTGGACACAAACCATGAGTGCAGGCATTAGTCAGGTACATTATACAGGTACATGAGCCAATTTCATAATGTGACACTGATGTGTATGATTCTCCACACCACATTTAACTTGTCCCACAATGCACTGCACAGTGCGTGTTTGCAGTCATACCCAATTTCAGCTCATATACTAATAAATTAGACCAGAATTGGGAATGACTGCAAATATGCGCTGAGCTTGACATTGTCGGATGACCTTTCCTTATATGGGATATGGATAATTGTACGTATGTAAACAATTAAATCAGGCGCAGAGAGCTTGCTCACATGAGTTAAAGGTCTATGTAAAGATGTCATTATGTATGGTCATAAGGATGGGATTTGTTGTGCTCATTTGCCACAATGGCAGCCCTGCTGCATCATCAACGGGATATTCTGGTCTTTATAAAATGGTAGCCTCGTGATTGAGTTGCCACTTTGCCTCATAGAGTAACACATCTTTAAGAAGAAGAAAAACATCACTTATACAAAGCCACTTCCAAAAACTGCATGGGACGAGTTTGTGACAGCACACTTACGGTTGGTAGGGACGCAATGAAGTCGTGGATGTTAGCCATCTTAGCAACCGCCTCCACCTCCTCCTGGGAGAGTTCCCCGCTCACGCCGTAAGCGATGTTCTCCTTGATGGAGCAGGCAAACAGGATTGGCTCCTGACTGACCACTGATATGTTGGCCCTTAACCACTGGACATTCAGCTGTTGGACAGGATGACCGTCCACAGACTGGGATGCAGAGAGAAAGGAGGGAACAGGACAATTATAACAAAAAAAATAGTAATAGGTTGTATTTATATACAGGGAAACCCCGTTATAACGAGCACGGGTATAGCGAGAACCCTGCTATTACGAGGACATTTCTTGGGTCCCGATTTTTCTTCCATAGACCTTTGTGCATTCTGTTTTTATATAACGAGATCGGCTATAGCGAAATTTCTGCTATAGCGAGGCAAATTCCCAGCCCAAGAATAAAGAAAAAGAAAGAAAATTGACTCCATTATTACGAGAACTCCCTTCAGCCACGCCGCCCAGCGAGGGAAATGCGGGGGGAAATGCAACAACAGCACAGGCAATTTTCATCGCGCCGTTAAACGCTAATCACACACACACACACAACCACACATGCATATGTCCACATTACATGCGTGCGGTACTGCCAGAGCCGTATCTCTATACGGCTCTAGGTACGCACGCCCCCGCGCGCAACAATCAACACAGTCCCGCTCAAGCACTTACATGGCAGAAGCCTCTAAACACGTGTGACACTGCGCGTATGATCGCGGCCGCGCATGCATGCAGATAGCGTTCAATGATCATTCATTGCTAACACGCAGTCATGACGGAAGGCGCGGCCGGGTAACTGGGCCTCCCCGCTGCTGCATTTGTCGGTAAACGGAGGTGTTGGAAGTGTCATTTATTTACATTTTCAACTGTGCTGTTAGATATTTTAGTGATTTTTTAGGTCATGTATTCATTTTAGAATGCTTGCAAAGCCATTTATATTACAGTCCTAGCGGTAAATATGTTATTGTTTGTATAGTCCTATAGATGCATTTGTTTCTGTATGTTTTGATCATGTACTGATATAGCGAGCAATCGGATATAGCGAGGAAAAAGTGTGGGTCCCGTCCCCCTCGTTATAATGGGGTTTCCCCGTAGCATCTTATACAAAACAATATCATCACTGGACTGGACGTTTTTCTGACACCTGTCCGGTCCTAAGTAATTAAGGCACACTTATTCCATTCTTACCTGGTAAGAGCAACACCAGGGTGCTCTAGCCAGACCTACTTTCCCCCATCAGGTAGATCAATACACAGACAGACAGACAGGCAGACAGGCAGACAGACAGACATACAGACAGACAGGTGACTTATCACTGATCCTTCTTCTGCATGGGTGATAGAACCTCTCTGTGAGTAACAAACACCAGGGTGCTCTTGCCACCACCACCACCACCACCACCACCACCACCACCACCACCAACACCACCACCACCACCAACACCATGCAGATCAATAGATGAACAGACAGACAGTCAGAAAACTTACCACTGATCCTTCTTCTGGGTCATAGAACCTCTCTAGGAGTGACACCAAGGTGCTCTTGCCACCCCCACCACCACCACCACAACCACCACCACCACCACCACCACAACCACCACCACCACCACCACCACCACCACCATGCAGATCAATACAGCTTACTCTCGATATAACGAGGTCGTCGGGACCAGAGCTTTTTCCTCGTTATAACGAAACCTCGTTATATCCAAACAGCATAAAAAACAATAAAAAACATTGAAATATGTGTGCTTGTGTGTTCTTAGTGTTTTACTATGTTTTGATATCTATAGCCGCCTCGGAAACATGCGTTATCAAACGGGAAAAGGGGGATTGGAAACATGCGTTTTCAAATGGAAAAGACGATATTATTTTGCTCAACACATCATCCGACCTCGATATACTGTCGCCGTTTAAATAGCTAATTGCATTACATGACATGAATCTGACTTTCAAACCACATGCTTTCAATGTACGTACACTGTGCGAAGGAGTATGCTCCCGTATGTGTGCAGTGTATTACGAGACACGTGTGTCTGGCTCCATGCGTTGCCGATGCAATACATGTGCTTTCAATGTACAGTACATGTACGTACGCTATGCGAAGGAGTACATGCTTGCGTTGTGTGTACAGTGTATTACGAGGCTCCATGCGTTGCCGAAGCAAGACATGTGCTTCCAATGTACATGTGCGTACGCTATGCGAAGGAGTACATGCCTGCGTTGTGTGTACAGTGTACATGTATTACGAGGTGTGTGTCTGGCTCCATGCGTTGCCGATGCAATACATGTGCTTTCAATGTACATAAGCTATGCGAAGGAGTACATGCTCGCGTTGTGTGTACAGTGTATTACGAGGCTCCATGCGTTGCCGATGCAAGACATGTGCTTCCACTGTACATGTGCGTACGCTATGCGAAGGAGTACATGTCTGCGTTGTGTGTACAGTGTACATGTATTACGAGGTGTGTGTCTGGCTCCATGCGTTGCCGATGCAATACATGTGCTTTCAATGTACATAAGCTATGCGAAGGAGTACATGCTCGCGTTGTGTGTACAGTGTATTACGAGGTGTGTGTCTGGCTCCGAGCTCCACGCGTTGCCAAAGCAATACGTGTGTAAGAAGATTGCTTTCAGCCCGCTCGCCCTTAATTTTTCGTTCCTCGTTGTAACGGACACAATTGTTATGTTTTTCTTTGTCTTGGGGTCAACATGAAAAGCTCGTTGTAACGAAATCTCGTTGTAACCGTGCTCGTTGTAAGCGGCGTAGTGCATCATAGGTTTGCATGTAGACAATTTTGGGCCCAAGATATATCCCTCGTTATAACGAAACCTCGTTATATCCGTGCTCGTTGTATCGAGAGTAAGCTGTACATGAATAGACAGACAGACAGATAACTTACCACTGATCCTTCTTCTGGGTCATAGAACCTCTCTAGGAGTGACACCAGGGTGCTCTTGCCACCCCCCACCACCACCACCACCACCACCACAACCACCACCACCACCACTACAACCACCACCACCACCACCACCACCACTACAACCACCACCACCACCACCACCATCACCACAACCACCATGCAGATCAATACATGAATAGACAGACAGACAGATAACTTACCACTGATCCTTCTTCTGGGTCATAGAACCTCTCTAGGAGTGACACCAGGGTGCTCTTGCCACCACCACAACCACCACAACCACCACCACCACCACCACCACCATCACCACCACGAGCACCACCACCACCATGCAGATCAATAGATGAACAGACAGACAGTCAGACAACTTACCACTGATCCTTCTTCTGGGTCATAGAACCTCTCTAGGAGTGACACCAGGGTGCTCTTTCCACACCCACTCTCCCCCACCAAGGCCACAGTCTGTCCTGGACTGACCGTCAGCTCAAGGCCCTTCAGGATAGGCACGTCGGGCCTCGTTGGGTAGGTGAACTTGATGTCATGGTATTTGATCTCCCCATTTAACTTGCTCTGAAACAGAAATAACGCATGCAAAGACGTCAGTTAATTGTTTGATAAGTACTTGAAGAAAAGCTGTTAAAAGACCTAAAAACAAGTGACAACTACTACAAATGTCATACAATTTAAGTCATATCTTTGATCTGATACATGAAAGAAAATGTTAAAGCACTGTCAATGACATTAACTAAGCATATCCGTAAACATATTATAGCTTTGACGACAAAAAGTCATTGATCTGCAAAATGAAAGACCGCAGCACATACATGAAGGGTGGAAGGACAAGAGCAGCACATCAGACTTACAGGGCGCTCGCCACTCTTGGAGTAGTTATCGATGAGCGGCTCGGTAGCAAAGAGGTTCAGGATGATGTTGGCCGAGTGCCTGGCCTTGGCATAGTCTGGCAGGAAGGCTGAGGCTTGACCCAGAGAGATCCCAGCAAAGGCTATGCCAAAGACCACCCTGGAAAGAAGGGTCATATATATATCATTGTCATAAACTCTCAGTAGCTTGTTGGAAATATAACATGCCTTGCATATAGGCCTACTGTGGGGCGTGATAATAACTCCCCACCCAACTGCAATCAATTGCGGTTAATTATTGCTATCAATATCACAATCAATATAATTTCAATTGAACTCATTTCTAGCTCTTAAATAACATGTTCTTCCACATACACAGGTACATTTACATAATGTAGACTGCAGAAGGGAAACCAAAAGTATTTAGATTCATGTTTTTAAATATTGCAGATCGTTTGCACATTAAAATCGAGGAAAATCTCGAACAAATTAGGAATTTGACATTTGAAAAATGATATTCAGGCATACACCAAGTAACAGGCCCCATCCTGTAACTTAATTGGGGATTGTTTTTTTACCATAGACATGTTCAGACTTACTTGAAGACCTCATCTGTGTTCATCTCCCCTACAACCACGAGGTGACCGCCGTATCTGAAGGCTGCAGCGTATAGGAAAAACACCATGCCCTGGGTGATTGAGAAAGCCATGGCATACAGCTGGGTGTTCTTTTGCCCTTGTCTGCAAGAAAGATTGAGAAGTCAAATAATTGTTCAATTGATTGCTTGTTGATTGATTCATTGAATAAGTTTGTTTTGTTGAAGGGAGGGGGAGGGGAGGGGGGGGGGGGGTCTGGGCGTGTTTTTGCCTTTGATTGGAAGAAAGGTTGAGAAATCAATTCATTTATTAAATTGAAACACCATACCCTGAGTGATTGAGAAAGTCACGGCATAGAGCTGTGTATTCTTTTGCCCTTGACTGCAAGAAAAAATAAGAAACGGATCGATTGATGGATCAATAACTTGATTATTGATTATAACTTGTGTGATTTATTGAATCAGTAACTGCTTGATTGATTGGTTGATATGATAATACATTCGTTTTCCTTTCATAAGACAGAAAGAGAAAAAGGTGAAAGTTAAAGAACAAAAGTGATAGCGACGAAGAAGAAGAATCAATAATAATTAGAAGAGATGCAAGGAGAAGGAAGAGACAAACTTTATTTACTGTTATGTACATGGAGAAAAGCATATGAAAAGAAAATTGATAATTGAAAATGAAATTCTAATTAGCAGTCACTAATAAATCCAAGCAAAAGACATGAGAAAATTGCTTAAGTTCTTACTTAAATGGAATCTGAAGCATATCTGCATATCCCTGGTACATCTTCTCCTCTAGAGTCAGAGAGGCCACAGTGCGGACGTTCTCAATAGCTTCAGCGGCAATCTGAGGATGGTACATTGTGAAATGGAAATATTCAGCAACAACGAACCATATCACATTTTTCAGATCTGAGGGTCAATTGACAGATGGTAACATTTAACACTACAAATCTAACTTCTTTACATTCTACAGATCTGAGGAACATCAATTGAGAAATTGAAACCCGTTACACAACAGAAGTAATATCTTTGTGTTTTCAGAATGAGTGTCTGTCTGTTTGTCTGTACATCTTTATAAACAGGTTTCACCGAAACTGTAAAAAAAGAAAATGACAAAACCTGCTCATATAGATCATATTTCTTATTTGTCTTCACAGAGCAGTCTTTATATACAGGTTTCACTGTAAAATGTAATTTCAGGAAAATAACAAAACATGCAAGGATGTGAAAAATTTGGATGGTCACCGAACTAAACCTAAATAATCCAACTGACCTTGCCAGCTTCCTCCAGGAGCTCAGAGTCCCTCTTTTGGCTGCCTTGCATGAGCTTTAACTGCAGCCCTCCAGCGATGATGAGCATGGGCACGCAGGCCAGCACGACCAGGGCCAGCTTCCAGCCGTAGATAAAGCCGATGACCAGAGCAGCGGCCAGCGTCACAAACGACTGCAGCATGGAGCTGATGCGCACACCGGTCGCCTAGAGGAGTGCCATCATGTAAAGAGAACAAGGGTTTGTTTTTGTAAGTATCATTAGGAATGTATAAGCATACACAGGGCTTTTTAGAGCCAAAGTAGTGATCATCATAATTGATATGCCCAAGATATTCAATGAAAATGAAATCCTGAGAGTTCATTCAATTCCATAAAAAGCATTTTACAATCAGGAAAACAAAGTGGCAAAAGTCTTAAGAAAACTCAGCCTCCACGACTTACCCCTTTGACATTAGAAGCATCAGCTGAGAGTCTGGTAGCAAGTGCCCCTGTGCTGTGGGTTGGCTGGTCAAAGTATGTCACATCCTGTCAAGAAATAGAAAGGTCAAGTAAAAAGTCTGTGCTGCTTACTCAAGTAGTTACTAGTGCTATGAAGTAAATTACAAAAGAAGTAGAATGACTTGCATTTAGTATGGCTCAATAAAGAAATAAAAAGAGAGTTCGGGAGATAATTAAACCTATTCTGACTGGGCTTTTTGAGAGCAGGTTCTGACTGGGGGGGGGGGGGGGGTAACTTAAAACCAGAAGAGCCAGAAACAGAGAGAGTGAGTAAAAAAGATTGATGGAGAGCGAATGTGAGAGTCAGAAGTGTGGGGGCACACATTCACCTCTAGAAGAGGGGGAGAGAGACAGAGAGAGACAGACAGACAGAGAGAAAGAGAGAGAAATAGAGAGGGCGAGAGAGAGGGGGGAGGGGGGATTTGGAGAAATAATGAAGTAGGGAGAGAGAATTAGAAAGAGAGAGTCAGAGAAGGAGAGACAGAGAGAGATTGAAAGGAGATCGAGAGAGGGAGAGAGTGAGGTACCGGTAGACAGAGAGCAAGGAAAAGTCAGCGAGAGCACCCACCTGTCTGAGAATGGTCCAGAAAGCCTTCCTCCTCAACCTGAGAGTGAGCTCCTCCCCCGAGATCGCCAGGCAGGAGATACTGACGGAGTAGCCCACAAACATGGAGGCTCCAAGGGCCACAAACATCCAGGACCAGAAGGAAGCTTCCTCTCGCATCTCATCAGGAGGGAGACTGAAGATCTGCAGCAAAGAAAGATTCAGAATCATTTCAGTCAACATTTCAGGGGTGGTGCTCTGAAAATAAATTGGTTGTATCTCTAATATTGTTGTATCTTCGCACTCACAACAAAGCTAATATTCTGGAAATTGTCTTATCTTGTCTTGTATCTTTTGTTGCATCTTTCCTCCTTTTAGTTTGATAACAGGTAATTTAGCAGACTAACGTGTGTGTGCTCTTCAAAACCTTACAAACATTTTTTATTGGGTCATGAAGCTAAGCCCCCTATGTAAAATCTATTTTGATTAGTTGTGTCTCAACAAAGAGGCATTTTCAAAGTTGATAAAGAGCCAGTCCTAAGAGAAGTACAACAGTTATCAGAATACCAGCTTACAACTATATCATGCAAACTTTGGTAATCGCACCTTTAAAAGAAGATGGCAAAGATGGGCAACAATTCATCATCTGTCCTGTCATTTATTTCATTGTACAAGCTTTGGTGAAATTAACCATACCTTAATGATTTCACTGAAAAGGATGGCAAAGATGGGCATCGCCACGCCAACCACTGCAGAGAAGATGCAGCCAATGATGATGATGTGCCACTCCGGAGCGTTCAGTTTCAGCACCTCCCAGTACGATGCCTTGGGGATGTCCTCCTCCTCCTCTTCCTATCATTTCAAAAATCATGTGTGAAAATGAAAACATGGAAATGAGCCATAAAAAGGGTGGTGCAATCCATCCCCCCCCCCACACTCATCAATGTTTCTAGATATTAGTTCTTAAAGAACAACATTACGCTGCAAACTTGCGCAACCTTTTTCTTTCAAGTCTTGGGCAACTTCTAGTGTGCTATCAAATACATAAAATATGTTTTGCAAAATTGTTTGCATGCATGCATGATGAAGAAATCATGCAAGTCGCTCTTTTGAGTTCAAATCAGTTTCCCTTTGACCACTACCTAGTACTTGCACATTGCCTGTTGGCGTTTTATGTACAGATTCACAGCACTAAATAATGTGTTAATAGCATAATTACATTTCCTTTCCTTCATGTAAATTCAATACGAATAAAAACAAGAGACTTATAAAGATGGTTCTATGCAAAACAGCCCTTAAACCCTCACATTGACAAACCTTGAATTCCCAACTGATTGACTGTACATTGCCATGCTATTGGTAAGGAGAGGCAGATTGAATGAGAGTTTTACCTCTGTGTCTTTCTTCATGCTGATGTCGCTGGTTCCGGATTGGGCGCGTGATCGTTGACGAGATAGCTGCTTACCAATTCCCTTGTAGCTCGGAGCTCGTTTGAATGTGGGTTCACCGTCATCATCTATATAGACCAACAACAAGACAATCAGAAATGAAATCATGAAGAAAGTCCTTTCACTGAATACAATTATTGGCAAAAAGGCAATTATACACACAAAGTGTAACTATTGTTGTTTGATAAAGAAAAAGAAACATCAGATTGTTTAGTATCAATCCTTTGCATGTTTGTGTACATTGCTTGTGCAATATGCTCCAGGTAGGAAGACCAGCAAGCATGTTGCCAATTTGATTGTCAATATAACAATAATTGTTGTCCTCTTACTCACTCTCCCCTTTTTCAGATTTCCAAATCGTCTGCAGAGTCACAATTAAGCTGCTTATGAAATCTTCAAATTGGCAAACCTGCTGTGCTACATTTTATTTTCTTGATATCACCTCCATTTCAATGCAGTACAATATTCAGTATCAATTAAGAAGACCGTGAGCCAATTTTATTGTCAATGTAATGATATTTGTCATCATCTCACTCACCCTCCCCCCCCCCCCCCCTCCCCATTCCACTGTCCAAATCATCTGCAGAATCACAAACTACTTGTCAAATCATCACACTGGCGAAACTCCCGCAGAACATCAGATTTTCTTGATGTACCTGTAACCTTAATTTCAATGCAATACCGATATTCAGTATCAATTAAGAAGACCATGTTGCCAATTTGATGCCCAAGGTAACCATTGTTTGCTCTCTCACTCACCCTCCCCTCCTTCTGCTTTGCCAATCATCTGCAGAGTGACAAGCTGCTTGTAGATCCCATCTTCCTGCATGAGCTGGGCATGGCTGCCAAACTCGGCAATCTTTCCCTCGCTGAAGGCGTAGATGACGTCCGCATTCTGAATGGTTGAGAGTCGGTGAGCGATCACGATGGTCGTACGGCCCTCTGACGCCTGACAGGTATAACACAGCATTGGGCAATTCAAGTCAAGGATATAATACAGATATTCTTAAACTGTCACGTATTGTTGGTCCATGATTAGAAAATAGAATTGCAACAAATGTATTCATTCCACAAATGCTATACATCGTATATTGATACTATTACACATTTTCATTTCACTTATATATAGTTTTAAAGTGGTACTGTATACGCCATATATTACGCAAGTCTAATCTTTTGCGAATCAGGACTTCCTGACAATTTTGTGAGTGTTTAAACTGGTGATCGTGAGTACTAGTACTATTAGTACATGTGCTCATGCACGTCACATTCATATTTTCGCATGTTGTTAAATATGCGCATAGCACCCGGCTCGCGAAATTCGGGAAAATAAAAAACCCGCGAAATATATGGCGGATACAGTATATCATATTGTCAACACTGTACCACTTAGTTGATGAACTCAATTCATGACTTATATAATTCAAGTCATATAAGTCGGAAACAATGAAAGTATCTTCAATTTTTCAATCATTGCCTATCAATGAATAATGAACTGATACAAATCTATTTCATTCAACAAATACTATATTGATACTATATTCCATACTCCATACATATGAATTGACAGTAGTGTATAATTTTGTAGTCATTGTATCACTTAATTCATGAGCTTAATTCATATTCAAAATGTATTGCAGATGATATGCTGTTACAATATTCGTGAGTCCTGTTCATCGTTGTGAAACCCATGTTCTCCTGTAGCAATGTTGCATATATACCTGTATGTTTTAAACTATTGTACCTTATCATTGATGGAAACTACCATACAGCAACAGCAGTAAAGCTGAAAGCCCATTGGCTGCTACTATAGTAGTTACAATAATGGAAAATGAATATGCAACAGGGTATACTGAAAATGAAAAATGAAATATGGAATGGAAAGCCACAGGGAATCTGAGATGTTTGGCATACCCGGTCCAGAGCCTGCTGAACCACCTTCTCACTCTCACTGTCCAGAGCTGACGTGGCTTCATCCAGGATCAGAATCCTTGGATTGCTGACCAGAGCTCTGGCGATGGCCACTCTCTGCTTCTGACCACCGGACAGCTGGGCCCCTCGCTCTCCAACGATGGTGTCATAACCCTGCACACACAAACGCATAGTAAGAAGGGACTACGTATCCCCTGATTTGACAAAAATAGCTAATGACAAATCACCCAAATTTGAAGGGGTTTTATAGATGTTTTTTAATTCAATTTTTTAGAATTTTTCAGGCAATATATCTGGACTTCTGCCCTGATTTGACATAGGTAGCAAATGACAATTCATTCAAATTTGAAGGGTTTTAATGTTTTTTTTATTTATGTTTTTAGATTTTATCCAGGCAATATATCTGGACATATAATAACCATCTCCCTGTTAGCTCTCATGTAACACAGTGTTGCATTGATGCCAAAGATAATGGTAAACACAATTTGCTCATTTACAGGAAAAGTGTGACTATGCTTTCACACTATTTCGCCACTGAGTTATCATCATAATCACACATGACTACATATGTACTAGTGCACTTGAATCTTTCTGCAGCCACGATACTAAAACACAAACAAATTCTGAAGTTTCCTGTAGACATACACACCAGCTCAGGGGAATTGGCATAGGGAAAGGGAAGAAAGGGAAGGAGCCGCAGTTTTAAACCGTGGTATATTTTGTCCAGTTCAGCATGAAACACAATGCTTTTTAGGCTAACGCATCATGTTTCATGCTGAACTGGACAAAATATACCACAGTTTAAAACTGCAGCTCCTTCCCTTTCTTCCCTTTCCCTTTCCCTCTGCCAATTCCTTTGAGCTGTAGTGTATATACCTTTGGTAGCTGCATGATGAAGTCATGTGCGTTGGCCATCTTGGCTGCGGCCACCATCTCCTCCTTGGTCAGTCCGTCCTTGCCATGTGAGATGTTCTGCTCGATGGAGCAGTTAAAGAGGACCGGCTCCTGGCTCACCACACCGATGTTCTCTCTCAGCCAGCGCAGGTTCAGGTCTCGAATCTCATTCCCATCAATGAAGATCTAATAAACATTAAGAACAAAACAATGCAATGATTTTTGAGGAAATTCAGACTTTTTCCCCTATTTAGGACTATTTTTTTCCTGTTTTTTTTCACCTATATTTTTTCCTTTTTCCTCACTATTTTATTATAATTTCCCCTCTATCTTTCCCCCTATCTTCTTACTACTGTATTTTGCACTGTTCACTATTTTTCCTTATTTTCTACACTATTTTCAGGTCTGAAAAAGGGGAAAAAATAGAAGAAATTGTTTCAACTCTATTTTTTTTATATTTCCAAAAAAAAGAAACAAAGTTTATTTTCAGGACTATTTTCCCCCAATTTTTTCCTACCACCGGGGTGTTTACTTGCATGTTATACAGTGAAACCTGGATGTAAAGACTAATCAGAGGAGACAGGAAGTATGATCTTTATCAGCAGGTGGTCTTTGTGTACATATTACTTTAATACAGATTTTAATGAGAAACATTTTTCAAGGGAAACAAAGAAAGTCTTTTATTTTGGCAGGATTCCTAAACAATTCCTTCATTCTCTTCTTTTTCAGTTTCCTTAATTATTCCTTCCTTTCTTTCTTTCTTTCTTTCTAGGTTTCCTCCATTTTTCATTTCTTTTTGTTTTATCCCCAGTGGATATAACCTTTCCTTAGTTCCCCTCCTACTAACATGTCCCTCCAGGATGTCATAGAACCTGACCAGCAGGTTGACATGCTTTTATTGTCCTTCCTTCCTCCTTTCCTGGTTTTTACTTCCTTCCTTCTTTCTTTCTTCATATTTTAGTCCCCCCCCCCCCCCTCCCCTGCTCACCTGTCCCTCCAGGATGTCATAGAACCTGAGCAGCAGGTTGACATGCTTTTACTGTCCTTCCTTCCTCCTTTCCTTGTTTTTACTTCCTTCCTTCTTTCTTTCTTTGTATTTCAGTTCCCCCCCCCCCCCCCCTTTGCTCACCTGTCCCTCCAGGATGTCATAGAACCTGAGCAGCAGGTTGACATGCTTTGATTGTCCTTCCTTCCTCCCTTCCTAGTTTTTACTTTCTTCCTTCTTTCTTCCTTTCTTTGTATTTTAGTCCCCCCCCCCCCCCCGACTCACCTGTCCCTCCAGGATGTCATAGAACCTGAGCAGCAGGTTGACATGCTTTGATTGTCCTTCCTTCCTCCCTTCCTAGTTTTTACTTTCTTCCTTCTTTCTTCCTTTCTTTGTATTTTAGTCCCCCCCCCCCCCGACTCACCTGTCCCTCCAGGATGTCATAGAACCTGAGCAGCAGGTTGACAGTGGTTGACTTCCCGCACCCACTTGACCCCACCAGGGCCACCGTCTGGCCAGGTTTCACCCCCAGCGTCACCCCCTTCAGGACGGGGACGTCTGGCCGCGTGGGGTACGAGAACTCCACCTTCTGGAAGTCAATGTTGCCCGTGATGGTGGCCGGCTTGAGCCCTCGGGTGGAGCGCGTGTCAATCACTGGCTCCTGTGAGTGTGTACAGTGCAGTATCATGTTTATAATGTTTTTATTATGCTTAAATGAATGAAATAAAGTACGTGAACATATTTATTTATACCAAAGGGATTACATAAATTCATAAATTCAAATTGAAATTCATTCTTCCATTATATAAAGCATGGACAATTATCTTGGGTATTACATATGAAATATGATTACATCTAAAAAGTTCAGGTACGCACTAACAAAAATGTGCAGTACATAAAGGAAATTTTTTACAAAATTAGATAGCACATGAAAACAAACATTGTACTGTACAATGTTACAATGGCACCAATACATGTAATTTAAACTTTTAAGTGACTTTCCCTTTTGTACTTTCACTCCATTTGAAGTTCAAATACAGTACATCAATGATTCAAGGTGGGTAAAAGAAGAAAAGCTGACCTCATCGATGATGTCAAACAGGACAACGGCTGCTGCCCGGGCCGTTGCCACGGTGCTGAGGGAGGGCGTCATGTTACCGATGGAGAAGGAGCCAATCATGATGCAGAAGAACACCGTCATGACCTCTCCCCCAGTCAGCCGACCCTCTGCCACCATCTTGGGCCCATACCTTTGACGAAAAGAGATATTTAACTTGTAAACACTTACATCAAAGAATCAAAGTAACAAATTCATTGTTGTTATTGCTGTAGGCATTCAAAGTGTACATTCTAGAACGAGCCGTTCCGATGCAGGATAATTCAGAAGTCATCCCTTCATATTTACTGTTAAATGCTGAAATCAAATTGTGGAATTTGTTGTTGTTGTAGGCAGTAGAGGTAAAATATTTCCTGGTTTGTGTTTATATTCAGCAACAAGTACCAAAAGGAAGTCATCCATTTTATGACATAATCGACACAGGGTTGAGCATTTGTACAATCAGACTCTTAATTGAAAAGGTCTGCCCATTCTTTATGTAACTTTTTTTCACTTTCCTTCCATCTACCTTTCTTTCTGTTTTATCGCAAGTAGACATATTTGGAGAGCTTCCTTCAGTCTACCTTCCTTTCTTGTTTTAGACTCCCCTCATTCTTCCCTTCTCTCTGTTCATTGCAACTTGACATATCTGTGTACTTTGCGGCAGTATTAATTTCTAATTTCTATTTTTCCCTTCCTTCTTAATCCTTTCTTTCTGTTTTATTAAAAGTGACCGCATTTCTTTATTTCTCCTCTTCTTGTTTACATGCAACTTTGGTGTTATTTACCAGAAGGCCAGTGCATAGGCGCAGAACATAATAAGGAACGTCAGTCCAAGACCAAAGGCTGCAACAAGTCCCTTCTTGATTCCAAAGTTCTTGGCTCCAGCCAACTCTTTCTCATAGCTGAAGAAAACAAAAAACAACAACACAAATATTACAAGAGAGGTTTAAAGAAGATTAAAGCTGGGGTTCATTTTAAATGTAGGAAAACAGACAAATTGAATGATATGACCGTATTTAAATCAAGTTAATTTCCTTTTGTCACTGAACCTGCCAAAAGTGATAACAGCATGGGTGTACCCTTAGGTATCTATGACTTTTAACTCTAATCACCATATTGCAATATATTCCCCTGTTAAGAGTAATAACAGCTTGAGTGAGATGCGAACTTTGACCTTACAATTTGCTTATTTTCTTTATGTCATCCTTTCCAAGTCTCAACTTCTCATAACCTTTGGACAATATCAGTACTCACTACATGTAGTTATCTTATCATGCTTGGCCGGCCCCTGCTCAAAGTGGTGATAGCATATTCAAACTGTCTTTTTTAAACATCTATAGTTAATATTTTTGTCCCCAAACACAGATCATTTTTGAATCTTTTGTTTTATCAAAGCAGCTGATAAGACCTTGGCAGCTGGCTATGACCTTTGCCCTTACCCACCAATCAAGATATCAGTATGGTCCCCTCTCAAAGTTGAAGACATACATATCGTCGGTGGGCTGTTAAAACCTCGTATCTAAAAAAAACAAAATGTTCAGGAGAGCGAAAAAACATTCTTATTTCTACAAATTATGTGCATAGGAGTTGCTATGTTAACTAAAGACTATGTTTGATTATCAATTCAATATGAAATGGTTGAAATGCAAGAAAGATAATTTAAATGGCGGGAATTTGAGTTACGAGGTTTTCACACTAAGTCCTAAATTGAGATACGAGGTTTTCTCGTTTCAAATTGAGTTACGAGGTTTTCCTACTTGATCTAAAATGAGATACGTGGTTTTCGCACTGTGTCGTACACAGTATCCCATGCTAATAAAGTGCAATATGTGCACTTGCGCGCACATACATTATCAAACACACACACATACACACATACACACATACCCATATACATACACGCACGTACACACACACACACACACACACACAAACAGACATACACATACACACGCAGGCCAAAAGACGTAACAAATACATACATATCCATGCATGTGACACACGTACATAAACACTATAAATGAACGTTAATCTTATAATCTATGCGCGCGCACACACACATGCGCGCACACGTACACACATACACGTCCATACGCCGGCCAAAAGACGCAAAAATACATACATAGCCATGCATGTGACACACATCAACGTACGCAAACACTATGTCTATACATTAACGGTCATGTTATGATCTATGCACACGCACACACACATGGGCGCGCATGTATATTTACACACATACCAATGCACATAGTATACGCACACATACACACATACACACATACACACATCACATACATACAAAAACCGGACCACACACAAACACGTGCACACGCCAGGCCAAAAAGACGCAAAAAGTACATGTACATACAAACCTAGCAAAACACATTAACACACATACCCATTCATTTATATACGCACACACACACACACACACACACACACACACACACACACACATACACACAAACAAACAAACATACATGGGTACACGCCGGCACAAAAGACGCAAATAATACATACGAACTCTAGCATGTGACACACGTTGACGCACAAAAACACTACCTCACATTAACACCCATACTTCAGTCAAACACATTGAAACATGCATCAGAATTGCGTTTTGAAACGTGCTTACAAACGCATAATAATCAATTTAAATTATGCAGAAAAAGTATGTACAATATATACAATAAAACATCGCAAAACGATGTCCCTCCAAATTCAGTATTCATTATGTCTGTGGGGGGGGGGGGGGGGGGGTTCGTTCTCGCGGCGTAGGACATACGGGAATATGCTGCTCTAATAGAACTATTTTGAGAAAAATCCCTAAACAAAGAGCATGAACCTCAAAATCATTGGACATATCCCCCACTTTTTTATTTTTTTTCTTTAAATACTAAATATTTGCGCCCATTTTGTCGCTCAAGCAAACGAAACATCGTTTTCTTGACTACCCCCCCCTCCAAAAATAAAAAAATAAAAAAATAAAAATAAAAAAAAATAATTGGTACCCTTTTCTGCCAAAATGATAGGTACGGGTTTGGTGGCTTCAGCGGCACACCCCCGTGGGGAACAACTGTGAGTAGCTCCCCCCCCCCCCCGGGTCAAAATAATCCGAGAGATATTGCATGCTTTAACAAGTTGTACGTCGAACACTTCATATTTTGACTTGTTTGCCCTCTAGATCTACTCCACATACACGTACACATTGTATTTATGATGACTATATAGGCTAAATTTTGAAAGTGAAAAATTTCACAAGCATTTTGCCTTTTTTAACACAGGACAAAATAGACATCTACTATCTAAGGTTATGCACTACGTACAGCTAGCCTCATCTACTGACTCGGCCTGGCCTATGCGCGTAGCTTTGGCCACAGGCCACGGCTTGTAAATCAAGTTATATAGCGCCGAGCCTCTTCAGTGTATCGAAGAGAGTTGGGCAAAATGTTTGTATCTTCGTGTTGATTAATTATCAAAATGTCGTTAGAGATATTACTCACAAATAACTGAGCATCTCATTTTAATTAGCCGTATTAAACGTTAATGCAGGACGAAATCTAATAGATCTAATTGATCCCGGCCATGAATACATTAAGCGTAGGTTTAGGTAAGAGATCGATGTGCGCAACTAGCCGTGCGGGCGCGCGCGCGCTACAAATTTTTGTTGCGCGCACGCTTGCGCGCTGCAGCTAGGTGCGCACCAGCTCTTAGCTGCGCGCATAATTGCGCTATGTATCTTGACTTACGAGGTTTTATCATACCACTATTTGAAGAGGCAAGAGATACGAGGTTTTCAAATGGATGAATTTTGACATTTTCTTTTCAGATTTTCAACTCCAGAGTTTATTACAAGATGTATTACATCTTAAACTTGACATTTATCCAAAAAAGTGAATTTCATAAAAATTTGAGATACGAGGTTTTATCAGCCCACCGACGATATGTTGAATATATTTTAATTTTCTTGACTTCCTCACCACCAGTGTACACAAGTGATAACAAATAAATGTGGAATGTCAATGTTGGTAGCTCTGCATGATGAGGATAGACTAAGATTTTAACATAGATATTCGGAATACTGGCAATTTATGGTACACCATGTGAGAAAGGGAGTGATGTGATTCTTTCTAGAAGGTGGGTAAGTCCTGAACAGGACTGTTTATATTCTTTGTGAGTATTCTTACTATAGGAATTGAACAAACTTATTGCCTACATGGAAGCACATGTCTTGCATCGGCAATGCATGGAGCCTTGTAATACACTGTACACACAACGCAAGCATGTACTCCTTCGCATAACGTACGTACATGTACTGTACATTGAAAGCACATGTATTGCATCGGCAACGCATGGAGCCAGACACACGTGTCTCGTCGTAATACACTGCACAAATACAGGAGCATACTCCTTCGCACAGCGTACGTACATTGAAAGCATGTGGTTTGAAAGTCAGATTATGTCATGTAATGCAATTAGCTATTTAAACGGCGACATTATATCGAGGTCGGATGATGTGTTGAGCAAAAATATATCGTCTTTTCCATTTGAAAACGCATGTTTCCAATCCCCCTTTTCCCGTTTGATAACGCATGTTTCTGAGGCGGCTATAGATATCAAAACATAGTAAAACACAAAGAACACACAAGCACAAATATTTCAATGTTTTTTATTGTTTTTTATGCTGTTTGGATATAACGAGGTTTCGTTATAACGAGGAAAAAGCTCTGGTCCCGACGACCTCGTTATATCGAGAGTAAGCTGTACTTATTAACTACTTCAAGAAGATAAATGACATTATAGCTATTTAAGAAGGTTCTCACCTTGGTCACCTTCTTCCCAAGGTTCTTGGCACCGTGCCACACATCCCAGCTGTGGAACAGGTCTGGATAGTCCCTCCCTACGTTGATGATAAAAAGGTATATGACAACCATCGTATCAAATTATTTGTAATCTATGAAAAAATGAGACAGAAGAAGAGACGGTATAGAATTCTGCATGTAAAATGTGCTATCATACACCAAACCATCAGCGTTTGCTAGCCATCTCCTTATTGGCTTTCACAAGTGTTTGACTTTTCAATTAGTGAACTATATGACTGTAGAAAGGGGGGGGGGGAGGGGTTGCAGGAGCATAGAGATATTCCACCATCTTAAACCACTGTTTCGCACACAAGCACAACCTCCTGACCACTCCAGAATAACCAACACCCTTGGGAGCTATGTTCTGAGCATAAGATTGTCTATCTTAATTAATCAATTCAATACCGGTGACATGAATGCTAATGGTATCATTTATCCAGCATTATACAGAAAGGAAATAGGCACTTACGGATCATGGCTGCTACCGTGGCCGAGGCATCGGTAACTAACTCCTCCACCGACACACCCGATGCTCGGAGGTCCTCCAGAGCTCTCCGTAATCCCAGCACCTCCATCGCAGGGCTATTCCCCCCGGTTTCTCTTTTGTCAACAAACTGCACCGACAGCACATTCTTGCTGGTGTTATCCAGCAGTGTGTAGGTGCAGTATTGTGCAGAGAAACCGGGAGAATCATTCCTTGCGTCACCTTTGAGGAAGAAACAAGAAACAATATTAAATTCATACCCAACTCACGGACTTATTATGTGTCTACTGTTGCCCCATCTATTTTGATATCCTTGATTGGCCACTGCAAACAAATTTTCTAAAAATGAGCTTTTGCACTTTTGTTATTCCTATAAAAATTATAAAACAAATTTGTCTTCATGCAAAATATCTATACTTCCACATTTTCAATCTCAGGTGTACACAATGGAAATTTCAATTCATAGTTGTACCAACATCTCACTTTTAAATCTGACTGCAAGAAATGGAGATGGACACCATGAAAACTTGATAAGAGACACATACAAATCAAAAGGATAATTTTTATTGATATTGATATCTTAACATCGATCAATGAAGTTGTCTCTATACTTTCCATGCTCGTGTGAAAAAGTGGGATTATGGGGGAAACTATGTTATAAACAGCATAAACCCTAGATGCTTTATTGACCATCATACAATGAATTACATACTAGAAAACTATTATCACTATACGTACCACACACAACAGCCTTGTTGTTGCCTAGTTCCTCTCTGGCCCTATCCATCATTAAGTTGGCTTCCTGCTCCACCCTGGGACACACATACAACTTTTGTACTGCAAGAAACAGTTTGGATCCAAACAGGTGGAGTGACATAAAGTCAGCCATTCTCTTTATCTTTTCATAGTTGTTGCCAGAGAGCAGAATGGCAGTGGCAAACTTCATATCACCCACATGTGACCCATTAATAGTTTCCTGCATGCACAATCTTGTTATGTGGCCACTGGCACAGCTCTGGAAATAGTTAACAAGTGAACAATTGAAATAATTTGAAAATGATTTCTACTTGTCATTTGGTAACTAAAAGTAGTTGTGCGCGATCACATGTCCCATTCAGGCTTTCAATAAACTATGTGGAGACGGAATTCTGTGTCTTGATATTGAAGTAAAAAAAACCCTGTTTGCCACTGATAAAGCCACCACTACACATCATGTGAAAGAAAATCATTCTCAAATGATATTAAGTTTGTGAAAAAAGCATGTGCATGCATGAGAACACACACTCTCATTGCCATGTTGGTCAATGCATACCAGTTCCCTATATGCCAACCCTCACCCTGTTCAATAAAGTTAGGAGGACTTAAAAAAAATATGTTTTTTGGCAAACAAAATGTCAGTGCAACAATCTTCAGTGAAGCAAGATGTTAACATTTAATGATTACTGTAAAACCTTGAACAATTTGACGATTTGGCTGTCATACTAATACAACAAAAAAAAGTGTACAGCAGGACTGATTGAATGGAGCATCTGCTGCTGGAGCACCAAGCCTGCAGAACTTTGGGTCTGATCTCTGAATTCCTGATGTGGATATTTCTTAACATGTATAAGCTACTGTGTAAACAAATATGATTAAAGCTATTTAGTAATCGAGCAAAGTCAACATAATAAAGGCCACGTCCAAATGATGCTGAGTCACTGATGTGGACATTAATGGCACAGTAGATACCAAGCATTGTTACACACTATCACGTACCTTAACCTTAATCAGGACGGTGGTGGGGATCAAAATGGCTCCCCTCCCCCACCCCTCCTCACTTAACATTTTGCTTGATCATTAGCAAAAAACAACCAGATATCAAAGCAAGATTTGTATCTCATTGGAAATTATACAAAAAGATGTCCTTTGCGAATATTGTCACTTCTTTCCAAAAGAAAACATCAAATATTACAATGCCCTAAATGATTGTATTAGGATATCGACACACACTCAGACAAGGAGTACGACTGAGTTAACTGAGCATAATATGTGCAGATATTTTTAAGGATGCTTTCAATACATTACTTACCCATTTCAAATGGGCTGATGTACCCGCAGGCACCAGCTCAACAATGTGCTCCTTCCTGCACGTCAGGCACATCGGCTTCGCCATGAGGGCAAGGCGCTTGATCATGGAAAAGGTGGCAAGGACCATCTTCTCCTTTGCTGCATCTTCTCCACTGGAAGTCTTATAATGGAGACCTCTGCATGTCGTCTCATCAGCATCATCACTCCCAAAAACCTCCTCTCCAATGCCAATAGGCGGTGCATCATGAGGCCTAGCAAGATAAGAAGACATCAATTTAGTACACGTACTTGACTATGATAAATTGATTGTGTGACATGTGAGGTGACACTCCTACCCCAAAGATATGAAAATGCATGACAGTCAAACCGGCACAGAACAACCACTCAAGGGAAACAAGAAGAGCAGTCTTGATAGGCAGGTTTTCTTAACGTACAGCTTGACATGGGTTTTTTTTATCACACCTGTACATGACTAACAGACTTTTCTTTTATACGTGCATAGTGGGTCTCATGTGAGTCTTTTACATTTTAGTTAAAGCTACTTGAATAATCAATAAAACACACTTATTGTTTGACTGTCAAAGATAAAGAATTGTCCCAATAACTACATATCAACAAAGTGTATGAACATTCATATATTAATATGAAAATATGTGATTGACTACCTTAGTTTCATTTCATTAGCTCCAAGCTAAGACCTCCTTTTGTAAAAGCCAGATGAGCTTGATAATGTGAAGATTGTACATCCTTGATCATTTGAAAGGAAGTAGTATGGGAGAAAAAAGAAATCTCAACCAAAAAAGAGACTTTGTGCAGTGAATTTGACTCTAAACTTCGTAGAAGAAATGTACTAAAAAGAGTCTCTTACCTCATCCTGCTACGCCCTGGATACCAGTCACTGTCATCCTCGTCTTCTTCCGTCTCCTCGCCCGATCCCAACAAGTCTAGGTCCGGGTCAACAGAGCTGTAATATGCAACATTTTGATACTGTATGAAGAGCACATGTTTTTGTCTCAAGTTGTACATTTTTTTCTGAACAGTTTGTCCAAATATGTGATAAAATGAATGTGTTCTCATTTAGGAAAAATCTTGATTCTTTTTAAAACATTTGATATATCAGTTACAGCAATTCCAAACAGATCTACATTTAGCAAATTACACTTTATATGCATTATTGTACATTGGGTGGTGTATCTATGGAGAACAAAGTCTTAGTTGTGTAAATGCAACAGTATAGAGAGAAAATAGTTCTCAAGAAGGTTCCGCAATATGCAGAATATAAAAAGTGAATCTCAAGACAAGGGAACCAGTAGTATTTTGAGCTTCAGAATACAAACACTGCCTACTTACAAAGTCTGTCTACTTACTCTAAATCTTTTGGGAGTGTCCTCGAAATTGGGCTTGTTCTGCAACAGAAACAGAACTGACATTAATATTCTCAGATTGCTCACTACATGTACATGTGGGTAATGGTTGCTACCGGTAAATGCACGATGACTGCATGTCTTACATAACATGTGGCAACATTATCAAAATATAATATTACTATTAGAAAATATGTACATAATAATACACTATTATTAGAGGGTCATAGAACTTCCCTCACAATGTCATAAATGGAAACTGAAATGTGAAACTCCCTTTGCCGTGTGCGTAAATAGCCATGTTATTGTTTGAGCTCAGAGCAATACAGAATTAAGTGTGAACTTAGGGGAACCGTATCAATCACTAGATTTTGAGCAGGTTTTAGACAGGTCATCAAAACCTCTGTGCAGTTCCTATAACCTACAGACCAACACCATTACCATCCCACATTATGTGAGCAGTGTGCCACAGCCCGCTACAATATGATACATGTACATGAACATAAATGCTAGATTATGGTCGCTACAAAAATTTAAAACAGAAAGGATACTTTTTCACTTTTACTGTAGTGCTGGGAAAGCTAATACTGTGAGATGTCATACATGTTATCCTAAGGAAATGCTCCTGTGCCATGCTGAGTTTCAGGACTTTTGCAAAGGACAAGACCTTATCTTTAAAAGTGCCTGAAAAACACTTCTATGTATGAGACATATAAGAGTGTAGCAGGCTCTCTACATGGAAGGACTTGTTTCCACAATAAGACCACTGTATAATACCTGGGGGGTGTTTCACCAAGCTGTTCGTAAGTTATGAATGACTGGTGATCCCTTCTTGGGCTAAATGCGGTACCATACTTTGCTCATTGAGAATCTGATTTAGCACAAGAAGGGAACACCGGACGTTCGTAAAGTCGTTCGTAAGTTACGAACTGCTTGGTGAAACACCACCCTGCACACAAAAGTAGGCTATTTGCACAAATAAATTACACAAGTTACAATAAAGAGAAAAAGCCATGATACTACAATGAGCATACATACACTGTGGGGCTGCTGGGGCAGTCCTTGGAGTCCGTGTCTGAATCTTCAGGCATTCTCTCCACACCGGACAATGAATTGCTAAGGGAAAAAAAAAGTTAAACATGACTAGAGAAATTCAATTGTGTACATCCACTTGCATGTCACTGCCTCCTGTACAAACACGATGTATTCCATAATGGTGTAATTTCAAATTATTATTTCCTTGTCCAATGCTAAAAAATTGCTCTTTGATTATTTTCCAATAACTGATGCATAAAAACCACCGGCCATTATGTGGAAGAGGCATGAATGCACATGTACTTCACAATATAAATTATGAACTGATGTAAAATGTGTACACTTTGTATATCCCTAAACACTCATGCAATCAAACAGAAGTAGCTTGATAGTGTTTGAACATGGACATTAACACATAACACAGCAATATTTTTGAATAAGAAGCTAAAGTATTAGAAAAATATTTAAAGTCCTATGTGGGAGCAAATAACACAAAGGAAATAAATCATGACAAAACAAATATATATACCTGTCATCAGAAACCACCACAGCATCACTGGCTTCGATTCTACGAGCAAAACATTTTTTAGAAACAGGTTTAACCCCACACAACATGATCAAAGCTTATACTGTGACTTCCATATTCAAACAAACAATTACTGCCACTTGTAATACATGGATTGGATCAACCATGGGAGAGAAGCGTGCCTAGACACAACATAACATGCAGTGCTAAATGTCTTATTGTATATCATGTCTTTATCTTTAGCATTAGCGTAAGTGTTGCTGAAAGATACATGAATATTCTAGTACCATTAATCATCAATATCATTGAATTACACATTGCAGAAGATTGTGCTTACTGCACACACAGAAGTGTTTAAGCCTGGTAGAGCAACTACTAAGGGCTCATTCAACCACTGCTACATGCAGCTAATCCCAATCTAGTAAAAAGTACAATAACACATCTCCATGTCCATGCATATGAATGGTGATACTAATGCTTGTAAATAAATGCAGGTCAAATGGGCTACAAATGATGTCTATACAACCTTTGATGAGTACCCAACGTATGGATAACCTTCCTTTAAAACTGATTTGACTACAAAAATACACAAAGTCATTTTCAGAAAGGCTCCTTCACTATGTGTGATGGTGCAACATAGTGTATATTTAAGTGTCTCAGGATGTAAAGAAAGATAAATGTATTCAATAAATAAATGTACATTATACATCATACATGTATTATAGTGCTTACCGTGAACACCTGGGGACTTGAGGAGATCTGAAGAATGGGAGACTGGGGTAAAAATTTGTAAAGACAGATTTTCAATTTACCTCAACTAATTTGCCAGTTGCCTAGTCAGTAATTTTCAAATAAATTTAATCATCACCTTCACCAAACTTTCACCAATATAATTAGTATCAAATTGAACACAAATGAGAGAATTACTTCTTGTGTAACATAACTTGTCACATGCAATGCCAGCCTCAAAATGTAATAGGGAGTGAAATATATTTCCTGCCGAAAAAATGCCAGCAAGTTACTCCATCAATAATATCTACTGTCATTACACACATAGGAATAATCATTATCATGATAATACAACAATTTTGATAATAATACGATTAATACCTCTTGGCTGACAATGGGGTTGACCCGGGTGTCGATGGGACATGAAGTGGCGTTGATGTGGATGGTAAATGAGGACTGTGAGAAGAGACATGAACATATCACACACAAAAAAATGAATATACTAAATTCTTTCACAATGATGTAAGGAGTGCAAGAAAAAAAAATTCAGTCAACATTTAACCAAACCTTAAAGATAGAGTTGCCCCTTTACAAAATCATGAAAGCCAGTACGAATCAGCAGTAAATCCTTTAGAATGATAGCATATAATAAAAATCACTGTTTTAGAAGATTGCTCATGATCACCCTTTTGAACGCTTTTTGTCTTCCCATACGGTATATTCCCTTTATCAATGCCTTGCCTTTCAAATGCTCTCAGTCACATGCCATTGCAATACACACAAATTTATTACCTGTACTGCACCGTATACTGCAGATAGTGCATGAAAAACAGAACCTTATGGATAATGATTTGTTCTAATCAAAATGATAAGTATTTCTTCATAATGAAGACACACATACATGTACTATCATGACATTGTCCAGCTCTCACTGGACTTAGTATTGAGAACTTCTACAATACATACCTTTTGGCTACAATTGGGCTTGACCCTGGCGTCGAAGGGATACGTATCGGGGTAATGGATGGTGATGCTTGAACGCTGGGACTGAGAACAGATTTTAAATTTAAAATAACAAAAATATAATCAGACTGGAAAAAAAAAAACACCAGAGCATCAGCAACTGGCAATTTCATGGAGAAGGAATAAACACATTTCAATTTTTTCATATTCTTCCAAGAACGAATTGCATGTTTTTTATACAAATTCCACATTGTAAAGAGGCTTTGGAAAAAAACAAGAAAACAGAAATCTCTAAATACATGGAGCTATTATTGCATATAGGCTGGTTGGCATCACAAATGCAGATGAAAGAGAATTCATCACATAAAGTCAGAAACATTTTGACAAGAAAAGAACAAACTGCATACATGAAAGAAAGAGGGGAATAATTTACTGGTCACATTCATATTTGAAAACCCTAAATATTACTTCAATCAATTACATGTAGGACAATGCACCATATAACTAATCAGTCAAGATTTGTCCTTCTCAATCTAAAAAACAGTACTTCAAATCCTCACAGTCTATGTTGCAATTTGCTACATCGATCTGACTTACAGTTTCACGACAATGGCTACAGGAATGAAGCCACCAGTGCTTTCGCACAATTGCGTAACGCCTATCAGGTCATAATAGTGTTACGGTCCCCGAGTTCCCTTTATTCCCATGTTTATAGTAAGCCCATATTCTCCCAAACACCCCCTCTTTCTTAGATACATGTAACCTCGAGCTCAAATCAACATTTACATTGACCAAGTTCTTAGACATTTAATGGAGACGTCATTATTGACCTATACTTTCTGCATAAGTCCCTACTCTCTATTCGGAAAGGCATGGAACTGAGTATGATCTCGTCTACGTCACAGCTCTGGTCAAGCTTGTCCTTAGGTGCGGAGTACATTTTATGATCCAGCAATAAGCCATTTTCTCTCTTCTTCCAACATTCTTCTGACCGCTCAACTCTATTGGGGTTGACATTTACGATTTGTTATGGGGGAAAGACCAAGGATTTCTTCCAGAGATGTAATTCTCGTTTCTTTGGAAACGAGATGCTTTTGGTAAAGTTGTTTGAAGTTCAATCAAGAGAAAGTTAAGACTTCAAGGAGAAGACTGACGTCAATACAATCAACTCTTCACATACATAGCCAACTCTTTTGGCTACTTCACTTTCCCTTTCCTATGTTAATTCCTTTGAGCTGTAGTGTACATTGTAGATACCAGTTCACAAGTATTCGAAGAAAAGCTTACCTCTCGTATGTCACACTCTTCCCTTTATACCTAGACAGAAAGAAAAAATAAGAAAAAAAAAATTAATGAAGCGTGACCCTACATGTAATTCCATGAGCAGTTACATTTATCTTGTAATTGTTAAATCTGGTTAACTTTCAATGTACTGCCACAACAAAAAAATGCCCAGTAGGCTCACAGAACTGCCCTGCACACAGCTGGTGCCAAAGAGTGGAGGCTACGGCTCAGGCAATGTAGACTACACTACAGATCAAAGGAATTGTCTTAGGGAAAGGGAAAAACGGGAAGGACCCACAGTTTTAAACTGCGGTATATTTTGTCCACTTCAGCATGAAACACGATGCATTAGCCTAAAAAGCATCATGTTTCATGCTGAACTGGACAAAATATACCACAGTTTAAAACTGCGGCCCCTTCCCTTTCCCTTTCCCTATGCCAATTCTTTTGAGCTGGAGTGTACATCAAACTTGAGTGAGGCATACACACGCAGGCAGTATTTGTAGCTGGCATGGCTGGCTGAAATAAAATGATGTTCTATAATAAGTATAAAGTAGATCTATTATCTATGCTGGTCAGTGTCGGGCATAATAATTAATATAATTCTCGGGGCTGAAAGAGTCTTCTGCCTTGTAATGTTTTGATGTCTGAGCTCAGCTTGAGGGAGTGATAATTATTTAGAAAGTTTCAGTGAATAAAAATATAACCAAGAAATATCAAAGGGTGAAAAAAAAAACATTCGTATCTCTGTCTCAACTGATCTGACTTTGGATTAGCCCTGGGACTGCTCCTGCGTGAGCGGGCTGGTCGCAGTAAACTTTGGATATAATTATGCACTGACTGATGTAGACTAGATTGATGTCATATTCATAACAAAATCAAAGTCACATCTTTCATACAGAGCCAGGGTTAGTTCACCCAAATATCAATACAAAATACGAGTTACTGTACACGTAGATGCAGTAATATGTATACGAACCGTGTATACAAATAGACAGAACGCAAAAGCATACACTTATGACTTAGCTTTCTAGCTGACGATCAAGATCTGGAAAATGAACAACGTCCAATTAACGTTAAAACTCACCGTTCAGCTAGCATAGCCACGATTTCGTTTGGTGTCCTCAGGCCCTCAGCATCTCCAATTTCACATATCTGCAGGTATACTCGTTTTTTCACTTTAATTCTCTGCCACTTGTTCAGGTCCATGTCGATTATCGTAAAGCTAAAGTCTCGAATATAGCTCGCGTGTGCGCGGCGCTGTGCGATCTTTCCCACTGAATGTGCGTTCACCGGGCGAGAATTGAAAGCCTTATGATTGGAAGCCAACTGAAAATAGCGACCATTCGCTGTACACTATGGTGGAGTTTTTGCATTTCGATGGCATTTCGATGGCATTACCAGTAATGGCCACTAGAGGGAGCCAAACCGATTACAGGGCCCTCTGTGTGGAC
>OZ022591.1:5596994-5653780 GCA_963669155.1 Arbacia lixula | reverse complement strand
GCTACCTTCTTGAGGAAAAACATGTCTCCCCACCTTCAAGGAGCAATTCCCACCCTTGGTTATGACGACATAATATCCTCTCATGTTTCCTTAAGCTTTACACGGTTGACGTTTTTTCATTGGATCAACATGTCAATTTAATACAGTAAATATCAATGATCTTTTAAAATGGGATGATAGCAGGTTCCGTGTCATTTCAAAATAAGAAAAAAAATGTCCTTGATAAGTCATTAATTCATGACGGCATAATATCCTCTCTGAAACAGTGAAGGAATCTTACATTATGCAATCATGCCATAAGCTTCAGTACAGTGCTCTGTAGTGTTATCAATAATAGTGACCTTGCCAGAAGTTTAAACAGCTCACTAATGAAGGTTGCCCAAGTGTTGAGATTGGATTTTAATGATGGATCAAAGTTCCACATACAAAAACATTTTATGGTACTTTAAAGGTTGCATATTCATCTTCAATTGTTTGAATGTGGAAAAGAGTTGTTTTGCAGGAAACAGATCAAAATCCATCCACCAGTGTCAGTGTTTTGAGAAGGATATCTTTTTTGTGAACACCTCTTCATGTACATGGGATGCCCACTTGGGTGCATAGGTTGTAAAAATCACTGTGATACCAAGTATTTGTTGTCATGTTATTACAGGTGAGGGATAGAAGAGGTAAGATGGAGGGGAAAGAGGGGAGAGTAGAGGGGGCCGGGTTCTCCAAGATGTGGTTAAGTTATGCACGACTTTACAAACAGCTCTTGTGCTAAATGAGACCCCCATTTGTTTCTGTTTTAACGGTGTGGGAGTGAACTTTCTACAATTCTCATCAGATTTAACAAATCATAAACTTCATATTCAGACGTTAATTTACAACAAGTATTTTGATCTATAAAGATCAGATTTCAACTTTATCTAATGGGAATGAAAATCATAGAGAAGCCAATTTGGCACCCAAGAACAGCTCATCAGTCGTGCATAACATACAAACAGCTCGGTAACCCCCCCCCCCCCCCCCCCCCCCCCCCCGGGTTTACAAATCTTGAAAACTTAACATGAACAACAGGTTAAGGAGGGGGGGGGGGCGATGTTTCAGGTTGGTATGCACAGGAACTCACATATGCCATGAAGCCACCAGCAATAGCAAGAAGGGGTGTGAGTGAAATGATGACCAGAGTTAGCTCCCAGCTCTTCCAGAATCCAATTGCAAAACCTGACGAGAGAGAGAGAGTCAAGGAATATCAATGAGTAATGGATACCATTAGTATAGTGGTAAAGAATATGGTACCCAACATCAGGGATAAATCTCTCTATCTTCACCATGGGTTCCATTCTCTAATTGATTTTCAGGATCACATGAAGGAATCATCCTGAAAAGATATAATCCTTGATAATTCATCTAAGATAAATGGAACAAAAATCATAATGGCAAAATGGTTCTGCCATTATTATGGGTTACACTTTCTTTGACCTCTGACCTCACAAGGAAACAACTCAAAATCATTAAATCAAGATTTTGTGAGAATGAAAATGGGTCAGACCTGTTCGCGTATCATTTTGTGGTGGATGATTCATGCCCAAATTCTTCCCCACTTTGGAATGAACTACTTAAGTACAATACATGTATGTTTTCCATTATCATATTAGACGCATTCTATCAAACAGAGAGAGTAAACTTGAAGCTACCGCTGGGAGATATTGATATCACACAAAAACAATGATATATAAAGAATTTGCAAGCTTTCATACCTCTAAATACTGGGTGGCATTCCATTTCATGTCTTCTAATTTTCTTCATAAAACATAAATATTAATATAAATATTGTTAACATAGTTAGCATGAGAACGGAACATCGGTAAGTAAAAGTTTGAAAATAACATTCAGTCACATTATTGAGAATATCATGCAAAATCATCAATGTGAGCAAATTGTCAGTAATTTCCTTATCAATGAAGGACACAAAAACAGGAAATCATATGACGAAAAAAAAAGATGTTACCTGTGAGGAACTGAGACAAGAATTGCAAACAGACAGCGACCTTATCCCCAAGCCCCTCCCTGACTCTCTCCAAATCACTGAAAAACAATAAGACGACAATTAAGGATACCATCATTGAATGCTGAGCGGCAAAGGGCATGCTGTGTTTTTAAACGGATAGTTTACCCTGAAATTATTCTGGTCTAGCAAGCTAGAGACACATGAAAGAAACATATTAGTGAAGGTTGTAGAGAAATCGGTCAAAGGAAAAGAAAGTTATTTGATTTTAATTTATGCTCTCCTATATGTTGTGTACTAATTTTTCCATACCCGGCAAATTGCTTTTTTCATGTTCTTTGGTGAAGGAATGCACTTTTTTCATAGCGATATGTGTGTAAAAATATGTGTCTAATGATATTATCAAATGCACAGGTGAAATATATCCTTTTGAGAAAATGGAAATTTTCCAATAAAATTGTACACAACATATGGGAGAGCGCCTCACACATGAATCATAAAATCAAAAGTTTCAAATCAAAAAACTTTTTTATCCTTTGACAGATTTTCTTCAAACTTTCACTTATATGTTTCTTTCATGCGTCTGCTTTTATTGAAAAAAAAAATTCAGAGTGAACTATCCCTTTAAGCATGAAACTCGTCACATGCCACTGTTCATTTTCATAATCCCATAATTCACACAAGCCCTGTAATGGATCAAACAGTCTGGCACAGAAAATACATGTAGGTTCACTATAAAGTTACGTGTTTTGTTTGTCTTTGAAATTGCCACAATTTAATGTTACATTATCAACGTACTCTCAGACAATTTTTATCTGTTTTTTTATGTGCCAAAATTAACTCTTAACCTGCCGCTGTCCCATTTTTGCAAGTATGGGATAACGTGCCGCTGTCGCAAATTTGCGACCAAACTGTAAAAGAGAAAACTGCAATAAAGGAAATCTCTGGCACAGAGGGGCTTCACCCCTGGCAAGTTAAGAGTTAAGTACATGTACAGATAAGAACCCTTATTCCTATAGTATACAGCGCTGTGTACACAGTAAGCATTAAAGGCTTTCACGCATCGATTCTGTGGGGAGACGTCACTATTTAGCTGCTACGCTTACTTGCGAACTTAACGCACATATGCGGCACACAGCGAATTGGATCAAAGCTGAAGGTTTAGCTTCAGTGATGATCGTACATTCTAGCCCGGCGGGGAAATGCATAAGTGCCCGAGAAACAATAGACATAGGTAACTTTGCGTTTTGCATGAAACGCACAGCGTACGCAATATGGCAGCGCGCTAGGGACATATCCTGCGTACGACGCGTGAAAGCCTTTAAAACATAATCTACACTACACATTTTCACCCTATGTGTGCTAGACAAAATGCTGCTCTATGGGATTTGTGTGAAATACTGGTGCAAAATGCATTAGAGATACATTCCAGTTCATCATCTAGATTTGTACAATGTTTGCTCTCTATCTTGTTCTGTTGGTTATGTGCTTAAGCCACCTTAATTTACGATATGGAACAAAGTTGTGAGATAAGAGCTGCACGAGTCTTGCGGAGGTCAACAACATGGCAGGAATTACTTGTGACCGAGCTCAATCAGCTAGCTTCTAGCACTAAATACAGCTGCTCGGCTAAAGCCAAGGTTGAGTGCTTTAGGTAGTACTTCGTACTAGGAAATAAAAATGACTATTATCACTATTGAAACCCTTTCAAATTAATGATACAGTTTCAAATTGTGAGGTACATGGGTCTGTTGTTCAAGCCATTTGACCTCTCAGTAAAGAATTTGAACTTGTAACCATATAAATCATTTTGTATCATGAAGGATGACAGAGGATGTCATATCATCTCTTGATATTCTAAAGGTCAGTTCCACACTAGGTAGATTGTTACCCCAATACTGATTGAAGGTTTTGTTTGAGCAATATGACATCAAAGACGGTTACAAGAAAACATAGAATAGTGACACTGTTAATCTTCAAGTCACATCCCTACTCTGGTAATTATATCAACCATATAATCTCTTGAAGTGACCATCGTCAAGAAGAATATTTTTAACACTTAATTTTGATGAAATATCTTGAAGGAGGAAGGTTATAAGATACTGAGAGCTTTTCTTTAAATCAGCCCTTATTCTTCTAGTTATCAAACACAGTGTTCTCTAAGTGAGGAATGATGCAATCTTGAAGAAATCATATTTGTCTTTTGATGAATACTATCTTCCTAATATACATTTAAATATCAAAAGAAGAATGTTGGAATATCTTTCCAAGTAATCTAAATGGATTAGACTTGAATATTTTGGAAGAATTTGTATGCAATTAAAATAACACCCAAAGTAACCAGAAAGTAAGAGCATAATTATACTGACTCTGCTAATTTTGACGTAAGCTCCCCACTTTGGTGTTTATCAAACCAGGCGATCTCCTGATGAAGAATGGCATTGAAGAACTCTTTTCTCAGTTTGTGCGTCTGTCGCTCGCAAGAAAGACTCCAGCACGATACCTACCAGGAATAAAAATTCAGGTCATGAACATCATCAAGAAGTGCTCTTGTCTTACAATTATTCTTTTGAGACAAATTTTGAGGAAGATTTGATACCACTTTTGGCTAAGCATATCACTCCAGCTAAAATACAAGAAGAATACCTTGACTTGTGACTAAAGTATTTAATTTTCCCTGTCGCATATAGCTCTCCGAATCTGAACGCCTGTGGCACTCTAATTTTTTTTACCTGTAATTCTTAGGATATGCACTTCCGGTTCATGAACATCATTTTATAGCCATCGTCTTGCTTGTGTCTTTTCATTCTTTCATTGGTCCATCCACAATCAGTGTTGAGGTAGGCAAAAACATCGCAGTGAGTGATTGGTGGTATTTTCTTCAAGTCCTTCGTCCATGTAACAACCCTTCCATTTTAATATTACGAGGTTTATGAGGGTCGAAATTACAGATTCTGGGCATTATTGCGTGAATTGAATATGTACCAAACTCTTATCGGAAGTATATGTGTCAGCAGCAATCAATCAGATATCGGTATCGCGAGGTGATATCGTTTGATATCGGCTATATGCGATAGGGAGAATTGAACAACAGCCCAGGTATTCATTTATACTCCTGGGTGGAGAGCAGCAATGTGGATAAAGTGATAATGGACACAAGTTTCATTCGTGGGCTTGAACCTGGAAGTTCTCGTCTTCACTTACAGTTCACAATCACTTATACCATGGTACCGCCGCTGGTAATTACAGCTACACTGTAATCTCACCTGAATGTACGAAGCAAACACGACAGCGATGCCAACATACGTGAAAATCAGTGCATATTTCTGTGTCTGCTTGTCAAATTCTTCCAGCGGATCGATCCCTGGAGGAAACGTGAAGCCAGGAGGAAGCTCACTAGGTGGAGGGTAGGTAGGGTACGACATATTTTTGTCGACGTCGATGAACTCGTCAATGAGGTCGCCGAAGAAGAGGTTCAGGGCTGGCCAGCCCGCGCCGTGAATGAAGGCAGCGATGGCACCAATGATCATGATGAAGACGTCGAATGGGGTAGCGTATCGGAACTGCAGCAACAATTAAGAACAAAACACATTGGAAGAACTACAATAAAGAGGAACTTCCTGGTGTCTGCTGAGTTGTTGCCATCTCGTATGTACATTCTATGGGTGAATGTCCCAATCAATAGTAAATATTGTAATCTATTACTTTTCAATTTATATCTCCTCATGTATGTTGTGATTCCTTAATAAAACACACACACAAATAAAATTGTGGGTGAAATCGTTGGATACAATTGGGCACCATAAGTTCCTTTTTAGAATAACTATATGCCAGTTGTATTTCTGTCTAGGACCAGATAGTTGCTACTGATCATCCTAATTATGCACAAAACAGCACACTGAAATTTGGCAAAGACATGAAAATGAAAAAAAAAGTGAAGGCAGAACTGAATTCAGGCTTTTGGCGAATGAATAACATCCTTGAAACCAATGAATGGAACTGAACTTAAAGCAATATGTGCTGCTTTTAAAATGTTACGATCTTAGAAGAATTTGAAGTTGGGAGAGTACCGGGTAGGCTTATATTGGTGTCAAATTCAAAACAGTAAATCAATTCTGTCCTCAGACTTAACGCAAACAAAAAGTACATTTCGTTCATTGACCTTTGACCTCTAATCAACAGACTTGATGCTAAATCTTATCAATTTGCCAGTTCCATTTTCCTGCAAGACTAATCAATGCAGATTCCAAATATTGAATTATCTGATTACATTGAATGATAAACAATAGATGTGTCTACATGTATGTGACTTTATATATGTACAAAACAAATACTAGATCTTTGAGATTTGATGATGAATTTGACCCCAAATGTTATTCCTCTGTAATAGATTAACTGTATGCTTAAGAGATCTGCAAACTAACAGCCATACTATGCCCATGGCCACTCTGTGTCGCGGAAACTAGCCATATAACAAGAACAAGACAAACTTACCAATGTAAAAAAGGGGACTTTCTTTCCATCTTCCTTCCCATCTCTGCAATTTAGAAGTTAAAATAGATACATTTCTTGAATATTATTGAAACAATTTGCAATAAAATTTTCATCTTTCTTCAAAGCAACTTAAAAAAAAAAAACATCATTCATATTCTCTTACAGAATAAACATTACAGGTAAACGTACATCTAATGGATACATAATAACATCGATTAACCACATCAAGAAGGAACTAGAGCAATTCGACTGCCACTCAGTCGATAAATATGCCTCCGCCTCTTTTTAGCTATTTACCCTGCTCGAAAAAAAATATTGGAAAAATATTGCAAAAATATCCAAAAAATCACCCAAAAAATATATTTTTAGGGTATTTTTGTTTTAAAAAATACCCTAAAAATATAATTAAAAAATACCCTAAAAATATATTTTTTTCGTACGTTTTTGGAACGCGAATACTGTACGTTAAAAATATATTTTTAGAGTATTTTTCTTATGTCAAATTTATGTGACCAAAAATACTCTAAAAATATATTTTTAAAATGTTCAAATACACAAGAATCCCAGATGAATCAACGTCATTAAAAATATTGATCTACACAAAAATATTGATAGATTTCATTCCTTTTAACTATTTTAGGATATTCCAAATCATATGGCTGGCTTAATTATGCCCTAACTTACACTAGTACTTAATCTAATCCCATCCTATTCCTATCCTATTTCGTACTCTTTCATTTACACACATTCATATATCTAGTAGTACATTTATAATTATATAATTATATTGGTTAGTATAACTTACATAAGAAGAACATTTTTTTGTTGTTGTTATCATTATTGTCTTCACTTAAGTAGGTGGCATTCACTATTTTATGTTTAAACTTCAAATAATTTATTGGTATATACTTCAATACTTCTTTTATCTGGTTATTTGGAGGTTATATGTTGAAAAGTACAAAATTATAACACACATGAAGAAAGGCCTAATGAATATTCATGAGCATGTCAGTTAACAAAATGTTTTCAAGTACATGTAGTAAATGTCCTGTATTGATATACCACTTGGGTCATACAGTGATTGCTTGAAGTGATAGTTAGGATTAGACTGAATTGGGATTATTACATATATGAGATTAGGATTATTTGTCTTTTTAATAATATTACATTCATATTATGCAAATGGTTGGCCCAACGTCAATTTGCTATCTCGGGTGTTAATAATGAGATTTAAAAATACCCGAAAAATACTCCTTGTAGTTGAAACTGACAAAAATACCCCCAAAATACACTATTTTTAGGATATTTTTTATAAAAATTTTCAAATTCACAAGAATGCTGACAATGAAGATTAAAAAATACTGAAAAAATATTCCTTATATTTGGTATTCTAAAAAATACCCCCAAAATACGTTTTTAAAAATATATTTTTAGAGTATTTTTCAAGAAATATCCTAAAAATATGCTATTTTTGGAGTATTTTTCAGAAAAATACTCTAAAAATATCCAGTTAAAAAAAAAATACCCAGAAAATATCCGGAAAATATGTAAAAAATATATTTTTCCTTTGGCAAAAACGACTAGGGTAGCTATTTAGCTAGCTCTATTTAGATTTATTCTAAGAAAATGTGAATGTTTCGTGGGCAATGTACCATTGAATTCCTATGTAAAATGAAAATATCATATTCCGTTTTTCCATGTTTAGCCAAGTTTGGTATTAATGTTCCTTGACCTTTGACCTCATACTTCTTTGACTTCAATCTAACCAGTCTGTCTAAATCCATCTTTGTATGAAGTTTGTTTATAATTAACCAATTTTGGGTGAAGTTCATTGACCTTTGACCTTTCATAAATTGTACCCAAACTTAACCAGTCTACTTTCATGAAGTGATACCTCTCTGTACTATGTTTGATTTGAATTGAATCATTAGATTTGGATTCAATGTGAAAAATATCTATTTGGGGGCAATTTTCAGCCAACTTTGGCAAAGTTCATTGACCTTTGACCTCTGACCTTTGAGAATTTTCACCAAAAATGTCATCAGTCTATCACCAATCAGTGTATCATCTTTGCACCACGTTTAGTTGGTATTGTACCATTGGATTTGGATTCAATGTGCAAAATATCACTTTGGGGGCATTTTTTAGCTAGCTTTTGGCAGAGTTTATTGACCTTTGAACTTTCAGAAGTTTTACCCAAACTTTCACCAGTCTGCCTCCATGAAGTGATACATATCTGTATCATGTTTGGTTAGAACTGCACAATTGAATTTGGATTTGGGTTTATTGTGAAAAATATCAATTTTTGCAAAGTTCATTGACCTTTGACCTCTGACCTTCCAGCAATTTCATCAACAATGTCACCAGTCTACCCCCAAGTAGTGATCCATCGTTCCACTATATATGGTTGAAATTGCACCATTTATTGTGAAAAAATTAAAGATTGGAGCAGTTTCTAGCCAATTGGGACAAAGTTCATTGACCTTTGACCTCTGACCTTTCAGGAATTTCAAGGACAATTTGGGGCAAAATTTTCACAAAGTTTATTGACCTTTGACCTTTCAGGAATTTTACCAAAAACGTCACCAGTCTACCCCAAAGTAGTGATCCATCTTTGTACCATGTTTAATGAGAATTGCATACTTGGATTTATTGTGCAAAAGGTCAATTTTGGGCAATTATTTACAAAGTTCCTTGACCTTTGACCTCAATCAGATTTTACCCCTATTTTACACACTTCATTGGCTTCATGCAATACACACATGTATCAAGTTTGAAGCGAATCTGGTTAATGGTTCTTAAGATATTGCCTAAACGGATTCGGGACGGACGCGGACGGACAAACCGAAAACAAAAGATTTTTTTAAATAAGTACGACATGTCTCCCTCTATCGAGTGATAAAATAAAATCTTATTTTGATTGTTTTTTTTTTCTATTTCATATTGATACTTTAATCACTTTAATGTACTTTAATGTCTCAATAACACTGTAAAAAAGGTGTCATGAAGAGCTAAATTATTATTTTTGTAAGAGAAAACAAATTGCTTTGGAGAAATCTTTCTTCAATGTTGGATAAAAAGACTATATTTCAGTCTTTCTTTAATAAGTCTATGCAGTCCAAACATTTACTGCTGCCAATGCAGATAAGAGTCAAACATGATTTCAGAGATGAGGAAGAGAAGAGGGGAGTATACAGAACATAAGAGAAAGATGAAAAGAGAAAGGAGATGGTAAGAACTTGGAAAGAGGGACCATGAAAAGATTCAAAGAACAAAAAAAATGGTCGGCCTACCCCCGTAAACAAGGTGGTTTGCGACCCATGAGTCTCGATCGCCTGATTTCGCAATCAATAAACAGTGCTAATTTTTTTTTTCAAACATTTTTTTCAAACCTTTTGACCCCTAGATGACCTTTAACCCCATCAATCTTATGGAGAGACACATGTGGTATTACCCAAGGATCATTTATACCAAGTGTGATCACAATTGATGCAGAAATAAAGAAATGAAAGCAAGTCAAACAAAAACTTTGAGAAAAAATGATGCGCATGGCCTCATATCATTTGACCTTTTGACCCCTAGATGACCTTTGACCCCATCAGCCTCATGAAGTGACACATGTGGTATTACCCAAGGATCATTTGTACCAAGTGTGATCTCAATTGATGCAAAAATAGAGAAATGAAAGCAAGTCAAACAAAAACTTTGAGAAAAAATGATGCACATGGCCTCATATCATTTGACCTTTTGACCCCTAGATGACCTTTGATCCCATCAGCCTCATGAAGACACATGTGGTATTACCCAAGGATCATTTGTACCAAGTGTGATCACAATTGATGCAGAAATAAAGAAATGAGAGCAATTTCAGTTAAAGAAAAACTTAAACATTTTTTAAACAGACCAACAGACTAACAGGAAAAGTGATTATACTAGGTCTCTACCGAACTTTGTTCAGGCGAGACAAAAAGGAGGACATGGGAAGGAAAAGTGTATGAAGGAGGAGAAAATAAGGAGGATTTATATTTCAATGAAAAGATGAAAAGAAGAAAGATGCACAGAAAAAAAGAGGAACAAGTACCATGATCAATATGAAAACAAATTAAAGTCCTGACTAAAAACGAGTGACAGCTTTAAGTTCAGGTTTTGGTAAACATGACACGGTGACATAGATGTAAAGCAAATAGTATTAATTAACTGTCTGAAATTTAGGCAGATTGATATCATTACACGGAAAATAAGTATTCAAGGAAAGCTTGAGCGTGAGGTTTGGATGAATATTCATTTAGTACATACAAAACCAACTCACTTGAATTCGACGCCATCACTCGTACCGCTTGAGCTGTCATCACCCAACTCCTTAGCGGCAACTCCCCCTACTTCGTCCGTGCCCTCGACCCCTCCATAGCCACCGTTTTCAGCTGCTTTTCCCTCTCCAGCCTCGCCATTCCGTCCCATGTCGCCCGAATATCCTCCACCCCGTCCTCCAAGAAGAGGGGTTTTCTCGTTCTCCTGATCAGTTAGAGACATGGTGGAAATGTTAGTTGAGCAAGGCGAAGAGAAGTATAGGGTTGCAGTTTGCAACTAATCGCGACACCCAAGTCGTCGATCCACCGGTACGCCAAAACAGGTACCGGGAAGGTACAACGTTTAATCAATACAATCCCAAACTGGTTGCTCCAGGAATGAGATCAATATCATGGCATGACAACAAATGTACAACCATGCCTTTGTCGTGCAACCTGTACACTAATCGTACAGTTCTTGTATGCCTATATAAATATTGTTAAAGTTGTCCCTGTGCGTTGCAATGAAAACTTGTGAAACGAAATGGGGTGCACGATCGCCCGTTAAACATGGGCATGTTTTGTTATCCAACTAAAAGTTCGGTGTCACGCACAGTACTTGTACAACTAGTACTCGACGCTAGATCATGGCCATATAGAGGAATCAAACCATGACCGTGACGCGGTGCGGTGTGAGATACACAATGCTAAGTCCAGCGTGTGAGGCACAGAAATAGAAATGTGAGGTCGTCCGGACTCATTCAAGGGTATTACGATTACATGCATCGCGCAGTGTGATCATTGGTGGGGTAAATGTTCCAAGAACTGTTTGTTTACACAAAGATATATTCATTTGGTAAAGTCTCCTTTAGTAAGGCTCGGGGATGATTTTAGACTCATAGGCCTAAGCCTATTCCGTGGTTTCAGGGATCTATCAATAATTTTGAATCTCTGAACCCCTGTATGTTTTTTTTTTTTTTTTAATTAAATGGGTTATTGCGTGTGGCCTTGAATTCTTTCATGATGTTAGATAATACTTTGAGTTTCTTCACGTTAATTATTGTTATGTTATAGGCCCGAGTCGTGAGATATCAAACTAAACTGGACTTTAGCTTGAATACAATGTAATATTCATCAATACTATAAGCATTCTGTAAAATGATTAATTTAAAAGACGTAATTTGAGTGTATCCTTGTATTGAATCCTATTATGCCTGCATTTACGTTGTGAATAGTTTTTGAAATCATACAAACTTAAACGTTCTTGTACGTGAAAAGGCTTTCTGAGGTAATTTCAATTTACAAAGGAATTTTGGCATTCACCTAGTAGTAAGGATAGCGTGTTCCATCCTGTAAATGAATGAAAAACAAGTCAGAAAAAAAATATTGGAACCAGACGCGATTTGAACCCGAGCAATCTACCTGATCTACTGCTTACCGGACAGCGACCTACATAGCCACGCAAGCCGTATCTTTCACGGATAAAGACACGACATCATGGAAAAAAAAGCCGAAGAGTCACAGTTAAGCTGACTCCAACGGTTAATATTAATGAGTAGTCAGGAACATTCGGCTAGATTGTTTTTTCTAAATTGTTTTTCATCCATTTACATGATGGAGCACGCTATCCTTACTACTGGGTGTATGCCTAAATTTCTTTATAAAAAATTGTATAGCAAATTCAATAATAAACAACATGAAAATATCAAGAGAAATATATTTCAAGTGAGCAGAATGCATAACACTCGCTGGAGAGTAGGAGAAAGGAAGATGGGGGGGGGGGGGGGGGTGGCACCAGGAAGTGGGACCCACTCCCTGCACACGCATCCAATCACCAGTCATGAAACCATGACCCTTTATTAACGATTTGCAAGCCACACGTGCATTTTATTGTTCGCAAGTAATACACGTACAGTCCCATGCAGAGTGCGCCATTTCGTCTGGCACACATAGGGTTAAGTACTAACGAGCAATGTACCAATCTTCATCTCAGTACTTACTGCCCTACTCTGACAAAAGGAAGCAACTAACAAAAGAAACTTTTCTTGTAAATGAGCAAAATGTGTCTATTGCATTGGCATCAGCGCAACACCACATCATGTTAGATTGAATATCTCGCAGCAAGATGAATATTTCTCGTCCAGATTTTGTCTGTATGTAGAGAATGCTGGGTACAATCTCAGAGTACCGATAAACCAGATTTGAGTGATGTGTCACTTGCTTACTTTTGTCAGAGTAGGACACTATTCATCTGATTTGTCCAAATGTGATAAAATCATTTGGCGAATATTGATGAAAAGTCACAAAAAACGTTCTCTCATAAACTTGACACTCCTCCAAATGAAAAGGACAGTTTGATTGGAGTGTTTATGTTCAAGTTATTATCAATAAACAGTGAAAAAAATTAACTCCATGCATTATACATGTTATTTTGACAGCAAGTCTCCGCTCTTACATCGCGACAGTCTGTGATCAACATAGAGTAATATACACCCGAAATAACTCTGTGGTGATCAATGATAAGTTCTTGTACTTTTAATAGAGCGCCACCATACGTTGATTTGACCTGTCGCAAAATGATTTACTGTTCTCTCGAGACTGGGTAATTTCAGCGAGCTTATCTGATTTCTTAACGCTCCCGTCCATGTCTTTACGACCATTTTATTTTCGCCTTCAAACTGGATTAACAAAACTATACAAATAGCCTAGCACCATTAAGCTAAAATAATTTTCTTGATAACAATTACCCTAGCATGCAGTATTGACATCAAGTGATGTGCGAAAAATTAGTTTTCTACCAAGTGCACGATGAACTGAAGTGGAGGCACACTGACATATAATAATAAAAAAGGACCTCATTTAAAAAAAAAAAATGTTTCCAAATCCGCCACTGCACACACGGTTGAAATGAATCTAAAAGAACTTACTTGTTTCGGCCCAACGTCACGTTGACAACATCAGCTAGCTGTAGGATTTGGGCAACCGATACTTGAAATGCAAAAGTCTTGAAATCCAAAAGACGTCGTATCTATGGAGAGGAACCATGCAACCATGGATGAGCAGGAGATATTAATGCTTAACTCTTTACTTGTCAGATCATGGGGCTATTATACATGGAGTACCATCAGCAGTTTAATTAATTCAGATTCATTGTACTCTCCTTCTAGTCACACAAGCATGCTTTACAAAGATTTTCTCTTTGATCTCATACTTCAATGCCGCCAATTATTCTCTGGATGATTTTTGCCTGGATTTGACGTTTAAACAAAAGAAGAAGAAGCAGAAGAAGAATTTAGGGAAATATCCTCACCCCGTATGCTTGCCAAGTTGTTGTTTTTTAGTTCCTGTACGTCCTCGTCCTAAATGAACTCTTTTAAAACGTTTATAAAACGTTATAATTTGGATTTTATTTTTAGGTTTTTTTTAGAACGTTTAAAACGTTTTTTGGACGTTACAAAATAAACGTTTTGTATCGGACGTTTGCAAAACGTTTTGTATAAGACGTTTACAGAACGCTTTATATATGAAGTTTACAAAACGTTTTTGTTAGGTATCAGATGCTCATGAATATTCATGCATGCATTAGGCCTATTGACTTGTGCCATACAAACGGTACAAAACTAGGTAAAAGGAATATTTAAGCATACATTCCAATAAACATTTACAGATTAAAACAATAAATGCCACCTAATCGAGTGCAGACAACAACAATTACAACAAAATATTAATTTTTAGTTGTACTAAACCATATTTTGTTTTGGAGCATATAATCGTAGTATTATAGGCCTATATATGGAAGTGAGCGTGTTAGAGACACGGTAGGAGAAGGGTAGGATAAACTAGGAGTAGGGTAGGATTAATATAGAGTTAGGGTTGTGTGTGCGCTTATATCTATGTACGTTTAATCATGTAAGATCATTTTCCTCTATAATTAAACTTTTTTCAAACTGGCCACAAACGAATATTTTAGACGTGTTTTAAAAGGGCTTTTTAAACGTTCTCAAAATGTTCTTGCATTTCAAACGTTTTAGAAACGTTTTAAAAACGTTTTTAAAGGTCTTCTGCACGTTCTAACAACGTCCACAGAACGTTTTTAAAAGGTTTTGTACGTCTCAAGTTTCCAAAAGTTTTTTTATAGGTTTTTTAAACGTTAAAAAACCCCGTCCAATTAAAACAATAAAACAATTTTAAAACGTCTAAAACCTACCACATTTCGACGTCCATAAAACGTTTTATTGGACTTCCAAAAAACCTACTAGGCACGTTTTTTTTTGTTACCTGGGATGTTTGTGGGCGTGGTAGGTAGATGGTTGATATGGTTTTGGGCGTGGTGGGTGGATGGTTGGCATAGTTGTGGGCGTGGTAGGTGGATTGTTGGTATGGTTGTGGGCGTGATGGGTGAATTGTTGTGGGTGTCGTTGTGGTTGGCATGGTTGAGGGCGTGGTGGGTGGATGGTTGGCATGGTTGTGGGCGTGGTAGGTGGATGGCTGGTATGGCGTGGTGGGTGAATTGTTGTGGGTGTCGTAGTGGTTGGCATGGTTGAGGGCGTGGTGAGTGGATGGTTGGCATGGTTGTGGGCGTGGTAGGTGGATGGTTGGTATGGTTGTGGGCGCGGTGGGTGAATAGTTGTGGGTGTCGTAGTGGTTGGCATGGTTGAGGGCGTGGTAGGTGGATGGTTGGTATGGTTGTGGGCGTGGTAGGTGAAATGTTGTGGGTGTCGTAGTGGTTGGCATGGTTGAGGGCGTGATGGGTGGATGGATTATCATGGTAACACAGAGGTTGATTACGTGGGCCATCTCCATTGATAACAATACTCTACACTAGTTACAGAATCTACTTCGAATACTATGCCTAATGATATAGACTCTGTAGTTCAACAGTGTGTGTGTGTTTTTTTTACAGCAGCATGAACACACTACATTAACACACTAATCGTCATGTGAATCAACATGAAAACTCCAACACAACTGAAACATGATGAAAGTCCGACGCGAAAAAGCTAGTGCTCGTTGACTAAATAGTGACCGATCAGCTTATTATGTATGTGGAACAAAACAATGTCTGGTTACAATGTCCAATGCCACCTCATTTACGTTCTCGGGATTCGTTTAGTATACATTCAACTTTATGTTTAAGGTCAGTACACTTTACAAACCATGGGCTTTCTGGTGACAGACTTACCTTGAATCAATTCTTTATGATTGTTGTATATTGTTTGTGTGTAAATAATGTCTGGTTAGACATGTCTACTGTCAGTTAATTTTCATTACCATGATTCATTTACTGTGCATTTAACTTTATATTTAAGATCAGTACACTTTACAAACCATAGGCTTTCTGCATGGTGACGGACATACCTTGCATTCATTGTTGATGATAAATGGGTATTTTTTTTTATATGATGCATAACGAGTTGAATGAATCAAATTTAATGTATATGGTCCATGTTCGTCTGCAAGGAGACACTCATTTGAACTCTTTTTGCAAAACATATGTCTGCAAGATAGACTATATCTTCAGACTCACTCACTGACTGTCACGGGGTGTGCCTGTTCGGTAGATCCAGGTGATCTTTATCTGATGACTTGTCATATAACAATATAAAGGGATTCGAGAAAGACAAAACAACCTCGAGTATAATTGATTATATTTAATGACATAGGCTTTTATGAGTTCCTCGGTCAGACTTTGATCGAGTTTGTAGGTCGTAGTTTCGACTAATCCCCACTGACCGTTCGGCGCTGATTGGATTAAGGTCTCCGTTGAGAGCGCTATTGCACCAGGAAGAGCGTCCCAACCACTGAACTATACCACTACGTAGTGGTATAGTTCAGTGGTCCCAACAAGACTGAAATGTATAGAAACCCATGGAACGTAATTTCAGTTTCTAGCTTACCATACAGAACTGTTTATGTATACATTCGCCTATCATGGTTTTTACACAACTTTTTATTCAAAGCATGCAAACTCCTTTCATTTTGAAATCACTTGTCACATGTTTAAGTCTCCAATTCCTTCCACATTTGTGTACATGATGGTTTTCCTCAAAACAGTTTTATGGGTGTAAAATTAAGTTTCCTTCAGAATTATGGAAGTTATGTCCATTTGGTTGTGGTTTACGCCTGGATTTGAACTTGGAGAATGGAAATTTGCGCAATGGCTAGACAGTCAACGTTGGCCTGTTGTTGGAAATGGCGGTGAAAACAACTCATAACAGGAACTATTCATCATATTTATCAGCAACGAATACAACCCTTACACATTTGTTTAAAGATATTATCTGAAATATCAAGTTTCATTCAGGATTATGGAAGTTATGTCCATCTTCGTTGTGGTTACGCCTGGATTTGAACTTGGAGAATGGAGATTTGCGCAATGGCGAGACAGTCATCGTTGGCCTATTGTTGGAAATGACAGTGAAAACAGCTCATAAACAGGGACTATTCATCATATTTATCAGCAACGAATACAACCCTTACACATTTGTTTAAAAATATTATTTGAAATATCAAGTTTCGGTCAGGATTATGAAGTTAATCGAACTTGTGTTGGTAACGTCAGAATTTAATGCGTGGCATGCAAGATGGAGATTTGCACAAAGACTGGGCAATAAGATTATGGAGTGGTAATAAACATTTACGTGGAATCAGTTCATACCATGTTAATTCAACAAACCCTAACACATTTGTTTGTACAATAATTGTGCTTTCGTTTCATTAAGGATTATGGAAGTTCCGTTCATCTGTTTTCGTCATCTGGACGATCAGATAGTACATACTTAAGTGCGTCACCTTATAAAGTCTAGTTACATAAAGAAATTTGCCAGCCAACCAACCGAAGTATTGGATTATTCCCGGTGCAAATGTGAGCTAGGCAGCTTCACATACAGTGTTACGTGGGAAATATCAGTTGTGTTGAGGTAAAGATTTCCTTTTGCGACAACCATCAACAATTGATAATTTACAGCTACATGCAACCCTAACCCTAACCATAAAATAAACTACAATCCTTAGATATGAACATTCTAAGTCATATGTAGTCATATGTGAAGTCATATATAGCTGTATATTTTTTCCATTGTGGATGGCTGTCGAAAAAGGGACGTTTCTAGGCCTATAAAGGGCTGGTCACACTGAATCGATTATTTAAATGTGAACGAGGCAATAGACGTATACACCCCACTCGCTTTATGCAGAGCGAATTTCGAGGAGAAATAGCCTTAGTGTGAATGTCACTATTGTTCGGAGAAATCCCAGGCATTTTTTGCCGTCGTACAATGATAATCTCCATGGCATGATAAACCTTCAAAACGAATGCAAATAGATCGACCTCATTAAAAGTTCCTAAACCCTTTCTGCGCCGGACTAATATGGGATTTGCATGTCTAACTTGTTTGATTTCAGTCGTGGTTCAGCCCTGAGAAACCCTCCCTGGTGGGGGACTTCGGAGGAAATGACGACAAGGTACAATATTCTGAAAGAAACTCAAGTCTATAACTGTCTAATATAAGTTAATTGGTATCTTGTGTCAAAAATTGCGCCAATTCTCCGTTTACATTTATAAATCGTAGGAAGCTTAAAGGTCCCCTGACATAATGTATGTTGACTTATGCTGATGAAATATATTATGTATGTACAAAATCACTAACTGTTCAATGTAAATAAATTATGTGTCCTATATTTTAATATCATTTTTCTATATTTTTTCTCAGCACTGATGAGCCTCATCTCCAAAATATCCTCCAACTCAAGATTACCCATGTGACATCATCAATTGTAGAAATTAGTAGGATAATAGACAGAATTTATGAACAAACTAAACATTGCAATGACTACCTCCGCCTGCCCACAAGAGCATCACAAGTCTTCACACAATAACATCTAACAACCTTTCATGTGGGAATAATCGTTTCCTTATGTCAGAAATGTGCTAGCTATGCCAAGGAAAAAATAAATTTGCATCGTATAAACACGTGATGCTATTGTTAGCACTTGCAGGTAGCCATTGCAATTTTTAGTTTGTGCATAAATTCTATCTATTATCCTACTAATTTCTACCTTTGATGATGTCACATGGGGAATCTTGAGTTGGAGGATATTTTGGAGGCGGGGCTTATCAATGCTGAGAAAAAATATAAACAAATTATATAAATATTATGTTGATTCAACATAATTCAACATACATTTTCATGTCAGGGGACCTTTAAGTCGAATCACAAGTCAAAATTTAAGTTCGTTTTCAGAATACAAGCCCAAGATACAAGGAGTGCATCTTCTCAAAATTTCAACTAAACGAGATCCGGACCCCGGTGATGACGACAGAGTTGTTCTTCAATGAATATGGACCGTCGTCATTTCAACATATTGTTTTTCGAGAGGAGCAGAAAATGATTAACTATGAGTATCAAATTACTTGCAATGATATTTCCAACACCTGCGCTTGAGGTTGTGTTCCAGTTATATTACTTAAATTTACTTTACTTTAATCCAACGATGATTGTAGGACTCCGCCTGTTCATTGATCGTAGATTGCAATCACAAAAGGTTGTAGAGTTTCCCTGACTAATTACATTAAAATACATGTATTTTGTATCATGTATATTGTATCAATTTAAATGAATTGAACCATATATTCTACATATGGGTTAATTCCCTCAATCCCATTGGCATGAAAATAATTATGTAGCGAGCCAATGGAGTTGAATATATCATGAGATATGTATGAGTTAGCTTTAAAAGACTAGCACAATGAACCTAGGTACAAACATGCTCAATAGGGAAACATATGCCGATGTATTGTCATAAAAAATTGACACGCTCAAATATTTTCATTACTTATACTATTCACTTTACAGTATAATATCTTCACGTACATGCGCGACTAAAAACAAAAACACACTCAACCATGATTATTTCTGATCATAATAGATGTATCGTACTAGGATGTAGTCTCACGCTTCGTTGTATTTGATGATGTTCAATTTATGGCAAGAAATGAATATTATTATTGCTCAAGCCATGTCCTCATCATACGGGTGAATGCGTTGCCCTGTCTAAAAATGTGTATCTTAACATCAGAGGCAACGTTATCATCATTATCATACCATACGAAACGACATCTCGATGCGACCAATATGCCCGAGCAGGAAGAATGATTAAAAATTAACTTACAGGATCGTAGCGAACAGTGTTTGGATGTCGAGGTTACGCGTACAGCAATCGTGACTCGGGAGTGCTCCTCGTTGAAATTCGCCTCCTCTCCCGTTGAGCAAAATGATCTCTCATGGAAAGAGTAGTTGTGTATTAAGTGACCGGCTACAAAAACGCTTTCTTCATGAGCATGGCACTCCAGGTATATCGGTGTATTGTGTTGATGAATTCTCGTCCTGACGGCTTGATACAGCTTTTCTCTGTCTTTGTTCGATGTTCATTGGCCGAGTGCACAATCGCCGTACCATCAACATCAGGGGTAGCCTAAGTTCCACGCTGACCATTATTTCTTTCTCAATTACTATTATAATTTCGTCTGGAAATATATGGTGATCATACTGTTACAAATTATTCATATAGATAATAGAATGTGAATGCTATGCAGGTGTATATCTCGATTAGCCATCCATGTTGTGATTAAAAGTCATGAGAATATAATACAGAATTTAACGTTGAGAGTAGGCTATATATTTATCTCGGGCAGCAGATGGCGAGGAAGACGTACACTTCAGCAGGATCAGTAAAAGCCACATAAGACGACAAGACTATGACACGATTCTGCAAGTCGTAGGGACCTTGGAGTGGAAATCAGGAGGAATACCAGTCGATCACCGTGATCACACCAAATGAAATTGCCCTTATTAAAACGGAGCATGGCCCTAATAAGAATAATAAAGAAGGTTGACTTACCTGTGATTTACCGTATAGGTGAACTGAAAATAGGCGAGGTTGTCAAAGAATCCTTGATTGCAAAGTGCTTAAGCACAACTGTTGCACTGTCGGAGTGGGAAAGTGAAACTGGAGCTCATTAAAAAAATGATGTAGGCTTACGCGTTGTTCAAGAAGACAAGATATACGATAAACACCTTCCTGAATGTACAGACAGTCTGGTTTCTCATGCCACCGGCTTGTTATCACTGACAAGAAGAAGATACTGTTATAGATTATATGTCCTTCTCGAAGAGTTACATAAGAGGGTATCGTGTACTTAGGTACAGCATGAAGTAGGGTCCATGGTCACAACGAGTGTGTTAAGCGTTGATCGTGTGAGCATGCGCGTGGGGTGTAGTTGTTGTTGATTTTATTTTTTATCTATTCGGTTTTAGGTGTGTTTCTCAATTGAACTCGCTTTTGTCTATGTGTGCACGTACGTGCATCTTTTGCATGAATGCGCGTGTTTGTTTTCGAGGAGGGAGAAATATAGAGGGAATCAGGCAGAAAGAGAAGAGAGAGAAAGGAAGAGGGGGGGGGGGGGCGAGAAAAGGGAGAGATCAAGTTAGAGAAAGAACGAGAGAGAGGCAAGCATTTCAAGACGAAAGAACAGAGAAGCAAGAACAAGAGCAAGAACGTGTGATGCAAAGGAAGAAAGCAGGAAGGATCGATAGAGAGGGAGAGACAGAAATCATGACAGAAATATAATTATGGTAACATTGTAAAAAATATGATACAGAGCCATATACAATACATATACACGAAATGGAAGAAAGTATAAGAGCTAAAAAAAAAAACAGGGCGGCGGAGGGGCATAAGTCATGATTGTTCAATTTTGAGGAAGTGATTCAACTCTTCATCAAGGAATGGAAACCCTCTCTGATTATTGTCATTACATCTCATTTAGGATTATCATTTTGCACGATTCAACGTTATCATGGATCACTGCTATAATGCCGTCTACATTGGACTGGAGAAGTAATTGTGTATTGACTCAAACGATTTCAAAGACAAATCCATCTTTGAGAACTAGCGTATGTTAAAGGGAAAGAGAGAGGGGGGAGGTCGGGGTGAGGGGGGTGAGAGAGAGAGAAACAGAGAGAGAGAGAGACAGAGCGAGAGAGACAGAGAGAAGGACATATACAGATACAGAGACACAGAGGGACAGAGCGAGAGAGACAGAGAGAGGGAGGGAGAGAGAGAGAGAGAGAGAGAGAGAGAGAGAGAGAGAGAGAGAGAGATGTAAAGATCTCCAGACTGCGGACAGAAACAGTAATATTCAATGTACCCAAGTAGATCAATCATTGATATATTTCTGCCACTTGAACATGTTGAATGACCCCGTAACGGTGACAAGGCAAGCAAGGAGTGATAAGATATATAGAAGATAGATGAACATGATGAAGGGTATAGTTTGAAGTGGGTACAAAGTTCTTCTTTTTTTTTTAATATATATATACATAAGCAAGCATATGTTATGGTCACATCCAAGCCCGGAGTATGTATTATGTTTTGCCTTACTTCTCTTCTTCTCACCCCGCCCCCACCCCACCCCCCCCCCCCCCCCCCCCACCCCTGACGCTCTCACCCGCTCTCACCTTCTCCCAGTGTGAGTCTGTTTGTTTCTTACTGTACAGCATCTCTCTTTTCTCTCTCTTTCTCTCTCTCTCTCTCTCTCTCTCTCTCTCTCTCTCTCTCTCTCCATCTCTGCTCTCTCTCTCTCCCTCCCTCTCTCTCTCCCTCTCTCTCTCCATCTCTGTTCTCTCTCTCTCTTCTCTCTCTCTCTCTCTCTCTCTCCATCTCTCTCTCTCTCCATCTCTGTTCTCTCTCTCTCCATCTCTCTCTCTCTCTCTCTCTCTCTCTCTCTCTCGCTATCTCGCTCCTCCCTCTTCTTTTCATTTCTCCTTTTTTCCCCTCTATCTCTCTCTTTGAATGGCTCTTTCTTTTTCTCATTATACGATATTTGTTCGTACTGAAAAAACTCAGCTTATGTTCTTTCATATTTAATGACTAAACAATTGTTCACATTCCTTTGGAAATATTTATTGCGTTCATACCATACCATGAGATATTTGCGAAAACAAACATAAATTCAAGTCGTTTTGATGTAAAACTATCAAAGATATAATGACAATAACATTATACTGTTTGTTACGTAATACTTCATGGACTTACTTGACAACCTCTTTCTTCTTCTTCCACGTATATCATGTATATCCAGTGATTTTGAGCTGTTTCCTTACCCTTTTCAGTCCCAAATTTTCGAAGCATTTTATATGTGGCCACCGTGTATAAAATTGGGATTTTTTTTTTTTTTTATCCCATCCAACTCTATGCACCAGACGCCCGCGCGTAAAAACCCCTACCCTTTAAACCGGCCCCGCGTATTACTGCTCAATGCGCGTTATCGAAGATTGGATGCGCGACTTATTGTGTATTCCCATATTAGTAAACAAAATGCATGACTTCGGAGGAAAAATAAGGCCAAATGTGCACCTATTTGACAATTGAATGTTTTCATTCCAAATATCCTTGTTTTTTCAACTTACGTTGGTACTTCCGTGATTTTCTCGTCGATCGCAAAAAGTTTCCCGTACTTTTCTCATTCCACTGGACGGAACATGATCGAGATGCAATACTGGTGAAATGTCGGCACTGTCGGATTGACGGAGATATCACACATTATTGGTATCATAAGTGGTCCACAAACCGGCCCCTACCCTTGAAACCGGCCCCCGCGTATTTCTGCGCAGTGCGCGTTATCGAAGGTTGGATGCGCGATTTATTATGTATTTACGCATTAGTAAACCAAATGCAAGATTTTCGGAAGCAAAATTAGACAAAATGTGCACTTATTTGGCAATTGCACATTTTCGTTCGAAACATCTCCGTTTTTCAACTTGCGTTCGTACTTCCGTGATTTTCTCGTCGATCGCCGAAACTTTCCCGTCATTTTTTCACTGCACTGGAACGAGCATGATCGAGACGCAATACTGGTGAAATGTCGGCACTGTACTCGTCGGATTGACGGAGATATCGCACATTATCGGTAGGGGCCGGTTTCAAGGTTCAGTGATGTGAATGTGCGACGATTTATCGAGCGATATTCGAAGCGCAATTTCTCCGAAATTTTATCGTTAATCTTCAATCCAAAAATAGTTTTTGAAAGAGCATTATTTTGCTGATTTGTGTGTGAAATTTTAGAATTTTATTTGGTTATCTTGGAATGAAAATATTCAAAAGAAAACAAGGGGGCCGGTTTTAGGCACCCGCATCATACGGACCGGTTTCAAGGTTCAGTGATGTGAATGTGCGATGTTTAACCGTGCAATATTCGAATCGCAATTTCTCCGGAAGTTTCTCGCTAATCTTCAATCCAAAATTAGTTCTTAAATTAGCATTTTACCAGTTCATCTTGGTATAAAAATATTCAAAAGAAAACAAGGGGGCCGGTTTGAGGCACCCGCATCATATATATAAATCTGGTGAGTTTCCCATAAACCGACCCTCCCCTACGTCCCGATCTGAAGAACATGCATCATAATCCGTTATTATAATCACCTAGATAGATCCCTGTCATTTGATTGGTTATTTGATATAGCAGCTGTACTTGTGTTCATGCATATCGAGTCAATTTGCCTATACACTGTAATTAGGTGTCATATATAATTTTTTTTTCATTCTTGCAATGGACAGAATATTTCATGCGGTGAAAGATGAAAAGATGAAACATGAAACATGAAAATGATCCATTCATTTCATCTTTGCACTCATAAACATTCATTATTTGTATAACACATGATAAAGGTCATAACCATTTTTGTACGTACCAGAGTAAATACGGGGGAGCGTTTCATGAAAGTTGTCAGCACTGACAAGTTGTCTTTCTCCGACAGTTACCATAGTAACAGTCAGAGGCTAGTGCCTCTCAGCCAATCAAAACTGATAAATTGTTGGCACCGACTATTTAGTCAGTGCTGACAACTTTCATGACACGCCCCCAGCGCTATAGAATTTGTTTGTATTAGTTATTTAATAGGCTCGTGTGGCATACATAGAGGGTTGATGCTCATTCACACAGTCGGGGTGATGAGACTATTTCTTGTTTTTATTGATGCGTCGTTGTCGTCGTTGTCGTGGTGGTGGTGGTCCCGTCGGACGTCGTTGTCGTCGTGGTGGTGGTCGTCGTTGTTGTCCGCGGATGATTCATCGCTCCGCGTGTCATCCTAACTTGGATTGGGGCCAGATCGACATCAATATCCGGTTCGATGACGGGCTCGATCCAGAAGGTATCGAGATCAATGCACAGGGATGCGACGACGGGGGAGACGTTGCGCTGAAGGAAACCGTGTGGGATGACGCCTGTCGACGTGTAGTTTCGACCACGCGTATCCGGAAGCTGTAATTAACAAAATTATTGGAAGGGACGCACGATATTTGACATTGTTGTATTTGTTATTTTTTCTATATCAAAGGGTGCAGGACAACCTCCACGACGTTTCACATTTCTAGCACTGGCTGACTTGAAGGCCACCGCAGGCGACCCGAGCCGATTAATCATATGACGCTGCGACTGGCTGCATAAAAGAGCCCGCTCATGGGATTTGTACAAGAAGGTGACGTCACATTTACAGTCGCAGGCCCTTACGATTGCAGATATCGTATCGTGTGCGGTGGCCTTTACACTGAACATACACGAAACACAGATTGTAGTCTGCAGAGTTCACACCAAAGGATATTACACGAGTGAATAATTAAGTAATTTAGACTTAATGTCCCGTATTATGTTGCTATGTGTAAACATGGCATATACATGAAATCCACTGCACCTCCAAGAACATCAGCAGGATATAACAACAATTTCATATTGTTTAATTGTTCCTGCACACCATTGATTTTCAGTAGATTTCTTTTATACTATATGATAAGTAGAGGGTAATGATTTCACAATCATTGGCTATTTTCATATAAAGCTTTAATTATTCAGTATTCATTATTCAAGCACTGCTGTATAAAAGAGTTTTTATATATCCAACGAGTAAAAAGTCATGGACAATGAAAGATATACATCACATGGTGTATATGAATAACGTACACATGACGTAGATATTTGGTCTCTCCTCACAACGGTGCGGCTATATACATCCAACTGATCAAGGAATATAGCACATGCGTACAATATCACTTTTAGGTTGAGACGGTTCATCATTTCCCATTTTCAGCATTGAGTCAACCTACCTCGATGTCATCGTCGTCTCCGATGGATTGGACGTCGACGACATCCTCAAGAACACCCATGAGACAGAGCTTCTTCGAAGTTACCTCGTACGTCATGAGGCTCTGCCCAATCAGAAGAGAGGAGATAAAGGGATGAGGCTATTGTAGTAAGGGGGGGGGGGGGGTATTCCGAAAACGAACTTAGGAAAAAAAATATTATATCTCTGTGACTTAGGAACAATTTTATCTTTTGGTATTCCGAAAAGCTAACTTACAATAAAAGATATTTTTTTATTCAAGTAAGCATGAGATAAATTTTTTATGTGAATGAGCCCCCGAGAGAAATTTTTATGCAAATGAGCTGGATCGGTATTCTGAAACGCACTTAGGAAAACAAATTAGGATAATACATACATGTATATAACACACATATTAACCTCTCCCAAATACATTTTGGACTCGGTTTGATCAGTATATCACTGCGTTCGCCATTCTAAATCAAACAAAGTCTTGATTTTCTTTATCAAATCGGCAAACCTTATACCCTGAATTTCGATCATTCGTTGTCGTGATCATACATTGAGCTGTATACATAGTTACCCTGGTGAAGTCGTAGACGAGTGTCGCGTTCTCGCCGTAACCGTCCCCCGTCAGTTCGATGATGAGCACGTTGGAGCTGTGGTCGTAATGGCACTTCTCGTCGAACCGGTGGTTGAGGTACGATCCATGGCGGTGAAAGTTCTGCAGGGAGGAACGACCGTTAATTAATCATTTATTTTATTCAGGTGAGTCTCGGTCACGTGTCAGCAAGTCAAATCGACATGTTACCCGCTGACGTTATTTTGTCATCTGGTCCAGAAAACGAAATTAACTCAACCATTTATAATTATTAAAATCATTATGATAATACTTTGGATATTCAATATGTTTTTCCACGTGGTCTGCCGGGGTTGACTTTCCAAGGAGCAAAATCGTCTTTTTCTGTTTTCAATCTCACTTGGTCAATGCAGTTGCTTTGTCCATGAATTGTCTGTCGCCCTCTACTGGGCGTCTTCTGAGAGGGGAATGAAACAATAACTACACAAATACAGTATTCACATAAACATATCCATAAAACAACGGAAACATTTCCGACATTTGAAGTTAAACAAAGAGTGTGAGGGAATAAGCAACAAGAAATAACTCATTTGTAATTCCAGCCATATCTATATACGTGATGAGCTTTGATTTGATATTAATTGAGAAATGTGTTGAGCAGCGTTGAGCCTAGCACTAGTTTCAGTTTCAGTGTAACGGCGGCGATGGGTGGGTGGACGCCCCCCCCCTCCCCCTCTCTCTGTAGCTACAGGAATGTGGGATGTAGGACTCAGCTGAGTCTGCAACAACTATGGTGAACAATAAAAGAAAATCCCCACCCCTCCCCTAACACACATACATATTCGTACACAGTATTTTTGCAACTCAACTTGTTTCATCAATAAATATCGATGATCCGGCTTGCAAGCTCAGGAAAGGGACGACTATTATTTCAAACAATAATGTGGATACCCGAATAAACTGGTTCGATCATTCAGAAGCAGGTCAATACACCATTTTCATGCACATCTTTCCACTTTGTCATGCCCTCCCTGTGTACCCCAGGCACCTTGTTTGTGTAAGGCTTTCCACAGGTCAAACGAATTGTGGCAATTACTTAAGGTCGTTCTGAACTGATTCTTTTTTTTACCAAATACCCTATATACTTCACTTAGTTCAGCCAAATTCAATGTGTAGTGTCATCATTTCACACCATTCGCTGCATTGCTTGACAACTTACAATACATGTATCTAAAACATGCTGATATATAATAAATTAAAGATGATTTACAAATAGATATGCATGACTGCAAATTAAGAAAGCTAAACTTTATAATAAAGGCAAGTTTCGTTCTTTGTGCCGAAAATTATTCATATACCGTATTTTGTTTGTACTAAATGAAGAGTACTTCATATTCTGAGTAATTTCCTCTTCAGATTAATGAGCCCTATATACTTTGGGATTATTCAACGAGCCCTATTACTTTTCAATTTAATTTTTGGATTTACGAACCATATTTTTCGAATTAATGAGCCTTCGGTATTTGGACATTTTAGATTAATGCAACATGTATCCAGATAAATACAAAAAAAAACAACCCGAGCATTTGATTAACAAGCATTAATTATCCAAACGGTGCCGTTATCTGTACTCCTGTTCTTTATCTTTAAAATGATAATCCACCCTGAAATAAAGATGGATTCATTAAAAGCAGATATATGAAAGATATAGTGATGAAAAGAATGATAACAAAGTTATGATCTTTTGAAATTTCAATGTTGTGACGTCACGTTCGATGAGTTCTTCCATTTTGTTGTGTGCTGTGTGATTCAATGAATTGCTCTTTTTTCTGTTTTTGATGAAGGAACATTTTTTGTTGAAACCAACTGAATTTCAGGATGGACTATCCCATTAATATGTGTGTCATAAGCAGACGCACGAATGGATAATACCTGACCGAAAGACTCTTTGAACTTTCTTCATCGGAAATTCCTTGAGTCGTGGAGGCTACTGCCGGAAACCAGTTCAACCTGTGTTCTTCTCGATTAAGGATCGCATAATTTTGCACGCAAACTTCTCAACATTCTCACTCCTCCATGCCCCCGGCCCCGTCCCCACTCACCCTCTCTGTTTGTCTCCTTCTAATTCTAAATGTCTCACTTGCCCCCCCCCCCCCCACTTTCCCTCTCTGTTTGTCTCCGTCTCAATCTAAATGTCTTACTTATCCCCTGTCCTATTTCTCTCTCTCTCTCTCTCTCTCTCTCTCTCTCTCTCTCTCTCTTTCTAACCCCCTCTCCCCACCCACTCTGTATCGCGTCCTATCTCATGTTTCTCTTGGTGTGTCTTTATTGCTATCTGTCTGTCTCATCCCTCCACTCTCTTCCACTTTCACTGCTTCCCAATTCGTTATTTTAGCAGCTCTCTTCTTGAGTAGTACAGAGAATTATTGTACAAATCAACTCAGAATTCATCTTTTAGAAGAAAACGCATTTAATGTGATGATATATACAGTGTGTCCCAGAAAAAAGGAAACCGAGGTTCTGTGTTCTTTCGTTAGTTGACTGAAAAAAATAATGGACTATTATACACATCATTAGAAAGCACGGTGTTTCTTCTTTCATTTGATACCTAACATAATAGATAAGAGTCATGCGTTGAGGAGCAACAGGTGTTTAAAAAAATAATTGTCAAAATCAAGTTGCGCAGGACAAATGGGCAAGATTTGTAAAGAAGCATCAACTTAGTGCAAACAACATTAATTATTCTGCGCAAAACGTTTCTGACATTGAGCACTTGTAATTGCTTGAAATCAGTCATGCGTGAACAATTCATCGTGAATTTGGTACCAAATGAAAGAAGATACTTTACTCTCAATATTGCTGTAATTTTTATGATAATATGATATTTTATGATTACGTTATCGACGTCCAAAAACGGGGTTCCTTTTTTCTGGGACACATTGTACAGTGATAGACGCAATAAAAAGACAACCTATTTTTGTATACGTATGGATTAGTGCGACCTGTTTTGTTCAAGGAACAAACAGACTAATTTACAAATGTTTCCACTTCTGGATAAGTTGCTTTTTGTATGTGTATGAATGTATTTGCGTACGTGCATGTCCTACAAACACTCATTCCACTGTAATAAGTTTGAAATTCTGCAATTCCTCTCCTTTTATGAAAACGATTACTAGCCGCATTGTGCTGTTTTTTTTTGTACAAAAAATGTTTCATTATTACCGATAAATTCAACACAGGCATATCGCCAGCGTCTACACGTTTCCGTAATAATATTCATTATCGAACTCACAAAGCCTTTATCAGTTACTTTGGTAATTAAGACAGAGTTTACGAAGGTGTTTTGGCGCAGGTCCCTGATAAATTATGATATCCCCATAGTAATTTGTCAACGTGACAAATCCAATTCATAACAGCACTAATAGCAGTATTCATGACAGCTATCATATGTCTGTCCCGGTACCTAATAAATGATGACATTCCAATAGTGATTGATCCACTTGATTAATGCATACCATACCAGCCTTAATCACTTTATTTGTGAGTTTATTGTCACAGTGTACTTTCTGTTCCAACAGACATGGCTGACGGTCTTAAGGTACTTGAGTAAAACACAACCGCTGCACTACTATGTAGATGTTGTGTAAATTTACAATTGGAATTATGTAGCAATGAAGCATTGCGCTAAAAACGCATTGTTTAGACGGCAGTTGGTTCTAAGCTAAACGTTTTACGTCTTCAATACTGCTTTTCTATTTTGAACAAATGGTTCACAACATTTTCTCTCTATTTGCTTTTAATGTTTTAAATCTGCACACCAAGCCTCTAGATCTAGACACTTTGCATATGAACAATGACAACATTTGCAGAGGAACAATTTGCAAACAAACGCCTTACTATAGCACAGATAAATTTAGATGACGTCTTTACAAGGATAATACGAATAGAATATTCATCTAAATGGTTTCTTAGAAATTACTCAAAACGGTGAATGTTGTACAAAACGTGCAGAGGAACAATTTGCAAACAAACGCCTTACTATAGCACACGATAAATTTAGATGACGTCTTTACAAGGATAATACGAATAGAATATTCATCTAAATGGTTTCTTAGAAATTACTCAAAACGGTGCATGTTGTACAAACGTGCAGAGGAACAATTTGCAAACAAACGCCTTACTATAGCACACGATAAATTTAGATGACGTCTTTACAAGGATAATACGAATAGAATATTCATCTAAATGGTTTCTTAAAAATTACTCAAAACGATGAATGTTGTACAAACGTGGATCACCGAACTAAATACATCTGCACCGCATTCAACACGAAAACGGAGTACTTACCAGGTACTAGCCACGATATAATAAAACACTTGTACACGCTTACACAACTGTCCACTCAAAAATGAGTACGCTGTCTGCGTTACACACCATTCAATTCAACATTGATCGTGCCACGGTGCAAAAGGTCAACCCGCAGTCCCATTTATTTGAGGACATGGCAGATATAATTGAATAGATATAAGGCAGACTGCCGACTAATCAAGAAACATATAAAGCTGATATCCATTGTTTTGTTTTACATTCATGGCATTTGAATGTTTGAAGAGTAGTATTTGTACTTTCATGAACAGTTGTCAAAAACGCCACTTATACCATTATACCATTATAATATTCGTTTGAGAACGAATGATCTTGAAGATCTCAAGGGCAAACAGCGCAGCATGGAGCTCGTAGAGATGACTAAGCGGAGCAAGGGTCATCCCAATAACTCCACCGACCTCTTGTCCGAAGCACGTGACCAGGACGGGCCAGGCCAAGGGTGATGTGACCTTGTGGATCATGCTGTCCCACAGCCACTGCGCCACGTTGATGACCCCGATGTTCACCAGGCACACCAGGGTCCACTCCGTCTGAAGGCCAGGCTGCAACTTCTGTTTTTGAACGTTCAGGAGAAAAACCGTCTCGAGATTGACGCGGAAGATTCCGTACACGCATGAAACGATGCTGACAAAGTTCAGCCGAAGTTTGTCACCCTGTAACTCCACAACGCTCAGAAGGTTACATAATGACGCGAAAAAGCAGGATACTTCATACATAGATGCCCCCGTAGACAAGATCAGGAATAGATATCTTTCGCTGACGTGATCAATGTCATGATTCCTCCTCTTGGAAACGAAGCTGCCGTCTCTATTCTTAGTTACTTTCATTTGAATTAACATGAAGACAATGCTGGGGAGAAAGACGACAAACCTAACAGTCCATTGTGTGAAGCGCCCTCTCTCTGTAGCCTTTGAATAGTTGTGGAATCCCCCAACCAATATAAAATCGCTCATTCCAAAGTACACCCCTGCCATCACGATGGACAAGGCGAAACATAGCTCCACCTTCCATGGTAGCTTCTTGGATCGAAAGTTTCTTTGTTTCTTTGACTCGGATACGCCGCTATCTCTAGATTTGTGGCTGGATCCATCCCTCTTACTTCTCTGCTGGGGTAAATTTCGATCGAGTACCTTCGACAGGTCTTGGTCCGTATCAATGCTTCCGTAATCTGGCGTACAGTCGTGCTCCAGGAGAACAGACTGTTCAGTAATACATTTTGGTAATCGATTCTGGATGTCTGTTCTGTACAGTTCGTCAGAAGTGTTGGCCGCTGACCCTGATGCTAGTCCTCCCTCGCGATGCGTGTCTTGACCAGTGATTTCCCTAATAATGTAGAAATACTGACGAGGAAGAGCCCGCAACCAAATCTGTATCATTAACCAAGCTATCATGACCGGAAACTCCATAAAGAGTGGTTCGCAAATCTCAGCCGCGCTGTTCACAAACTCCTCGAAGGCCGTGTTCTGGTGTGAAGGCTGAATTGGTGTCTGCTGTGTTACTATCACCATAAATGGGTCGACAAAGCCCCAAAGGGCGATCCATACGGATGCAGCTGCAGCGAGCCCAAACAACCACCCAAGAAGTGGAAGCGCTATGATGTAGGCATCGAAGAAGTCGTGCATGAAATGAAACTGCACGATATAGATACCTGCCAAACGTAGCGTGTTCAGAGCAATGTCTTTAGCTACCTTTTGTGAATATGATGTAGATATAAGCCTGCTGTCATCGCTGTTAAATATGTCATAGACACAAACTGCGGATGAAATTAATTTCAAAGCTAAGAAGCACAGGATAAGAATCGCGAAAATGTTCGTCACCTGAAGCGTGGATTTGTGGATAGGGGATATGTAAATCTGGTAATTGTTCTTAAACCGATCCACTCCATGCGAACACAAAATAGAGTTACCACGGTTGCATTTGAAGGCTTCTTTTCTGCACTTTTCCACCTTCGTCAGTAACCTCAAGCAGTGCTGACAGCGGAACGGCCAAAGCACTTGCCCATGGTCATGTAGTCTCTGTCTTTTTATTTCCAGACACATTATGATCATAACTGCAAAAATCCCAATTGTAACCAAAGTCCACTCCTGGGCAGTACTTACTGTCAGGAAGAAATTTGGGCCGTGGTGTTGCACGAGCAAGAACGGCAAGATGTTCAGGAGGATACCAGAGGCAGATATAACACAGATGGTTACGATGGTAACCAGCTCACCCGGCCAAGACCGCGGCTCGTTGCTGTCATCCATTCTGTCCTGATCTGCAGACGCTTGTCCTTGTTCAGAATACGACAAACCTCCTCGATTAGACGGGGTAACAGTCCAAATGCCCTCTGATGAAACTTCAAAGCAACTATTACAAGAGCATCGTATGGCTAATGAACATGGCCTACACTATTTTGTTTTAAAGGATGTTGTCAATTGTCCCATACGGGATGGGAACGACATCCCTTTCTTGCAATGTTTAATGATATCCCTTCTTCATCAATGATCTTCTTGAATGGAAGCGCAGAGCGTCTTCAGGAAGAAACCTCTTCGGATTAGAGACGGAAACTACAAGCTTGCAAGGAAACAAATCGCGTGAGGTCCACCATTGAACTGCTGCAAGAGCAAGCTGCTACAAACCCTCTTCAATTAAATTAATTCATGCTATTTGTATCGGAAAGTAAATATTGGCACGTCCATTTACCCTTTGTGTGTCAGACAAAATCATGTTCTATGCGATTTGTCTGTATTAGTTGTGACCAAATCCACAAGTGGCACATGAAAGGTTAATGCCACACAATAAAACTGTGATGAACATATTTGAAGTGTTAAGTACAATTATAAACTATGACCCATTTTGATGATGATTGATCGGACAGAAACTGTAAACTACCCATGCACTACTAATCATTCTTGACGTGCTTAGGCCTACTATCGATTTATTTCCAAAGGTTTCTAAAATGTCAGAGGAAGTAATAAACGTCTTTGCCTTACACGCACACATGAACACGTCATTTATAGATTAAACGATGAGAACATAAATGTATTGCATACGAGGTGTAAAAAAATAAGGCGGTGTTTCACGAAAGTTTACAAGTCTAGACGAGCATATTGGAGCCCTGGTTGTAATGGCACTTCTCTTCGAAGCGATGATTGAGGTACCATCCATGGCGATGGAGGTTATGCAGGAAGGAACTACCATTGATTAATCATTTGTGTTCCAGACTTAATGCCGCCCTATGGGATTGATGTGTGTTTCTTGTGAATAGATACATAAGTAGCATGTTAAGAGTTAAAGTTGTATGTACACTGCTATTAGATCACCTCTGGTGCAGAAAATGATATTAACATAACCATTAATACTGATTAAAACAATTATGATAACACTTTAAATATTTGATATAATTTCACGATAGGTTTGATCTTTATACGTGATGAGATTTGATCTGATATTAATTGAGAAATGTGTTGAGCAGCGTTGAGCCTAGCATTAGTTTAAAGGGTTACTAAATTAGAAAAATAAGTTCCCACTGCTCTATGTAAAATTATCCACTGAAAACGAATTTCACATTCGTTTGCCGCATTAAAGTCTCATTTTGACGAAAATTTGAAAAAAAAAAACCGCACGCCTCTAGTGACGTATGAGAAGTCAAAATTCCATAGATTGTACGGAAGTCAACAATGGACCATTTTCGTAATGTATTCACAACTTTCCCCTTAACTGCGTAGTAACGCGTTATTGCATTCACCTGTATCTCGTCATTCAGATTCAATACGCCAGTTCGTAGTTAGCTCTGGAGCAAGTTTGGTCACTATGACCTTTCCCTTTTTCATTAGGATAAGCAGTTGATTAATATATCATTTCAAAAGGAGATGTTACGTAATGTGCTTACCCGACATATCAATTTGCGATATTCAACCTCTAATAAAGGAACCATCTCAAAACAGGTGACAAGAATAGTAGGATACGGTCTGTGAACAATTGGGAAAGCTTCTATTACATTGTTTATTGTAAACTAATTGTTGTCGTTTGGCCTGTTGTCAAATACCCTATGATTGAACACCTTGGTGTTCTTTTATAAATTGGATAACAAGCATATTCTAAAATAACTTATTAATGATGATGCTTATCTCAGTGATTTAAAAACCAACAAGCTGGTTTGGTCACTATGACCTTCATCTGCTCATGCGCAAATTGTAATTACGAACTGGCTTATTGATGGAAAGCACTTTTAATCTATTAGTTGTTGCTACTCAGAAAAACCTCGGACAAGCTTTGGGGTTCCCATTGGTAACGTATTATTTGAATTGCGTGAATAAAACATTTTATTTACGCCGTTGGCATTTATGACATTTGAACTTCTCATACGTCACTGATGGCGTGCGGTTTTTTTTTCAAGTTTTCGTCAAAATGAGACTTTATTGCGGCAAACGAATGTGAAATTCACATAAAACAAAATCCCCATCCTTCCACCAACACACACATACACAGTGTATTTAGCAACTCGCCTTGTTCATCAATAAATATCGATGATCCGATTTGCAAGCTCAGGACGATTATTATTTCAAACAATTTTGTGGATACCCGAATAAACTGGGTCGACCATTCAGAAGCAGTTCAATAGACCATTTTCATGCACGTCTTTCCACTACGTAATGCCCTTCCTGTATAGCCCAGGGACCTTGTTTGTGTAAGGCTTTCCACAGGTCAAACGATTTGTGCCAATTCCTTAAGGTCGTTCTGAACTGACTCTTTTACCAAATACCCTATATACTTTATTTATACTTCAGTTAAACTCAATGGTTAGTGTCATAATTTCACACCATTCGCTGCATTGCTTGACAACTTACAATACACGTATCTAAAACATGCTGAAATATGATAAATAAAATGAAGAAAGCTAAATAATGAAAACAAGTTTCGTTCTTTGAGCCGAAAATTATTCATATACCGTATTTTGTTTGTACTAAATGAAGAGTACTTCATATTCTGATTCTGAGAATTTCCTTTTCAGATTAATGAACCCTATAATACTTTGGGATTATTCAACGAGCCCTATTACATTTCAATTTAATTTTTGGATTTACGAACCATATTTTTCGAATTAATATAAAGCCTTCGGTATTTGGACATTTTGGATTAATGCAACATGTATTCAGATAAATAAAAAAACGAACCTTTTGATTAACAAGCAATAATTATCCGAACGGTCCCGTAATCTGTACTCCTGTGCTTTACCTTTAAAATGATAATCCACCCTGAAATCAAGATGGATTCATTAAAAGCAGATATATGAAAGATATAATGATTAAAAGAATGATGAAAAGGTATGATCTTTTGAAATTTTAATGTTGTGACGTCACATGCGAAGAGCTCGTCCATTTTGTTGTGTGCTGTATGATTCAATGAATTGCTCTTTTTTCTGTTTTTGATGAAAGGACATTTTTTGTTGAAATTAACTTAATTTCAGGGTGGACTATCCCATGAGTATGTGTGTCATAAGCAGACGCACGAATGAATAATACCTGACCGAAAGACTCTTTGAACTCTCTTAATCGGAAATTCTTTGAGTCGTGGAGGCTACTGCAGGAAACCAGTTCAACCTGTGTTCTTCTCGATTAAGGATCGCAGAGGTTTGCACGCAAACTTCTCAACATTCTCACTCCACCATGCCCTCCGCCACATTCCCACTCTCCCTCTCTGTTTGTCTCCTTCTAATTCTAAATGTCTCACTTGCCCCCCCCTACCTTTCCCTCTCTGTTTGTTTCCGTCTCATTCTAAATGTCTCACTTATCCCCTGCCCTCTCTCTCTCTCTCTCTCTCTCTCTTTCTAACCCCCTCTCCCCACCCACTCTGTATCTCGTCCTATCTCATGCTTCTCTTGGTGTGTCTTTATTACTATCTGTCTGTCTCATCCCTCCACTCTCGTCCACTTTCACTGCTTCCCAATTCGTTATCTTAGCAACTCTCTTCTTGAGTAGTACAGAGCATTATTGTACAAATCAACTCAGAATTCATCTTTTAGAAGAAAACGCATTTAACGTGATGATATATTTGCATATTATTTGCATACGTGCATGTCCTACAAACACTTATTCTACTGTAATAAGTTTGAAATTCTGCAATTCCTTTCCTTTTATGAAAACGATTACTAGCCGCATTGTGCTGTTTTTTTTTTGTACAAAATGTTTCATTATTACCGATAAATTCAATATAGGCATATCGCCAGCGTCTACACGTTTCCGTAATAATATTCATCATCGAACTCACAAAGCCTTTATCAGTTACTTTGGTAATTAAGACAGAGTTTACCAAGGTGTTTTGGCGCAGGTCCCTGATAAATTATGACATCCCCATAGTAATTTGTCAACGTAACAAATCCAATTCATAACAGCACTAATAGCGGTATTCATGACAGCTATCATATGTCTGTCCCGGTACCTCATAAATGATGACATTCCAATAGTGATTGATCCACTTGATTAATGCATACCACACTAGCCTTAATCACTTTATTTGAGAAATTTTTGTCATCGTGTACTTTCTGTTCCAACACACATGGCTGACGGTCTTAAGGTACTTGATTAAAACACAACCGCTGCACTAGTATGTAGATGTTGCGTAGATTTACAATTGGAATTGTGTAGCAATGAAGCATTGCGCTAAAAACGCATTGTTTAGACGGCAGTTGGTTCTAAGCTAAACGTTTTACGTCTTCAATACTGCTTTTCTATTTTGAACAAATGGTTCACAACATTTTCTCTCTATTTGCTTTTAATGTTTTAAATCTGCACACCAAGCCTCTAGATCTAGACACTTTGCATATCAACAATGACAGCATTTGCAGAGGAACAATTTGCAAACAAACATAGTTTTACAACGCCTTACTATAGCACACGATAAAGTTAGATGACGTCTTTACAAGGATAATACGAATAGAATATTCATCTAAATGGTTTCTTAAAAATTACTCAAAACGGTGAATGCTGTACAAACGTGGATCACCGAACTAAATACATCTGCACCGCATTCAACACGAAAACGGAGTACTTACGAGGTACTAGCCACGATATCATAAAACACTTTTACACGCTTACACAACTGTCCACTCAAAAATGAGTACGCTGCGTGCGTTACACACCATTCAATTCAACATTGATCGTGCCACGGTGCAAAAGGTCAACCCGCAGTCCCATTTATTTGAGGACATGGCAGATATAATTGAATAGATATAAGGCAGACTGCCGACTAATCAAGAAACATATAAAGCTGATATATAGCCATTTTTTGTTTTACATTCATGGCCTTTGAATGTTTGAAGAGTGGTATTTGTACTTTCATGAACAGTTGTCAAAAACGCGACTTATACCATTATACCATTATAATATTCGTTTGGATACATGGATCAGATATCGGTTTGAGAACGAATGATCTTGAAGATCTCAAGGGCAAACAGCGCAGCATGGAGCTCGTAGAGATGACTAAGCGGAGCAAGGGTCATCCCAATAACTCCACCGACCTCTTGTCCGAAGCACGTGACCAGGACGGGCCAGGCCAAGGGTGATGTGACCTTGTGGATCATGCTGTCCCACAGCCACTGCGCCACGTTGATGACCCCTATGTTCACCAGGCACACCAGGGTCCACTCCGTCTGAAGGCCAGGCTCTAACTTCTGGTTTTGAACGTTCAGGAGAAAAACCGTCTCGAGATTGATGCGGAAGATTCCGTACACGCATGAAACGATGCTGACAAAGTTCAGCCGAAGTTTGTCACCCTGTAACTCCACAATGCTCAGAAGGTTACATAATGACGCGAAAAAGCAGGATACTTCATACATAGATGCCCCCGTAGACAAGATCAGGAATAGATATCTTTCGCTGACATGATCAATGTCATGATTCCTCCTCTTGGAAACGCAGCTGCCGTCTCTATTCTTTGCTACTTTCATTTGAATTAACATGAAGACAATGCTGGGGAGAAAGAAGACAAACCTAACAATCCATTGTGTGAAGCGCCCTCTCTCTGTAGCCTTTGAATAGTTGTGGAATCCCCCAACCAATATAAAATCGCTCATTCCAAAGTACACCCCTGCCATCACGATGGACAAGGCGAAACATAGCTCCACCTTCCATGGTAGCTTCTTGGATCGAAAGTTTCTTTGTTTCTTTGACTCGGATACGCCGCTATCTCTAGATTTGTGGCTGGATCCATCCCTCTTACTTCTCTGCTGGGGTAAATTTCGATCGAGTACCTTCGACAAGTCTTGCCGGTCCGTATCAATGCTTCCGTAATCTGGTGTACAGTCGTGCTCCAGGAGAACAGACTGTTCAGTAACACATTTTGGTAATCGATTCTGGATGTCTGTTCTGTACAGTTCGTCAGAAGTGTTGGCCGCTGACCCTGATGCTAGTCCTCCCTCGCGATGCGTGTCTTGACCAGTGATTTCCCTCATAATGTAGAAGTACTGACGAGGAAGAGCCCGCAACCAAATCTGTATCATTAACCAAGCTATCATGACCGGAAACTCCATAAAGAGTGGTTCGCAAATCTCAGCCGCGCTGTTCACAAACTCCTCGAAGGCCGTGTTCTGGTGTGAAGGTTGGATTAGTGTCTGCTGTGTTACTATCACCATAAATGGGTCGACAAAGCCCCAAAGGGCGATCCATACGGATGCAGCTGCAGCGAGCCCAAACGACCAGCCAAGAAGTGGAAGCGCTATGATGTAGGCATCGAAGAAGTCGTGCATGAAATGAAACTGCGCGATATAGATACCTGCCAAACGAAGCGTGTTTAGAGCAATGTCTTTAGCTACCTTTTGTGAATATGATGTAGATATTAGCCTGCTGTCATCGCTGTTAAAGATATCATAGACACAAACTGCGGATGAAATTAATTTCAAAGCTAAGAAACACAGGATAAGAATCGCGAAAATGTTCGTCACCTGAAGCGTGGATTTGTGGATAGGGGATATGTAAATCTGGTGATTGTTCTTAAACCGATCCACTCCATGCGAACACAAAATAGAGTTACCACGGTTGCATTTTGACGCTTCTTTTCTGTACTTTTCCACCTTCGTCAGTAACCTCAAACAGTGCTGACAGCGGAACGGCCAAAGCACTTGCCCATGGTCATGTAGTCTCTGTCTTTTTAGTTCCAGACACATTATGATCATAACTGCAAAAATCCCAATTGTAACCAAAGTCCACTCCTGGGCAGTACTTACTGCCAGAAAGAAATTGGGGGCGTGGTGTTGCACGAGCAAGAACGGCAAGATGTTCAGGAGGATACCAGAGGCAGATATAACACAGATGGTTACGATGGTAACCAGCTCGCCCGGCCAAGACCGCGGCTCGTTGCTGTCATCCATTCTGTCCTGATCTGCAGACGCTTGTCCTTGTCCAGAATACGACAAACCTCCTCGATTAGACGGGGTAGCAGTCAAAATGCCCTCTGATGAAACTTCAAAGCAACTTTTCCAAGAGCATCGTATGGCTAATGAACATGGCCTACACTATTTTGTTTTAAAGGATGTTGTCAATTGTCCCATACGGGATGGGAACGACATCCCTTTCTTGCAATGTTTAATGATATCCCTTCTTCAACAATGATCTTCTTGAATGGAAGCGCAGAGCGTCTTCAGGAAGAAACCACGTTTTTACATAAATCTCTTCGGATTAGAGACGGAAACTACAAGCTTGCAAGGAAACAAATCGCGTGAGGTCCACCATTGAACTGCTGCAAGAGCAAGCTGCTACAGACCCTCTTCAATTAAATTAATTCATGCTATTTGTATCGGAAAGTAAATATTGGCACGTCCATTTACCCTTTGTGTGTCAGACAAAATCATGTTCTATGCGATTTGTCTGTATTAGTTGTGACCAAATCCACAAGTGGCACATGAAAGGTTAATGCCACACAATAAAACTGTGATGAACATATTTGAAGTGTTAAGTACAATTATAAACTATGACCCATTTTGATGATGATTGATCGGACAGAAACTGTAAACTACCCATGCACTACTAATCATTCTTGACGTGCTTAGGCCTACTATCGATTTATTTCCAAAGGTTTCTAAAATGTCAGAGGAAGTAATAAACGTCTTTGCCTTACACGCGCACATGAACACGTCATTTATAGATTAAACGATGAGAACATAAATGTATTGCATACGAGGTAAAATAAGGCGGTGTTTCACGAAAGTTTACAAATTTAGACGAGCACGTTGGAGCTGTGGTCGTAATAGCACTTCTCGTCGAAGCGATTGTTGAGGTACCATCCATGGCGATGGGAGTTCTGCAGGAAGGAACAACCATTGATTAATCATTTGTGTTACAGACTTAACGCCGCCCTATGGGATTTATGTGTGTTTGTGAATAGATACACAAGTAGCATGTTAAGAGTTAAAGTTGTATATACAATGCTATTAGTTCACCTCTGGTGCAGAAAATGATATTAACATAACCATTAATACTGATTAAAACAATTATGATAACACTTGAAATATTTAATATATTTTCCCTATAGGTTTGATCTTTATACGTGATGAGATTTGATCTGATATTAATTGAGAAATGTGTTGAGTAGCGTCGAGCGTAGCATTAGTTTAAACGGTTACTAAATTACAAAAATAAGTTCCCACTACTCTATGTAAAATTATCCACTGAAAACGAATTTCACATTCGTTTGCCGCATTAAAGTCTCATTTTGAAAGAAAATTTGAAAAAAAACCCGCACGCCTCCAGTGACGTATGAAAAGTCAAAACTCCATAGATTGTACGGAAGTCAACAATAGACCATTTTCGTAACGTATTCACAACTTTCCCCCTAACTGCGTAGTAACGTGTTATTGCATTCTTCTGTATCTCGTCATTCAGATTCAATTGATGGATTGCACTTTGAATCTATTACTTGTTGCTACTCAGACAAACCTCGGACAAGCTTTGGGGTTCCCATTGGTAACGTATTATTTGAATTGCGTGAATAAAACATTTTATTTACGCCGTTGGCATTTATGACATTTGAATTTCTCATACGTCAATGATGGCGTGCGTTTTTTTTTTTAAGTTTTTCGTCAAAACGAGACTTTATTGCGGCAAACGAATGTGAAATTCACACAAAGCAAAATCCCAATCCGTCCACTAACACACACATACACAGTGTATTTGGCAACTCGCCTTGTTCATCAATAAATTATCGGTGATCCGGCTTGCAAGCTCAGGAAAGGGACGACTATTATTTCAAACAATAATGTGGATACCCGAATAAACTGGTTCGACCATTCAGAAGCAGGTCAATACACCATTTTCATGCACGTCTTTCCACTACGTCATACCCTCCTTGTATAGCCCATGCACCTTGTTTGTGTAAGGCTTTCCAATGGCAAAATTTCCAAAATTCAATGTGTAGTCTCATCATTTCACACCATTCGCTGCATTGCTTGACAACTTACAATACATGTATCTAAAACATGCTGAAATATAATTAATGAAATATGATTTACAGATAGATATGCATGACTGCAAATTAAGAAAGCTAAATAATAAAAACAAGTTTCGTTCTTTGTGCCGAAAATTATTCATATACCGTATTTTTTTTGTACTAAATGAAGAAAACTTCATATTCTGAGTAATTTCCATTTCAGATTAATGAGCCCTATATACTTTGGGATTATGCAACGAGCCCTATTACATTTCAATTTAATTTTTGGATTTACGAGCCATATTTTTTCGGATTAATGAGCCTTCGGAATTTGGACATGTCAGATTAATGCAACTTGTATTCAGATAAACACAAAAACAACGAACCTTTTGATTAACAAGCATTAATTATCCGAACGGTCCCGTAATCTGTACTCCTGTGCTTTACCTTTAAAATGATAATCCACCCTGAAATCAAGATGGATTCATTAAAAGCAGATATATGAAAGATATAGTGATGACAAGAATGATAACAAAGTTATGATCTTTTGAAATTGCAATGTTGTGACGTCACGTGCGATGAGCTCTTCCATTTTGTTGTGTGCTGTATGATTCAATGAATTGCTCTTTTTTCTGTTTTTTGACGAAGGAACATTTTTTGTTGAAACCAACTTAATTTCAGGATGGACTATCCCATTAGTACGTATGTGTGTCATAAGCAAACGCACGAATGAATAATACCTGACCGAAAGACTCTTTGAACTTTCTTCATCGGAAATTCTTTGAGTCGTTGAGGCTACTGCCGGAAACCAGTTCAACCTGTGCTCTTCTCGATTAAGGATCGCAGAGGTTTGCACGCAAACTTCTCAACATTCTCACTGCTCCATGCCCCCCGCTCCGTCCCCACTCTCCCTCTCTATTTGTCTCCTTCTCATTCTCATTGTCTCACTTGCCCCCCCCCCCACTTTCCCTCTCTGTTTGTCTCTGTCTCAATCTAAATGTCTCACTTATCCCCTGCCCTCTCTCTCTCTCTCCCTCTCTCTTTCTCTCTCTCTCTCTCTCTCTCTTTCTCTCTCTCTCTCTCTCTCTCTTTCTAACCCGCTCTCCCCACCCACTCTGTATCTCGTCCTATCTCATGTTTCTCTTGGTGCATCTTTATTACTATCTGTCTGTCTCATCCCTCCACTCTCTTCCACTTTCACTGCTTCCCAATTCGTTATCTTAGCAACCCTCTTCTTGAGTAGTACAGAGCATCATTGTACAAATGAACTCAGAATTCATCTTTTAGAAGAAAACACATTTAATGTGATGATACATAGTGACTGACGCAATAAAAAGACAACCTATTTTTTGTATACGTATGGATTAGTGCGACCTGTTTTGTTCAAGGAACAAACAGACACATTACAAAAGTTTTCACTTCTGGGTAAGTTGCTTTGTGTATGTGTATGATTTGCATACGTGCATGTCCTACAAACACTTATTCCACTGTAATAAATTTGAAATTCTGCAATTCTTTTCCTTTAATGAAAACGATTACTAGCCGCATTGTGCTGTTTTTTTGTACAGAAAAATGCTTCATTATTAACGATAAATTCAATAGTAGGCATATCGCCAGCGTCCGCACGTTTCCGTAATAATATTCATCATCGAACTCACAACGCCTGTGTTCGTTACTTTAGTTATTAAGACAGAGTTTACCCAGGTGTTTTGGCGCAGGTCCCTGATAAATTATGACATCCCCATAGTAATTTGTCAACGTAACAAATCCAATTCATAACACCACTAATAGCGGTATTCGTGACAGCTGTCATATTTCTGTCCGGGTACCTATAAATAAATGATGACATTCCAATAGTGATTGATCCACTTGATTAATGCATACCATACCAGCCTTAATCACTTTATTTGAGAAATTTTTGTCACCGTGTACTTTCTGTTCCAACAGACATGGCTGACGGTCTTAAGGTACTTGATTAAAACACAACCGCTGGGTATGTCACATATTTGGGGAATATACATTACTTGTAATTTGATAGATAGGGAGATGTTCGTTAACATCGCAGTATAGAATTCCAGAATCAATATCATTGAGTTCATTAGCTATTATTATTATTATTATCAATCAATGATGCACTAGTATTGGTACGTCTTGTGGGTTTGTCAATCACAGGCTGGAATCCATTGCTGAAAAAAAAAAACATTTAGAAAACTGTGTACATCGTGACTATCTGTCAAGTGTAAATTGTGATCTGATAAAAAGTGTAAATTAATCACCAAATTAATACATTTTTTTTCCTTTTCCAACATTTCGACATAAAATGTCTTATTGCTCTACAAAATAATTTACACTTGATGAAGGGGGCGATAGATAGCAGCAATGATAACATTTTCCCCTTCATGCGTATTAATCTCAACATGAATTGACTCAAATATTTCATTCATAAGGCCCAAGTCATTCCGCTTCATTTACGAGGTACTGACCACAATATCATAAAAGCACTTTAACACGCCTGCACATCTGTCCACTCAAAAATGAGTACGCTGCGTGCGTTACACACCATTCAATTCAACATTGATCGTGCCATGGTGCAAAAGGTCAACCTGTAGTCCATTTATTTGTGGACATGTCAGATATCAGTTTAATGAGTTTAGTGAATGAATTATCTTGAATAGACTAATCATGAAACATATAAAGCTGATACATAGCATTTGTTTTACATTCGTGGCCTTTGAATGTTTGAAGAGAAGTTTGAAGAGAAGAGAAGTATTCGCACAATACTTTCATGAACAGTTGTCAAAGCCGCGCATAAATGAGACGTCATATATCATTATGACATTCGTGTGGATACACGGATCAGATACCGGTTTGTGAACGAATGTTCTTGAAGATCTCAAGGGCGAACAGCGCAGCATGGAGTTCGAAGAGATGACTAAACGGAGCAAGGGTCATCCCAATAACTCCACCGACCTCTTGTCCGAAGCACGTGACCAGGACGGGCCAGGCCAAGGGTGATGTGACCTTGTGGATCAGGCTGTCCCACAACCATTGCGCCACGTTAGCCACCCCGATGTACACCAGGCATACCAGGGTCCACTCCGTCTGAAGGCCAGGCTGCAACTTCTGGTTTTGAACGTTCAGGAGAAAAACCGTCTCGAGATTGATATAGAACATTCCGAAGATACAGCAGACAATGCTGACAATATTCAACCTGATTGTGTCTTCAGGTAACTCCATAATCAGTAAGTTACACAATGATGCGACAAAGCAGCAGACTTCATACATACATGCCCCCATAGACAAGATCAGGAAGAGATATCTTTCACTGACATGATCAATGTCATGATGTTTCCGCTTGGCAACGAAGCTGCCGTCTTTACTCTCAGTTAATTTCATTTGAATTAACATGAAGACAGTGCTTGGGAGAAAGAAGACAAACCTAACAATCCATTGTGTGAAGCGCCCTCTCTCTGTAGCCTTTGACGAGTTGTGGAATCCCCCAACCAATATAAAATTGCTCATTCCAAAGTACACCCCTCCCATCACGATGGACAAGGCGAAAAATAGCTCCACCTTCCATGGTAGCTTCTTGGATCGAAAGTTTCTTTGTTTCTTTGACTCGGATATGCCACTATCTTTAGATTTGTGGCTGAATCCATCCCTATTACTTCTTTGCTGGGGTAAATTTCGATCGAGTACCTTCGACTCGTCTTGGTCCGTATTAATGCTTCCGTAATCTGGCGTACAGTCGTGCTCCAGGAGAACAGAATGTTCAGTAACACATTTTGGTAACCGATTCCGGGTGTCTGTTCTATACGGCTGGTCAGAAGTGCTGGCCACTGACGCTGATGCTAGTCCCCCTTCGCGTTGCGTCTCTTGACCAGTGATTTCCCTCATAATGTAGAAGTACTGACGAGGAAGAGCCCGCAACCAAATCTGTATCATTAGCCAAGCGACCATGACCGGAAACTCCACAAACAATGGTTCGCAAATCTCAGCCGCGCTGTTCACGAACTCCTCGAAGGCCGTGTTCTGATGTGAAGGCTGGATTGGGGTGTTCTGTGATGCCATCACCATACATGGCTTGATAAAGCCCAAAAGGGCGATCCATACGGATGCAGCTGCAGCGAGCCCAAACGACCAGCCAAGAAGTGGGAGCGCTATGATGTAGGCATCGAAGAAGTCGTGCATGAAATGAAACTCCACGATATAAATACCTGCCAAAAGTAGCGTGTTTACAGCAATGTCTTTCGCTACATTTTGTGAATATAATGTAAATATAAACCTGCTGCTATCGCTGTGAAAGATCTCATAGATGGAAACTGCGGATGAAACTAATTTCAAAGCTAAGAAGCACAGAATAAGAATCGCGAAAATGTTCGTCACCTGAAGCGTGGATTTGTGGAAAGGGGATATGTAAATCTGGTGATTGTTCTTAAACCGATCCACTCCATGCGAACACAAAAAAGAGTTACCACGGCTGCCTTTTGACGCTTCTTTTCTGTACTTTTCCACCTTCGTCAGTAACCTCAAGCAGTGCTGACAGCGGAACGGCCAAAGCACTCGCCCATGGTCATGTAGTCTCTGTCTTTTTATTTCCAGACACATTATGATCATAACTGCAAAAATCCCAATTGTAACCAAAGTCCACTCCTGGGCAGTACTTACTGCCAGAAAGAAATTGGGGGCGTGGTGTTGCACGAGCAAGAACGGTAAGATGTTCAGGAGGATACCAGAGGCAGATATAACACAGATGGTTACGATTGTAACCAGCTCGCCCGGCCAAGACCGCGGCTCGTTGCTGTCATCCATTCTGTCCTGATCTGCAGACGCTTGTCCTTGTCCAGAATACGACAAACCTCCTAAATTAGACGGGGTAACAGTCCAAATGCCCTCTGATGAAACTTCAAAGCAAATATTCCAAAAGCATCGTATGGCTAATGCACATGGCCTACATTATTTTTGTTATAGAGGATGTTGTCAATAATGTCCCCTACCGATGGTAACGACATCCCTCTCTTGTGATGTTTAATGTTATCTCTTCTTCCTCAATAATCTTCTTGAATGGAAGCGCAAGGGTGTAAGAGCGTCTTCAGGAAGAAACCACGTTTTTATATAAACATCTTTATGAGAGTTGCAACTTTACTTCGGATCAGAGACGGAAACTACAAGCTCGCAAAGAAAAAAAAACGCGTAATAAGCGTTTTTATGTGAGGTCCATCATTGGACTGTTGAGAGATTACCCTGTTATGAACCCTCTTCAATAAAATCAATTCATGCTACTTGTATCCTTTGGAAAGTCCATTTACCCATTGGGTGCCAGACAAAATCATGTTCTATGTGATTTGTCTGTATTAATTGTGATCAAATACACAAGTGGCACATGAAAGGTTAATGCCACATAATTTAACTGTGATGAACATAAATTTAAGTGTCAAGTACACACTTATAAACTACAAAGTCACATGATCGTGATTGTTCGGACAGAAACTGAAAACTACTTATGTACCTCTATTCATTCCATTCTATTATAATAATTCTTGACGTGCTCAAGGCCTACTTCCGACTTATTTCCAAAGGTTTCTAACATATCAGCGAGAATAGCAAGCCTCTTGGCTTACACGCACACAAGAACACGTCATACATGTCATATGCGAATCGTAGATTAAACATGACAACATAAATGTATTGCATACGAGGTGTAGAAGAATAAGGAGGTGTTACACAAAAGTTTAAAGGTGTTCATATCTATCTTTCTATTATAAGTTTCCTACTCTCTTCGCTCTCCCACCTCCCTCAACCCCCCACCCCTCTCTCTCTCTCTCTCTCTCTCTCTCTCTCTCTTTCTCTCTTTCTCTCTCAGTCACTCCTCGTCTCTGCATGCCTACCTCACCGGCAAATAGTCCGTGTGAACGTGTGTTCGCAGTGTGATATATCATATTGCTATTTTTGATCTAGTAATATTGAAATATACTCAATAGAGTCAATTATGTATTAATGTTGTATTACTTTAGGTACATGTATATCGTTGGATATTTGATATTATGGCTCTTTTGGCAAGCAAAGAAAACTTAAAAAGATATAAGAACACAGTGAAACCTGATCAACCACATGTATAGATGGACCACCAGTCCCCTGGTCCCAGGGTATATTTTTCTAGAACAATGTTTCTCATCGAAACCTTACAAAAAGACCACCTGCTCATAAAGACCACATTTCTCGACAATCTCGAGCGGTCTTAATCTATTGACTGTCCTACTCTGACAAAAGGAAGCAAGAGACAAATCACTCAAATCTGGTTTCTTGGTACTCTTATAGATTGTACCCAGCATTCCCTACATACAGGCAAAATCTGGACAAGAAACATTCATCTTGCTGCGAGATATTCAATGTAACATGATGTGGTGTTGCACTGATGCCAATGCAAGTGACAGACACATTTTGCTAATTTACAAGAAAAGTCTCTTTTGTTAGTTGCTTCCTTTTGTCAGATTAGGGTAGAACAGGTTTCACTGTGTATTCTAATTGTACCTTATCCAAGCCTGCTGTCGAGATCTGTGCCTCATCATCAGCATCTCGACACAGCGGTTGCCTGGTAACGCTGGTGAGGATAAGGAGGATGAAGACGGCGAAGGAAAGGTTGAGACAGACTCCAACGAAGACCATTGGGTTCTTGAGGATATCACGCACCTATACGATTTGATACAAATAATCAATCAGTCACGTAACCCTTTGAGTGCCAGAGAAAGTGGCACCTGATGGGATTTATGTGTGTTATTTGTGAATGAATTCACGTGTGGAACGCTAAGAGTTAACGCTTCATATCCCATAATGCAATTATACACAAGTGATACGCACACATCACACGGAGTTGCATTTTGTCCGGCACAAAATGTGCTGAAGGAGTTAATCAGGATGAGGAAACTTAACCCTGTGTGGGTCAGACAAACTGCTGCTCTGTGCGATTTCTCGTGTATCACGTGTGCAAAAATGTCTTAATGTCGCATAGAGCGGTAAATGGTCAAGGGGGGGGGGGGGGGGGTTGTTTCACCAAGCTGTTCTTAAGCTAAGAACGATTTTATTAGGAATTTTATTAGGATTAATGCTAAATGTGTTACTAATTGCGGATAATTATCTGGTGATAATCGTTTGTCTCGCAAGGTCAACGGAATCGGAAAAGATCACGTTTCTTGCGCCGCTGCAATACTTCGTCAGGTGTGATACAAAATTGTAGCGAGTAGGGGCTTAAATACCCTTTGGTCAGTGCCCGCTCATAAATGGTCATATGGCCGGCGCATCCGGGTACTTCACCAACAATAGAACGCTGTTGCGGCTCGTATCGTTGGGCGATAACAAGTTACTGACAAAGGACAAAATGACAGAGCCACTGGCCGGCAATTACAGGTGATCGACCGGTCAGAGGCCCGCTACTAGGTCCTTTGATTAGGATTGTTGGAAATCAACTTCCACTTTAAAAAAGAAGAAGAAGAAGAAGAAGAAGAAATTGGGCTTATTAACAACAACAATTTTAATTTACAAAGATCAGATTTGAACTTAAGCAGATGCGAATCAAAATCACTTAGAATTTCATTTAGCACAAGAAGGGGTCACCAATCGTAAGTCGTTCTTAGCTTAAGAACAGCTTGGTGAACCCCGGTAGAAGTTGATATGTAGATTTCAGAAAGTAGAATAAGGCTTCAGAGCCATTATATTAATCGCACCAAATGTGAGCAAACCAAATGCTATGATCAGGCACAGGGCAGAGACATGAAATATGATAACAGAAACAGGTTTGCAGATTATAAATGAAGACGAAACAATGTCTCGGAACATATTGATTGGTCCATGTAGCAATCAGCCTGGTTAAAGAGGGCATGTGCGATGGTGGATATGTGACAAGAGGAGCGCCATTGTGAATATAAATCAATAACTGAACAAGGAAAGTTACAAGAGCTTGAAGAAACCTCAGCAAAATTTTGTCTAAGACCATGTAAACCCTCAGGAGTATTAGATTGGTCCAAAGGTGCGATTCAACTAGTTTAAATACCAAATTTTGAAGAAAAAAAAGACAGTATTTTTATTAATCGGTAAATAAAATATGGACGTTTTATATACCATCAATGTATTCTGGACAAAGCAATACACTTAAATTCCAGTAATCTAGCTTTAACTACGCCATTGCCATTGTAGCCTACGGACTGCCATTGTGGATTGTTTTGATTAAATACAATATACTACTGATTGTCTCACCCTTTGTCTCCTCTCTGCTTCGTTCCTCACGGGCAACGCCTGCCCACGACTGTTTCCCGGTACCAAGACGCTGTATACAGGGACCGGCATTTCGCATTTAGTGGTCACAATCTCGTTGGAAAATAACCTCCACCAAAGGTTCTATTCTAACACGCTTATAAAAATGATCCACTTCTCTGGTTGCTGGTCACACCGTGAACAAACTTTACTTTCCTTTGCGCGCTCGACAGGGGGGTATAAGGATTCGCAATTGCAACCCTCTTTTAAATTTTGATACCGCCCGTTTTTCGACGGATGCCGTAATCTATGTTAGACGTAATATCTCTAGTAATGGTACTGCATATCTAAAGAGGGGTTTGTTTTTTGAAAATTTCCTTTCCCAGTATTCGTGGGTCTTTTGATGGTTTGAAGTTTGAGTTGTTGTAAAGTGGCACTCCCTCCGCCTCCCTTTCACAATAATGCCACGATGCCTCTGTTCACATCTGGTGGGTCCGTTCTGATTTCCGCTCCATGTTGGGACCTAGATAAGGTAAGTTCCGCCGTAAAAAAACAGTTGCATCCTTTTGGTTTGAAAGGTGAGTGTTTGCGGGCGGCAGGACAATTTTCAAAGTGGGGAAAGAAAAGAAAAGGGGTAAAGACACACAACAAAACAGACACATCCATGAGGAATTTGAGGGCACCCCTCATCGATATGAGAGCCAGGGAAAGGCGCACATACGCAGACACCTACACTATAAATTGTCATTATCATTGTCAAATTGTCATTGTCACTTATACTCATACATGTATCTTAGAATGACAATGATCTGCAATGCATGCATACTTACACAAACATGTCACTACATGTCGGGCAAGCTGCGCTGTTACTTGTCCTTACTGTTTCCTTTGACTATATTCTGAGAGGGAGAGAAGTAAGCGAGCAGCTCAGTCAATAATCGTTTGCTATTTCGAATATTATGTTTAGCAAAGTGTCTTTCTATAACTACAGGGCTCTCTGGAAAATCAGACCAAATAGATAGATAAATAAATAAATGAATAAATAAATGAATAAGGGGGTAAGTGGTATTTATAAGGAGCAGTCCATCATCATGATTGCATTAGAGGTGCACTCTTCCAGCGAGAGGTTGAAAAAGAAGGGTTGAAAAAGGAGGGCTCGTGGTTCAAGGGGGAAGTTTCCCAACATTTACTTTCCCATCTTACTCACTAACTGGACACGTTATTCTTATGGCCGAGTACAACCTGGAGTGAGGGCGCAATTTCATAGATGGAGTGAGGGCGCAATTTCGTGCAGAGCCATTTATCCACAGAGTTTGGCCAACTCGGTTTGAAAAAGGTAACAACATAGCGCACATTCCTTTGTTATCTGCTTGCCCCATAATAACTAAATAAGATCGAGTTGGCAAAACTTGATGTATAGATGGCTCTAGATGCATTGGATCATTTCCCCACAGAGTAACCATTGGCCCGATTCGGGAAAGGGCATTCGTGTCTTTAATCGTGAGCGTGGGTACATGAATAATTGATATGGGAAGGGCAGTATTGTTTTTCAAGATAAGTTTAGAGGGCACATTTTCTTTTTTAATTTCAAGGGAGCAATACATCTCAAGCGGGCGGAACATTTTCCTCAGCAAAGTGGAGAGGGGAAATTCCATGATATTTGTTGGTCTGGCAGCTTCTAGGCAAGGGGGTAAGTGCCACATTCCAAGAGCCTCCCCCCTACCCCCACGCCCTCCCCCGCTTCCACCGACGCTGTGACTGATTGTTCAACATTCTGAACTTTACAACACGTACCTGATATATATTCTCTCTCTATCTTTATACTATTCAGCTTTTTCTTTTTTGCTTTGTCTTTTCCAAGATTAATGCAGACAAAATCACATACGAAACAATAACAGAGAGAGAGAGAGAGAGAGAGAGGGAGGGAGGGAGTGAGGGAGGAGGGATAGGGAAAAAACACAATGCTATAAAGGCAAACATCTTGTGGAAAATTGCGAATCACGTGTTTATTGCATGCGATATTGTAATTATTTTTTTCCAAATAGTCGTGTAGTTGTGTTCTTGCATGTGAAGTACCTATTTCCGGTAATAATTTGATTGTGAAAGTTCCTGCTATGAATGTAGCATATCACTGCTCAAAGTCTTGTCCCTTCACTTACATCATTGGAATATTAATATGTCGGTATAGCACGTGCCAGTGTTTCACTTTTCAAAACGACTTCGCAATGTTTGCCTAAGGTCAGTAGTTCCATTTTGTCTGCTCAGGAACATTCAGCTCTTGACTCTCATCAACCTAGAAGTAAACGATTTACATTTCTTTCGTAAAAGCATTTGTCTGCATGTTCATGCTCCATAACTGATCTGTTACACTCAGTTAATACGAGAGGGCTTGTGTTACCAATCTTTAAGGGATAATCGACAACGCCCTCTAAAACCTATAGACAACCACGCCTACATTCTTCGACTGACCGCTTTGAGACTCCTATAGACCTACACATTTGCGCAGCTACTACTTCAAATTAAGGACGTTTGTTGACTTCTGAAGGTCAAGCATCTGCAGATCAGGACAAGATGGCTGAAGGCAACGAGCCACGAATTTGGCCTGGTGAACTGGTTACCACCGTAACGATCTGCGTTCTTTCAGCCTCTGGAATTATCCTCAACATTATTCCGTTCTTGCCCATGAAGCACTTCAGCTCAGAATTCTACTTGACAGCAAACACGGTTCGAGAGGCGACGTTAGTCGTAGTAGGGGCCCTTTCAGTAGTTATCTTAGGTAGTCTTGAAATAAAAAGAAAAAAACTTCACGACCAAGGGAAAGTATTTTGGCCGTTCCGCTGTCAACACTGCTTGACATTATTTACGAAAGTGGAGAAGTACAGAAAAGCCGCCGCATCATGTACCTCTAGATTGTGTCCGCACGAAGTCGAACGGTCAAAGGACACTCAACAAATTCATATTTCCCCGATCCATAAATCCACGCTACTGGTGACGTACATATTTGCGACTCTTATTCTATGCTTCTTAGTTTTAAAATTGATTTTATCTGCAATTTGTATCTATGATGTATTACAAAACGGTGATGACAGCAGGTACATATCCCCAGCAGAAACAGATGGAGTTGTGAAGGGGATCGTTCTGGACACGCTGCTTTTGGCAGGGGTTTATATCGTGGAATTTTATTTCATACACAATTTCTTTGACGCCTACATCATCCCGCTTCCAATAATGGGCTGGTCGATCGGTCTAACTGCAGTCGCTTTCGTATGGATCGCCCTTTTAGGCTTTGTCGAACCATTTAAAGTGATGGCAACTCAGGGGACATCACTTCAGCCTTCAAACGTGAAACTGGTGAATGGAAGCCACAATAAGCCGGCCTTTAAGGTTTTTGTGGAAGGTGCAGCTGAAGCGTGTGAACCACTCCTTGTGGAGTTTCCTGTCATGATAGCTTGGATAACGATACAGATTTGCTTGAGGGCTCTTCCGCGTCATTATTTCTCTATTATGAAGGAAATTGCCCGTGAAGATTCGCAGCTTGAGAGCGGACCTACATCAGTGTTGGCCAACGGTTCTGTCCGACAGCACAGAACAGACTCCAGAAATCAATTATCGGGATCCTTCTCTGAACATTCTGTCCTCCTGGAAGACGACTGTCCGTCAGGGTATGGAAGCATACATAGGGACCAAGATGAGTCGTTGATCCAAGATCATAATTCGCTAGATCAGACTATTAACATAGAGGGACCCATCCAAGACCCACTGGATAACCAGGTACAACGACCCGTTCGTTCCAGACGCTTCGGAAGGTGGAAAGTGGAGCTCTTTTTTGCTGTGTCCATTGTGATTGGAGGGGTGTACTTCGGAATGAGCAATTTTATATTGGTTGGGGGCTTCCACAACTCTTCAGAGAATACAGAGAGAGGACGCTTCACACAATGGATTTTTAAATTTGCCTTTTTTCTCCCCAGCATTGTCTTCATGTTAATTCAAATGAACTTAACCAGAAATAAGGACGGCAGTTTCGTTGCCAGGCGGAGGAATCATGACATTGATCACGTCAGCGAAAGATATCTTTTCCTGATCTTGTCTACGGGAGCATGTATGTATGAAGTATGCTGCTTTTTTGCATCATTGTGTAACTTAATGATTATGGAGTTACCTGAAGACACAATCAGGTTGAATATTGTCAGCATTGTCTCCTGTATCTTCGACATTTTCCATATCAATCTCGAGACGGTTTTTCTCCTGAACGTTCAAAACCAGAAGTTGCAGCCTGGCCTTCAGACGGAGTGGACCCTGGTGTGTATGGTGTACATCGGGGTGGCTAACGTGGCGCAGTGGTTGTGGGACAGCATGATCCACAAGGTCACATCACCCTTGGCCTGGCCCGCCCTGGTCACGTGCTTCGGACAAGAGGTCGGGATGATAATCGGGTTGGTTACAGCTCCGTTTGATCACCTCTTCGAACTCCATGCTGCGTTATTAGCCCTTGAGATCTTCAAACTGGTATCTGTCCAAGCGAATGTCAGAAATGAATGAAACATTCAGCATTGTATAAAACATTACGCAAACCCCCAAAACACAACATCGTCGTGATTGGCAAGCCGGTGAAATATAACGAGAGTATGTACCTGTTATCATAAACTCAACAATCAAAATCTGTGACTGTCCCTAATTGGGGGAGGTATGTCAAGGAGGTTGTTATGCCATCTCCTTGAAAGATTTAGCTCTCAAGGCATGACCACGAGTGATTTTCAGGTCTTTTTTTATCACTAATGTAATTGATGATTTGTGTGTTTGTGGGTTAACATGCGGAGGCTTATGTAAATATATTTACCATGTGATATGTAATACCTTCAGTAAAAGTACGTAATGTCAACCATCAATATGAAGAGAATCAGTACGTTCTATTTTTTTTGTTGTCTACCGTAGAGGTGCATTGGTGTTGACAAGGTCGTATACTAGTAAATTTGAAAAAGGAGGGATTTTCTTATTACCTCTGAGAAATCGTGATACCTGTGAACAGTTATATGAATATATGTCAATTGGTATCTCTTTAACACTGCACAGGCGCGTACGCAGGATTTTCAAAGTGGGGCGTTTTTCGAGCTGACCAGACTCGCAAAGGCGATGAGTGGGGGAGGAGGGGGGGAGGGGGGAAGGGGGGGGGGGGCTACGGTAATTTTTTAGTAATTTCTTTATCCCACCCAGTTGAAAAATGCTCTAAGCGGTGGGAGGAGGGGGGGGGTAGTGATTTCTTTTCTGGCGTTTGTCTGTCAAAAAGAAATCAATGAAATATAATACAAACAAACTAAGGGGGGTTTACCAAAAAAAAAATCCCGCATTACAAGGGGAAAAACGAAAGTGAAAGGAAAAAGGGGGGGAGGGGGTTGTTGAACCCCTGAATCCCCCCCCCCCACCCCCCGCGTACGCCCCTGCGTACGCGCCTGACACTGCACATATTCTTTATTACCCAATAGGCCTAAAATAGAGAATAGTCATATCGTGTGGGATGGATAAAAGGGGTCTTTCATAAAAGAGGGAGGAGTGAGAAAACTAGACAAGGGGGAAATACGAAACTGACAGGAAGGTACAGAGAGACATATATATATATATATATATATATATATATATATATATATATATATATATTGCAGGACGACAGGTAGAAAATTTTAACAGAAAAAAAAATAAAACTTAAACTGATTAATTCCAAATTGAGATTTGCGTCGACTGGCTCCTTGTATTATATGCCTGTACATGATGGGCAAGGGAGTCAACTGGGTCTAAAACGCTATCAATGCATTGAAAGTATACCGGTGTGCATGTTTACGATTCATAAATGTTGACAGTATGATATGGTGAAATACACAATCCGTACATTGAATCATTGTAACCATGGCAACCATGGCAGTTGCAGTAATAAGGGATTATAATACACGTAAAGGAATTAGGGACAATGAGTGCTTCATAAACTTGCTATAAGCATAAATATTTCAATTTCAGGAGTATTAACATTATGTGATAATATGAGAACACCTAAAGTGCACTATTGAATGTATAATCATATAGAAGATATATTGTTGCATAAAATATACAAGAACCTGAAAATGACAAGGTTGCATCCATAAATGAGTAAAGACAGTAATAATCCAGAAAGGTGTCATGCAAATTCATTACTTAACTCATGAAGGTCGTTTTTTTTCTACGTTTGTACAATAAAAAACGAGATATATATATATATATAT
>OZ022591.1:5415021-5596794 GCA_963669155.1 Arbacia lixula | reverse complement strand
CCTAACTGCCTAAAGGGTGGATAGATTTGTGGAATCACAGACAACGATGTGATAGGAAAAAAGTGTATGGTAAAAAAATGAAAAGTAAAAAACGAGAAGCGAAAGGGCATCCGAGTAAAACAAGAAATGATTACGATGGTGAACTTCAGTGGATCGTCAAGTTATGTGTATACTTTTATATAACATCATTTTCTATCATATATCTATACATGCGATATCCACAAACTTGTCAAATTGATACGTTGTTCAAATTCCCTTAAAGAAGAAGTTACACGAGTGTTGATTTTGTTAACAAATGTTTTCAAAATGTGATAGATATTGGGTGTACATATTGTTCGTACATAATACTCCTTGGTTAAGCGTTCATTTTGTAAATAACGTGTACATGATGTAGGGCCCAGTGCCTGGTATGTTAAAGCAAACAAATAATATAGTCATACCTGCTTGAGTATTTACCAATATACTACTGTTGGTTTGTATTTTTTTTCTGCATATGTTGCGAGTTAGCTGTAACAACATTTAGTTGTAATTGAGAGAAAAGGGGGGGGGGCAGAAAGACAAAGGAAGATGGACAGAGTGAAAGACAGATGAAGAAGAGAAGAAGGGAGGGAATGTGTATGTGTAAGAAAGAGAGAGGTGAAAGAGAGGGCCGAGGCAGAGAGTGGGTGGGGGACGCTGGGGAGAGAGAGGGAGAGATGGGAGAGAGAGAGAGAGAGAGAGAGAGAGAGAGAGAGAGAGAGAGAGAGAGCGACGGGGAGAGAGAGGGAAAGAGAAAGGGGGGGAGGCGAGAGCCAAGGCAGAGAGTGGGTGGGGAAGGCTGGGGAGAGAGAGGGAGAGAGAGGGAGAGAGAGGGCCTAGGCAGAGAGTGGGTGGGGGGCGGGGGGGGGGGGGGGGAGTGCCTAGGCAGAGGGTTGGTGAGGAAAGGGGAGAGGTGGAGAGAGAGAATTAAACAGACGGATAGGTAGAGAGAGAGAGAGACAGTGTGTGTGTGCGTGTGTGTGTGTGTGTGTGTGTGTGTGTGTGTGTGCGTGTGTGTGTATGCGTATGTGGTGGTGGTGGTGGTGGTGGTGGTGTGTGTGTGTGTGTGTATGGGTGTGTGTGTGTGCGTGTGTGGGCTAGTGCGTAAGTATGTATGCGGTAGAGAAAGAACGAGTGAGGAAGGGAAAGGAAAGAATTCTACAGAACAATCAATTATTTACTATAAATAGGCATTATGCTTGTAAAAACTTCACACTGCCATGATAGAGGGGTTATCATTTCGTTATTCTCGATTTTGTGAGGCGTGCACATATTGCATAATCTTGCTGATCTTTAGTAATATAAGGTGCCAATTAAACTTTTATTGTCAAGTCATGCGCCTCCCATTAAACATGAAAGATAGAAAGCTAAACTACTGGTACAACTAGCCATGTCGCTAACGGAAATCACTTGGTATAAATATAGCACTAGCCCGGATACTGAGAAGACAAACACACGTGAAGGGAAACCACCTCATTTTTGTCTAAGTATTTCATTGCATTAAAAAGTAAGAACATTGTAATTCCCGTGTAATCTACAGATCCATTATGATGTCATATTCTTCTTGGTAGCATGGCTCCCAGGCTGAGGGGAATTTGTAAGAAGATAGACTATTTATTAAACAGCTCCCTCTATATGTCAGGGGAAATGCTGCCCAGTAGGACGTACTGTACAAGTATGTGTATATTAATCCTGTAATTACTACACGAATGGAAATGTGTAGTAAGTCAATGCAGTTTTCATGGCCTGGTTCTGAGAGGGTTAACCCTCTATGTGGCACACAAACCGTTCCTTTGTACAATGTTCGTCTACCATTGGTGAACAAATTGGCGTGTAAAGAATAGAACAACAACTGGAGACGTCAATAGGGATATACGTCTGCTTTAAGTCCCCCCCCCCCCCCCCCACCCCCCAACAGACACACATGCTATCATCTATATTTATATGAGCTGGTAATTATTCTTTAGTCAAGTTTCATGTCCTCGTCCTCTCAGATTCCTGCTTAGGCTATGTGTAGTTTCTGGCCAATATCGTGTTTCACTGATCATAGTTATGTGATATGATCCTGCGCATTAGGTAGATTGAGGTACTGCGCATGGGTAAGATTGGATGCCCTTTGTTTCCGAAAGGGACCTGGGGGGAAAAGTTTTTTTAGATGCTGGGTTTGACGTGTACGTCATTGTCAAATTTTATTTTTAACCTGTTTGTTGTGATTGTGGTTCGTGCAGTGTTTCAATTAGTATTATTTTGTTTGCAAAAGGAAACATTCTAAATTTAAGCACGTTAACTTCATGTATTCGGTAGATTAAATGAGGCTATTTAGTAATACATACCACGCTAAAGAAATGTAATAATAACTAGTAAGATCGTATTAAGGAAAACAATAGGTAAAAGCAAATCTCGATCAATTTGACATTTTGGTCCAAAACATTTTAACCAAAGTTTAACACCTCCTCCCCTACCCCCACCCCCCACCCTATAAAAAAAAATGAGGCGAAAACTGCTTATATTATATCAATATAATTGCGTTACAAGTTCCTGGTGTCTTCCCTACATTCTTTGTTACTTCTTGTATCAGTCTGTGTCAGCTCTGGACAATCTACTCTGGTCTAGTTTTCTCCTCATCTCCTTTCATTCCAGTATTCCGTTCTTCCAGTTTAGTTTCAGGGTAATACCCTGCCTACAACATATTCATACTCTACTTTAATTCTCACTTTAAACGTTACAGAATCAAATGACATTCTACATGACAGTATTATTTGAATGGTTAGTGTATTTATTTTGAAAAGGGTGTCCAGTTTCGCATTTTATTACTGATATCCATGCTCTGTGTATTCTGGCTAATAAACGAAAAGTACAATGCTATGTACGATGTCGATATGTGCAGAAGACAAAGTTAGGAAATGTAATTATCATGTCACTCGAAATGAGACATTATTTGTCCACGCTTTATATGAATTTTGCACACAAATCCCATGAAACATCACTTCGTCTGACAGACACAATGCTCTATCTACACGTGAATAGAACCTTTTTTTATTTTTCCAGCTTCTGAATTGCTCTAAATGCACTTCGACGTTGAAAGGCATTCACATTTAGCACGGTTTCTATCCGCAATGGTCTGGATATTAAGGGATACGTTTTTTTTTTGTAGAGGAAGCAAAACGTCATTAGATGATTACTTTCTAATAAAGCGCCAAGTCATGCAGTCATGATGGCAAGGGAAATGAATGTGGATAAAGAGGAAGATTGATAGATGAGAACAGTATACTGGCAGACATGGACGGAGACACAGTGAGGATGAGAGAGAGACAGAGACAGAGAGAGACAGAGAGAGAGGGGGGAGGGAGAGAGAGAGGGAGGGGCGGGGGTGTCCCAATGATGGATACATATTGGGAGGAGAAGAGAGAGAGAGAGAGAGAGAGAGAGAGAGAGAGGAAGAGAGGGCGGGCCGGATCACAATGATGGATACATATTGGGAGGTGGAAAGAGAGAGAGAGAGGGGGGGGGGGGGGCAGTATCCCGAAGCCTACAGAAGCGGCATACCTTTTCGGAATGAACCGAACTGGTTCATCAGTGTGCCTACAACACGCAGGGATAGCCAGATCTATTAATAGCCAAGCAACCGCTGTACACACATTATTCAGTCAACACTCCGGAAGCAACAGTTTTACATCATACCATTTAGGTGCTCACTCCCACTTGCAAGATGACATTTTCCCGCCATCATCTCTCTGTCAATAATCCACAGCACGCCAGAATTTCACAGCGATTGGTACTAAGTGGACAGGAGCTGTAATCATAAAATTTGATTGTATTCATGATCGGTTTCGCGGGTCTTCTCGCGGTGTACCCACCCGTTCAACGAATACATCACACACACAGTACACGTCTACACGCCAATAAGCGAGTAGCACGGTGACCGGGAAGCGCAGACAACAATCATCATTTCTGTGTGTTGCTTGCGTGTACAAAGCGCGCGCACGCTGGCGTCATAATCCGTCGCGTTCGAACGAGCTCGTCTGGTGAAGATAGCATGATCGCCTTTGAGCGGTAACGCCTTCAGAGCACTTTCACTCATCTCGCGTTGATTACCCATGGTCTTAATCATGTGCACGCCGTTTGCGAATATCAATAGGGACATCAACATGTGAAGTTACGGATTGCCTTATGGATAACGACATGTAACACCGCGAAAAGGGTAAGTTTGACATGTGTTGTTAAATGGAGAAAACGTACTGGTTATTGCATTGATGCTGTGAATAGAAGTGGCGAATAGAAGGTCTTCTTTTAGCAACAAACACCAATTATTCCAATATATAGTACTATGATAATTTCATAATACTTATTTCACTAGTAGATGCATGGCTGTAGAAGTAGCAGTAGAAGAAGAAGAAGAAGAAGAAGAAGAAGAAGAAGAAGAAGAAGAAGAAGAAAAAGAAGTAGTAGTAGAAGTACTAGTATAAGTAGTAGTAGTAGAAGTAGTAGTAGTAGTAGTAGAAGTAGTAGTAGAAGCAGTAGTGATAACAGTAATGATAGCAGTAGCAGCAGCATCAACTGTAGTTATGTTGGAAGTAGTAAAATAAGGTATAGTGAAATCAACTACTAAAACTTCAGGGTTCAAGATATAAGATATGTGGTCATGTATTTCAAATTGTTACAAACATTAAGAAAAATCTGTCGCAAATCCTAATGCTTGCAGTAGTCACCATGGTTACATAGCCATGAAGTTAAGAATAAAAATAAATACAATTTGTTGACTGTTTTACTCTGGAACGTAATCACTTCGCCTTGCCAGTCAACTGCACTTTTCTAGACCCATCATGTGTGAAATTTCTTCAAGTCTAAAGAGAAGGAAATGTAAAGGCAAATGATTAGCTACCATTATAGGATTGATTTTTTTTTTCACTTTACGCACTATCGTAATGTCCCCCTTTTATATTCATAGTTTCTCAAAAGATTATCATCTAAGAAAATAGCAACTGCTTTGCTTCCCCCAATTGTATATCGACAAAAGCGCGTGTACACACAACCAAATATTTTATTATTTCTTCTTGAGATTGCGAGAACTTTAATAGTTTCAGTTTAATCACCTTTTTAAAATTTGAATTGAACTCCTTCTCTGACAGAGTCCATACCGCTCTATATGAATAACGTGTATTACCATTGCAAAAATGCATAAATGGCGTACAAAGTGTTAATGTACCGTCGATGTTCATAAAGAAAACCATACATTTTCTCCCAATTTAACTTCTATTTTTGAAGACCTTCTCATCTATGTTACTCTTATCTCTTCTACAGTGCCTTTTATATCGTTGTTTTATTTTTTGTTTTATTATGGATTTTCGGCAGTGCAAAATCAACCGCTAAAATGAGATAAGTTTATAGTTTTGTCGTCTGAGTGCCTATTCCAAAGGACATCTTCTAACAGCTGCCTCAGGCTAGTTATTAGATTCGGTCTACAGAGAATCATGATAGTCATTGTAATCGTAAACACACAAGATTGAAAGAAATATTCATTACAAGAATGGATATATGGGTTTGAGTCCTTGCTATTATATAACCCGTCAGCAATAGAGTCGTAAACAGATTCCAGGGTATGAATAACTATGTTATACATATAAGGCAGGATTAGATTTGATTTGGTGAGTTTTCCCTTTGCATTTTTCATTAAAACAAAGCTACTTAAACAGTTACACATCACGGGGGAATCGCCCATAGACATTTATAAAGGTACAGAATTATATATCAAAGGTAATATATACTTTATATGACCAATTATTAAGATTGAATTTCACATCAAGAGGGAAACAAGATGCAATTAAATCCGTTAACTCATGATATGAAGACAATCAATAATGCGATACACAGCATTACCATTATCCCCCCCCCCCCCATCACGATGACAGTCAGCCTTACGACTTTCAACGATTATTGATTGTTGACCTTTGCACAAATGTTTTCTTCGAGAAAGAGACATTAAAAAAAATCCCAGATATATATTATGCATATGTTGTTTTTCCCCGTCTAATATGTCAAGCAAGGTCAAAGCCCCTGGAGCTGATGTATGGTTTGTACAGACACTAATGACAAAGCGATAGAGATAATCATAAGACAAAGATGTGAATAGCTTAATAGCCACGGGGATAGTCGTATGCTTTAACCTTCCCAGTATTAACAATTCATAGTCACATGTTGATGATAACGCAGTTTATTGCCTATGGGACTGAGAGAGTTAGGCGAAGTGATATGTTTGGTTGCTCGTGCTTTGTCTGAGCATTATTTCCCCCCTTCATCTTCTTCCTCACTCTTTTTTTTCGCTCAAGGATCTCTTCTTCTCTTACATTGTTTTATTCGTTTGTTCTCTCGTCCTTCGTCTTGTCTCTCTCCTCTTTATTCTCTTTCCTCTTCTATAAAAAAAAGACATTAAAATGATCCATTTCTTCTGCGTTGTATTCTTTTTTTTTAGTCTTCATATTTTTAATATGTTTTTTTTTCTCTTTTTCTTATTGTCTCTCACGTTTTATCATCTTTCAACTCCTTCATATCCAAAAGGATCATGACACTTTTCTTCTCCTTCTTCATTTTCTTCTTTTTCACCTTCACTTTCAGCATCATCATTTGTTTCTTCTCCATCATCAACATCATCATAATCACCATCTTCATCTCATTATTTGTCGCATCTCTCTTGCTCGCCACAAATGTTACTTCAAGTTGTATTCCTCTTTGTGTCGTAGTATTACCGTCCGTGCAAAATGGGTTTAATTTGTTACCTAATTTCTAGGCATTCTTTCTCAGTCAAGAGAAAACACCCTTTGGCTGATAATCATGGTCATTGTAGGCTTTCATGTGACATACAATCATGGACTTATTGTTTGTGCTGAACAACACCGTTAACAAGACACATAATCAAATCTGCGCCTTGCATAGTGGACTCGTTAATCGTTTTGCCTTTGTGCCCATGTTTTGGTCCATGGTCTATCTTTTCAGCCTCACCATGCTTCTTCTTTCTCTTACCTTCATGAGTATTTTCCCTATACGTATCATTGATTTCTCTTATATCTCTTCTTCCTCTTCCTGTTCTTCTTCTTCTCCTTCTTCTTCTTCTTCTTCTTCTTCTTCTTCTTCTTCTCCTTCCTCTTCTTCTTCTTTTTCTTTTTCTTTTTCTTCTTCTTCTTCTTCTTTTTGTTCGTCTTCTTCTTCTTCTCCTTCTTCTTCTTCTTCTTCTTCTTCTTCTTCTTCTTCTTTTTCATTTTCGCCTTCATTTTCTTCTATTCACCGCAACTCTTTCATGTCTTTGTTTAACGTTTATCTGTTTACATAACATAATGGGTAAGCTACAGATTTCACTATCGTTTTGTCCATTCATGTGACCCCAAAATGTCCTTCCACCAACATGACCAATAACAGCAAAAATAAGCATACCGGTTGTAATTATTGTATATTTATTTGTAATAATTTGTGAGGTCATAAGGTGTAGAAAGAAAATTGGCAAAGGAGAAAATTCCATCGTTCATGAAAGAGTGGAGTAGCACACATTTACGTGACCTGCCGCGTTGGCGTATTGTTAACCCACAATTTATGCATTATGATGAGGGGTTAATCTTCGAATGATCCGCAACAACGGTCTTGAAAAGAAGCAGTCTTCTGAGAATGAAGGTCATTGCATTATACCCCAGTCACGTGGTTCCCATCACGTCCATTATTCATGATGTTTATTGCTACCTCAACATCACATGGTTAATAGAGATATAAGACGATAATGATATACACAGGTTGTGCTGGAATTTCATTCTCGGGTTTTGTTCTCCTTTAAAGTGCGGCTTTGGGATCACTAAGATGATTAAGGACAAGGGGCACTTCAGTCATCTATTAATTACACACGAGATTCATACCTTCTATAATATTGATCAAACGGGGACAATCTCTCCCTACAGTGGATTACATGTCTTGGAGCGGGAATTCGTTATTCCTGTCACATGTTAACTTAACGCTCTAAACAGTTTTCTTTAAGACAGAACCATCTGTTTGAGGGCATGGGTAAGAGCGGGAAAATAAGCTCAAATGTATACGTTATAACCACAATGGAGCTACTAGTAATTATATGTCTTGAAACGTAAATTGCTCTCCCTGTCACATCACCATCTTACACACTAGACAATATATAATTGAAGACATATACCGCCTGGTTTACGAGACGAGTGTGAAGCGAGAACGCAATTCGAATGCGTACACTATACCCAAGAGAGCTCTGCAAGCTTGGCGGACAGAATAGGTAATGCATTCTCTATGTCCAAGTACCCCACATGTTTTATCTGATTCACGCCCGCAACATCACCATACCGAGGAGATTGCTTTGTGAGGTTGTGCTCACGTAACAATAGGAAGCCAGGAAGAGATAATGAATAATTAATTACATAAGTGAATTATTGAATATGAATAAGCGACGTTGAACTAGTTGGCATGGAAATGAGGTCCCTAACGAAAATAACTGATTACGATATAGTTTTTCTGTAACGTCATACTTGACTTAAAAAACTGTTATCAGCTTTGGTTTGTGCCAGACTTAATCTGTGCAAGACTACGGCAAATCATGCAAACTTAATTCTCTTATTGTTTTATTTAGGATACGAGAAGGTAAAGAGGAGCTATTAAGAGTCAAAATGTCATCTTGCCATGCGTATAGAGCAGGAATTATGATTTATGCAAAAATTGATTATTTTGAGGTCCTTGGAAGAATAATAATTGGCAGCGACCATCATTTTACTCCGCAGCAAGGAAGACGAGCTGTTTCAGTTCAAGCGGTGGAAGAAAATACTCTTTCGATTTTTCTCAACATGAGATAGAAAATGGAGAATAGTACCGGTGTTTTTTTAAACTGTATGTATATCTATGTGCCTACATACGTATACCTACCTATGTATTAATTCTCTCTGTGTATATTTATCTTGTGTATGTATCTATGATTCTATTTATCTACATGATCAACATATTTACCGTTTTTATAACTTCCTCCCCAGTCACGTATCCATACATCGATCTATATGCCGTTCATCTATATATTTACATCTTTCTTTACATACACACACATATTCTTTATATATATATACATATATATATATATAGTATATAAAGAAGAATTCGAGAGGTTGCAACGGCGCGATGAAAACGTAGATACATGTACAACATAAAACATAATAACCACACCGGAGAAGAATATTTTACCCAACATTTCGGCCATAAGAGTTTATGGTCACGTACCACGTGACAATGCATGTATGTTAATTGTGAGTCGATGTAATTCATCATCAGTTCTTAACTTCTAGTACCCTAACGATGCTTCGCAGCTCAGTCCAATTTCCCAGGTTTTAGTCGCCTTGGCAACTGCTCCTTTACACCGTAGTGTCTTAACGTTCCAAGTGATAGAATACAAAACAAACCTTCCCAGTTAATGGACATCTTTATCAACCATACAGGCAGCTTAAGTATGCTTCTCAAGTCGCCTAAGGCTGTTTTTTTTAAACATGACAATGTCGCCACTTTGAAGGAATCACGTGATTCAAGGGTAAGACTATCTTCGGAGTAGCTAGATTATTTCAGTTCTATAGGTAGATGCAATAACAATAATGTGTATGCTGGTATCGGTCGGTGATGCATCTTATCAATCAGTCAGTAAGAGCAATCGGAATAATTCGCCTTGTAAAAAATATTAGAGGTTGAATCATCACTAAGTACAAAAATGCATTTATTCCGTGCAGAAATGTAGGCTGTTTGTGCACACGTTGCTACTTGTAATACTTGATATCAATGGTTTTAGCTAGAAACCACTTCTTTGTGGTGATGTGTGCCGAATGGGTTAATAAATCGCAACCTTGGTCAAACGAAAAGGCAAGACACTAATAGTTTGACTTAATCCCTACATCCTACGTAGATAATCCAGTGAGCTGGTTAGCATCCAAGTTATGCATGTGGAGCCAACGGTTCGTATTGTCAAAATACACTTTGATATCACGCGACGCATACATTTTGGGCCTTGAGAGGTATTTAAAATGGGGCGATTATGCAATTGTGTCACGCCGAATATAAGATAGCATTTGAAATCATATGATGTCACTTGTATATAAAACAAACGATTTTCTAGGCGACTTCAATAGTGTGATCATCTATATCTGCATGGTGTAAGGCCATCCGTTACGGACATGCTTTTCAATCCAACTATATCTTACTCGGTCTTTCCGATGTTCTCTTATCATTCATTACCTCTCTAGGCATGCATTTCTAACTATTCATCAATCCCGTCACCTCTCTTCTTAATTTGTTTTGATATAATTATTATTTCAGTAAAATATATGAAATTTCATTGCTATTACTTCGAGCATAACACTGTGTAATTTAAGCTCGATGGATGGTACTGAACATAAAATGTAATTTATATTACGTCCGTTGGAAGCTACTAAACGCACGAGTAAGCAAACACACAAGCGAAAACAGTGTAACCATGGTAACAAAAGAAGATGTTATCGTAATATGTATAAGCAACTTGTATGTCATCTTCTTCATTATAGCCTAATAGACCCTCTCTGCTAAAAATCACCTTTCATAGGTCGCATTATCCTTGCAATAGCGAGGAGCCAGTAATTATGTAAAAAACTATTGTATTTTGCGATTAGGTTAATTGAAGCTTTAAGCTACGCGTGTACGACGCATATACTGGTCACGCTGTAATGCGATAGGCTTTTACGTTCTATAAATACAGACACAGACACACACACATACACCGTGCACACAGAAACAGTGGTCTGAAGCTTTTGCATGATCGTATTGCATGTTCATATCTGTGCATTTGTGTGGGTGTGTGTGTATGTGTGTGTGTATGTGTATGTGTATGTGTGTGTGCATTATTGTCTTCATATGAATGGAAAATTATATCAATTGTTAAGACACAAACACTCTTCTCATTCTCTTTCTCTCTCTTTCTATCTCTCTCTATCTCCTCTCTCTCTCTCTCTCTCTCTCTCTCTCTCTCTCTCTTTCTCTCTCCTTCGTTCTCTGAATGTCTCAGGATTCATATGTTTCCTTTTTAGTTCCGTATCCGTAACCCGTGACAGTACTTAAAAAGATGATCTACCTATTTTTCTTTACTCTTTTTTTACAGCTTCGCTTGCTTTACACAACCACAAAACTAATTTAAATGGAAATCTTTATCTTCTCATTCCGATCGTAACGTATTACTGTATAAATGGAGCTCTCCCAGTTCACATTATTTTTTTTTGCAACTTACTCCAATCAATATACTGATTACTTGGTAGTTAAGCGTGACACGTACACGTTACGATTATTGTACTGACCATGCAATCACTTATCTTCGTGTCATACTTGGACAAATCACCAGAATTTTACAGAACCGTTGTAAAGCATGTCATTCTCTCAAATCTGCTAAAACTGGTAACGTTTAAATCGAACAGTAACTCCGTCTCTAACAGACTCCATACTGCTCTATTGGAATGGTGTGTCTTACCACTTCAAATCATGCTTCAATGGCGAATAATAAGTTGATGATTCACATACAAAGAAGGTGCTCGAAATTGACCTTTTCCAGATTGCTACCTTAGCAGTTGTGTGGTATCATGTATATACAAAGAGAGAGGTATTTATAAAAGTGTGGCGACCGTCGAACTTTTTCTCTCCCTCTAGGCCTATAATATCATTTGTCAATTCGCTGATTTCACGCCCTGAGCTATTCCTTGAAAAGCTCGAAAAGTGGAACATTCGACTAGTAAAAGTGGTGCGATAAAAGATAATGCAAAGCACTTGAAAAATAATAACATGATACGATCATGACGACTGGCTGAACATTTCGTAGGAAATAGCAAATTTTAAGTCGCCGTATATCCACGAATAATTTGCCTTTCCAGATAATGTGCTGTTCGCTGTCCTCCATTATCTTTTTATACACTGTCGACTCCTTCTTTGGCAGACTCCACACTGTCTTATGGGATTTATTTGTATTGTCAGTACAAAAATACTTCAAAGGCGTATAAGAGTTAAGCCGATTGCACGCTGTAAATTATATTAGAGTCCTTCAGCATATACCTCGTCCTATGTTATAGGAAGAGCTTGGTAAGGTGACAATATCATATTTCATTCCTGCTAAATTTGGGGTACAGACTTTATATTTTTGTCTACACCTCCATCTTTATTTACTATGATTGTAAGCGGGATGCTCTGTAGAATAAAACTCTAATGAACTCCTCCAACATGTCCAACACAGTTGGAAAGAGGCGCGTTAACGTATAAGTACAGTCTCTTATTCGAGGACGATAATGCATGCATTAGTGCATAACCGGAAATTACAGATAGCACATCATTACACAAATGGGAGGACGTAAGTAGCGAATATTGTAAAATTTGACGGACTTTTCTTGAAATTCTGCAGAACATTGCTTTCCAAAATTCAGAGGATATGTAGATGTTGGACAAAATATCCATTATCAATTTTAAGAAGCTGACCAGACATATGACATATCTAAGGAGCTAGGCCTCTTAATTTAACCAAAATGAACCCCAGGGTATATTACCTGCCCCTCAATCATTTACCCTTACCCTATTCCACATAACCTGGGTTATGCCCAAGAGACTGTGAGCTATGCTATTCTGGACTCACTGTGTTATTGCAGCATCGTCGCAAACGATAATGCGTATTTTGTGTCCTCGGCCATCAGCCGATATGTGAAGTATGCGCGGTAATCTTTTTCGCGAAAGATGAATACTAAATATTGAGATAACTCTCAATCGCTCTTTGGCCGCACGGGTTTACCGCCCACAAGGACACCATCGTAATCCACAGAGAGGGAAAAGCAATCACGATCGCACTGAGTCGCACAATGCTATACATGGTGGTGATGATGCCTTCATCAGTTGCTATAGCAACGCAACAGGTTGATGTGTAATGACATTGTGTTGGCAGCTTCATGGTATACAATGTATATGAATTATATAGTGTGGTGTCATCGTGTTGTAATTTGGTGTTGGAGAGAGAAAACCGACCCTTAATGACGCGTCGGGCTGGTGATTAATTTTACAACAGTACTTCGTATCCCTTTCTTCTTTCTCGCTTTCCTGCTTTCTAATGATCGCTCTCTCTCTCTCTCTCTCTCTCTCTCTCTCTTTCTCTCTCTCTCTCTCTCTCTCTCTCTCTCTCGTGCACTTCACATTTCTTTTTCGAAGCCTCATTCTTGATTGCTTGGGGGTAAAGGAGTGTTGATCTCGTTATAAGATAAAAAGCTGTCTCGAGCAGATTATGATGAGATAACATGAAATAAGATTTAAAATTAGATACGAAATATTAGACCTGACTGATCGTGCAAAAGAAGAAATGAAAAGATCCTCTAAAATAACAACCTAACCATTATGAGTCGTGTAGAGAACATCATTCTTAGTCACCAATTTATGAGGTTTCGCTTGTATGATGCATGTGGAAGCATCGGTCCACATTCTTCTTTTGTTATATTCCACATCAGTTGATCTATGTTGCATGTTGGTTTACAGCATTTGTTTCTGTAATCTATGTTCATGTTACTATGTAATATTGTATTATTTGTACACGGGGCCTCCAGGGAGAACAGTGCCAAGCTCACTGATGGGACTACCCTGTTTAATAAAGACTAAATGTATAAATAGATAAATGAATAAATAAGTTTCACTACTGTTTCATTCTTTAAATAAACTAAGCATTTGCGAGGTTAATTTAACGAACACCTAACAACATTGATAAGGACGGATGTGTGTAGAACAATCCTTGAGCACAAAGTGATGATTTTTAACGGATACTTTTTCTGCGGAAACCATATTTACCTACTTGTCTTTACGTCTTGTGTTATCGTACTAAAGACATATGCGATTGGCTTCGGAGAAAGTCTGAATGTCACCACTTTCAAACACTTATATAATACACATATGGAGGGACTTTTCAGTTGAGTTTGACTGCACTTAATTGGCTATTTGGTCAGAGAGCCTACTACGTCAAATTCTCGATGATCACTGTTTGTTCACTGGATTGACTTTGCACAAGTTTCACCCGCACTGCCAAATCAATTTTTCATAAATGGCGGTTATTTTAGCTTAGGCTGCAGGTGCAAAGGAGAATCAATGTATATTTCACGAGATCATCATGCGTCCTAATGTCTAGCAGACTAACGGAGAATCCCATACAACTCGTTAGTATAGAGTACCGACATAGTCAAAGTGGTGTCGACGTAATATGGGCATGTTATCAAGACCACTGGTTCTAGATAATATCACTCAGGTGAGATTTTCACTGGTCCGACTTGGTCTAGCGGGCTAATGTCGGACCCTCCCCATGAGACATATGAGAGTCCCCGTTATGATCACCTCTGTTCGCTCTTCCTCATTATGCTCATAGCACAGAACCAATTGTCTTGACAACATGCACATTATGACATCACACTTCGGTATTATGCTTACTATGCATTACACGAAAGTGGTTTATTGCTGCCGATCACCGCAACTTGACGGCAGTGTCTTCCCGCCGGCAGTGCAAGAAACTATTAAAATGTCCCCCTTTTTAAATCCTAAGATGGTCCAACGTTTCGTCTGAAGGGAGGCCGTCCGTGTAGGGCCCGACAGAAGATACATTATGGTAAACGGTATTAGCAACTCACTCTTGTCTGAATGAACCTCTGTTATGCAGTAAAATATGATATGTTGTTTTACATGTATTTGGATTCCTCGAAATACAAGTCGTACTGATACGCATTACACATGATGTTTGCTGAAAACTATACAGTAGAGAGCGAAGTATCCTCTTAATGTGGTCGGAATATGGCCTTTGGGTATATTCCTAAAACCATGTGATCAAATTCTTCTATATGTGGTGCACATGGATCCAATAGGCCAGCAGTGACGCACTGACTTCATAACTTGATATAAATGATGTGGTTCACCATGCAAGTAACATAAAAGTGGGTCAAATATACAAGGCTCTCTTCATTTTCTAGTGCTTATTTCACATATTTTGATGCATGTTATCTTTCTTGGTGCTAGCAACGTGTGCGTGTAGACATGCTACAAATCATAATTCAAGAACATTTCCAATGTAGAAAGAAGAATCTAACATGAGTTCTCATTCCATAAACCATGACGTTGCCATGGTTTAAAAGTATGCCAAGTCAAATGTTATAAAATATTTGTGTTTTTAAATAGCAATGTGTGGCTCATTTTCTGAAGGTAGGGTGAGGCACGTATTGGTTCTGTTCTCCCTTTACTGCAAAGGGAATTTATTCCTACCCGTCCATTATTCCCACCTCAACCCTTAGCTTGCAGCTTCTAGGTTATCACTAAGTTAAGTCTGGGTTAACTCATTCACGGCCAAGACCTTTCCAGAGCACAACGTACAATTCCATCGGCTAAAATTGGCGACACTTTAGGAAAAATCTTATTGTTATCCTTAAACGGATCATACAATCTATAGTAAAGTACAATCACATTTGAATTACAATTGAAAGCAACTGCTGTGGCAATCTGAAGAGCAAACATGATTTAAATATTTTCGGAGGGCTGCGAATGACAGATTTAGAGATAATTTCTTACGTTCAGATAAGATGTACACTCAAATATATATCAAAGAAATATGTAATATCAGACAGCATTAGATAAAAACATGACTCTATGTGTGCATGATACGGACTGTATGCATTGTATGTTGTTGTGAGCAAACCTCACCATACACACGTTATAATGATGCACTTTCTCAAGAGTTGTCTGCTCAATCAATGGATGATTCGCGTGCTTATATACATATATGAGGAACAGGTACAATTCAATGAGAATTTTCCAGGACGATCGCCGGGGAGATGCGTGCAGAAGTGATTGTGCTATTGTGCTTCGTCGTGAATGCTATCCAATAATTATGTTGCTAACATTCTGCCATCATCGTTGTACCGCGATGAAAGCGCAACTAGTAGATCAAATGAAGACTCGACGCACACACACCCACCCTTACATACACACATGTACATATGTAACGCGAGAGAGATGGAGGGGGGAAGAGAGAGAGAGATAGAGTGACATATATATATGTAAATAGAGAGAGAGAGAGAGAGAGAGAGATAGAGTGATATATATATATATATATATATAGAGAGAGAGAGAGAGAGAGAGAGAGAAAGAGGAGAGTTCATATACATAGTGATAGACACATGTAGATAGATTTGTTGCTAGACGCAACGCTACAGAGAGGTAAAGCAAGCAACATCAGCAATAAGAAAGGGAATGAGGGAAAGAGAGAGATAGGAGGAGAAGAACGTATTTTGTGAGACAGAGCGTGAGTTTTATAGTTCATATACTGATTGTGAAGGGGGGAATTTTATGTACTGTGAGAGAACAGGTATTCATATGATCAACAGAATACTGGTAACCCTGAGATAGAAGTCTAGTAAGAGCATCGTGACCATAGTTTTATTTGATAGCCAATCGATATAATTACGATGCGCGCTCTTTCTCTCTCTCTCTCTCTCTCTCTCTCTCTCTCTCTCTCTCTCTCTTGCTCTCTCTTTATCACCATCTTTTGCTTTGTCTGTATTCTCTCGCTCCACCTCTCTCTTTCCCCCTGTCTCTCTCTGGATCTATCTCCTCCCTCCCCTCTATCTCACTCTCTCTATCGCTATTCATGTCTCATTTCCCTTTCGCTTGCTCTTTAATTGTTAATTCTAGTACTTGGCTATCGAGTAACCCAGTAAATCCAGTAACCTTGAACCTTGAAGAATTACTCTCCCAACATGCCCAAAAGCCTGAATGCTGTCCTGGAGAGGGCTGTGCTGTCATGGCTGTGGTGCGTGCTGTTGGTGATGTGCTGATGGTGAAGTGACGGTGGTTGTTCGCCGTGCACTATATACAACGTGCAGGGTGCAGTGTGCAGGTGGTGAAGGTGTGTGTATTGTAAATGTAAGGGAATATTCCATCAGGATGTTTGTTTAGCATATCATCAGTTAACTCTTTGTATGCCACATGTGTTTTTTTTTTTACTAGTAATACACATAATTCCCCCAAAGAAGCAGTTTGTTCGGCGCACGAAGCGTTAATTATTGCCATTTATTTACTGCCATTGTACTGTCAATTTCTCTGATTTGCAAATAATCTGCACTTATTAAAATGTTGATCTTTTCTTTGTGTGGAGACTATTACGATCAATTCACGCCAGAAAGAATCGCACAAAATGATACCAATAGTTAGTTTATGTGTTTTTTTTATTATATAGGGTATTTCCCCTTTAAAATCAAGACAAGCTTTCACAACTTCGTTCAATGACTCTACATAAACATTTAAAATATGTTTAAGCTTACAATACTGCAAGATACTGTAGTCGAATGAATCCACGGCTCTCGTTGATGGTCCAGTTGATAATCCGATGCAGTATTCCCAAATTATGATCGCAATGTTGATCCCAATGTTGTACGCTGAAGAGCAGGTATTCCAGATAGTCAAGTCCAAATAGATGATCCAAGATGGTCAAATGTTATTCCACAGAGCTTTCACGGCTTCCACAGGCAGGATCTCATAAGCGCTATTTAACAGGCAGGTATTTATCCACGTAGAGAAAGTCCTCGTATAAATCCACAGGTACGTAAGTATTGGGCCAGGGTCACAACAAAATCTTAGATGCAGGTTACTATATACCACAGGTGACTGGAGCAAGATGATATGAAACTCTAATGCCCCTATCCAAGCACCTCATATATATACTACAATCTATACATTCTAGAAGGTTCTATTATCTGTTTATAGAAAATTCTAAGTACATCTAGAAATACATGATAAACAATATTGACCTGACCCAGATTACACTGATGAGTCATCACTAGCCCATCTGAGCTCCTTTATTATGCTCATAGGTCCCAGCTAGGTGTAACATTTTTTTGTATGTAAATAGCACATAGCTGAGCCTTCTCACATTCCAGAATCTTCTATGCAGTACATTGCGCAATGTTTATTTCACCAGTGTGGAATTTCACAAGCGCACAGAGTGCAGCTAATTCAAGAGCTACACGTATGGCTATATGTATAACTTATACACATTTGTAACAAGACACTTTCACTTTCACACTTTACACTTTCACGGATCGCATCCCGGATCGTCGCTCCGGGATCATCCGTGTTATCTCTGACATTACCGTGTATACACCGGGTTGGCATCCGGCGTGATCCTTGGCGTACCGACATATCCGGGGAAAGAAATAAGCTTGCTTAATTTTTCATCCCGGAGTTCACAGATAAAAAGCAATCCGTCCTCTTCCCTATAGACACCGTGTACCTCCGTACCCGAATACATCCGGGACAGTCCGTGCAGACACCGGTAGGTCCGTATTGACACCAGCTTCATCCGGGTTTGAAATTCCGTATATTTTGCTTAAAAACAGTACACGAATGAATGGCCCGTGTGCATATTGCCTGTGACGAATACAGATGTGCGTATTATTTTGAAGACAACAGACGTGCCAAGATGCCTTCGACAAGAAGCGGAAAAAGTCGAAGGGCACTAGCCAAAGAGGATCCTCCTTCGAACCCATCTCCACCTGCAAGTGAATCCGATGAAGGCAACGAGTACACCTCCGTGCACCTCCATGTAAGGACCGTAAAAGTACCCAGTAGCCTCCGTGCACTTCCTTGAAATCCGTGCTGGCTCCGTATGCGTTTCCGGCGTGTTTGTCCGTGGAGACACCGTACTTGCCCGTGTATACACCTGTACACCCAGTTCGGAACGAATCCACACCGTCATCGAGAAGAAATCGTGGTGTCGCACGCCGGAACACCCCGGATTAAGATCCGGGGTGTTCCGTGATGCGATCCGTGAAAGTGTAAAAGGGCCTTTAGGAACCTTGTTAGTGGAGTATCATTGCTTTGTGTTGCCAATGCATTGGGCAATGTTGGGGCCTTTAGTGGAATTAGCATTGTCTAGTGGATATTCTCTGACTCTCGATTAAGATGGTAAAGGTTCGAACCCAACAGCTGCCACTTGTGTTTCAGCAAAACATCACAATCCACATAGCTGCCCCATACGTAAGAGAGGATCTGACAGGATCCTTTGAAACAGTGACTGAGGTAATAATACAGGGCCTCCATGAAAAGCAGATATAAGGCTACTCGTGGTAAATAACATCATATTATTATTATTATTATTATTATTTATTATCATTATTATTATCATTATTATTATTATTATTATTATTATTATTATTATTATTATTATTATAAATATTAGTTTTATTTAGTAGCTTTATTTTTATTTCAAGCTTTTTCAATATCCTGAGTGTAAACACCGTGCCACAACACGCATGATTACAACGTCCTCAAGATATCTTGAATATATTCCCTCATGCAATCAAAAGTATACATCTGCCCCTTCTCCTAGTATCAATAAACCACATCATGCATTAAGCTCATATCATCATCATGTCTCCACGTGTTGAGAAACGAAGACTAACAAAGGTAAGGATAGAAAGAGAGGACAGACAAAACAATGATGTCGTAATGCCAAAACATAAAGGCGAAGGCGCCATAGCTCGTAATTCGATACATTTCGGTGGATATTATTTCTTTAAATGTCACCGTTGCATTTATGCATAATCAATACACACAAAGTCTATAGCGCAACAGTATACCTGACGAACAAACGGTAAACAGATATCAACGGCTGTACAAAACGATATTTGAACTGTATCGAAACGCGTGTCAGCGAAGCACCTTTCATTGTTTTGACCAGGCTCACTCAGGGTATGTATTACAGGACGAGTAATCATATTAGTTCCTTGAAAATATAATTGGTGTCGAATTACCCGTGGCCGTATACATGAGGGATATTACCTTCCACCCAGGGTCTTCCTTTAATTCGTTGGGTATTGCCCCGGTTCCCTTTAACCTACTTTGCAATAACTCTTGATTCACGGCACAGCAGACGCCGCTCGTCGTTGTGTATGTACGTGTGGAAGGAAGACGAATATGTGTCGCGACGAGTTCAGACAATGCTGAAGCAGAGAACGCGAACGAAAAGCGGGCGCCTGATTACATCCTCACCTATTATACGCAACCGAACCACTCGCCATGATTTAAATTGACCCCAGCTCTTCCGATCCTTGCCTTACGCAGGTTATTCTCGTTTATACATCAGTATTGCGATTAAACATGCTTTTTACGAGTTCTGTTAAATACTATTTAGAAAGTAGTAAACACTTCGGTAACACCGTGTGATCGTATTCTTACAGACTACTTGATCCACTAATTGGGTGAAAAGGTGAAAGAAAGGTGAAAAGACAGGTATAATGATATTTTGTTATATAACACTTACACAAGACAATTCTTAACTTTCGCTTTTTGTAGTTTAACCGAAATACATGAGATGAAAATGAAGTAGAAAGAAAAGGTTGTGATGGGAGTTGTAAACAATTCGCAAAGTTATACAGCAAAAGGAAATAAAGTGAAGCGAAGAAATATGTGCTTGCAATATATTATATTTTGCAACAAGTCATAGCTTATGAGTTGTTTCATTTCACATTTGTTCTCTCTTCTATCTGTATATTCTCTGTAATTTTATTTGTTTGTGATGTAAGAGGAAAATAAAAACATAGTTTCGAATTGATTAGTACGAAGATTAACTATCATCAGAGGAGGACGGCTTGAATGTAATTGAAGTCCTAGAGACGTTGACAGTTTTCAGGTCTTGGAAATCATTACTTGACATCGTACATGAAAGATAGGGAGAGGTGAGAGAGAGATAGAGAGATAGGGAGGAGAGAGAGAGAGAGAGAGAGAGAGAGACGGGAGAGAAAGAAAGAAAGAGAGAAAGAAAGATATTTATAGCTATATATATCTATTTATATACTCACACACACATATACATATATATGTATATATATATATATATATATAGAGAGAGAGAGAGAGAGAGAGAGAGAGAGAGAGGAGTGAAGAGATGTGGGGGCGCAGAGGAAGCAACATAAATTAATTAAAGACAACAAATAAAATCAAACCCATATGACAGCTTATAAACCTAGTGTAGCAAGTTGTTCTCTTTCACGATAGAATCATATTTACAACCCTTTAAATGATGCCGTTCACCTCGAGCGATATGAATATTGCAAGTAATCTAATCTTGCTAATAGTATGCATTTGGCATACTCTAAAATTAATTGCTCTTGTGGCGTTGAACGTCATTACTTTACCCGTGATCAATAATGAAAAGGGCACTACAAGATTGAGTATGTTTTTATTGTGGTTATATATAATGCAAGTGGGGGGGGGGGGGGATTTCTGTGATATTAAGTCTGCATGTGTTGGTGGTCGTTATGTAGACAACCAATGAACATGAATCCTATAGAACTGCAATTTGTATGATCACTGAAGGATAAACAACATAGAAGGTTTGATATTGTAAGGTTGAAAACTCCGATTTTATTATGGATTTACAATACTAAACTGCTAAAGGGTTGATATTGTACTGTTGAAAACTCTTATTTTAATATGAAAAGAACCTTGAGACCACTCTAGAAGATATTCCACGTAATCTACACGCATTTATCTTTTAAGGTACTCTGGCAACTGATATGACTTTAAACCTTAACATCCTCGCCAAAATAAATAACATCTCTAAAGAGACCCGACGTTCATGTTACACTCAGTGCGTGTAAGCTCATATGAACTATGAGAAGCTAAGAATGACTCTCGCGATTGAGAGGCGAGATTGCTGCGTCGTAAATAATATCCTGTCTTAAAGACGTTGAGTTTTTCTAAACTATTTATATGTCTGGCAAAGTATACCTATCATTCTCTTGTTGTTTCCCTCAAGCTCCTCCACCATGCCGACGGACTCAGAAAAGAGGAAAATGCTAAAGAGACTAGTCTTAGAATATCAGACTCTATTTTTCAGTTTGGATAAAAAATGTCCAACCGCCTGTAATCCAGGCTACGTAAACGAATGTTTCACTAATAGAAATCACTACAGGCTTGGCTGGTCCCCTCTCTCTCCGAAAGCCATGTGCAGCGTGTGGGCATACTAGGGAAACCGCGTGCTCCGCGTGGAACCAGCGAAGTGGAAGAAAAGGCCGTGCTATTATAACGATTGCAATCATGCAGTGCTATTCTGTCACATCAGATCGTGCTCAGAATTAGCCAACGTCTGGAATTTAAAGCTCAGTAAGTGAGGGGATGGAAATAGAATACCGCTACATCACCATGCGCATAGTGTTTTGTTGTTGATCGAATGTTTTTGATGTTGATCGAATGTCTTTGAAATCAGTTTTATGGTTTTGGACTGCAGTCTTATCAAAATAAAACTAGCATAACGTCCATGTAGTTGTTTAGTTAAGAATTTTTATTTAAAGGGCATATACTGTACTGGGAAGACAACAGAGCCTTCAAAAGGTGATCGGGAACAATCTTCATACCAATGTCTTAAATTCATTAACTGTCCATTTTAGAAACTTGCTGAAAGTAATTTGCCCTGAAATGATCCACATTTGGAGAAATGGGTGATTAAATCACAAATCCTCCAAATGTTCGGGCCGAACATTTGGTACATTGTTGTTGTACATTGGCAAGAAGATTGCTCACGATCACCCTTTGAAGGTTTTTTTTACTGCCCAGTACAGTATATTCCCTTTAGAACTTATTTTTGTCCTTGTTTTGTAAGCATCATGTAGGTCAACGTATAAAGTCAATAATGAATGAATGAGATGGAAAAAATAAAATACGAAATGTATGTTAAACAATGAAAGGTAGTTCTCTGCTACGCGTTTCGATCATAGAGCTAGTATCTTAATGTAGCTCTATGGTTTCGATAACGTTCAAATATCGTTTTTTTTACAGCCGCTGACACCTGGTTACCCTTTGTTTTCCATGCAAACTACTGGGCTATAGAAAAAGTACTAGTAGTAGTAATAATAAAAGTGAAAGAAGTACTAGGAGCAGTATGGTAGTAGCAGTAGTAATACAATTAGAAGTCACTACTAGAACTACTAGTGGTAATAGTAGTAGTAGTAGTAGTAGTAGTAGTAGTAGTAGTAGTAGTAGAAGTAGTAGTAGTAGTAGGAGGAGTAGTAGTAGTAGTAGTAGTAGTAGTAGTAGTAGTAGTAGTAGTAGTAGTAGATGTTGCATTAGTTCAGGTCATATAGTGGTAGAATAAGTTTCTGGAGGCCTATCAGTGACAGTGATTGAAAGCAGTAAGAGTAGAAATATCCCGAGTAGACAACGGTGTTAGTAGCGCACGCCACTAGCTCCGGCTTAGAACTAGTTTAGCTTTAAACAACAGCCGTGAAAACGGAGTGCCTTTATAACCTAATCCAAGAATCATGAGGGTCCATTAACATGTATTAACCAAGGATAAGCACCAGCGAGCACTTTATTCCACACCCAGCAAATTAGCACAACGTTCGCCAGCTGCGCCAAGATGCATTTTATAGTGGAATTATACGAATGCTTCTTTTAGTCCCTTACAATTGGTTTCTACTTCCTTTCTTTTCATCATGTTAATGATATCATTAAGCCTCGAGAGATTATTTCAATTATCTTTGCTGGCATTGTTCTCTACCGCGAAAACAAGATATGAACAAGTTATGAAGATGACAGAGGTACAGAAGAAACGGAGCATGATAATTTGTGGCATGTCGAACGCTGATATAATTTGAGCAAACCATCTGCAAGCTCACATTGCCCGCGACGCCTGAAACATACGAGCCCCCACACTGGCGACAGTCCTCGAAGTAAGCTGAAATGTTCCCCATAGTTTGAGAAGGACCAGATCTTTTCGAACCTTTCTCAGATTTAAACTTTGGCGTCTTATTATCCAATGTTGAGAGATATACATTGCGAAATACAAATAATACAATCAAATATTCATGCAAGTTTACGCATTTTACCTGTTTTATGAAAGCATAAAAGAACCTAAATAGCATGATGTCGCTATACGTAATAATGCTTTCAATTGTTAGCTACTGATAGTGATATCGTATTTTCTTTTTTCCAATCATCACACAAAACGTGGATTCATCCTTTTTTCATCCAACAGGGAGGGAAAAGGTATGCTCATATCCATTTACATTGTTAACATTGCCTCATAATTCAAACAAAATTTCAAAAAAGATAAAAGGAGAACTGTGAATACAAGAAATTATCAACCAAAAAGATAAATCTGTGGACAAATCTGTCTCTCTCCTTCTTTTTATATTTTTTCTTCCTCCCCTCATTTTTAATTTCTTTTCTTTGTCTCTATCTTCCTACATTTTCCCATCCTTTCCATCTCCTTACATCCTTTTTGTTCCCTCCCTTTCTGGGTTTCTCTTTCGTTTCCTTTTCTGTTCCCATTCTCTTTTCCTCATTTGCTTCCATTTTCGCTCCTGCATTTTTCGCTAATCTCCCTTGGTTTTTCCACCTCCCTTCTTCTATCTTCCCTCTGTCAGACTTCCACGTTCTTTGTTTCGTAATGGTACATCCTCTCCTCTCCACATAACAATGGTTGTCATGTGTTTTATACATGTACCCGACCACAAAGCCATCTTCCCAAAACCGACAATGTAATCCAAACAAAGCTAAACAAGCAGAATAACAGCTAATCGGATTACATTCCAATCGAAAAATATCATGTGCGAGCGTTTGCAGTGCACTCCTAATTTCCATCCAATATTTCTCAATAAAACAAACATTGACATCGACAGCACACTTTAATTATTTCACTAGGTCCGTCGTTCAATTTGCGAGATTAATATGTGTGTCGCCTGGGTTGGGACGCATGCAATATGACTGTTAAATATTAATAGAAGGCCTCACCGGGAGTTAATCATATCAGAAGGGAAGGTACTTAGCTTTAAGAGAGGTGTCTTTGCACTTTTAAGGGGATGCACTCAACATTCAATGGGGACGCACTTAAAGAGAGATGTGCTTACATATTAAGAAGGAGGCATTTACATTTTAAGAGCGAGTTAAACGCCGCAACTAGAGGTAGGGTATTATATATAGATTGTGATGTTGGTAACTGCCTCCAGAGTGCCTTTCATACGATGTGGAAAAAGTAGTGGCAGCAGTAGCACCATGCAGTGGTGTTGGTGATGGTGTTGTGGCTATGCTTGTTATGGTGATAGATGTACATGGTAATCCTGCTGATGGTGGTATATGTGATATAATACTTGTACACGATTTAATCCGGATATCAATTAAATATCAATTCGTATATGTATGGTTTATCATTTGAATGACCAAGTGTTAAACATAAGCACAATTCCGTGCCTGTGAAATCAAATTAAGTCACTAGTATGATGACAGGTATTTCTTGTTTTTTGTTTGTTTTCGATTGAATTTGAGTCTGAATATCTCGACGTCACCATTATAAACAACGATACAGTGTCAAAAACAAGGGCACAAATGAAGAGGAATGGATTAAAAAGTATTTCCTTCTTTTTTTGAGAATGAGAAATGGGGAGGGGAGGGAAGGAAAGAGAGATAGAGATGAAGAGGAAACGCATCACGGAAAGGATGAAGCAAAGAAGAAGAAGAACAAAAGGTGGAGGATGAAGAAGTATGAAAAAACAGAAAAGGAATGGAAGTACCGCATGGGAGAAAAGGACTTGAAGGAAGAAGGTAGGTACAAGATATTTAGTTAGTGTCACATGAATGCCTAGTACCCTCGACGTAGCATAAAAATAAATCGTATGGCGTCATTGCACTTTACGTTGTTTACGAACATGAGTGTAATTACGGTAACACCCCCTTATATGTTCAACAGCCATTGGACTATGAAAACCTTTAGCAATCGTGCCAGACATCATGTCGAACAATCGGTTTCGTAATGAAAGGGGACACCTCGCTGGCACGTGATCATTAAAATGTGGCCTTAACAATGTGATGACGTCAATGGGCATATTTAGCCAACACCTTCCATAAACATGGTGAATTAAGTTGTCCCAGAGCTAGGTAACTTTTCTTTAAAAAAAAATCTAAATTGGTCGCTATTTTAAGCCATAAGTGGCAGCGGTGCTTGTTTTCACAAAATCAAAAGCGACATACCATGTTAACAAAATGATGATGTCTTCAGCAAGATTGTGCGCACTGTCAGCCTCATTATGAATTGTGATAAGAAAATATTACAATGACGTGATGATAGGTTAGAATTAAATTACACCATTATCAAAGGATATCTAAGTTGTGAGTGAACAATGGCTCGTACACGATGAAGGTTTGATATGCAAATTATGGTAAATTTGCCTCGATTCATAATTTGCTGTAGCTAAATACTTCGTCACTCCATCGCCAAATTTATTTATTTTATTTCTTTTGTTTTTGTCGCGTCGTCTGAAAATGTTGGACCTCCAGGCCCGACTGATTCAATCAATGATGCTTTATTGTTGAATTCATGTGGGCTTCGAATATATAGGGCAATAGAAGATTATAAGGTAACCCCAACGTCACCTCGCGTTAAAAAAAAAGATAAGTCTTAGAGGCAAATTATATATATATAATTATATGTATAATGAGATATATATACAATACGGCGAAGAGGCATATTTCACAAAATCGACCCATATTTTGTTAAGGGGTTCATGCTTTATTTCATAGAAATGAATAAGTCCGCAAAAGGATATACTATATCTAAACATTTGTGCGTCATAACAATGCAAACGAAAATTTTAAAGTGTAAGTGTTCATACTGCTGATTAACTATTGATATATACTATGAGCATGATAAGTTTCCAATTATAGCCTACTTGTAATTGATTATTCCATTGAATTCATTACGGATATTTGACATGTTTAAAAATCAATATCATCGTCTGGAAGAGTGCATTCATTTGTGATTGTCTGTTCAGGCTTCATGCTTATTTAACACGGTATTGCTATCGAATGCATTATATACAGGCAGACGTATAATTTTTGTTTACTGAGATACACATATAGCCGAGCGACATAGCTGAATAATTGTTCAATTTTGTCTAAAATCACCAAATTCGGCACACACATTTAAGCAAATTTGGATATTAAGCCCTCTTGAATTTTGCCCAGGGAGGTAATGGCGTCCATTTTTAACAGTGGCCGCCATTTTTTTTTTCATCAAATAAGGTATCATATTAAAGCTAATCAAATTCTCTACAATTTGGTAACACACTTATTGGGCTTTGGGCTAATTTTCATGAGTTTTTGGATTTTTTTACTTTTAAAAAAGAAAATGCAAATACTGATTTTTAATAGTCTTCAATTACGTATTGGTTCATGGAATTGTCTTCAATTTCCCGTCCGGAGGTGTCCAGAAAAGTTACGGACCAGTTTTATAAAACTTTCCCTTTGGTCACCCCAAACTCAGATTGGAACAAGATCAACTATGAAATCCCAGCGAATGGTATACGGGTAACATCTTTCTCAAACCAGATTTTTTTTTGTTATTCATAGGAAGGAATTGCCTAATTAGAAATACAGCGTATTGCTTAAAACACCTGAACGTCTTGAAATTCTTATGATGGGGCGGTTCTGAAAGATCAAAGGAAGCCTACCCGAGCACAGTCCATCAAATAATAGGTCCATGCTTATAGTAACCTAAAAAGCTTGTCCGAGGGTTGTCCGAATAGAAACACCAATTCTGAGTACGTTCCACCCATTGAAGCCAAATCGCTAGATACAGACGATCGTTACCAGGCACTTAAGGGAACAGCGCACATTAACATGAAAAAAAAAGAACTGTGGTGAATACATTACGAAAATATTTCATATGCTATACATGTTATCCATAAGACGGCAATTAGACTATCATAGCCTACATTAAAGGATTACTGACAGTTAGCATGGTTAGAGCCTGCGTTCTGTCAACATACTGAAGTTTCCCAGTAATCCAGTGAAGGGGAAGAACTAAGTAATAGAGCCTACATGTTCATCATTCAAGCACATCTGTGTGAAGAAATGCTCTTTAACTTTAACTCTGTGAGTGTTACGTGTGTATTTGTTCCCGAGTAGCATATAACTCCACTAGAGAAGCGTTATGTCTGGTACGAGAAGGGTTAACGAAAGCTGATAATATCAACCTTAGCACGCTAATAATATACGGATGGTATTATTGCAAGCACCGAGTTGTTAACTCAACATACAACATAATGGGCCCCGTTGCATAAAACTTACCATTAATGGTAACTCTGCCATCAATGGTAAATAACATGGTAAGGGTGTGGTAACACTGCTCGACAGCCAATAAAACTCAAGGTTACCGTAGAAGTTGCCATTGGTGGGAAAGCTAACATCAATGGTAAGTTTTATGCAGCAGGACCCTGGTCGCCAAATAAAGACTCCGAAAGAAGTGTTAGAAGTTTATAAATGCAGCAGTTTTATCCGAACGCAATTGTAAGGGGAAGGATTTTTGCATAGTATGTCCTATTACGAAACGGCTCCTTATCATCTCCCTGTGGGTACATTTTTCATTTGAGGGATTTTTCAGCATGTTGATTTCAAGGTAAACATGAAGTACGATGTTTTTTTTCGCAAACTATGTGGAGCTCTCGTGTTCAGCTTCCAAAAATGAAAGCAGTAGTGAAGGAGTGTTAGCACTCTACTTCATTAATCTGGTTCACAACACGGCGATTCCAGGAGACCACTTATTAAAGACGCCATAGACGTTAAATTGCTTTCGACGCAAGCCATGTATTTCAACATGATCAAGGCATGCCAGGTTGATCGCTGGTCGAGCACAATCGCTGTATTAGAACGTCAGTCACAATGGGGAGTCCAATTTTGGCGAAATTAACCAATTTATAGGCAGTTATAAAGTGCATCGCGTCATCATTGGCACCTCACCGTCACCACCGTCACCGCCACACCCCATCCCGACACACACACACACACACGCACACGCACACGCACACACACACACACACACACACACACACACACACACGCACATACACACACACATGCATAGTACACACGCACGAACACTCACACAAATATACATGCATACACCCACAAATGCACAATCTCTCCATCTGGGCCATACCTTTAGGTTCTCATTTATAAACAAATAGGTGTTGTACATCCACAAAACCATGACAACGTTGATGACATAAAGACTATTATTATGTGTTGTTGCTGCAGGCCCTCTCCCTCGGAATATCAATCTTGTATGAATTACATACGGACTTTACTTGCACAATTTTAAAGAGAAGCACACAGTACACCAAAACACTTATAAATCATCCACATTGATATTAATGACATTACACTTTGCTTCACCGATGGCACCGACATGTACCTCATAAAAGCAAGCCACATTAAAAGAATTGGTGGATTGGTGCCGTTTGATCTATTCAGAGGGATATTGTTTTGGGGTCACTGGCAATTTAATAGCAGTGTGATTGATAATGCGTGTGTGATTGTGGGTTTATGTGTAGGTGTAGATGTGTGTATACCATGTAGACGGCAGGCAATACTAATGTCCTTGAACAGATCAAACGGTACCCATCCACCAATTTGTTTTAATGTGGCTCGCATTTATGAGGTAGATGTCGGTACCAGCGGGGAAGCAGCGTGTAATGTTATTAACATGAATGGACTGCCTCCGTAAATCTACATGCGATCTCAGTCAGTGATGCTCTCACAAACACACTAAGAGAGCCATTGATACACGATAGATATATATTTGTATATGTCTTTATTATAACACATTGCACGGTGTATTGGCACGATAATGTGCGCCTACACAGAGGCGTATGGTTCGCTTCTGTAATAGATTGAGTATGTTCATTCGTGTCTGACATGCCCTGTCCCATATGACATTACAATAGTCAAAAATGGCAAGAGAAGGGTACAGTAAAGAACACATAAAATATGTTCTGGTAGGACAATACATACTTCTGACATGATATCAATATTGCGACTGACCTTGTTTGCAATATGGAGAATGTGTTTTTCCCAAGATAAATGATCATCTATTATTACTCCCAAAATCTTTACGGAATCAACTTTGATAATAGGTACTTCATCGATAGTTAGCTCTATGTTTCTGCTGAGAGGTTTACCTCTATTAAATTCTATTGGACTTTATTGTGAGGTGCAGGATACTTCCTCTCGTGTCATGGAGCCATTTTTGTGGCGTTGCCGTGAGGTTCTAATGGATGAACACATTGGTTCCTTTGAGACGTTTCCATCCATTGTAGAATCGCGACCTGGTCGAGTATCTGATGAACTTGATGACGATGGGGCACATAAGCTGACGGCCTTTCGCGTCCTTCTTTCCGCGTTGCCCAAGTCGATGACTGCGGTCGATGTCGAAAGGAGAAATATCCTGGTTCAGCTTGTCTTTGGCGAGTTTGCAGACGATGGCGCTGGTATCCTCTTGTGCGGTTTCAGGGACGCCGTGTACGAGGATGCAGTTACGTCGGGAATACTGTTCAAGATCCTCTAGTCGAGCTTGCGCTTCAGCGACCTGGGGTTGAAGGGTTTGTAAAGCTTCGTCGCGTTTGGTGATCTCTACCATGAAACAATCATGAAGCGCTTGACTGAGAGCGGGAATGAGCTTGTCATGAAGCTTTTAATCCGCGAACATTGGTCATGTAGATACACCCAATTGGGGTCAAATCTGTTCATTGGCACACCAAAAGTATACGTATGCCCTTCACCTTTAACTCCCCCCTTCCTTTACGGCACTTTGATTTAATAAATGTATAAATCTTTAAATAATCTCATATATTGTAACGGGGAGCCTATAACCCTACAAGCTTCGCTTTTTTTATAGGCTCCCCCCACATTGTTATATGTTATCAATTTTCTGCTATCGAAGTGTACAAGCAGTCATCTTATGTTTGTTTTCTACATGCATTGTATTTACCTTGTTAATGTCCCTCTTTATTTATTTATCTGTATATGCATGTGAACGAATCATTTCATGTATTTGTACGTTGTATGTTTATGTTTATATGTGGAAATAAAATTCAATTCAATTCAATTCAAGTATAATAAAAAACGATATAGTGTGTGAAGTATACTACAGCTGTCAAGATAACTATGCAACTTGCTACACGCTGTTTATAAAACCATAGAATTAGGGTAATGAAAGTAATATCTATGAATATGTGACGAGTCTGCTCAATAAGCAAACCTGAAATATGTCATATAATGAGAACAAACTCTTTAACCCTTTGATTGCCAGGCAAGATGGTGCTCTACGGTATTTGCGTGTATGTGTCACACTGGGAGCGCTGCTCAGCACAGTTCTCAAGGTAACCGCGTCTCAGTTTAATGCTTCAGCGGCGTTGGGTAGTTGGGCTTAGGATCACTAATATAACAGAACAAGTCTAATAACACAGAGACGTAGGAAAGCTATCGATTTGAGACGAGTCTGCTCACTCGTCAAACCTGAAAATATGTCTTATAAATGGGACCAAACTCGTTAATTAATGCTTATCACAGTTGCTGTGGTAACCGCGTCTAGGTTAAACTGTGCTGCAGCGGTGAATAGATCGGCTGTGGATCGCTGATGAACAGGCCTAATAAAAAAGAATCGGTCCTGTTTGAAAAGGTGAAGGCGGTGCACATCCGTCGGCCGTGGTGCATGCCTTTGAATGGTGTGTCCACAGTGTAAATGCAAGCGAGACATGTTGGGGCTGAGTGTATTTACCTTCTGTATCTCACAGCGTTTCCCTCTGCGTTATATGACATTTCGAGGCTATAAATAAACTGGGGAGATGTCAATGCCATGGAATAGTTGATAGGCAAGCTTCGAAGCCGGTTTGCAGTCGTGGAAAGGCATAAATCATTGATTGAATCTAGGACTATTTGATCAAGCCAAGGATACAATCGGAAGCTAGGGAACAGCATACAGAATGCACATGACAATCTTTTTTTAAAAAAAATCATTGGTAGTTCAATTTACAAGGTTCCACGGGAAATTGTGAACCAAACATGTGACGCTATCTACCACAATATGCAAATTACATATAGGCAAAATAGACTGCTAACCATCGAATATCTCTAGCTCACTGAATGCATCATATCAAACGGGTTAAAATTGTATGCTTTACATCTTTGTGTTTTAATTATTTTTTTTACGATGAAACAATCAAGCTGATTTTTCCGAGCGTCATTAAATATGCAGTCATATATCATACCACCTCTGGTATAAAACATAATTGAAATTCATAGCTCGTGCTATGTTTATAAATTAATTAGACCTGTTTTGTATTTTTTTCATTTATAAAACATAATTAAATGTATTAAATCGTCATGACTATAATAAACATCAACAATATTAGGCAAGGGGAAAAGAAACAGCAACAGTGATTTAGGAAACAGTTCAAATGACTATCAGTATTCAAGTATGTAGACTCTGTAAAATCAAGGATGTTTAGGTACATGGAGTACCATCAGCCGTTTAATTAATACAGATTCATTGTACTCTCCTTCTAGTCACACAAGAATGCTTTACAAAGATTATCTCTTTGATCTCATGTGTTCAATACCGCCGATTCTCTAGATCATTTTGCCTGAATTTGACGTATAAACAAACTCGTATGACATGTAATACCTACGATGCATCTATACAAATTCAATCGAGGAATGTTGTTACAATATAGCAAAGAGGCTCTAACCGTGATATCACGTTGCACTATATAAGTCTCAATTTCACAATGTTCTGCTCAGATATTGTCCTTTCAGACAAGTAACATCAAAAACTTGTCCAGCCGCGCCCAAGCTAGAATTTCCATCATAAAAAAGTATACAATTTTGTATTCGCTTGTTCTTATTAACTACATAACAAGTACTTAGATACAAAATTTAAAGTTCAGCAGCGAAATCTGAAATGTATATAGGAATGTATATGACCTATAATAAAATCCAGGTGAACGTGACGCAATCGCGTATGCATCATATTGTTAAGAGCAGCTGGTGTCATCAATATGAAGTGGTGGAATCAAACCTTGTTCAAAGGGATGGATATCCATGTACTTAAACATCCTTGGTAAGATAAAGAGGGTCGATAAAGTGTCAGTGAACCGTGATTCGAATCATATACCGGTTTTAGGCCTATAGTTGACAGTTTAAGACGTTACACTGCATCGAATAATTCTGGAGTATAATCGCTGCAAAGCCCCATCATGAAAGGCTATGTCATTGCTCTAAGAGGTGCATGTTCCGGATCTATAAGATCCTATAGGTGAGTTCAAGAAACTGGGGCAACATGATTACTGTATAGCTTGGATGAATGGAATAAGAAGAAGAGGGCGGTGATTGACAGTGTAATCACGCACGATTTATGCGGTTATGAACATCAATCCAGCATGACGTTTCACCTACCCCAGATCATGCTGATAGTTCCTCACGATAAGTAGGATAATATAAAGAATTTCTAATGCGCCATTACTCTAATGATAGTATTCTGAGGGATTGAAAACATATTTCAGTCAAAGACTAAAGGAAACAAAACGTCTTGAGGTTGGTTTTGGATATGTCTTTGTACAAGGAACCAGCCGTGCGACCACTAACGTTGATACTATCCAGTGCTATCAATGTTGTTTATCGTAAAAATTCTCACATTTACATAAAAGATCATTTTCTTTATGTATGCAAATTTTGCGCACGTCGTTCAAATGATACAGTACTAATGGGAACCCCAAAGCTTGTCCGAAGCTTGTCCGAGTAGCAAAACTAATAGATTCAGATTGCATGTTAACTATTGACACTAAATCACGAAATGAATGTGAATGAAAAAAAAAACGTTATTACGCAGTTAACTGGTTAAGGGGGAAATTATGAATACAATTTTTACGAAAACGGCTTATTATCAGTGATCAAAAAATTAAAAACGTTTCGAGCCTCCTTAAAGGTACGTTCACGTAGAGGTGTTTTGCCGTTACGGCTTGACGCTTGCCGCCTGCAATTTGCCGCCGATATTTTCCACCACTTCAGAGCCTGACAATCTCTTACTAAGTTATTTATGAATGCCATGGCGATTTATCCCTCCGCTGGAGGCGAGAACGCTTGCAAAAGACTTGAGAAAGATGGATCTTTGCCAAGCGAGAGCGGTAAACTTATCTCCGTGGGAACGGACCTTAAGGGTTGATATGAGTCGAGATGTCGGCCGCATCCTTTGATACTCTCCAATATAGAGTCAGATTCGTATCATCTTTCACATAATCCCACGTCCGCGTAATAGGTTTTGCGCTGCCTTTATGAATGCAAGCCGGATTTGTGAATTTAATCGCAGGAAATCCTATCACTCGTACACGCCTATCCCAAAGTGCTTCCCCCTCAAGTATCAGCAAATATTGTTGCGTTATTATATAGTTTGACATTCAGTGATTTGGGCGTATGGCATAAGCAGATTTCTGTAATGGATTATATCAATCGCTGGGCTCGGATGGTATACGATGACGTTAGTTGCATAAATTTTACGTTGGTGAGATAAGACAGAAAACTGAATGTTTGCGCGCGCGCGCGCGCGCGTGTGTGTGTGTGTGTGCGTTTGAGTGTGGGTGAGTGTGTATATGGAAGATCCACGGGAGTTGAGACATAATGAGAGTTCATCCACCTCGTGAATATGTCACTTGCACTAGCCAGATAAAATTTGAACGCCCTCAGTTGGAACTTCGTAATTTAAGTTTTATTGAATCAAGTAGATAAACAGTATCTACATGGAGATGTACCTTCTTTCATTGAAATCTTATTATTGATTGTACTCTGTCTTATAAATCAATAAGAATGAATTACATCAAAAGAAAAGTCATATCTGCATTATAAGATAATACTGGAGTTACAAGTAAATCTCTTTCTTTTTGTTACATGAGGGAGCAACATTCTTGATTGTGTTTGCAATATAAACGTATAACCTGCGCATTATACATAATATATATCAAATCAAATGACTATCAAATATGAGTGTGACATAATTTCATATAACAGGGTACTATTGACAATTAACCTCAGATTATTTCACCTTTAATATTCATAAATAACATTCCATGCATTTCTGTTGGTACGAAAAGGGTTAGCTCATAACCATGATAACTGCTGATCGTAAAGACCAAAAGAACACCTATCAATAGAAACATAATAAACGTGTGCGTGCTTGGGATAAGAAAATGAACAAGGTTTTCTGATTTTTCTCTCAACACTGTCTCATAACCGAGATCGATCAAAATCAAATTCGTGATGCCTTCAAACAACACAGTATTTCATTGTTGTGATATTTCCGACTGGTGCCAGAAGCGTTTGTCACATCTGTAAAGCGCTTTTGTTTGTTTCTATGAAGGACGTGCTCGCTGAATCTCCCTCAATATTAGAGATTGTCATCTTTCCACAAAGCCTTCAGCTTTCCTGCATGGCGCCAGTTTGTTTAATCATGAAGTGATTATCTTTCGCCATGAACAGCACTATCTGTATTGAATCGGTTTATTTTCTTACTTGGTGATGGACAACGCCTGCCACGAAAAAAAAAGAAAATGCCGGAAGCATACAAAAGTGAAACCTCTTCGTCTGTCCCTGTGTGTTATTTTTGACTACCCGTCTTCTATTATCCGTTTGTCTCAGTGGGAAAAATGCTGTGTATTTGAAGACCCTCATTTATACCGCTTGTGCACGGAACGATGGTCCTGAGTAAATAAAACCTACTTTGTTTTAGTTTCCCTCTTTGTCTTTCCACTTCTCTCGCTCTCCCCCTCTGCATATTTCACTTTATAGTTTGTGTGTGTGTGTGTGTCTGTGTGTGTGTGTTACTATCTTTTTCTCTCTTTCTTTCTGCCTCTTTTCTTGCTATCTTCTTCTGTCTGCTTCTTACTTGTTTATCTACAATATGCCCTTATTTTATGCATGTCTATTTGTCTTTCTCGCTTTCCCCTTTTCAATCTCTTTTGTACCTCTCTCTCTCTCTCTCTCCCTCTCTCTCTCTCTCTCTCTCTGTCTCTCTGTCTCTCTGTCTCTCTCTCTCTCTCTGTCTCTCTGTCTCTCTCTCTCTCTGTCTCTGTCTCTTTTCGTCATGGTTCTCCGGCCTGACTACTTAATTTTGAAACGATTCCAACGCGGACGCAAAGTAGGTGATGCTGTAAAATCTACATCAACAGAGTAAAAAAAATCTTTTCTATCTTATCTCTTCCTCTCTCTATCTCTCTCAATTTGACGGACAAGGACTTGCTTAAGAGCTTATTGACTGTCACTAGTATTATTTCGCATGATATCAAAAACACTATCTTCATTTACAATATTCAAGGCATATCATTTTTGCAATCACGCATGATTTAATGCAAAGATATGGTTTCCCTGTTGTGTGGTCATGGAATCTAGGAAAAGGCAAGGTTTCTGATAACGCGTAGTTTTTACCTTGATACTTGGCCAGGTTGCTTATTTACATCATATATAAATCTACTTGCGGCTATCAGCAAGAGCGTGGCAAAACGAAGGACAAAATTCTACGTCTTCGAGAAAATAATTGGTACGCTCTTCATACATATTCTTTACATTCATTACCTCATACACGTATCAACATGATCAATACCACTAGTTAATTGAACCCTTTGGGTATATCATTGCAGGCGACGATACACGGGTCTGTTATTCAGATATGCTGAAATTATCCTTGCAATATGACAGATGTGGGCTAAGAAGATTACGAACATGAAGAATACTTTATCATTTGTTAGCACAATTCGTATCATTTTAACAACAAATCTGTCTAAACTCTGTGTACGATATGTTGATTCAGTCAACTGCCGTTGCATTCACACGTGATCTGTACATATGTGTTTTATTCGATATGTTAACAGTTCATATATCATGTTCTTTGCTCGTCACCATCTGAAAGGAGGCAACATCACTTCGTTTTTCTTTCTGCGTTTCCTTTAATATGTTTACGGAATTACTGCACACGATGAAGTGAGATTTCCTTCTTATTTAACTAATCCTCATTTCTAAGAGTGATATACAGTAGTAGTAGCTAGTTGATTGGACCACATATCATGTTTCCTTACCCTGTCTCCCACGAAGTGGAAGGTGGCTATGAATAACCAAGTAATATGACAGAATTTCATCAAACCTCATACAAAGTTAATATCAAACGAAAAAAAAAATAACCAATTACATTGTGCGACAGATAGATCAAGCGTCAAATGTCAAGTTATAAATATCAGTGTTTATAACAAGAAGTCCAATATGATCTTTAGGTTTAGCTCAAGTAGGTTTGTTGATGAGGAATTGTGCCAGAAATACCATTGTTTGTGCAACATTGTGGGGGAATCCCAGTCGCCGGTATACAACCAACTTTATTTCTAACGAAGACGTCTGCTATTGCCAACGGCGGCCCAGAAGTTAAAAATTTAAAGTAGAGGCTTCAAAGACCATGGCTATTTCAAACTTCTCACAGCTAACCAGAACATATTGTGCCATTGGTGCATTTAAGCACAGGTAATGCACCCATAAAAAGTTGGACTTCCAAACAAAGGGTCAAATATGTGCCCCATTAAAGTTAGGATGCCACGCTCCTTGCTTTTCTTTTGTATGTCTGAGAGAACCCAGGCTTAATCCATGGCTTAATAAACACTAATTATCTAGTAGGGTTTTTTTATTATGAATGTACCACTTCATTAGACTACAGAGAACGTTGTACAAGAGACTTAAGACACTTTGATTGACGATCATATTTTAATGTTTGAATCCTTAACATACAGTGAAATATTACCTTTATTCTCTTCCTCCTCCACTATCAATCATGTTACTGTTTCACTCTATCCCTTATTATGTCCACCCACTTTGTTGATTTGAAAGCAAATATCACCTTTTCCCCACGAGAGCGAAATAAATACTAAATCTGTGGGACAAGTAACCCACGCCTTTACCAGGAACACACAGAGAAAAAAAATAACTCCCCAAGGTAGTCTTCTGACATTAAGGTGGAAAAAACACTTTCTGTCCCAGGGAAACAAGTACACACACCACACAATCTTCGAAATACACTAATTTCATGAGTTTCCATAGAGCAGAATTTTATCTGGCACACAAGCGCCTTTTATAATAAAACCTATTTTTTAATAAATATTTTGAAGATATAACTGATAACAAGGAAGGTCCATCAGAATAAATACATATAAAGTCAAAATCAACAAATGTATTTGTATTTTGAATCTGCGGACACATATCGATCCTGTGAGAAAAAAAACCCCCACAATTCAATGGAATGTGAAGAACAGTAGTTATTACCAGACCTAACCAAGTTAGTGATATGCATTAGTGAAAAGCATCGAGGTTGTCATAATAAGGTGCCTCCAAACTCCTCCTTCCAAGCATCAAAAATATTTCATTACTCCCGACTCTAGACATGCTGCAGAATATAGGTTCTAGACTTATTTTATCAGCCCGAATTCGTGCACACAGTGCGCGACGGAGATTGCCAAGAATTTCCATCTCAGCGAGAATACGTCTAAGTGAGCAACTGAAGCGACGTGAGGGTTCATTTCGAAGTCAAAAAGTAAAGTGCATGAAAAAACGAACAAAAAAGAGAGGAAGACAAAAACAGGTTACCATGGTTACGCGATTCTTAGAAATTGCGTATTATAAATGTGAAGATCACTTAAAATCAGAAGGGATCGAATGTAACGGCGAATAGAAGGAAGAGAAACAAAACTTGCGCCTAAGAGATGTGAAAACACGGTATCCAGACGCATGCAAAGCAAAAGGGAATTATAAGAGCACGTATAACAAGCAATTACATTGTTGAAGAAATACGCCATTTCGTAACGTTTTCACAACTATTACCTTGGGTTTTCAATGGATGGAACGCACCCTGAATATATTGATTGTTGCTATGCGACAAACCTTGGACAAGGTTTGGGGTAACCAATAGTAACATATTGTTTGAACGAGGAGCCCGAAATTTGCATTCATAACGAAAATGGTCTATTGTGCGTTTCTTGCTTATTGATAATAATGTTTTATACAATCACTACCATCATGACCATTGTGACTACAATCAGCTGACAACTTGATTTTTTCGAAATATGAGTGTTGCTGACCGTCAATTTCTCACTGAGAAGTACGCGCCTATGTAGAAACAGAACACATGAGTATGGGGTAGTTTCTTTCATTAGAGGACATTATATTCATGAGATTGTGATTAGATTTTTCGGTTGGCGGTGGTAAAATGCACACATCACTTGGCGCCGACGTTTCTTTGGTCGAAGTGACGAAACAAACGCACTGGCTGTTTATAGACGTTGGGAGAGTCGTGTGAAATCAAAACGTACGGAGTGAGGGAATCTCTCAGTTCTGAAAAAAAACCAGTAACTTCCATAAGACTGCTTTAATTAGAATACCTTTATATAGATCAAGCGATTGCATCTCATTATTAAATGAGTTCTTTGCTTTGGTATCAACATCTCGTTATCTGGACCAACATGATACGAGGAGTCTTATGTCTGATTGGTTATTTCAAAGCTCACCTTCCACAGTATATGAATAGTTTTGACGAGTACAATTGGGTCTATGCTTGTTATCGCTTATAGACAATTATGTACGCAAATCTTATGCACGTCTTGCAAACAATACGTTACTAATGGTAACCAAAAAGTGTGTACGATTGAGTAGCAACTAATATATTCAGCATGTTCAGAATGCATTCCAGCAATTGAAATTGGATTACTATGAATGTCATAACGCATTACTGTGCAGCTTGCTCGAAATTTGTGTATACATTGAGAAAACGGCTTACTGGTTTTCCGTTGTGAGGATAGCATCTCTCACAAAGGTTTGTATTCAGTTAATGATATTAAATGCAGATTGTATACATCTGATTTTATAAAGACATAAAGGAATTTGCCTCTAATAGCGCGCTGCCCTGGACAAAATGCTGCTCAACAGGATTCATGTGTATTCAACTCTATGTTTGCCAGTCAAACTACTACTCAACATGTTTTAATGTGCTTTGTGTGTATTCCTGGCGCAGAGATTCAAGAGCGGTGTACAATAGTCAGTAGTGTAAAATCCCCACTAACGAGGGATAAAGACTTAACTATAATCTTCTAAAAACTCATTCTCCGGCTTTCCCCTTTCAAGTAGCAATGCATGACATAACCTTCCGCGATCAAATACCAACTATAAGTGGTGAGATAATATTTTTGTTGCATCCCTCGATCTAATGGAATGAAGAACGGAGCCTTTGCAGTCAACATAAGGAAGATCTGTGGCACTGGTGCAACCTGTAGCGTATGAATGGCGAATCACACGTGACCTAAATTGCTATATGCGCAACGGATTTTCAAGACCTTTCTTTATCTTCCGGTGACTTTTCGTTGAACAATAGCGCCCGCATATTTCACCAAGGCTTATTCAATAAAATTTGCAAACATCGGTCGCTCTTACTTTCCTTAAAAAATTCCGAATATTTTTACCTTTTTATTATATTTAAAGTGTATGAACGCTAATGAAAATGGAAACTCTTATGCTGCAATGCGTAAATGCTTTTGATGGTCAAGGTGCTATCACAACATCGCACAAATATGACAAATACCACATTCTTTATTGCTCTCTTTACCCGTGCAATGCCAGTTATTTTCACGTCGAACAACCGAGTACAGGAATACACGAGGTTTAGTTCATATCCATTTGATTAAAAAAAAAACATGTACATCTTACAAGTATTCTTGTGACAGTTAGGGGCAGCTTAAACAAATTTGTCATAAAAAGATATAGGACTTTCTCTGAAATATTCTATGCACTATGAACATACTCCTTTGTTATCTGGACAACATTCCAAAGGAACAACAAGACACCATGTTCATAGTGCACGACAATCGTAGCTGTTATATGCTAGCATTTGTTTGAGGTACCCGGTTGTTGTCCGCGTGCATAACACAATGCCTCCTTCGTAATTGGTCAATTAGGCACAACAAATCAATCATCATTTTGGTTGTGTAATTAATTAGCCGTTGTTATTTTGCGAGAGGTTGAATATTGAATATTCCATTGAATTGTTTATTTTTTATTTGACCACCATTTCAAAAGTGTGTAGTGTGTTTTTGAGACACGCGGTAGAATGTATGACCTGCGTACGATCAATGCAATGTGTGATGTATTTACGTCGAATTTCTTAACACTATGCTTATAAGTTGAGGACTGCTTGGGCCAACATAACCAGTAATATGACAAAACACTTCTCAGTTGGTTAGAAATTCCATTTGCTTAACAACTAGGACTTAGGTATCCAAACCTTGTTACAGTTGTATAAAAGTGCATAACCTTACGATATAACTGCCTTAAGGTACAGAGCTTTATATTAAGTCAGAAATTTAATTTTGCTCAACAACTAGGACTTCTGTATCCAGCATTGTTACAGTTGTATAAAGGAAAAAACACGAGAGTTATGTATAACCTTACAACATAACTGCCTCAAGGTAAAGTGCTTTATATTCAATCCACTTTTCAATGTTAAATGATTGAAATATTTAAAACCTTACAAAGAAAAAGTTTTGGGAAGTTTGATGATACCGCAATAGAAAGTGCAACACAAGGAATAAGTGTACTTATATTGTATGATTATCGGATATGAACGATAAAGCATTAGACCTAGTTGCGAAAGTATTGCAAAAGTAAGTGGATACATCGGATTAGTGGCAATCTGAATTATCGCCTAAGCGTCAGATTTTCTGATTTCTTTAGAATTGATTATGCGAAGATCATTTCATCGAGAGAAGTGTTCGTTAAAAGCTCATCCGGAGTTGGGAGATTTAATCGACTGATTGGAAATACTTTAGCAAGCCGCTTTATCATGTGTTTATTACATTATTTATTTGCCATTTTGCGAAGTTTGATTTGACTAACCAATTAGCAATTAAGAACGCAAATATAAGGAGAGGTACATCAAAAAAAAGAAACACGGAGAACAAACTGCATGTTAATATTTGCAAAGTGCGGGACTCTGAAATAGGAATATAAATGCTTAGGAGATATGAAGGGAAGGTCTGAAGACAGTGTGGCCCCTCTGCAAGTCAAAGAAATGCACGTCAAAGAAATGCAAAGAAATGCATTGCTTCCTTAATTGCTAATGAGTTAGTCACGTGTCTAGTTGCCACGGAAGATGGAAGAAAATACTGTATAAGAACTTCCTTCACAATATTTGAGCTGGAAGCTGACTTAAAGCGGAATTTATAGGGATCGCTAGATTGTGAGAAAGTTTTGAACAGGTCCTCCAAAACCTACCCGTTCCTGTAACCTTGAGACCGTGGACCGCTGTTAGCATTGTAGTGATGCGTTCATGCGAGCAATGCCCTGCTGACCGATGCATCACGCACTGACCAGGGTAATACAATATCTGAAAGTAGAGTAATGACCAATACGAAACTGGGTGTTTTGAACGTAAACATGGATATTTGTCCCTTTTTCCGAACAGGCTCGCGAAGCTTTGACATTAAAATTGTGTACATATCATCGTTACGGTCTACTGCCGACCCATGCCGAGATTTGTGACATTCGTAAAAGAGCTACACTGCCTTTAAATAGGAGAATAAAAACGAACAACAAAAATAATTTGAATATGAAACATCAACAAAAACAATGAAGGGGAAAACAGAAAATAACAGAAATGAAAAGGTGTAGCAGGAGAAGAGAATGACAAAAAGGTTGAGAGAGGGGAAGAAGAGCAGTAACTAGTCTGAGCAAATTGGAAAAGGAGGAGGTAACTCGAAAAATGACACAAATAATGAAATGATGAGAAAGATGCCGAAAAACACATACCAAGGAATTAATATTTTGTGAGATGCATTTGATTGACAACAAGCTTGACGTGAGATAAAGTACCCCTCGTTCTGAAAGAGCTGAAAATGTATTCACACACGTCTTGAAGGAAGAGGCAATATTTCGCAAACGACATGAGCTGAGAAAATTTTCCCGCCAAAGCATCACCTGTTCCAGCTGCTCCGAGGTGGTGCCATTAGTAGTCTTTATCAAGACGCCACTTAAAGTGTTACTTTTTTTTCTCGTGGAAGTCGCTGCATCAATATATTTACTGTCACTCATGGATATGTCATTCTTTCATCTCGTTTGAAATATAATTCTGCCTTTTTGAAGGATACCTATATCATTACCTCATTTGATTAATACGCCCTAGAATGTGTTACAAGAAGTCCACTGATTTTTTTTTTTAATTTAATAGGATAAGCACTCATCATCAAAACGATATCGAAATATAAATTTGACACTGTATTTTATATGAGAAATTTGAATTCAGTCTGAAATTCTTGCGATTTAAGAAGAGCACAAAGATTTATTTTTTGCAATTGATTTGGGGTTAAGCAGTTTTCATACCCACTCGGTTGATAAACTATCAGGACAACTCCCCCCTAAAAGACTACAAACAAATAAACAAACAAACGGAGATGTAAAGAAACTTTTATTGGCTCTTTCATCTCATACATGTTCAGTCAGTGCTAACATGGACGCTACCACGAATGGTGCTAATATTCAGGCATCGACCGCAACAGCCACCCACATGTACACTTTCACTTTACACTCCATTTATGCATCCCAACCTGTCTTGGAGCCTTGAATTCATGTCAAGTCAGAATATTCATGCTTTGCGAGAGAATCTCCTTGGAGAAGGTTTTCCTAATTTTCTATTCTTTTTATTTTATGTTATTCCTCTCCATGTGAATACTGATCGAGTTTAGACGCTTAATCATGTGCTAAAAGGCTTTTTGTATGTATTTCTGTCTTGTTAGATCTCCATATTTGTCTGTAAGTCGCTCTCCCTGTTTCTCGATACATTTTTATTCTAGCTGTCTCCTTTTGTCTTTCTCCCACCTGTCTGGTTTATCATGTTTATTATGTTCTCTATTTTCGCTTGCTCTCACCCTCTTGTTCTACCAACGTCCACCCCTGACTTAAGAGTTAATGTTTAAGCATACAATAACCACTTTTGTAGATTGGACCCTGTTTGCACAAGCTTTTGGTTATTAATGGGTTTTAATATTCTTATAGGTTCATCCTCCATCCTATCTCCTGTTTCATTGGAAATATGCCACTTCATTGAAAAGTCCACCCTCATGGGAAATTGTTTGCTGTAGCTAAATTCGTGACAGTATCTAAATATGTGCCTAATAATACTATGGAACAGGACGGTGAGATGTGAAGGCGTACATGCCTTCCACCCACTAAATCAGCAACACATCAAATTACAAAATTGGAGCGTTATTAGTATTGCATGGACGCATATAATTCGTGGAAACCCCCGTTGTTGCCTTCAATCGTGTCACTAAACAAAAGGACGCCAGCACCCGTGTAGACGAAACTGAACACTACCAGATGAAAGAAATGCTTCCTAATTACCTAAGAGAGCGCTACAGATGCTGTTAACTCTGCTCCTAGCTCAACGTCAATGCATAGACGTGGTGAATTATTCCACTGTTTCGGTTTGAAAGGTACTAGGAAATTATAAAAAAAAACATCCTTTCCGTCTCCCCTGGCGTGTGTGTCCGTCCCCTGTGTCCATCTCCCCGCGTCCTGTTTTTCTGTCACTCCATTTCCATAGTTGCAGTAGAAGCAGTGCAGGAGTGGATTGATAAGGTGTCACTTTATAAGATGCGAGACATACTGTAGCTCGTGGCGTACAATTAAACTATGATAAAAGGACGTATGTGACACCAAACTATTATAAGACAGATTGATAAATTATTGCATATGGGCTAAAACTTCAATCCTAGATTTATCCTTTACTTTTGTTTCATATCAGAATTGATTTCGCGTGTCATTCTATCGTTATTATTTGTATTTCTCCTGTAAATATATGACATTTTATGCTTTAGTTAATGTTTTATCAACATTTATTATATCATAACCATTTGCACAATGCATACAATGCTCTTTCATAATAAAATATCATTATCATAGGATGTAATTCTTTCATGCTTATCCATAGGTATACCTCCAGTAAGCCTCTGAAATATGGTCGGTAACCACTGTAAAGTATATCCGAATCGATATCAATCATCGATAATATATACGTTTATGTCAATTGTCAAATATTTAAGGGCGATATTGCAGACGAGACATTCAGTAGTCTTAATATAAACGTCAATAACATTTACAATTTGTTCTTCATCTCATCAGAAACGATAAGCCAAATGCTTACAGATAATCAAAGAGGAAATATATATACAGTGTATACATAGATACATATATCTTTTGGAAATGGATAATAAATATCATGGCATGTCATAAGGGGGAAACAGGAATATACACATCTATGACAAAGAAAACAACACAAATAAAAGAAAAGGGGGGGGGGGGCACGTAGAAGGCAGTAAAGGAAATATCACACTGTATGGTTACATTAAACACTGTGAACTAAGAGCGTATGCTTCTAACTTGTCATTTGAAACCTTTTGCTTGGCCGCACATGATAATGCTGCTAGGGAGAAAGGCGCTGAAATGCCACTCCTAATACTGGCCGTGTAGGGGACCTGTAGGAGTAATACAGCCTTTGCTAGCCCTTGAATCATTTATGAGTTTAACGCTCGTGTTGAGAGTCTAGGTATGCCGTGAGTCTTTTCCCCCCTTTCTCTTCCTCTCTCGTGCATAACGAAGTCGTTAAGGCTATGACCGTGTAATTTTGTAAATTAGCTTCTTATAGGTGTCCAAAGGTTATTACACATACATACCCACCCACGTGTATACTCGCGCACACATACATATTGTATTGATACAACCCCATAATTCCCCTAGTGTATATTCATCTTTAGCATTATAATTATGACCATGGATAAAGAATCACGTATTACATAGGGAGAAAACATGCAATATTGTAATTCTTGCCAGGTGTTCGAGTAACTTGACGGCATAACAAATTAAGGGGCCATGTACATAACACGCACACACAACACGCACACACACACGCAGGCACACACACACACACACACATATATATATATACTGTATATATATATATATATATATATATATATATAAGAAGAATAGAGGATGCGATGGCGCTGATTACTAGGTGAAGACAAACAAATTATATATATATATATATATATATGTGTGTGTGTGTGTGTGTGTGTGTGTGTGTGTGTGTGTGTGTGTGTGTGTGTGTATGTGTGTGTATGTGTGTGTGTGTGTGTCAGAGTTAAGAATTCTCGCACTTTTTATAAATGTTAAGCGTACGCAAGCACGCACGCACGCACGCACCATCACCTTCTCTTATAATAATCGTGGTCGGTAATTTTTTGTTTCAGCTTTCCTAGAATTGGATAAGAAGACCGAAATTCAAGCAAACCATCTCACTTTGCATTCAAAGAGCATTTCACGAAACACCCCCATCACCCATAGCTCCCCTTCATTCACACACACACATAAACACGCACGCACACACACACACACACGCACGCGCGCACACACACACATACACAAGCGAACAAGCATAAGGAGATAGATAGATAGATAGATAGATAGATAGATAGATAGATAGATGGATGGATAGATAGATGGATAGATAGATAGATAGATAGATAAATAGGTAGGTAGATAGATAGATAGATAGATAGATAGATAGATAGATAGGTAGGTAGATAACTAGATAGATCGATAGATACGCACAGATTGTTAGCACAGATGGCGTCGCTGGTGTTTACTGAAATGATTTCTGAGTCGTTTCCGGAGAAGGCCGAAAAAGAGGATGACCTACCCATACGTTTAACCATGACCACGCTGACGAAGTAAGTTGGCGGTATGAAGGTGTTTTAAGAGCTACTGCGCATCATTGTGTGTCAAACCTGTCATCGGATCCAGCAAATATGTTTCCTTTCTCAGCTATAGCCATTAGGGACTGTATGATAGTCGCGCAAAAAGACACCAACAATGAACATGATCAATATTTTAGATCACAACAATTCCGACAATGACAATGACAATTGCAATGTGTTAGGCTGAATATGTCCCCTATATTATAAAAACACCCAACTCTTTCTCTGCGTTTCAAGTTTCTTGGATGATTCCTGAGTTCCATATTTGAAGACTCTCAGACGGTGATTGGGTTTCATGCGGAAGTGGAAATTTGTCATTTTGTATTTCGATCTCTTCACACATTTGACATTAATGGAGTGCATTATTACACGAGCGACTAGGAGATTTTATACCCTACTACCCCCCCCCCCTCCATTTCCCACCCTCCCGTACACACACATACACATAAACTGACACAAACTTACAAAAACACACTCACATCTATAAACATATATATGTGTACATATGCGCTTATGAATGTGAGTGTGTAAATATATGTATTACATAAATTTACTATTATACTTACCCACGGGATGACTCCCTCCAAACCGCTTTTACAGTACAATTTCTTTTACAAATCGATTTGACAGACATAGGTAAACAGGGGCATAAACGGCTGAATGGGAGACATTATAGAGAAGTATATAAAAAGATCAATAAAAAATGTACAAAGACAAAAATAAATGTATAGAGAGCCAACTTACAGATGGACAGAAAAAGACAGAGATCGACACTGTAGCAAGATAAAAAAAAAAGGGGGGGAAGCAAGACATTTTAGTGAAATGCCCATTAATAGATAACGATTTTACATCGTAGGAAATGACCAAATACCGTATTTTCTTTAATTGACATATTTGAAATAGAACATGTTGCCTCGAGTCGCGTTTTCTTTCTGTTCAAAGAACGAATCATCAAAGAAACCCCCAAAATTATTTGCTGTGTTATTTGCGGGGGGAAGGCGAGAAAGTCGGTATGCAAAATGTGTAAAGAGAGCGAGATAGAGATAGGCGAAAGGGGAGAAAAAATAAGTGAAACTTCCATAGAGAATGTGACAAAGAGAAGGAGAGAGAGAAGTAAAGACTGGGAGGAAGAGAGAGAATGAGAGGGAAAGAGGAGAAGTGAGAAGGGAGTGAGGGAGAGAATGGGGGTGGGGTGGGGAGGGATAAATAAGATAAAGATATAAAATACATCTTGCTTTATAAAAGATGACATATTATTCATGTGGACTGCAGTGAAATATAAATTTTCGACGCGCTGGAAGCTAATGGAGAAAATGGATTACTGCAAAGTGATAACTTTTTGTGAGCACATTTCTAATTTATTTGAAAAAGAATATGTCACCAGGTTTTATATTAATTATTCCGCTTCCAATCTATTACCAGTTCACTTAACGCATACCTTCACATTTATATTCATGTCTTCCCTGGAAATGAGTGGTAAGATAAAATAAATTCGAACAGTTGAGTTGAATAAAATCTGCAATTTTCATATGATCGGATGTTCCTCTTTTCTCTGTATCACACAGACACTGATACAATCATCCACTTAATTCCCTTTTCTCTCTCTCTCTCTCTCTCTCTCTCTCTCTCTCTCTCTCTCGAACTGACGTCACCAAGATGGTTTAACATGGTGAATTGGTTCGCCTAAGTTGAACGACTCTTAAAACTGTAAAGTTGAGGTCCGCTCAAAATGCATTGATATGCAATAATTTGTTCAGCATCTTAAAGAAAACATTCCCACCGCCTCCCCCCCCCCCCCGGCTTGTCTGCATATTTACATCATAATGTTCAGAGAAGCGATTTATCGAGTAATGTAAGTGGCGGCATCGAAGCACGAGACAAAGGAATTTGTGCATGAGCCTCTTAACATTCTTGATCAAACGCACCGCTTCCAAAGAAAAAGTTGTCGGATTTACATTGGCTTTAGGTAACTTAAAGCTCAGGAAATCAAGTTGTGGCATTCAATCGACTACGTCACCGGATATGTTACTTTAACAGATAGATAGATAAATAATGTAATTCGTACACGAATTCCAAGTACGCCCTCATCATCGGAATTCAGAGACAGCTACAAGTTGCCGAAAGGGCACGGTTATTCATTGTTAACTCATTGTTAGCCCATTGTTAACTCTCCATTTAGATCTATACATATTTCTTAGCCATAATCAGCTGAACAAAACAGATCCAGTCAGCAACACGTTGCTGGCAATAAAAACATGTCCACAACGTGTACATACACACACACACATGCAAACATATACACACATACATATACACACAAATGCACATACATAAAACACAACAGAATAGCACACTAGTAATATGTTCATATCTTCACCCGATCACGTCGGTTTCCGCTGAAAGTAATGCTCTTTCTATGCCTTGGTTTCGCTATTTCACCAGTTATGCGCACACGCCCCAAAATGAATAACTTTATCTGATCCACAATGGGATAATCTCTTTGAGCTTGTTCAAATGCTATGGGATTCATGTGTATATACTGAAAGTGCTAAACTATGGAGTAGTACAAGAAGTATATTGAATCAAGTAGCTAATAGAGAATGTTCTCATAAAAGATGAAGAGTCTCTGTCATTTGCATCAGGTATCAATGTGACATAATTTCATCTACATGTCATATGAAATATCGGGAAGCACTCGTTATTCCGAACGTCACGCGACAAATGCTCAGATTAACGAACCCTTTTTCGTTTTCGGACTAACGAGCATCGAGGTATAGGCAATTTACGTGTTTCGGAATTACGAACCTTCGGAATAACAAACCTTCGAAATAAACGAACCTTCGGAATGTCGAACTGTAACCGAAATATCTCATAGGAAGAGTAATAGCTGTTTCTACATGTTACGTGTATGTAGGGAATACTAGGAACATAGCAATACATTCCCCTTTTTGTCAGGAGGGCAGTATATACATTTCGACTGAATTGCTATTTCAATTCATCATTGTTATGTATCAGCAATGCATCGGCTCCCACCGTTGCCCTGAAAAACAAATGTATAATCGTGCAGGGAACGGTGTCAGCAAATCATGTTGTTGAAATACCGATAATGTAATTCACTCAGCGTTTAAATTTGATATTCTTCTCAAAATAGTCGGATAATGCAATCAAAGCTAAGCACCTCCAATTCTCCCAGTCCCACCAATGACTACCTAGCTGTTAAATAAATCTAGCATATTACATTATATTCCATTTTTAGAGAGGAGTGCAAATTGATTTGTTTTCCTCTCTTATAAATCTCAGCTCGTAGGTATTGAACTACGTTTTTCCAGTATATCACCATAGAAACCACATGTTTCTTCTCTGTAGAAGTCATTGCGCATACTTGCGGAGTATGGGGTGAATTGCCTGTTAAATTGAGCATGAAAGGAGAAAGCTGATGCATTGAAGGTCGTAGTAATCGATGTCTGACAGTCTGATGACGTTCGGGCGTGAACAACTTGGAAAAAACACAGATGTTCTGTGCTTTAGAATTGCCCGCAATGATATTCAAGATGAGAATATGCTTACTTTAAAATGAGAGATTCACTCTCTCTATCATCGCAAAAACACATACTCATAAAAATATATAAATATCCGTATATAATAAGAACATTACAGGAGGTTGCGATGGCTCTGACGATATAGATGAAAATTCAAACAAACAATTAGAAACGCTGAAGATAAGTAGTGTGCTCAATGTTTTGCTCAAAGACCTTTATCAATAATAATAATGATAATAATGATAATAATTATAATAATAATAATAATAATAATAACAATACGTGTAATAATGAAAATAATAATAATAATGATAATAATGATATTGATGATAACAATAAAACTAATAGTCCATTCTTATATAGCGTTAATTCTCAGTGCGCATGAAAGAAAAAAAAGAGAAATAAACTATAGAACCACATATGAGCAAAAATAAGTGATTGAAACTTGCAATTCACCAACAAACAAAAATGACCTCAATTTGGCGCGAAATTGATCCTCAGTATTAGATTGTCGAATAAAGTCTGGAAGTTTATTCCACAGCATAGGTGCGGCAGACTGGAAAATCCTCAGACCGTATGTCATGGTTTTAACGGAGTACTGTACTAAAAGATTCTTTAAAATAGAACGAAGGACCCGAGGTGATTTATACAAACTAATGAGTTCTTCAATATAGTCAGGAGAATTTCCATATAAACATCTATACGAAATTAACAAAATCATAAACATAATTCGCTTATTTACAGGCAACCAAAATAAGTTATGCAAAACAGGACTTATAGACTCACATCTTTTAGTACATGTTGTCAAGCGAGCAGCAGAATTGTGTATGTGTGGTACTTAACTTTATAATACATCAGGAAGACCAAATAAGATACTATAACAATTATCAATGTGACTTAAAACAAAATCATTGACAACTCTTTCAGTAGTGCTTTTATCCCAATACTGTCTAGTCTTTCCCAGCTTATACAGACCAAATGACGCCTATTATTACTTACATGATTTACTCATGACAAATTCTCATCAAATAAAACATAAATAATAATGGCTGATATATAAATATATATGTAGCATTCTTGAAATCATTTTGACATTCACAATGGGCTTATTACACGTTCGAATTTACATGAATTTGTTATTCCCCTCTGAGAGATGTACAGGCAAGGTAGAGGGAGCAAACCGTATCATGAACGCGTCTCTGATTCTTTTGCATGGCCACATGACCGATCTGGGTACATTGCGCGACAGAGCGCGAAGAGCTCTCACCGCAAAGTATCTATTCCTTACCTATCTTCCATTTCAAACTAAGTACCCTATCTCTCCATCTGTTTTCCTTCTTTCCTTCTTTGTACCTTCCTCACTCGTTTCTCTGTTTTGCGAGGCTCTCACTCTCACTATGCTATTGTACATTTAATTATTGAACTATTTCGTTTTCTGTACTTGTATTGCCCCCCCCTCCCCACCTCTACTTCCGTCTACCATGACTACTTCCTCACAAATATGTCCTCTCTGTTTGTTTTTATTTTCTCTAAATAATATATAAAACACTTTTTACATTTCTCTTCATCTCTCTCTCTTTCTCTCTCTCTCTCTCTCTCTCTCTCTCTCCCTCTCTCTCTTTCTCCACAACTTATGATGATGTTCAGAACAGAATGAGAGACGGAAACAATTCAGGATTCCCGATCCCGGATAGAGAGAGATTGATGATCTAACTGATGATTGTTAACCGAGTGGTTTGTCTTATCCCAGTGAAATAATGAAAGCCCCACACGGATCAGATTTTGATTTAAATCCTAGCCTACGGGAGCCAGGTATGCCCTAATTATGTTAAGTCTGCGGAAGTGAAATAAGTTAGGAGTCAATTGGTAAAGACGCGCGTGAGGTAGACTCAGAAACTCGACAGATATCAACTCAATTCAACGCGGCTCTAGTGAAGGTTGCTCAAAAAGTAGAATTCTTATTACCCTCTGGCTAAAAAATGACGTATATTTAGCATGTTTAGTCAATCAGTTTATCTCTTCCCCTGATACAAATGCATAAAAACATGGAAACGAGAAAAAAAAAATCGTGTACCATCATGACTGGGTGGATACGTGTTAATATCTAATCTCCTCTACTGCTCTACTGCTGAGCAACAAGAGAAAATTCTCCAAAGCACCTAAGGGGGTATCGTGTGTTACCCGACCTGAAAAAGACACGACCCGTCTATATGTTTTGGTATAGCCGCTGTGTTTTCGATCAAAATACATGAGGTATTTTTCCCTATATAACCCCAGATCCGTACGAACAGGATCTATTTCTATCTTACAGTCGCCTAGCCCGAGGGAGGCGTGGCCTGGTGATGTGATTTGAATAGGAAATAGCGGTCTAACTATCGCCAATTTGGACGTTAACTTTTTATGTGCCGTGTGTGCATTTGTTTCGCCAGGCATGCACACGAATCCCACTGAGCAGCGGTTAATCTGACACACAAAGGGTTAATGGTGGTGTAGCTCATATGCAGGTCTAACATGGAAAGATATGCTATCATGAACATGGTCACCTGATGGTGTGGAGCAGTGAAAGACTGCCTATGACCTTTCCTTGAAACATGGAGTCACTGGAAAGTGACTAGCACTGGGGTTTTAATCAATTCTTCATATAAACTTGTGCTAATTTATGTAAGTGCCATTTGAAGATACCGTTGTAAGCTACAACTGCTAAAAGGGAAAAAAGCTGAACCCAATCATGCCAATAGCTAAACCACAAATCTGAATGTTTTTCGACCCTCATTAAATTTTTAAACATTGCCAAGTTTGACTTCGTCCAGTGTACTTTCTTGTACGACGTTGTTTCGTTTGTTGTTCATGTCGCTTTGATGACCCATGAAATGATTTCATGATTTGTAGTTTTTCTGCAAAAGGGAGATTTACTCTGATTGTTCTGTGTGATACGTTTCGATGAACGCCCATGTTGCTATTTATACACGGTACTTTCTTTGATTGTGTATTCCAAATGGCAATTTATTGGACAGCCTCCACATGACTTGTAATGCGCATCTTTGTTATTGATATGCGAGCACGGCCGCGGCAAAATGCCCCCATACATCTTTTAAGCCTTAGATCTAGTAGATGTAATCTTCGCTAGGAGCAGTATACATGTTGAAGCTATTTGCATTCCCATTAAGGTTGTTAACCTACTTAGCATGCATAGATGGAATTCAGAGAACTCATGGTTTTATGTCTTTTGTCGTGAATATTTCATAGTCATAACCATGGTGAAGCGGTCGTTAAAACAGGCGTGATTATGGTTGTCATGGTTCTGTGGATATCTATTCAGGAAGAAGAAAGGAGATAAAAGGATGTGAATAATTTCTAAGATGGCACAATTCCACCTTGGGGATTTTCATTTGAAATGATAATTTTACAAATGATTTTGAGCTATGTTGCATGAGATATGAATCCCCATCGTAATCTGGCCATTGCTGAATGGGGAAGGAAGGGGGCAGCGGACAGGAGGGTTGTGATGCCTCCCTTCCCCCGCCCCACCCCACCCCCCCCCCCCCCCCCCCGCCTTTACCTGTACAACAACTACTAGCTCATATTCATTGTTCATTTTATGTTATTGATCAAAAGTATGATAAGAGCAATGCGAAATACAATACTAACATACTGGTAGTATTAAGTTGGTTATGTGAATAGCTTGTTGAATGTGATACGTACATAGATCGATGGGTGGATCATAGATGCGTGGAAAATACGTCAATTATAGATACACACAAATAAAAGAAAGGAAGATTAACGGGAAATGACGAAACTGTGTCTAATATAAAAAAAAACAAGAGAAAGAAACGCTTTAGCTTTTGAGCGTGGAGGTCAATGACTACAAGCCAAAAGAACCACATTATTACTGCGAATTTTTTTCGAAATATTTTCGTAAATTAAAGTATAAAGTAAATATATATATATATATATATATATATATATATCAGTCGAGTATATGTAAAGAGAAAGATATATATGCACACATATATATATATATATATATATATATATATATGTAATGAAAGAGAGAGAGAGGGAGAGCGAGAGACAGTTGTTTATATGATAATATGAGGCTTATCCTTTTATGTGCCAGATAAATTGCCTCTCTATGGACTGTAAATATGTGCGTTACTGATGAAAAAAAAGAACATGGCGCACAAAGAGATAGGACAAAGACATGAATGAATCAATGAATGAACAACTACCTTTCATTTCCATTTTTCTCATTTACCATCCACAGATTACACAGATGAGGATTGACTGAACCAAATTGCATATTCGCACGAAGTCTCTGCCGAACAAACGAAATCTGCATTTCTCCTCTCCATGACGTCAACGGCGGATGCCTGGCGCCAAGTTAGCTGATCCGTCTAAGACACCCAGATGGGTCGCACCCCATAACGAGTCTGGTTTATTCATGACAAAGAAAGCGCGGTACTTGGTTAGATACAAAGGCGGGCAAAAGGCTCCAATCAGATTTGTTGGCGTGTTGCTACGCCGCGTGAGGGTTGGGAGGGAGTAGAGTTGGTGAGATAGTGGAAAAGGTTTGCAGGGGTATTCATCCTGCTTCGAGGATCTATCCTTCACAGAGAAAGGAACACCTGTCAGCATGTAACTTGATGATCGGACGGTGCTCGCTAGTCATTACTCATCCTACTATAACCTGGAATGAAGAAGCATTTATCAAAACAGCAAGAACCGGTCTACACAAGAGCTAAAGGAGCCTCCTGCCATTTATAACGGGGTTGTATTGGTGCGATCTAGCATGAAATTTATTTGGCCAAGAAACAAGAATCACGCGGGCAATCAGGATACAGCTCCAGCCACTCACTCGTAGCGACATCTATACCTGAAATTTATAATCACCTAATGTGCATGGTGATGTGAAAGTACGGATCATTTATCGCAAAAGATACGCCTGATCGCCAGCACTTTATCATCTAGCCAATGTTCACGCTGATTTATGATTCTTCCTGGTACTTCCCGAAAGAAACTCGCGCATCACAACATCAACTATCTAGCTTGTCTTGATGTGTGGGGTCGAGTACATTGAGTGAGTACCTTTTTTACGCGAGTGATATCTACTAATATGATAAGGATCTACCAGGTAGCGTCATGTCAGTCAATAATTGCCAGTTAAACCAGCAAGTTGGATCCGTGAGCTCAACTTGCAACAATCAGTAGCGTGGTGTAATATTCTGTTCTGACACTTCCTGGAAGAAACTAGCATACCCCAACGCTAACTGACCACGAGTACATTGATATGTGTGGAGCGCAGGGAATACTTGGACGGAATTGGATGTGTTGCAACACATCATTAACGCCCTTGATAGAACAAATCAAGGTGCTAATGAAATGTGCTTAGAAATGGCTAACACCTACTTGCCTTCAATGAAATATACAGGTTTGTGTGCTTAACGAAATCACCGAAGAGGTAAAGATGGTAGCTTCGCAGTATCTAAGGAACAACGGATTGGGATGGCTGATCGTCATTCCTTTCATCGCGCTCGAAAACCTAGCGGCCCTCGTCATCATCTCATCCCGAAATCGCTGGAAGAGCCCGGATGTTCTTCTTTTCTCCATCACACTTGGGCACGTCCTCTCCCTCCTGCTCCCCCTCCTCCTCTACGCCGTCATATCATTCAAGGATCTCGAGTGGTCCGACGGCTCCTGTAAGTTTCTCGTCTGGTGCGTCATGAGCTTCCGCATCGTCGGCGCGGTCAACATCGCCTTCATCTCCCTCGACCGCGTCTGGACCTTGAAATGGCCGAGCTCGTACCGGGCGCACAACTCCGCTCGCCAAACCGCGCGTACCGCCGTCTTCATGTGGCTGTTCGGGGTGGCGATCGGAACCATCCCGCTTATAAGCTGGACTAACCTCGAGGATCAACAGACCTGCAGTCTCGTCCTCAACATCGCCGGTTACGGCTACGCCATGTGCATCGTCATCATCGTGATCGGCAGCGTCATGGTAAGCACCGTCTGCATCTCGACTATCGTCGTCAACGTCGTGTGCATCTGGCCGCTACTCGAAGAGACACCCGACCCGAAGTCGAGCATCCCGCAGATCGTGATCGAGAGCGAGACTGGAGAAAGGACATCCGCTGTGCCTGGGTCACGTGACTCTCAAAACCAACAAATCTACCTGCTCGTCTCCGCGGTAGTGATTCTCTACTTTTGTGTCAACGGGTTACCTTTTGTTGTAAGCAAAATGTTCTGATTTCGTCGGATTTAATTATGTCAAAACTAAAGTGTTATGCATGGTTTTAGCGTATGGAGGAAATAGTTTGTTTTTTACACGACTTCATTGTCGTGCCCTTAGTTGGGCTGGATTTGTTGTAGTTATCAAAATGCTGACAAAACCAAAATATTAAATATCGTACGGAGATCAATGATACTTACGTCTATGCCTGAACTTATTATCAAAAATCGATCATCTACGATAACATGGTTCCAATCATCAAATCATATTTCCTATTAACAAATGAGGAGGGCCATTCAATATACACTTGATACCCTGCTTGATTTGACTTATTGCTGGCCATTGTGGACTTCATAATTTTATTACCATAATTGTCATGACAGATAAGATTTATAGAGTGGGTTTTTTTTACTACGTGGTCAGAAAGTAACAGTCACATATGAATTGTAACGCTATGTATATGGGGCTGAGAGAGTTAAACAACTTGCCATGTATCATCTCCACTACCACAGGTGGTCAACATCATCGCTTTCACGAACGCCACACCGGTGGAGTGGATGTCCGCGGCCATCTCGTGGTGCAGTGTCATCTCCGCCTCCCTCCACCCTCCCCTCCTCGTCCTCATCTGCAACCGCTACTGTAAGGTGTGCGTCCGCTTCTGGCGCATCATCGGGGAGTCCTGCGGTTGCCTACAGGCGGCGACTCCGGCTCGGCCCACTCTTAACGGTAAACTATGACTAGGAAAGCCTTTAACCCTCTCAGTAACAACCGATGATAGTTTAGTGTAAATGACAACACAGTATAATGTATATGGGACTCTGAAGGTTAACTGCTCACGTGATACGATTTGGCACCAGTAGCACACGTAGATTCAATGGCCTAGACGAGCGTTTGCTCTGACACAAATGGAGAAAACCCTTGCGTAGCACATGTGCTTATTTTGCACAAGAGAGCTATCTCACAAAGCAGTAGTTTAGCTGGCGCCTCGGCTGCAACACCGCGGGACTTGCCCGGGCGCACCACATGGCTTTCCGCTGAAACGCAAAAAAAAAGCTATAGGAAAGAAATGTGTCGCGTACATATGAACCGATATCGAGACAAAGGGAAACAGGTTGCCTTATGATGTCACGATGTAGTCTTTTTTGTGTCACTTCAACCTTACTAAATACCAGCCAATATCGGTATATCATTTGGCTTAATCCTCACGGTGGCTGCTGAAAAGGTAGCGCATTGAGGTTTCGTGTAATGGCACAGTTCTAGTTCGTAGATTAGTTCAGCGGTGCATCCAAACAGTTTGCATGAATCGAATCGTGATCCTGCCGCACACAACCAAAGATTGATGTCACCATTTCCCTGAAGCTTGCACAACGTAGCAACACTCAGAACATAGTTTGTGCATGTATTTCCTTTAAAAATTAATCCATAGTTTAGCCAAGTTTATAAGTCATGAAAGCCCATCGTCGGTTATGAAAAAATGTCATTTGCAAATAGATAGATATATCAATCAATCAAATTTCTGGGAATAAGTTATTGGTTATTATCCATTCTAGCTAATATAACATAAAAGATCAAAAACATAATTGTTTTGCGTGTTAAAACTAACAACGAAACCAACTTTAAACATTTCATCGTACATAGAGCAGCTAGGTTATCCCTTGATTTTCCACGATTACCTTTATGCACCTGACCGTATACAGAGTATTTAATTTAAGTGTCCTAAAAAATTATTCAAACATATCTTTTTCGGAAGGAAATATTTATTTCAGTTCCAACATCTTTTTGCGATTGCTAGTGAGGTATATCATTAATGGGTTTAAGTCGGTTTAGTCACTTTCCTTACCATATCGTTCATGATTGGTGGAACTATGCACAGTACAAACGTACAGTTGTAAAGTTGTTAGATCAGATAAAATCCAACTCATTTCATCAACTTTCCAGTTAAATCCTATCGCCTTCTTTCCATGCTTTCTGTAGGAAGGTTTTTCGATGAAGGCTTTCTCGGAAGTGCTGATGTTGATCGTTATGGTGATCGCAATCGGCGGGAAGGTATTGGATACATGCACGCAACTATCGATTCAACCTTGCTCCATCGTGAAAGAAGCATAAGTTCAGCCAGCTTTAATAGGCTCTCGTCGTTGACCAAAAGAACAACATTGGAAATTGTATCTGTTTCCGCTCGATCCCAATGAGAATGGGATTGAGCTATGCCCAAAACACTATATATTAGTTCTATGCATACACATGCTACACCGGTAACATAGTTAGACATTGATACCATCATGACCATTGTAACCATTAGGTCCGATTCAACCTTGGTTTTATGGTTATCCATTTTACAGTTATGGCAATTACACTCACATTATTTGTCGATGACCTTTCGTGTAGCAATATGATAATCAACCATATCATATTATCGCTGTGGCTATGATTGTATCTACCATGTCTACCACGTTGTTTTAAACATAATTCAAGTCTAGTTTGAGTGCATCTTCTTTATTCAAGGTTTTCATACTAATAGCTCCTCACATTAGATGACGGAAGGTGTACAAAGGGATTGTCTAGGTCATCTTATTCAAAACAGTAATTGGATCGGCTTCGTATCAAAGAGTATAGGTACTATTGTGCCTATTTATTATCGTCAGCCGAGCTTTTGTCAAAATATTCCTTGGGGCGTTCTGACAAAGGTCAATCTGCAAATCAATATAATACAAGGAATACGTTGATAATGCGAATGTTGTCATGAAATGATTTGAGTTGTCTCACTTGTCAACTTCGAAAGTTAGTTGCCATCTCCAAGACGATTCCTGAATGTTTTGATGTGATGTTGGGTATTCTAGTTATAATGTGCCCATGAATCCTTTAGAGAAAGAGTGAACTATTAAATTGAAAAAGTTCAATGGACGTCCATAGATACGCATATATCAGAATTTGATATCAGTTACCAATTTATTAAACGACTCTTTATGTTTGCTGTCCGTTAACATACTATTATGAAACAACATCGCTGCTAATTTGCGGTCGCTTTTACTCAGCTAGCAAAATATAAGGGCCCGAAAGTGCCTTAAGCGCCGGAAATGATTAATTCCAATTTTTTTAAATTGGAATAAAAAATTAGAAGATATGATATGTTTAATATTACTTTATGGGACCAAAGAGACTGTGCACAACGCTGTACTTTAAGCTCGATGCCCTTTAAAACGCAAACTTCTTGGCTCAAATTAGACTTACATAAGTCCTCTTTCCCATTCATTACCTCGAGTTCTATTTAAACCGCACCTTAAGCACACTAGAACAATATGAGTAACCGTCTTTGTCGTTGTGTTTATAAAATTCTATATGTCTTTATGTCCCACTGCAGGTCTTGCTCGACAGGAAACCTTTGATTCGTTGGACGATTTTTCATCAGACGAGGAAGACAAGCTTCATTTCCCAGCTCCTGATTGGTCAGACCGCTCCTTCTCTGGGTCATTCGATGAGGGCGCTGGACCTAGCACTGATGTCGTTGTTGCCTCGACCTCTACAGCCATTCAAACAGTCACGGTGGTGGAGCACTCCCACACCGTTCGCAACGGGAAAATACCTACGACAACACACTCGCCACGAGCCGAAGAGAAGGCTCCGCCTGTGAAATCGTCATCGTCGTCTCGTGGAACTTCGCGATCTCGAACCGCACCGGTGGAGTACGACAACGCCGCGTTCGTGGTGGAGGATGAGACCAGAAAACATCGCAGCAAGAAACAGAGGAGTCCCAAGATGACCCCTGAACAGAAGCGAGCCATGTGGCAGGGTCACAGGGGTGCCCGGAAACGACTGGAGGCGCTGAAGCAGGCGAATGCAGAACGAGCAGCTGCTGCTCACTCCTCAAAGGGGAAAAAGTTAAAGTCCAAAAAAAGTCCCAATCACGCCACCTCAAAGGAAACATCAGCAAAGGACACCGACAACAAAAACTTAAAGGTGGACTCTGCGTCGATCAAAAATCGACACCGGAAACTTGAGAGACTGTCGTCGAAGCAGCATTCATTAGATAGCCTTTTGATTCCCACCAAAAGAAAGACGCCTTTAATCTCCTCTCTATCATTAGACCAGGCAGGAAATACGTTGACTATCAAAGCTGATATAGAGAATACCGACAGCCGAGAAAACAGCTCAGAGCCAATTCAAGAAGAGAATGTGCAATCCTCCAGCTCGACGTCCTCAAAGTCGGACTCGTCAAATCCTCGTAGTAAAAAGAAACGTAAGCACTCTGAGAGTAAGAAGGAAACTGAAAAGAATACACAAAGTGCACAAAGCAAGGATACACTTGCCGCAAAGCAATTAATTGAACAAAAAGCAAACTTGAGCCCGAGTGAGTCACCGAGCAGACGTGAGAAGCGAAGTCTAGATAGTGCAAGCCATAGAAACCCGCGATTTGAGCTAGCTCGGGAGAACTACAATTCCGATTTCTCTAGCTTTGGGTCCGGAGAGCTGTACGACATTCCGGAGGAATCGCCGGAAGAGATGCTCGGGGAGCATACCACCACGTGGCCGTCGTCAACCGTCAACGCGCTCAAGGCGCAGCATCGGGACGACAGGGCGGCGAAGCTAAAGCAGAGTCCGGGCTCGGAGAAACGCCTCGCTCAGCGGAAGCAACGCGAGCGAGAGAGACCGCGCATCCGAACCATTCCCGATCACAACGATCCACCAGTGGTGAAGACTCTCCCTCCGCCATGTCCGCCGGAAAGGAAACCTCCCAGGCGTATGCTCAGTAGACAGATGTCCCAGGATCACTCCAGATCAATGAACGGTAACTCCATCGAGATGATTCAATTTGAGAGCCGAGATTCCGCGATCGCTCTCAGCACCGATGATCTCGATAAGGAATATTCTTTCTCCAAAATTACCATCGAACTTCCTGAGGAGGAGTCCGTAGGGGACAGATCGACGTACTATATACCCAACGTCCACCATGGGGGCAGGGCAAAACCGCTCAAGGACCATTCCGAGAAAGAGGAAGGCCTCGTCTTAGATGACAAGCCGCTACGTGCCATTAGTTCGTCGCTAGATGGCGCGCGTCACCTTGACCCTGAAGGAAACAGCACTCCTCAGCTGCAGATACAAGCATGGTCTTCGTCCAGACCGTCTTCACTGAACAACAACAACCATACCGTGAAGAACGATGCTGCAACCCCGAGAGGAAAGCTAAACAAGAGTCGGTCTAACGAGGATCGGCCTTCGGCTAAGGACCTTAGAGAACGTTATCGCAAGTCACACCTCAGTATGGCAGCCATCTTCGAAAGCATACGTGACGATTCTCAAGAGGTTGTCTTTTTGTAATTATAAAACTAAGCGAGTATTTCAATGTTTCATCATGTTCATTCGAAATTTGTTCGCACGGGATGCTTTTGTTTTGTATACATGGTATATGAACATCTTACTATCAGAGTATATATATTGGTATTCTATTCAGAATGTTCGGTGCATTGATGAGCGAAGACGAGTTGCATAATAGATCTCAACATGGTTTTGTGTTTTTATTATGTGCAGTTGTAACGGGACAATTTGAAACCAAGTGTCGAAAGAAATGTCGGATAAAGACGGGAAATAGAATTATGATGCCTCAAAATGTACTGAAGAGACGTCCATCATTTAAAAATAAGAGTTAGCATAATACATATGTACCGTATTAGCTTTGGGAATTAAATCCCCGGTCTCCTCGTTTCCGCCGTTATCTCATTTTCTTTATCGTGCTTGAAATTTACCAACAATAGTTATAATTAAAAAAAAAAATAGAATACCGAACACCAAGACACCCGTTCTGTGCAAATATGGCAACAAATAACTAAGCACTCCATACTTCTCCTAGCGATGCAACTGGTACTATGACTGTAATGATTATGAATAACATGATAGCTCGTTGCGTTTTGTGAAAATGTATCTTTTCTTAACCCTTACCGTGACGTTTGTGAAGTATTTCACCATTGATACATACAGAGGGTTAATAAGACAATTATCTTTACCGCGACACAATTGCAACTATGTTGTTCATGTTGTAAGGTCGTTTTGTCTTGCAAATGACATAGGACTTAAATGGTTCACTTCGACCGCTCTCAAATCGCAACTTTTCGTTATTGAATCAAAATGAAAAAAGTGAGAAATGGGGGGGGGGGGGGGTCTTCGGGAAATCTTAAGTCATGGTTTGAAATGAAGCCAATGATGCTATACAACGATAGTACGAAAAAGCAATGTAAAAATATAAATGTATTTTGCATAATAGGGGCCACATAAGACTTATGCGGTGTTAAGATTTGAGCTTACACATATTTGAGTTTATCAAGTGACCTAAGAAGGTCAGACAGGCCAACAACCTCAGTTTGCTCAATGATGTTATAACTATTACGTAACAGTGGTATTGTTTACGTACACGAGTAGAGAACATGAGAGATATAGGCAGATGAGGAGGAATGAGGGAGACGATTCAATCATGATGTTTTGTTGAAATCGTTTTAACACAATGTCATACGCAATTCTTGTACAGTAGGCCTTCCCGGATTTGATTTCGACGTTTATTGAACATTTCATAATGCGTGCACTGTGTGGCTCGTACATAAGATATATGTCTACTGTTGTATGAAAAAGCAATGTATATGTGCACTATATATGTTTTAATGACGATACGAAGCTTGTCCGAGCCTTTTCTAACAAAGTAACTTAACAACCTGTCTTCTTGGACAATGGAACATGTTCAATTGCTAACTATATCTCTCAAAACAAGATTAATGGAGAAATGTAGTTGTACCTGTATGTGCGTATAATTCGAGTTCATGATTTAACCCAATCATATGCCTGATTTAAAATACCAGTTCCAATTTCTTAAAATTATTTGTAAGAAAGGACAAAATGTATATGTGAGCCGCTCGTGCCTCAAGTAAACCAATGTTGTGACACAATTGCACGCAATATAACGTAACATTTTGCACTCTACAAAGACATTCCATTTATCTCTGCAGCGTATCTTGGACACAGTGTATTTTCTCTCATTATATTTGTCTTATAATGCATGCCTAAAACGCATTGAACAATGCTTGAATATTCTATCGTACCTTGTTTAAGTGCAGTTGTTACGTTCTGCAGTGGGGTTTCTTGCGATATGAGCCACAATTATATTCAACGTGAACAAAACGAAGAAACCTGTGTACTTTCCAAAACAAAACACCATATTAAAGACAATGAACACATATATTCAATATGAACAAATAAATAATAAGTGTGGGTGAATAAGACTTAAGACACAAAACGCATTCGATTATAGTTAAATCTCAATTCCGTTAAACAATAAAAAAAAATGCTTGTATAACTTTGACAGAAATATGCTTTCGGTAAGATTTGACAAAACTGATAGTCAATGCTGTATGTGTTTTTCAGCGGGCTATACCTATCCCGTCATGGTCACGTGTCTAACACTTATTAAGTTATTTGAATGGTGCCTTTCGTTAACTCTTTGTTCGCCGTTGAAGCATTTTTGCACAAGTAAAACACACAAAGCGTATACATTGTAAAGACTAGCTATTTTTCTTGCATACAAAAGGTTTATGTGGTCATTGTTCAGACGGCCTGCTCTGAAAAAACATATTTTTGATAAGACTTTATAAAATAAGGATTCGTAAGAATATGTATGTATGTATGAGATGGACGAGCAAAGTAATTTATCGATTCCAATTGCGGTTCCGTGTTTTTTTTTTTTTTTAAAGATATCTTTTTTTTTTTTTTTTTTCTCAAATCAATTGCACAAATCAAACTTGATATAATGTACATTGATATTTTGAATTAAACATAAATTGGAATAGTTATAAAAAAAAGTGCATTTTCACATATTGTTTACAAAACATTATTGTACAATCAAGAGTCGTCCTAAGGTGGTATGTTAACATACGTGTTTTTGTATTAAGAAGTTTTTATTTGTCAACAACTTCAATTCATACATGTGATATACAAAATAAAATACATACGGCAATACAATATATCCTTACAAATTAATATATGAATACATTGTAAACTCATATAGTTAACACTTTACATTTTCTCTTTTTTCCTTTAGTGTTACAATAACACCTAATAACTCAACGTACTCAATTTTTTTGTAGTGTCAAAATATTCATAACATGACAAATTTTCCAAATACACAAAGCCAATCATTAATACAACCTAGTCGAATTGAAGCCATTAACAAGGATTTTCCATAACCCCCCCCCCCTCCCCACCTTGGCCTCATTCCTCAAATATTTCATATCCTCTAACAACAACAACAGCATCTGGCCCTGAACCCTACACCTCCCCATAACCCCTCCCCCTCCCATGCCCTTCGTCGTCACAACCTTCCCGTTCTACTCGTGTGGGGGCGGAAAGAACGTTTTCTTTCCTTCTCTGAATGGTAAGAATGAAACAAAAATATATATATATATACATATATATTAATGAAAAATACTCTCATACCTCAAATAGTTTATTCATTATCGTTATTATACACACATCTTATTTATTTCATTTATTCATTTTCACTTCATTTTTTTTTTATTATCATTATTTTATTATTATTATTTTTTTTTTTTTTTTTTTTTTTTTTGCACATCTAGCTCTCCCTAAACTCCTCCCAACATTCCCATTTTCTTAAGTGAAGGGGGTATTTATTTCTATTTAATGCCAATTTTCTTTCTTCAAATTCATCTTCTTTGAATTTACGTTTAATCTTATTCAAAACTATTTCTGATTTTTTTTCTCTACCACTGAAAACTAAATACTTCACAAGGATTATTAAGTGATTAACCAATTTTTCTTTTCCTTGATCTGCTAATTTTATCCCCCAAAATATGTCTTCCCAAGTAAGATTGGTGAAAGAAACAAAGTCAAAAATATTCTCGCAGTCTCTCCATATTAATTTTGCTTTTCCGCATTGAAAAAATAAATGACGATAAGTCTCTTCTTCTCTTTTACAGTAGCTACACAGATTAGAATCAACTTTCCCAAATAAATACAAATGCTGATTTGTATAAATGATTCCGTGTATTAATTTAAATTGGAACTCTCTAAGTCGGCTGTTTAATGTACATTGCCTGGGTCTTTTAAAAATATTTTCTATGTCTTTATCTGAAAGACGGTAGTTACACTTTAGTCTTGTGAATACTCCAGGTGTTATTGCTTTCTGGTTAAGAAATGTTGTGTAAATTTTTTTTGATGCAATGTTATTTATTGCTACAACGTTTTTCCCTAATAAAAAAACTATGTCAGGATCATCAGGAATTGTGTCTCTATCTGTTCTCATATTTCTCTTCCAGCTGACCGGAAGTGTATCATAGATCTTCCCAATCAATTCAACGTCATTGGATTCTAATCCTCGTCGTTGAAAGTATCCAAGGGATCTTAATTTTCCGTCACTATCCATTATGTGGTTCAATCTATATACTTTTTTGTCAAAAAGCTTTCTGTCAAATATACACTTTCCGTTAACTCGTATGAATTTATTATTAAACATTATTTCATTTCCTTTATAAGGTTCATAATTCTGCTGGAAATTCCTCGTTTCTATCCACACTTCCAGAAGATCTGTATAGAATTTTGGCAATGTTAAATTCAAAAGGCCAAGTAAATAGTCACAAGAAAAAATGAAACTTCCGCCTACATGTTGTGTAGCGTGATTAAAATATAACTTCCATTTCATTTCGTTATTTTCCAAAAGTTTTTTGACCCACATAACTCTCTGTGCTTTTATTATCAGTTCAAAATTCATCATTTTCAGACCTCCCAAATGGTAATCCAGATACATCGTATTTTTATTAATTTTATTTCTTCCACCCCACAGGAACTCAAAAGTTATCTTTTCTAACTCCTCATAAACCCATTTTGGAACTGGCATGAGGGATGCTGTGTATATGAATTTTGAATATATAAATAATTTTAGTAACTGTATTTTACCCATCAATGTCAAATCCCTCTGTTTCCACCAATCTAAAAGTTTTTTTGTTTTACTCAATATTTCTTTATAATTCAAATTTTCTTTTACTTCATTGTTCGAAGAAAAAAACACCCCTAATATCTTAACAAAATCCACTCTCTGGCCAAAGGGTATTTCATAAGATTTTCCTTGTAAAGCCCCAATCAACAGAACTTTTGTTTTATCTTTATTAACACCAAATCCTGAAATATTTCCAAAATTCTCTAATAAACATTTGACTTTTCTTATTGAATCTTCATCTTGAACAAAAAGGGTCATATCATCTGCATACATGACTTGTTTTATTTCCTCCTTTCCAAACAAAATACCTTTAACTTCCCTATTGTATCTTATATTATGTGTCAGTATTTCTAAACATAAAATAAACAGGTATGGGGAGAGGGGATCCCCCTGCCTTACGCCTCTGCGTACCTCAAAATATCCCGTTGACATTCCTCCATTAAAAATGCAACTTAATGAGTTTTTGTACAAAATTTCCACCCATCTGCAAAACTGTGGACCGAAGTTATAAAAATTTAATATTTTATTAAGAAAATCGTGGGACACCGAATCAAAAGCCTTTTGGAAGTCAATTGCTATCATATACCCTGGTAAGTCATATTGTGTGGCATGGAATATTACGTCATCTATTATTCGGATTGCTTCTCCAATAGTTCTCCCGTTCATAAAACCTATTTGATCTACTGAAATAATGTCTTCTAAAACATCTTTTAATCTTGTTGCCAAGACTTTAGATAGAATTTTATAATCAATATTTAATAATGATATTGGCCTGTAATTCTTAAGTAAGTGAGGGTCCTTCCCATCTTTGGCAATCAGAATGACCACAGCTTGTTTTTGTGATGCAGTTAGTTCTCCCGTTTCAAAAGCCTCGTTAAAGGCCCCTAGTAATGTATCTTTTATTTCTGTCCAGAATGTAGTAAAAAATTCTACGGTCAGTCCGTCATTCCCTGGTGATTTATTTTGTTTCATTCCTTGAAGGACTGCAAAACATTCTCCTTCATAAACTTTTCCTTCACAATTTGTTTTGCTTTCATTTGACAATGACGGTAAGTTTTTGAAAAAATCTATATCTGATACACTATCTTCTAAAACCTCCTTGGAATACAATTTTGAATAAAAGGATTTAATCATCTTGAGAATTTCTGTTTCTTTATCTATTATATACCCATCCGGATTGACCAAAGTCTTTATAATACACTTTTTCTTATTTGCATGTAACAGTTGACTAAAATATCTAGTATCCTTTTCTCCACTTTCGTACCAAGTGTTAGATCACGTGATCGATCACGTGATCGATCAAAGCCATTCCCACCAAATCGTTCACATGCCTATCTATCTATTTATTGCAAAATGTACCATGTATTAAGCCGTTTCTATGCACTGCTTTCTGCTTTTTGTAATCGTATATCATTGCTGCAAATTTCATTGCTGGTATTTCGCTGTATTTATTCATCTGTTTGGTAGCACTGTTGGTGTGTGTGTTGTTCTTTTTTCATTACCTTGTATTGGATGAACCTTGTATGAATGAAGTTGTACATTGTGTGTGCAGATTTGCGTATAGATAATTGAGGGTGCTGGATTGTATTCTAGCAGTGTATCACTTTGCCGGTCACATCTGACCGGATTACGTAAACGTACGGCAAGCGAATGGAACATTTTGCGAATTTAAATTTGACATAAGGATTTGCACTCCGGTCTGGTGTGACAGAACTACAAGAGACAGTCAGTGTTAGGTTCAAATACATATTGTAGTTGCTTATGTTGTGACTCTTATCAAATAAGAGAAGAAAGTCATCACTTTTAATAAAATTATCAAATAGCCGAAGGGGGCGATTTCAACATGAGCAACGATAATGTTTCTTGCTAATATCCATTATTCGACACTCAATATTTACTTTTTGAATAACTTCGTAGTGAGCCCTCTACGCTCGTGAATTCATGACATGTGTTAGAGATTTATCATTTTTCTCCAAGGAACTGAAACTAACAATAGATCAATGAAAGTATTGTGTATCATAATTACTTCGACTCAAACAGCTCCCATAAGTGGCCTTCGTGATTAGAAAGGAGATCAATCTGAAAACAATAATAAAAGGACTGTATTAAATGCATCAAATTACTGGGGCATTTTCCCTCCTGTTGAAGAATGTACATAATCATTTACATGCGCTGGTACCGCAAGTATTGTCATATTTATATACACACATTTATATGCAATGTATGTTTCACATGATATATTATATGGATGTAAGAGCACAATAGAGTATAAATATAGTTCTGTCAATATATAAAATGTACAGTTAAGTTTACACTGGTTGTAAACACATGATATATTCTTACATGTAGTCGATCAATTAGAATGAGTTATTAAAAGAAAAGAAAATAGTCACAATTTATGCCATGGCTTGCGCTTAAGTTTGAATCCAAGAATATATGTTTAATTTAAAAAAAAAATGTATTACATTCTTTTCGATAGGGAGTCGTGGACTCTGATGTTTCATTTTGTGGATTGTGTTTATAAATGTACCGTTGTAAAACTCCAGTTGTACATTAGCATAATATGAGTGGATGCAGCACGCGTAACATCACTTTGTGTGCAATGTTAGAAACTCCTGTTGAATAATTAAGATGAAAAATCCTACAATATACAATCGATTCGTTCTCAAGCCGCAGCCCCCCCCCCCCTACACACACACTACCACCCCCACCCTACATCCATCCCTTGTTCTTCCTCTTGCTCCACCTACTACTCTTCCAACTCCTCCTTCTCTTTATTTTTCTCAATTTCTTCCCTCTTCTTCTTTTCTTTTTCGTCTACCTTACCTCTTTCTCAATCAAGACCTTCATAAAGGATTTTTAGTTACGCGAACGAAATTGAAAAGGGACCCTTTAATATCTTGTCCACGTAACAATAAGTCATGTTCGTAGTCATTAATGTTAGTGTAGCAACATAGCACAGTGACTAAAATAAAATTACGCCATCTAGCGTTGTATTTCAGAGATTTGCAATAACAAGTTTATAATAATGGTAGTAGTCAATATAAATACTATAGCAGATTCAATTTTTAACAGTTGTAGTGATAATAAGCAAAGTAATCATACCCAGTAGCTGAAAATTAATTATAAGATAAAAAAAAATATTGATACTACAACCTCAGAAAAGATCAAAAACATAATTTAATGAAAGGAATAAATCAAATGTACTGTAGCTAATCGATGAACTTTTATCACTAAAGGTGTAAGTTTATATGTAATATATGATTTTGGAAAGCATTATATTTCGTCATGTTATGTTCAATGAATCTACGTTTTCTTATTTTATTGATGCAATCTTTCAGAACACGGGTATCGTATTTCAGTGCTGTATTATTTACCATTGCAAGTGCAGTCTTATATAATAAACACGACGTCACGAAGTGTACCGAATTCTGTGTTCTTTTTAGACTTGTGGAAACGAATGAATTTCCTGATATTTCATAAGGTGCACTTTGGTTTCCAGATTGACATCTGGCAAAAAGGAAAAAAAATAGGAGATAAAAAGAAGAGAGAGAAAGAGAGGGAGGGGGGGAGGGAGAGAGAGAGAGAGGGAGAGAGGGAGAGAGAGAGAGAGAGAGAGAGAGAGTTGACTGTGGGTAGACGGTGACATATTTACGGATGTGCATGCGTGTCTGAGTGTCCTAATGCTGCTCCTTGTACTACTTCTTCTACTTCTTCAGCCCCCGCCCCATACACACAAACATACACACTCACACATACACTTCTCCCGCCCCCCCCCCCCCTTTCTCTCTCTCTCTCTATTTTCTTTCTATCGTCCCATCTCCATGATCTCTGTTTCATGATTCTATGTCTTTCACATCAGCCTTTCTCTCACTACATCTACATTTCCCTTTCCTTTTCTCCACCCCCCCCCCTTTTGGACCCCCCCCCCCCTCTCTCTCTCTCTCTCTCACTCTCTCTCTCTCTCTTTCTCTCTCTATCATCTTTCTCTCGTCCCATGTCTGTTTCAATATTCCATGTCTTTCACATCTCTCTTTCTCCCACGACATCCACTGAATCTGCATTCTCTCCCCCCCCCCCTCTCCCCCCCCTCTCCCTCTCTCTCTCTCTCTCTCTCTCTCTCTCTCTCTCTGTCTCTGTCTCTCCTCTCTCTCTCTCTCTCTCTCTCTCTCTCTCTCTCTCTCTCTCTCTCTCTCATTCTCTCTCCATACCTTTCCTAACGCTCTTCTTCTAATCCTTTTACATGTACAATGAAGGAACACCATACAAACATTGCATTTTACAATTTAATAAGATTAGGATATCCTCGAATTTTTATTCTTAATTTTATTGAATTTGATTCGAAATATTTCATTCCAATTTTATAATAATCGGATAGTTACATTTCAGTTATTTTCTATGCTTCCCCTCATCTGTAACATATATTTTAGGTACATGGGAATATATGCGTGTATCAAGGAGAACAATCTGAAGATCAATATTAGAAGTAACACATCACCTAGAAAGGAAGAGTGAATGGAAAGCGGATGAAGGATGAACGGGTTTGGAGAAAGATCTCGCATGGATAGGAGGGGTGTCTTTTTTATTACAATTTCTTTCTTTCTTTCGAACATTGATTTCATATTTGATCTTGATTGATTACTCAAGATCAAATATGAAATTAATGTTCGAATTACATTTATAAAACAGGGTCGGTTACTCCCTTTATATATCCCTAAAAAATTACATGTTAAGGTCATGATGACGTAATCTAGGTGTTTTATATTTGCGGGATTTTTTTTTAGAAAGTACAAAAAATCGATCAGTTTAAAACATACAAAATCATTATTCACATGAAGTATTCAAAGCTCCAAATACACAAAATATTGCTTCTTTCTATGACCATGGCAACAGTAATTTGCTTTCGACCCTAAACACAATCATGACAATGACCATGATTACATTTTGTCTATACGCACTCATCAAATTCCGAAAACCTGTTTTTTTTTTTTTTTTTAGATGGATAGTTAATGTACGTGTCAGTTTCATCACTATATTTGAAGCTCAGAATGACTGGATGATCTCTCAGACTCCTTTTGTAGATCTTGCAGTTGGTCTTGAAGCATGAGATCGTTAAATCTGACGATGTCGTCACTGTATCGCGAACTCTGGCGTAGGACCTCACTCGTTCGTTTTGGGCGTCTCTGCGTATCCTTTGGACTTCGACTACTACTCGATTCAGACGATACCTGTAGGTTTGGAGTGGATCGAACTTTCGGGAGGCCCAACGGATTCGAACTAAGGTCATTGCCATAGTGACAAGAGTACGTATCAACTTCTTCGTGCTCGATCTCTTCTGGAACAAATCGGTTCTCCCGAAGCGAGAAGACGAACGATGGCGAAGCCGGCCGATCGCGCTTGGATAAGCTCGGATGTGGTTCGGATAATTTACACTGGCGCACTGTGCTTACCAACGATCCGTCCTCGTGCGTCATATCCTGTCTGTCGACGTATTCGATCACCTGTACGTGGATACAGACATGTCCATTTCCGGTCGGTTCAGCTATATTGTCCCCTGGTATACGCATACTACTGTCGTGGAGTGAGTCAGTGCGTGAGCGCGGCAGATGAATATCGCTTGGTGCTACGTCCGTGTCGGTCATCTTGAAGACGAATTCTCCTTTGGTTTGTTCCGATGACTTCCCCGAGGTTACATCATGGGGATGAGGACTATTGGTGAAGTCGTTGTGGAGAATCAACGATAGATCACGTGAGTGCAGCCTGATGACGTTGGGACTACCCGTCGCAGAGGGCAGGCTTTCGCACTGCAGGGAATCCATATCGATACCGCTATCGGACAGCTGTTGCTCCAACACCTTCCTTCTTGAGAGTTCGACAGCATCCGGAGATGTTCTTGTGAATGTGGGCGGTTCCCTCATCGGAGATGGTACATCAAAGAGGCCAGGGCTGTCGTGTTCAGGCACATGTACGGTCGTGGTCGCTTGTTGCAGAACTTGCGCGTCCGCGATGTCCATCGCGAGCGGAATCTCAGCTTGTACAGATTTATGATTGCCAACGTTCTGCGCAGCTTCTCTGTCCACCTCTTCTTCTCCTTGCGTAGAGGGCGTCCTGTCTCGCTCATGATTCTTCCTGTAGCGGTGTTCGATGGCACCCTCTCGCAGCTTTGTTGCATCTTTGTCACCGTCTATCGCCGGTGAAATGGTCACGGCGTCACTGACTGTGTATACGTGGTGGTTGCGATAATTCGGGCGCCGCTTTTTGGTCTTCCTGTTGCTGTACTGGCGCCGGATCAGTCCCGGACTCTCCCACTCATCCAGGGCCATGCGGTGTGAGATCCGCTGCATCTCACTTCCTGTGGGGTAGGCATGGAAATAGGGAGAGAGAGGTAGAGAAAGGGTGGGAGAGGAGGGAAGGGGAAAAAGACCGGGAAGGAGAAAGGGGGATATGGAGGAGACAGTGAACAGTGTAAATGATTAGGTAACATTGATTCGTTTCTGTTTTCATGACCTATAGCTAGCATTAACCACTCTAAGGAAACCATCCTTCCTATACATTCTGTAAGATCAAGCAGGACATGTTTAAAGTGAAGTCAATTCCAGTATGCATACGACATCTCCATTGCCAAGCCTTTTCGATTAAAATGTGTTTCATACTATACAAGGTTTTTTCATGATCACAATGATAATCAATTTTAATGACGGATTGCCTTTGTCACTTAAAGCTGTGTCAGGTAATATTTTGCTATACTCAGGATATTCCCGTCAGATATGGCAGCATTGATCATTGGGCTACTTACCAGACAGGCCAAGTGGTTTCCTAGCCCACCATTCCACGCCGCACACCTTGAGCGGCCCGGCGAACACACGTTGGTAGCCAACCCGGTAAGTCTTGGAAAAAGTGGCGTACACCAGCGGGTTCAAGATGGATCCGGCTAGAACCAGTCGGATAATGACGTAATCCAGAACAGGAAGGGAATCCCCCGTTATGAGTTCGTACGCCATGGATGCCTGGATTTGAAGATATATAAAACACGGGAACCGTTAACAAAAGTTTTGTATTTCATAGTATCATTTGAAGTATATGTATAACATTTAAGTCATGTTAGCTATCGAATAATAGAAAAGTTCATTATACGCTGTAAAGTGATCGGCACGATTTTGCGCAACTACTGAACAATCTAATGAGCTACGATATCTGCACAGTGCACACCCTGTGAAATATTTCCCAACAACTGTACTAGGAGCCAGTTTGCTCAGTGAGGCAGTGAAATTTCCAAAAATCTTGAACGTGTATGGTTGAAACAGTTATAAGAACAATATATTGATGCCAAATACGTTCCAGCCTGCTTTTAACTGTAATAATTATTTAAAAACACAATGTCGATTTCATCTGAACATGGCAAACAGATATTGTCGCAAGATGGCGATATTTCATCTTAGGATAAAAGATAAATTGACTTCTCTGTTGAAAAACAAGTAATGATTGTGTCCACGTAATAATTACAGTACAGCGAACAATTGAAATCACACGCTTTTGTGATACTGTGATGAAATATAATCAATGATTTTGTGACAGCATCAGATGATTAATTTGCGCCACCTTGAGCATGTTAAGGAAGTCTTAAGTTTAGTAGACGGTCTAACTTCAACCACGCTCGTGAATACAGGCCGAAGTCACAAGGAACTTACTGACACAATATCAGGATTCAATGCAGAAACCACACACCATCATGAACTACCCTTCGAAATCAGGTTAGCGATGATGAGTTCCTTGTAGGTTTTTTTTTCATCCTCAAGCCGTTGATTTACCCTGGTAACATGAAGGGTGACGAGTATCTATTGAATTTCTGAGTAACATGACAAGAAGTGGTTTCTTCGTCTTCAGTGATACATGCCACTGGTGTCTCAAATGTGACACCCAAAGCGTAAGGAGAAAGGTCGATATTTGCCTCAACCCCAAAACACGCTATATGTGGTATAATCATTTTGTTGACACCTGAAAATCAATGAGTGTTTCAAAGATAAATCATTTACACCACGCAATGCATGTGCAGTGAGGTTTCTCACCTGTTCTCGACAATGGACATTTAACCCTTAGCGTGCCAGTCAAACTGACTCTCTATGAGTTTGTGTGTAGTACTTGTGTAGCAATTCACCAATGGCACATAAAACATTAAACAGCGCGGGTAGTACAATTATTGATTATTATTTGCTTTTTCACACCTTGCTGTAATCACGAAAGGTTACGGGATTCAATGACAATGTGTTTATCACATGTAGGTCCCATATACATGGAGAAGAACACGCAAAAAGGCCAATAAATTTGGAAAGACACAAGGCTAAATACACAACTTTATGATTTTCAAAAGGAGCTAAGTTCAGTTTATAAAATTTAGAGACAAACCGATTTATTGATCTGACTCTGGCAGACGCATGTTGATCACGCTGGAAACTGGACTAAAAACGTGAAAATAGTGGTTCATGGTCTTGCTCGTTTATCAGTCTCATTATTTCTCGACTTGAAGCTTTATCATGCTCCTCACTGTGCTCGATACTAATGAATATTCAGGGAATAGAATTTATCTCTTTTGTTAAAAAGCTCTTCATATGCAAGGCACTACATCGCAACGTAATATAGTGTAGCGCAATACAACGTATTTTTATTGTTATTTACTGTAATATAATGCCATATACGGTGGGACGGGTTTCACATTACATACGGCCCCGTCGTACAAAGTGTGGCGATTAATGGAAATCGATCGCAAGTCCAATCTTCTGCGTATAATGTATAGTGTGTAGTGTATTTATATTAATCCAAGCCAAGTTGTAATCAATTGCATTTTTTTTATATGTATAATACAGGACCAAGAGTCTAAAAGTAGAGTAAGAGGAGAGATTTCAAGTCACGCCGCGATGATTTGATTAAAAAAAAGCCAAGGTGGGCGGGTAAGTAACCCTCAATCAGTCACGTATCTCTCTCTCTCCCTTATTAAGTCAACAGGATACTGCCCATCCTTAAGAACCCAAAGACCGCCTTGTCATCCCCTTGAGCATTTATTTCAGTAAAACGAACCAACAACACAGATAGGGTCACCGAAATGGCCAACCGGGATTGTATTTTTTACTTATACGTGTATATAATTGCGAGTACTTGTATGTTTTTTAATCTATACTTCAAGTAACACACATATACACGCACACACGCGCACACATATGAACCTACACTCACGCACGCACACACGCAGACACATACTTTTCCCCTTTTTATTTCTCCTTTAAAAAAATACATGAGGATAATATCCGTTAAACACACACAACTATATTATTACAAACAGATACATAGCAATCACTCTGTTCCCCCCTCGGCACCAACACCCCTCCAACAACCCCCCCCCCCCCCCCGCTTCTGTTTCTCTCTACGCATCGCTATCTGTTCATGAACCTGCTTCCATATTCCACCCCCACCCCACCCTTCCCTCCCCTCCCCTCCCCATCACCCCATCCTATGGTCTCTCCACCCTCCCGTTTTACCCCTCTTTACATGAGCTTTGGCATGCCGGGATTACCGTCGGACATGCTGTATACAATGAGCTTTCCTCGTCTATAAACAATGTTTTTGAGTGATGCGCCGTTTTCACCCCGTACCTGTTAGGTACCCCATTGTGTTCTGCTCGAAAGGAATACACACAATTCTTATGTATGCCGTCTAGTTTGTTTTCTGGTTGATTTGTCCCTGTACATCTATATGGCAGTCAGTAAAAATAACTATTTTAGCCATTCTCATTGTGTAAACAAAATAAAACGAGGAAAATGTAAAAAAACAAACAAAAGAAAACAAGATTTCAAATTGCACATTTAAATATTGAAACCATAAACATTTCTTCCTTTCCTTATATACTTTTTAACTGGACAAAATTGTGCAAGGCCTTTGTAAGGATTTCCTTTTGCCTTGGTTCGAGACAGTGAAATAATTATGGCCTCCTTCTTTCTTGATCTAGTGCTGTAGCAATTACGACTATGATTCTGAAGGAAAAATTACCGCCTAATTCCTCTCTCTTCTTTTCATGTCGTGGAGAGGAAGACAGAGAGAGAGAGAGAGAGAGGGGTACAGAGAGAGGGGGAGAGAAGAAAAAAAAAGTTATAAGAGAAAAATTCATCAACTTGTAATTTTTGTCCCACTTCACCGCGGTCTTCCCTACTTATCATGTGGACAATTTCAATAAACCATCGTGATTCCGATGACAAACACAATGGCATTGAATCAATAGTAATGTTTCATGTTGTTTTATTTGGCGTCATATATAGGTATTCCATGTTAATTACAATGCTGGCGTTAAACATATGTTTATAATGCAGGCCTGATATTTCAGCACTTTACGGTGACAAATCATTGCTATGCAAATGAGGAAAATGATGTACTAAACATGCTAAACAACGAGTTTCATGTGTGAAGACAAAAAAAAAACCCACAAGGCTCGCAAAAATCGATAATGATACCACAGCCAAGTCACATAGGCTACTTTCCTTTCACTTGTAATCTTTAGTTACCGCTTTAAGTGCACATGCTTAGTTGTGGTTACAAACGTGCACCATATATCAGCAGACTGCGCCGTCTAGACTCCAGGCTGTAACACGTGCAACCTATAGTATGACATAGGCGATATCGAGATAAAAGGAGCTGAAAAGCAGCACTCACAGGGAAATTAAGATGATTAGCTGCTCCTCAAAGTGCTCAAAATGTACAACAAAATTTTACGAACTTAAAACAAGCGAACGATAAAGCCGGTTTATCAGTGCGATTTCTTTTCAAGCAAAATCAGAAATGCAGACGTGATAGAGCTGTATAACATATCCAAGGATAAGTGAAAACAAATCAACAAAAGAGAGGGTGTGTGAGAAATAGATAGATGGGGAGAAAAGGAGGGCATATAGCAAAATTAACCACATGAATTGAATCATACATAGTAGACTTAGGAATACGATAATGTGTCGCAAGTGGTAATTTGATTACTTTTTATGTTCCCGCCCAATAAAGATGGTACGTAACTGATGCGGCATATTGCTTGTAAGGAACACAATCAGTGATTATATCATTTGAAGTGTTTTAAACATCAACGTTGACCAAATTGTCCTTTTACAATTGTAAAGAACATTACATGCCTTACAAATCATTGTAAGAGCATCTCTTACAACAATTTCATAAATACTCAAAACACAATGAACGACCTCCTTTAAGATATAGGTTGAGTTTTCACCAAAGAACAAACAAACACGCTTTTACGCCTCTGGCAAAAATACACACACCCAACTTTCAAGAAAACGTCTCCTGGAGGAGAATCGTTATATTCCTCGACAAAGCACACATAGAAGAATCATGACAAGAGATAGGATGAGAGTCGGCCACTGCGATGATGAAATGATGAGGCACGCCTGACAAATTTTCTATCAGAGGAATTTAATTTCGGAAGGGCTCGTTTCGGTGCCTTAAGGTGGCGTTTTTCACTAGTGCAATGTCTTGGATATGATTTAATTAAGTGGGCTGGGCTCTTTTTTTTTTCCAGAGACGAGTCATTCCTGAAAAATGATAACGGTTTGCCGTGTGTAGTCTGCGCGGCGCTAGCCGGTTGGCACAAACCACACCTAATAATCGTGGGGTGGGAGGTGGGGGCGGGTCTCATTTCTTTTTGCGGTGAAGCTTTTGTTTGTCTGTTGCCACGTAGCATTCCCCCACACGTTTTTTTTTTTTTTTATCTTTTAACCGCCCTTACAAAAATGTCATATTCCATGTAATATGTATTCATTCCTTTCCAACGAAACCATGTCGGTTTAACGTACTTTAATGATGAGCGATTGGGGGAGCGGGAGCGAGGTAATTTTCACCCTGTGTGTTTAATGTCCGGACGGAGACCATGTAGTCAGTGGAATGGATTATGTTGTTGTTAATTCTTTTTAATCGAATCCCCTCAAGACAAGCTATCGTATACAAAGTGTTATATTTCAGTAGTTTATTGAGGTCGGCGTTTTAATGTAACCCCCTGCAATTTTGATTACCCAAGTATATCTAATGTTGAGCCATTTCGTTATAGTTTTATCACTGGAACTAGCATAATCATGATAATTGGCATATAGAGAGCTAATCACGTGCAATATTGTGCAGTTAGAATGCTCCAATTACGGTAATAGTCTTGTAACCATGGTTTCCACGATGTGTGACACCGCAACGGTGCTGGTAGATAAATATTTCAGTGAAACGTATATATTGCACTCGCAAAATAACATTTCTAGGTTTAATGGGGGAAGGGGGGGAGATTGTATGGAAATAATAGAGTGTTCATCATTCTCTTGACGCCAGTGATGATAATAAGGGGTAGCCTGTATTTTCCCCTTTTTTATTAATGTAAGATCGTTAGAAACATACTTATTTTTAAGCAGTAGTGACTTTAGTAGCATCAGTGTAAAATAAGTAGTAGTAGTGTAACTGAGCCCCAGCTAAGCATGACAATTGCTTGTATGATTTGCAATGCCACTTTTACTCAGCATAATTCTGACAATATGATTGACTATATCACATTTGAATCATTAAGAGTAATGTGAGGTAGATGAACTAGTTAGTGTTACAGTATTAGTTGTTATTATAACATTAGAAAAGTCATGTTATACTTATGTTATTACTGATAATAGGTGTAATGATCGAAGAAGTACAAGTAGCAGTAGCAGTAGTAGTAACAGTAGAAGCACGAAGAGAAGGAAGAGGAGGAAGAGGAGTAGTCATGGTAGTAGTTGAAGCAATTGAAGGAAAAGTAGTATAGTCAGTATAGTTAGTACTAGCATAATAGCAATCACCTTTTAACGATTCGAATATTGAAAGATACAAGGTTGAAAAGCACAATCAATCATAATAAATAACAGTTAAAGGGATAGCTCATCCTGAAATTAAATTGGTTTTAATAAAAGCAGACACGTGAAAGAAACATGAGTGAAGGTTTCATGAAAAACCGTCAGAGCATAAGAAAGTTATGATCTTTTAAGGTTTTGATTTTGCGACGTCACGTGCGAGATGCTCTTCCCATTTGTTGTGTACATTTTTAGAGGACAATGTGCATTTTCTAAAAAAAAAAAAAAGAATGCATGATTTTACCAGTGCATTTCATACATCATTAGAAATACGTTTTTACACACATGTGAAAAAATAATTCCGTTGTCAAAAACAGAGAGCATCCCGCACGTGACGTCACAAACTTTAAATTTCATAACTTTCTTATCCTTTGACGGATTTTCGTCAAACTTTCACTGATATTTTTCTACTTGAATTAAAACCATTTTATCTTCAGGGTGAACTATCCCTTTAACTCATCATACGTGATTTCTCAACAAGCACGTGCAATACACCGCACCTCAATGCGCCTCATCTGGTATTGTTGTAATGATCAATAGATCAATTTTCAGCAAGAGGTTTGGAAAATCAGACAAATTGAATGAATACTATGTGTCTTTTTTCAATCTCTCACACCGACCTCTCTCTCTATCTATTTATCTATTTATCTATCTACGCTGTAGACCGAGTAATGAAGCAAACATCAATCAATGCCAAATCATTTAAGTGGCAAAATATTTCGATACAATGCACGTTTGTTATGCCTCATCGGCGCTGACAAGCTACACCTTTTAGTATTATTGTGGAAATTTACTTATATTTTGTTTTTTTCACCGGAAAAACTGTTGACCGCCAATGCATGCTCTTCAGGTCAAGGAATTATTATGCACTGTCCTTCACTTTAGCAAGCTGCACCCTACATCTTTAGAAATATACAGATATATATCAAGGAACTTGCATTGTTTCATTGGCAAATCATCTCATCAAAAAATTGTTTCGAAACTCTTTTCGCGATCTAACTGACCGGAACTCAAATACTGCAAGCATGGCAGACCGAAATCTTCACCACGTATGTCGTTGCAGTAATTTTTTAGCAAGGCATCGCACTCACCCCACCTGGTTTCCAAGAGTCTCCTACTCTGCTTAATACAGTATGTAACCGTCTGTTATGATCGATATGTGTATACTACCTACTCTGACCTACTCTGTGTCCGTATGTCTATTGAGGTTTTTTTTTTATCGGCCCTTTCTCCCCAATTCTTCTTTTGGAGCACTATCAACATGGCGCAAACTTAAAATGATAAAATTGCGTGTATACTAATCAAACTTACAATATTTGATTCTTCTTGCTGTCCGTTATATTGTTGTTGTCACTATTTTGTCTATTTATGCGTGAATTTGGTGTATGTGTGTGTGTATGTATGTGTGTGTGTATGTATGTGTGTGTGCGTGTGTGTATATACATGTCTTTCTCTTCATATCCTATTTCTTTCAATCTTTCTCAATTCATCTCTCTATTTCGGTCTCCTTCTTCCCCTTAATCTCTCATCATTTTCCTTTCTTTTTGTTGCGTCTCTCTCCACGAAAAGCAAAAGGCACAATTAATAATCGCAGACACCCAGTGGCGTGTTTGTGATATCAACATATCGATACCCGATCTCGAGGTAATGCCAAAGACCGGTATCGGATGTCCCAAAGAGGAGGATGGAGTAGTGGATATACTGCGGCTGATTTCTCATCGGTTCTCGATGATGAATGACACATCAAACTCACTAGTAAACTATCTCACCCCGAACACGGCTAAAAAATGTGACGTTTTCCTTCTTCCAGTTGCTAATCTTATTGGATATTAAGCATAATTGAGTAATGGCTGTAAGTAACTCATGAATCTCCTTGTTCCTATCAGTCACACCACTTTTATTACAGCAAAGTAAGGAAGATCAAACAAAACTATTATTATGTACTTATTAATCTACATAGGCTTTCTTTGCTACAAGGTAGACCTATTCAAAGTCACTCTTTGAGCCTATTGCCAAGGCCTTCAATTATCAATAAATCCATATTGAACACGAAAATGAATAATGGAGTACAATAAATAAAAGAAACGCTTGTAAACAATATGAAAGTTTAAACTTTGCACATATTTGAGGCTGTAAAAGGAGGTTTTGTAAGATTCTGAACGACGGGACAGTAAACATAATATCGGTACTGAATCAAATATTTTTTTTTAGCTTTAGGGATAAGAAAAGTATAACTGGCTTTCTACACAAATTCCGTACAGATTAAGGGAGAGCTACATCACGTGTTTGTGTCAAGTGCCTAGTACTCAGGATTGCACGACACTATCTAGGTCAATCTGGATGACGCAAACTGCCATTGTATAATGAAAGCGTTACCATGACAAAAAAAATACACTTTCCGCATCACGAGGTTCTAGAAAACAATAGTTTTGGCGCGACGAATGTGTTTTTCGTGTGTGTGTATTAGAAATACATTTTTTGATACAATGTCACGCATCACAGTATAAGACATTATCTAGTAATCATTGTTTGAAGCCATTGTAAAGACATACAGACAAACCCGCTTTACAATCCACCTGTATAGAAAGACCACTTGCTCATAAAGACCACATTATTTTCTCGTCTTCTTTGAATGGTCTTTCTATATAAATGATAGGCCTACTGGTCTAATCGTATCGATATCTAATCATTTATTGCAAATACATTGATGGTATCATACTTTAATCCATTAAGGAATACCCCCTTTTTTTGCAAGAAACATTTCAATTTAGACAATTAAATACATGTAGCTCATACCCCATGCTCTAAAACAAAAAATGAGCTTCGAAACATGCGTGCCTATTTTACTGACAAAATACCTTCAAAATGTAGATGCTACCTGACTGCAAGTTTAAGTGGTGCATGTACTTTGTAAGAGTGACTTGGAAAGATGGTTTTGACGGTTGACTGGAGATAAATGAGGATTACTTGGGTAAACCATGTAAGCAGCCTGATTACCTAGTTAGCAGACCAAGGGGCTGTTTACCACGAAGCGGAGCTGATACAACGAGCCCAGGAAAGAGAGTTGTGGCAACTAAGAATTGCCTACTTCGCAGGAAGTGACACTTGACTTTTCCCAAAATACTGTTACTCATAAAAAAGATATCGCAATATAGCAATAAAGAAATGGTACAGAGGGTTGATCAAAATAAATTTTGGTGAGAGTGCAGTTATAGCGCAGTTCATGTTTATACCATGTATACCACCAGATGTTATCTACAGGCGCAACAAAGTATCTTCTTTCAGTTGATTGTATGAATGTAAGAGCGCAGTAGTACAGCACGCTGGATATCCCGAGAAATGTAGCTATCGACAGGCGTAATTACGCATTTTCATCCAGGCACGACCATTGTCCGTGCAGGTCACGTGCGCGGATCCTATGTGCGTTTTCTCATCCCACAAACACGGACAAAGGAACCTGGGACAGTGACAAGATAAAGATGAACCCGCATCTCCCAGGGAGTACTTGAGTGCCCTTGAAGATGTGGCTGAAGTAATTACTGTCTCTCCACGCGGAGAGATATTAAAATCCCGAAGGGAAATTCAGCTGAAGATATTGACTTTCTAGAGCATGCTGTCACGGCTTTTAAACGCGTCTACAAATAACGAAAGAATGCCGTTGTCGGTGTCAAAATCGATCCCCCTATCTGGAGAGAGGGAGAAGGGACGGGAGGAATTTTTTTACTCTTCACACCAATAGTCTCAGCATACCTCCGTGTGTGACTTACAAGAGAAAAAAAAACCCGATACCGGTTAGCAATATTTTTAGGGCTGATGATTTGAAAGAAAAAAGGGAAGTAAGAAACTATGCGAAATTATAACATTTGAAGAAGCAAGAGCGATATAAAGAAATGTAAACATATCACGAGAGAAGGGAAAATAAACTGAGATAAATTAAGAAAGAATGATAGATAGAGAGAAAGAAAGAGAAAGAAAGAGAGAGAGGGGGAGGTATGGAATTGAAATATTACACTCGTAGATAATTAATTGTTGCGTATATAATATGTGCATCGTTAGCCATCGGTACACGGCTGGTAAATGCTTTTACAAATATATACAATTAGACATAGGCAGGAGTCAAACAGAGGTGGAAAAACAAATTACTGCAAATGCAATTAAGGTATAATCGGAGAAACAGCGAATAATGGGGAGCAACAGAACACAATTGAGTGGATAGTGTAACGTACACTGGTAAACGTAGGTAAACCACTATATGCCACTGCATTAATAGAAGGGGCGTTCAAACCAACGTATCAATCAATATACAGCAATTAGCTCACAATTTGTGAATAAAACTAGAGGCCATTGAGTCCATTTTGTTCGCGATGGAAGATGCGCATTGAGCAGTTGAGAAAAAAAAATTGTATCTCGAGAGAACAATTGGCACAATAAAACGACTGTTATATACATGGAAAATATTGTCATAAAAATGATAATTTCGATCGAAAGAGAAGAAAGCGTGCATCGTAACCTTGATAGATATTGGCACTTCTGTTCGATTATTCAACAATCATCCATTTTACAATGGTTTGTTTCATATGAATAACTATATAGAGAGCAGTGCGCTGATTATAAGGTTAGCAATTTTATCAATAACAATTTTCACTTCATTGTGATATTTATTGTGATATTATGCTGTCACAGAATGACAACCAAGAACAGGAAAGCGAAGAAGGGAGCGACAAAAGAGAAGGTGGAAAGACGAAATATCATCATACACAAACACAGCAACATGGGACAGAATGACAGCAAATAGAAGTGAATGGAAACTGATTGAGGAGGGCTTCATCCAACAATGGTTGAACAATGATGATGATGATTGTGATACTTGTAAGTGTGATATTAAAAGTCAGAAAGTATTATGATAAAATCACTATGGTAACCATTGAACAGTCAGTCATGTAATAATAATGGTAACGATTGATTTGATAGAAGCTTGCGTGTATGCAAACTGCCTTGCCTGCTTCGAACATTAGCAATCGTGTCTTCCCTTGCATATATTTGTAAGCTGTAATTATAATGTTTTGGTACTATTCTTACATGTCAACAAGGTCAGCACCTTGAATGGATATGAAAGTGCTTTGTTGTCTCCCTCCGTTTCCCCAATTATTTTGTTTCCAATTAGTGTCGTATTTTTTTTTTAAATTAGCCTTTACCTTTAATGCAAAATATGAGATGAGTAATAGTTATCATAAACAGATGGTTGTTGACAACCATTCGCTCTGAATAAAGGTCAATCTACTCACACGGATTCCAGCAATTATGAGCTGAAGATTACTGATGGGCGTGATTCACTGCGTCATTACAATTCAAGGGCATTATGCATACCGTATGATAGAATAGGATCGTTCTAAACGCAATACACATAATCCGTAAAACATATACATAATATTACTATATATATATATATATTGTATATTAGTTTTGCCGTAAAAATACACCTGTTAGATAACACGAACAAGTATAATATCATATAGTGTATTAGTATAGTATATATAAGATGGGATCATTCTAAAAGCAATACACATAATCAGTACAAGGTATTTGCATGATATGTATATCATTATTACAGTGAAAGTACACATGTTAGATAACATGAACAAGTACGATATCAAGTATAGTACTGGTATAGCATGTGACAATTCTAAGAGCAGTTCACGTAAGTATGAAATTATGTTTCATAATGTTTATGTCATTTTTATTTTACTTATGACATCAGGTTAGGAGTGAATTACATCTACCAATAACATCAAACTCTGACATGCTAACCACATTCATCTGTGTGTTTCATTTCTGTCAAATAACTAGGTTAGTTTTGGCAGTATTACAAATGTGGTTAGGGTTAGGGTTAGAGTTAGGATTAGGGTTATGCCATTAAAATGTACATTTACGACAAACCAAAAACCATTCTGTGCACTTTTTATTTTAAAGATCCTACATATCATATTCCATAAGACCATTAGTTCCTCAAAACAAGGATGTCCGTATCACAAAAGATAATGAAACGGCGTGTTGCCACAAATGAATAGGCCTCCATCTTCAGTGATCTTGAGCTAACGTAATTCGGGGATCTCCTGTCTCTACATATGCCGCTGGTAATATGTAACATTTCTTGAAGAGTGCAATCTTATAAACATTTATGCATTTTAGTGGAGGCATAATAATAATAACTAATTTTTTACACGAACCTTGAATTTTACTTATATACTTCTTATTTTTTGTAAAATTATCATTTGCTGCTTGTTTTTTTTTTCCTTCTTCCTCTCATTTTTCTCACTCTCCTTTCCCTTTCCTCCCCTCGATCTTCTCTTCCCCCGGCTCTTTCCCCCTCCTCCCAAACCGCGGACATTAGCAAATGGGTCATCTTCATTCCTCGAAGGTGTAATCAAAAAGAGTGTTCGTTCTATGCGTTGTAGAAAGATGGCGAAGGTAAATACAAGAGCTGATCCTGACTAGCATAGAAAGTGTTATATATTCATAGATACATATTCCATTTACAGGTTTATACAATAATCCCTCACAATGTCTAGGTCACGGGAATAATCCTAACAATCCACTTACAAAGTAGGTTAACAGATTAGCCTACTCTATCTTGATTACCATTATTAATAAGACTTCAAATTGAATTGTGGTGCGGTGGGCGGTGGGTTTCAAATGTTAATGCAATTAAGTTTTTACTATGGAGACATGTAATTGAAGATAGCAGCTACTTTTCTTTCATGACGGACTATCGAGGCTTCTTCTGGACGTCATATTATGTGGCATACTGTTATTCATCGAGAATAAAACCCGGTCCACACCATGAGATACGATGACAACCCGACGCGACCCGGATAAGGGATGTTTTCGAATCTACCACAAATACAATGTAAAATATGTGTCTAGTTATCATATCATGTGCCTGCCTGAAGAACGTCGCTACGTTACGATGATTAAGTCCTATTAACTAATCGACAAATTATATCATAATGAGCATAAAACTGAACTGAATTGGAATTGTATTACTTTCTTGTTTAACTTCGTGAGCGCAATCCGTGGCGCCGAGTCAGGAAGCAGTGAAGGATTTGTACAATGTACAACTCGTTTACAGCATATCAAATGCGGCTAGACGAAAGTGCTTTGACATATTTCCATCTCCATTAAGTTTGCAGGAATACATTTAACTACAACATGTACAATACTCATGTTTTCAGGAATACATTTAACTACAATACTCATATTTTCATCTCCATTCAATTTGCAGGAATACATTTAACTACAATACTCATATTTTCATCTCCATTCAATTTGCAGGAATACATTTAACTACAATACTCATTATTTCCATCTCCATTCAGTTTGCAGGAATACATTTAAATACAATACTCATTACAAAAGATCGACAGGCCTCATTATTGTGCACATTTACTTGATCAAATGAAAAACAAATGGAGTCAGGAACAAAAGAGAGGAGGAGAAAGTTAATATCCTCGAAATAATGATGCGAAGATAATTTTTAAGACAGGGAAAGAGAGAGTATTCACAATAAAGGTTGAGAATTGAGGGGACAGTAAAATGGTGAGAAAAAAACAGACAGAGAAAAGGTGGGTGGATGCCTAACTGGAAGCACACCTTCTTACGGTTAAAGGAGAAATGCGGAGGAGGAGGGGGTGACGAAATAGATCTAAACGTTCGTGAGACGTACATTCTTGCAGTCTTCGAAACAAAGAGAGGAAAATTTCCTTTTGAAACGTCGTTCAGTGCTATTTTGAATCAACTCAATCTATGGTAAAGGAGACTTGGCAATTCGACTTAAGACATTTCTTCAAGTCCAATTATAACATTAGTGGAGCGCAAACTCCAGTAGTCAAATCATAAATAGAAAATGCCTGCAAGGAATTGGAACGTAAACACATAAATCTGAATTAACTCATCTTTTACTCGACTAACACTGCTATGCAAAATGTATGTGTTGTAAAAATGCATCACCACGCATAATGAGTTAACTTGAGATATATTGTGGGGGAAATGGCGGAAAGAGAAAGCCCGTGAGCTGAGACCCTCTTTCAGCGGCCAGCTGTCGACTCTTGTGCCCAGCAGGCCGGCGCAGCACCCAGGTTGAGTAGCAGAAAGCCGCCTCGCGTCAAACCTCAATGCCCACCGCACACGAGCCGAACAATCTCGATCGCGATCTGGCTAGAAGGAAAACATTGTCCATTTTATGTGGCGACATTCTACACATGCATTAGAGGCTATCATCTTTTTTAATCACTCTTTTTTAATCTAACATTGACATCAACATTAATCTAAAGGGAAACGTGATCTTATCCACTGACCTTTCTTACCCATCATATCAGCTGGCATTCATTAGTTGTTGCTTTGTCGGAAAATCATTCAGGCAAGCTTTAGTGGTCACCATAAGAACAACTATGGGTGCGTACGTATGGCTTCTCTTCTCAGATTAACTGTTACATAACAAATCGCAATCTCAATGAAATCGAGCTTATAATATAATGAAGCCTTCCAATGAAGCTGTTACCATCATCGTTGTTCAACTCTTGCGGCTGCTGCTTGCCAAGTTCTTCCACACAGCTTCCTGTCTCTTGCAGAAGGTTAATTGCGTTTGCATTCATAAATATGTAAAGGGAAGGATTGTCAGGCTTTGCCGCAGCTGGAAAACCTTTGTGCCAAAGTACCGGCGGTGTGCGGGAGCTGCAAACTTCTCCCGTGTAAATCTACCTGAAGATTTGAGAGGAGTTTCTTGTAGCACCCACCATCAAAAATTGTTTGTGCGTACGTACTTACAACCGCGCGTGTAGGAATGTGATCTACCAATGATGTGAACACAGTGTTATCAACTTTGAAATATAGAAGTTCTGAATGTATTTTGCTTTATACATCACATACCTTATGTGAACTGTACCCAGTTTATCAACCCTTTGTGGGCCAGGCAGAATGTCACGCGATGATATTTGTGTGTATTACTTGTGAATAAATACACATGTGGCACAAAACACAAAAACAAGTTAATAACCACACCACACTACGACCATCGCGGTGCTCGTCGCGTCGCGATTGAGTCGTACAGTGTGTGGTGTTCTTTACCATCCCGTTCTCGGTGCATGGGCCATGTACAATCAGCCCCTCGGTGCTTTTATCGATTCCCCGCTGGTGAAATACACACACATCTGGCGCTGTCCCGCATAGACCCTGCGATTCAAGGACGCGTATCAAAACGACATACCGATCTTAATATCAATACCATTTTTTTATGGTTTTTAACACTTTCTTTACCAGACGTTACACTGCACTGTATGGATGGTGTGTTTACCCGTGCAAAAATGTTTAAAATACGCATAAAGAGTTAAAGACAGCCAGTCCCTTTTTCAGATCACCACAAAACCATCGAAACATTGGCAAAACATATAGAGAAGTTTTAGCAAGCTCTATATTCACAGTTTGAAACTGATACGTAGTGTAAAATTCAAATAATGCACGTAAACAACGTCTGATTAATAGTCTTTACCTCAGACTCTTAGCAGTTTGTGTTGAAATATCTGCTTTATTGATTAATCTGTTTATTAAATTATAAAACGCATTATGAAAAAAATTGTTCTATGGAAGGAATCATCTCCAAAGTTTGGTAGTTACTCATAAAATTAGGATTTCACACACGCATAATAACCACATAGATACTGTAACAAAGACTAATACTTTTTTCGTGGTACGAAAAAAGTCGGTTTAAAATTTAACGGCTGAATTTTTTTACAATTACAGAAAGCTTCAACATGCTATATTCTTAGAAATGGTCTTGAATCACACTTTCTTCAATTTACGATTGTGATAGACGATTTCAAATTTTAAGCTTGCAAAAGGGACGGACAATCTTTAAGGTTTATCAATTTCTTTTGTTCTTTTTAGTACAATAGCGATGATAGCAAACCCCAATTTGGTGTTTTAACTGTTTATGTGCCATGTCTGTATATTTTGTTCAGCAGGAATGCACACAATCCAATATAACAGCATTTGTCTAGGTAAAAGGAAAGAGGGTTTTATTGGCGTTATTTTGCTTTTAAAAATGTGCTGTTTTACTCTAAAGTTGTGGTAATGAACATTCCAGAAACTGCTATTCTGGAAATCATGGCGATGTAAATGTTGGTTTTCCTTCTTAGAATAAAGTGTACGCCTGTCCGTTATTTTTGTCATTCAACCTTTCCTTTTCATTAATTTGTTAAGACGACCTTTCATCAAATGGGGCAATCTGTAGATCTAGTTCGAGGCCGGCGAGTCATACAACATAATACATGTACAAGGGTTGTGTCGGTCGTGAGTCTATGAGTTATTCATTCCATTTTAGCTCCCTTATTCATTAATTCTCTCTGTCTGCCTGTGTCACATAAACCTTTTGTTTACAGGTAATACGCTCAAATCCCACAGGGCAGCAATATTGTCTGGAACAGAAAGGATTAATCTATTGACCTAAGACGTCTCCTTCCTTAGCAACGTTTGTACAGTGGGGGAACTCCTAGGTTAAAGTTGAATTAAGAAGACGATCCCAAATAATGAGATATTTGCATTAATATCATCCTTATGACACTAGCTTACCTATGAGAGACCTTTTAACCCCCTAAAATAAGCTTAGAATATTAAATTTAGACGATTTATCCCTCACCATATTTTCTCTGATCGCTCCGGCGATGAGTACTCGAGACTATTGTTCGAGCACTGTGACGTCACGGACGGGATTTGGGTCACAGTGAGAAAGTAAACAAAGCGAGCAGTGCAGTATATTGTGTGCATAGACATACACGCTAGTACAATTATGAATGAATTTACTTTCACGTCAGAACTTTTCTTCTATTGTTATGGTTTTATGTGAATGATTTTTGAAAATAAATGAGAATTAAGCAATGTCATATAGTCAATGATGTGTCTCTAGTGTTCCAATATTTCTCATTTGAAGCGATTTTACTGCCTTGTCTTTCGACTTCAACACCGCGGATGAGAGACAAAATTGTAAATTCAATGTAATAATCAGTGCATCTGGCAATCAGTTGGTGATTATATGTGTGCGAGAACTTGTGAAACAGAAAATGCTCTACGCAGATATGTGGTCGTATTTATTCTCCAACGTATGTAAACACCCTCAAAATGATGCAATATACCTAAAGATTAATTTCAAGATAAATAATATAAAAGAAAGCCAACATGCACAAGTTTCTCGCGATCACGTCACAACATAAATATAGAGTACACGTGCGCTGGCTGCAAGCATGCACACACAACACACACGAGCGCCCATACGCATAGCATGCAGTATACTGGACAAGTTCAAGCAAGCAGCGCGCTCGAGTGTGTATGAGCTGGGTGGCGATGGCCGGATCTACTTTACGCTAGTATTCTCAAGTTGTAGAAAATAAGAAAATCAAGTGAAAATATTGACTAATAACTCATCGTTTGCAATCTTACTTCACAATTTAAGACTTGAAAACCGTTATTTATACTTTTTTCTACATAGGGAGAGTAAAGATTTGTATATATGATTTGTAATTGTTTGATATGGCTTCCTTTGAAAAACATTGGTAAAATCTTCTCTCTCTTTCTGCACTGATTTTTGTATTGATACCAGACACTGGATATTACCCAAATCCCGTCCGTGACGTCACGCTCAGCGTGTACCTATGCGTCCAAGGCTTATCGGGGACTCTAAACAGGCTAATTTATATCGACTTTCAAACCAGAATATTGAGCGTTCAAATGAGTTTTCTGATATGCTCTCTGTTTGAACAGCCTATATGAACTATATAAAGTGTGTATAACCAAAATTTACGGGAATTCGCGCCCTTCTTAATTCAACTTTAAGCGTGTTAAGGCCGGGGTTAAAAAGCTATACAAGAAAATGACAATGGCTGCGTCGGTTGTCTCTTAATAGCGGTCGTGCGGTTTCCTTAGAAACACACTTAACTGCAGACCAATGCGTGGGGCTGCCTGGCCGGATGGCTCACAGTCACGAGCCAGGCTGTTCACCCTCTTACCGTTCATGAAGAGAAGGACATGAGTTGTTATACGAAAGACAGTTTTCATCCTAGTAAGTGCTTCCCATTGTTTTCGGGGAAGGTTAAAACCTTAGACTTCTTTTGTGTGATACACGATAAGGATCACTTAATTGCTCGTCCGGTAAAATATTCGATTAATTATTTGAGAGTTTATTTTATTGAGTTTTCCAGAGTTTTTAAGGTAATATATACCTTCTACAGCTATATATGATATGGTTGTATCGTCTGGTAAAATGTTTAACTAATTAATTAGGCATTTTGTTCTTTAAAAGACTTTAAAGGCAATATGTCCATTTTGCAGTCAAAACATTTACAGCTGCGTGTATACATACCGTAACATATAGACTACAGTACTTACGGGACTCCCCTCGGAATATAATGTAGTAACAGGAAGGTGACTTTTTAATGGGTCAATCTTTACCTTCTAAATATCTAGATAGATTATTTCTTGTCGCGCCGTTTAATCTAATGCCTGCAGACCAATTCATTAAATAGATTTATTCAAACTTCACCATCTAGGACGATGCTGTTATCAGATTTTTTTATCAAGATTACATGGAGAACCTAATTTGACTTTGCATTTTAAATAGAAGCGGAGAATGAGGAGCGAATTACATTGTAGGTATTTTTGTTTGTATTTTTTTTCTTTTATATTCAAATGCTACACAACTGTTAAGTTTCATATTTCCCAAACTAGACTTGTACATGTGGTTCATGAAGATTTTGAAAGAACTTTGACTTTGTCCGCAAAACGTATAGGCCTACATGACCTTTATCAGATAACGCCACTCGATATCGGCACACGCTCCTTATTAAATATGATTATGATCAGTAGATTTTAAGTTTAAAAAAATCTTCTTATTACTGGTATACATTATGACCCACTTCATCAATAAAAAACAGCGCAATTGCGTATCGGTCAAGCAAACCGAAGACGACACGAGCCGATCAGTCGCACGACTCTGTGACTAAATCGCAGGACCTGTTCATTCAATGTATGCACGACGGTGACGTCACATGTCCAGTCGTAGACTCTCACGACTGCAGGATTGTGGACAAATCGTGTCATCAGCGGTGACCTTCACGTGACGATACGGTGCGGTTTGGGACCAATTAATTTTTCCATGTACTGCTGTGATTTCCCGATTAACAGGTAATGAGAACAATGAAAATGTCGTGCTGTGCCTACATTTAACACGCTCCTGAATTCAAATAGCTAGCTCGTGCCTCTGTTTCAGATTTACTAGCTGTAATTTTCACTCCATGAATGTGGCTTAAGTGCAATTGCCTAACAAATGCTAGCAGTAATTCAAACGTCATAAATGTGGCTTAAGTGCAAATTGCTTTAACTACAGTCGAATTGATGGACACACATATGTATATAAAAGCTATGAAACAACATTGATGTGTCACACAGACCATTAGTCATGAGTATCATATTTGTTTAGAGTTTTGCTCAGTGCGTAAGAGGCCTACTTTTAAAATACCCACTGAGATAATGAATTAATCTCTCTTGGTGCTTTTAGCGAAAATCGATGTCCCTGGTATTCACAAACATAGCAATTTGACCGCGCCCATTAAGCACGTTCAGTGGAGAAATATGACCCCGTCTCTGTGTTAGTTTCTTTTGGTTTGAATTCATGATGGTTTATGCTCATACGACTGAGTTATGATGCCTATCTGTCTTCAAGAAACTGTTGATGAATATTAAATGACCTTAGAGGGATTTAACCAAGAAAATCATCAGTCTACCTTCGCCTTTGCACCATATGAGCTTCAGAGTTGATCATTCGATTTGTAAAAGCAATACATTTTCTATCATTTTCGCCACATTTTTGGCAAGTTCGTTGATCTCTAGGATAAATCTATCTCCATGTAGTCATCCATCTTTGTACGATGTTATGGTCGCGATTGCATCATTTTATTTCTCGTAATTGCGATAAGAAAGTGATATTTGTTAACAAGTTGTAAGGATTCACTGACCTTTTCATTAGATCATTAAATTACTTTAAGATACTAAGTTTAGAGTAAACCAGTCGAAAGAGTTCTTCCGATGTTACGTAAACGGACAGGTCACGGATGGGCGTAAGAACATACAATTAAAAAACATAATGCCTCCAGCTACTCCATGGCAGAGACATAACAAGATATTGGTTGTGAACCTTACCTTCAATTCATATCGTGTTCATCCTTTCTTATTTGTTGACGTTACTTGTTAACGTAACACGATATACAGCATCTAATATAATTATTACAAAATCGCTGCACTTTGCCATGTTTACGATGACTACGCTTATCCATGTTATCCTTAACGTAGTGTGTATGGGGAACGTCTAATTACTTCAATTTGCTTTTGTATTCAACTTTGAGTCGTAAAAAAAACATTGTGGTTTTATTGCAATCATTTTCCAATTAAGCTACAAGGTTTGAACAAAAGATCAAATCCGTATAATATTTTCCCGTCCATTGACCTCCATCGTCAGTTCTCGTGGATCTGGCATGGGATTTTGATATTAGTGAAGTGTGTGTTTTATGTAATCCATTCCAGTTCATATTTTAGTCCCTTTTCTCGTTGAGGGGAAACTGAAACGGAAAAGAATGCATCATAAAGGAGAACCACAAAGTATTATTATTATAATACCGTCAAAAACAAAGTCAAAATTCGAGTAGTATCTAAAATGTAAAATAAAAAAGGTACTTCACCTATATGAAAAAGCAATATCAGACTAGCTGTCTCAATAGCAAGGACCACGACTAACATTTTTACAAAGCAATAACGATTATCAAAATGTTCAATTGTAACCTTTCATGCATTCTTATTTTCCCCTTTCCAATCAAACAGAAACCAACGTGAACAATGTCTCGAGTCAAGTTGTATATTCGATAATACCAGAAATGACTAGAGATGAAACAGACGTTATACAATACAGGGTGAATAACCTTTGGTGCTTGCCAATGGATAAAATGCAATTTGTCCACAATGAGACTGTGCGGCCCTGTGCGGCTCAATTCATGACAAATTGGGTCAGCTAGCACTTTTTTTATATACAGCAATGTCCAGTGTCGCAATTCTGTTGAAAACCATAAAGCAGCATTCTCTGTTTAATATGAAAGTAATGTCTCATAGTCATGGTAACCATGACATGTCATGTTGAAGTATGCCTTTAAAGGAAAGGTTTTCTCATGAAATTTCTAGTTTGTAACTTTTGTATCAAATTACTTAAACTATTCTTTAAATATTTTCTGAAGCCGCTATGAAAATATTCATGTTTGTGGTCTGGTATTTTTTTTTATATGAACGGAGTGTTACTTCATTCCATGAGTTTTTGTAAGCCCAGGAACGAACATCGGAAATAATCAGTTATAGATTTCAGAGCGTCCTTGTACTACAGACGACCTTCTATTATGCCTACCCCTTAAGTTGTAAAGTGCTTTTTGTTTCAATGTTACAGTAGATCCCCTCTTTCTATCCATATATCTACCACTCCTTCTCTTAAATCTCTATCACTCTCTAAACCTTTCTCTCTCTACCCTCCACCCCTCTCCCTCAATTCCTCTAACACACGCACCCCCCCCCCCTTCTCTCTCTCTCTCTCTCTCTCTCCCTCTCTCTCTCTCCTCGCAATTATCAAATGCCAAGCTGAAACCACAATCATGTTTCCCGCAGTGATGAATGGCGTAACCACTGCTATCAGGATTGAAGATGAAACAATCAAGACCAGTACGGTAGCCATGGTAACGATATCTCTTTTCATGCCAAATATACGGATGGCTTATAGTATTCAAGTGTATTACTTGTGAACAAATTTACCATAGCACACAAAGAGTTTAGCGAGTGGCCCCAGTTGTTTTCCACGGACAACATAATAGTTCCCGATGTGTACAAAAAATGATACCTTCGCAAATAACGGAATATTTATAAGCGGATATCAAAGCATTATATCAAGTCAGCTTACATTGCCTGAATGGAACACATGAAAAACCTACTTAATTTTAAATGAACTGAACCACTGATATTCAGCATCCAGCAACCCACGAGCTCAAGCAGATGACAGAGTCGGGATTACGTAATAAAAAAATTAAGTAATAAAAAAGATTCAGCCTTTCAACAAGATCAAACCTTCTTTCACATCAATTAAAATTCCGTCTTGTACATCTCCCTGCATCAAAGCTCAACTCAAGATCACCGGAGGCAAAATACCGGAAGCAGAGCACTCCACATTATGTTACAAGGTATCTAATGCGACGAACAGAAAGCTCGAAATCTCCATGGAAACGCGTTGGTGGTATTAAGTGTGTCGGTTTTTCCGTCCATACATCCTCATGTTTTTCAGGACGTTCGTCCATTTAATAGCCCAGTTTACCATCGACTCGACCTATATCTCGTAAATGCTGTGAAGTGTTGTACCGCTTAATACATATTTCAGTGTCTGTGCTTCAAAATGTTGAACCCGTTGTAGACCATGCTTGGAGTTTGCTTAGAAGTAAAGCAAATGCTTAGATTTCTTGCTTTATCATGTTCATGAGAAACCGGCCTTGAATTGTACGTTAGCCACAATCGGACCTAATCAATCAAGGAGTGCAAAACGGTCCGATGGGAAACCTTTTTCATTAACTCTAAACGAAGCCCGAAGGCTCAAAAGTTTCATCTTCTCATCAGTCATCAGGATTTAGGTCACGCTCGTGCACTTCTTGACAATCCGCGCGGAGTTTAAGATTTTTAAATTGCCACGACACACTGTGACTGTGACTGTAGCTGTAACTGTGTATGTGACTGTGATTGTGATTGTGAATGTGACTGTGAATGTGACTGTGACTGAGAATGTGACTGTGATTGTGACTGTAACTGTTATTGTGACTGTGAATGTGACTGCGACTGTGAATGTGATTGTGACTGTGACTATGAATGTGACTGTGACTTTGACTGTGACATCTGCATGTCCTATTGTAAAATCAAGGTGGAGATAACGCAATCACACATGCGTTACGAGCTGCCAGTCACAGTTAAAGTCACAGTCGTGACAATTTAAAACGCTTTATAAGCTGCAAAACAAAACGATCCGTTCCACTCACCTGTGACAACAGCCAAGGCACATAGTAGAGCCCGGCAGCTACAGCGATAGTCTTTGAGATCCTTGTACACCTCTTCACGTGCATGGCCTTCATAAGCTGGATGGTTCTTTCTACCAGCTCCTCCCGGGACAACGACTTCCTGGGTTGCTTCTTCGCGCACCCACACAGCAAGCAGAGGGACGGGGAAGGCGCCCTGATATCCGCTCTGTCGGCGAACGACGAGTTTTGACTCGAAAATCGCATCACCCACCGATTAACGAAATCACGAACACCCGCTAAGAAACTGAAGTAGCAAAAGACACCAATGATCATCAACACAGCGCCCGCAGAGAGGAGGGTAATCCTATGGACTAGATAGTACCGGTTGTGCAGGCTTATACAACTGTATTTTCTGCTGGATTCACGCAAGTGTAGTTTGACCGTGTCGTCTGCAAATAATTTCAATGCGAGAGGTGTAAGAGATAGGGGTAGGGAAATGATGACAGCACATATCAAAAGACATTTAATGAAAGCACCGTTGACTTCAGTTCGGTATAAAATTGGCTTTCTGATCGCCATATAGCGATCCATGACCATTAGAGTTACTATAAAAGTCGACACCAGTTGATGAAACGTCCAACACGCATCGAACACATCACAAACGATCAGAGATTGCAAATTTGGTGAAAGATACCAGTACACCATCAGCGGGCAGATCGTCCAGGTCGCGATATAATCCATAAGGGCTAGCCCGCCGATTAGAATATTAGCATTGAGCACGTACTTGTAGGCGCGAACGACCAGGAGAGTCCAGAAGTTCATGACATTGACCAGGGACGCGATAACGACGATGATAGCCGCGTTGATGGCGCCGCGAGTTTCGGGCCAAAGTTCCTCGAATGGGCACTCGGTGGAAGACATGCAATGCGTCGAGTTATTCCCAGCCATCATAGCTATAAAGTTTCCGGAATCAATAGCTATTCTCGTTTACATCTTCAAAGGCAGGCTCATATTTGGGTATATGTCATATCAACCACAAACGAGAACCAGCGGTCGAGAAACGCGCGAGTGATTCACTTGAACCCATGAAGTAGTTAATTCGAAATGAAAGCCTTTTTCGCGCCGCTTAAATGCCTTAACGTCTACGCTGGCAATGTTATTGCTTTGGTCAGGCACGGTAATAATTGGTAATACGTGTGCACGCGTGCGCGCGTACGAGTGGTTGGCTGATCACGCGATTTGCGTCCACGAAGCATCCGTCATATGCTATCTACACAAAAAATATGAAGTCTATGCTTATAGGACATTGGAGACAGGGCCCATTTGCAAAATCAGCAATTTACCTTAACGATACGGTGCATGAAATTTCACAATCATAGCTTCACGAACATTTTTTAGGAAATGTTAAAAACTATCCCTGTTTACGTTTGAAATGTAGCGACCATAGTTTATATCGCATCGCGCCGCTCAGTCTTTCGCTCAACTCACCACTGTGCAGTGCGAAAAGTCCTGGGCCCCGTTGCATAAAACTTACCATTGATGGTAACTTTGCTATCAATGGCAATTTCTATGGAAACCATGCATTTCATTGGCTGTCAGGTGATGTTATAATGGTAGTTACCATTGATAGCAGAGTTACCATTAATGGTAAGTTTTATGCAACGGGGCCCTGATGTGCTCTATTGCGTATTGCGGTCTCCCGTCTGAAGGCTAAAAGAAATCTAGCGATCGCTCTAATTCGACTAATTCGACTAATAAAACACCTTTTTTTCTCTGAATACTTTTTATTGCAGTACCTAAGTGGTAGAATTACACAAATCACTTCATAGAATTATAAATACATTTGTTATCTGTAATATATTTTTACCCACAAAGTCAGCATGAATTTACCATTTAGATTACAAACCTCTTAAAATCATAAAAATGTTTGACTATATCAACTCTGTCTGGCAGAGACTTGCTCGTGAATATGAATATTTGTATATTCGTACAATTAACTTAATTTAGAAATATCATTAGCTGAGTTTTCTGTATAATGAGAGAAGGTGTATTGCACAAAAAAAACATTCCGATATTAAATTTTTGATTCCTGGTTCGGACTATTATAGTTTTATCAAGCGATAGGATGCATCATCTACAACTAAAATGGCGATTGTAAGTTCTGGATTTTATAAGAAACTTCTGGTTTCAGAATGAGTTTATGAAAATATGAACCGAAATATTTAGCAAAAATATATATATTATTACCGTTACCATTGGTTATTTTATCACTATGCAATCCTTCACAAAGTTGATGTTAAAAACATATACGATTTCAAACCCATTCTCAATCGATTGAAATACCTGATCAATAACTTGAATGGTTCTGCTGATCATGTTAAGAAGAATAATCATGAATTTCAAGATCAATTTCAATTTCTTTCTACGGCATTTAATTCATCAGAAGATGAATTATTTCTCTTTTTTTTTCCTTACCGTTTTTTCATAAACTATGTATTCGTATGTAGCTTTTTTCACATTTTTGCTGTAGTCTTATGTATTTTTGACAATTTTACCATACAATCATTTGTCTTCAAGATATATTTTTTGTCTAATTTTTGTTTAATGCAGGTGTTTCTTTTTTATTCTTTGTTTTGCTTCTCTCTATAGGAAAGATTCACCATACATTCAATGATAACTTTTCAGTTCAGTTCATGTTATATTAGCACGGTGACTCACTTCAGCCAAAGGTTGTTTTTCAGGGGGCCGTGTATACATCATTATTTGAACATAATATATTATCAAAAGAATGATCAAATTATCAAAAGACATTATCAAAGTATACAAACAATACAAACAAATAAAAGCAAAACGTATATAAAAAAATGTACATACTTAATCATTTAAAAGAAAGAAAGAAAAAAAATTATCTTGAAGAGAAAGAAAGAAAAAAATGTTCCTTTTGTTCTATCATTTATACATGTGATTTAATAATGTAAGAACCATATGCTATGTGAAAGTCAAATGCTTAAAGAGGCAAGAAATTTATTGAGGGCAGTCTTAAATTTGTTAAAATTCGGCAAGATTCATATTTCATTACGTAATTCATTTCACATTTTGCCCCCCCCCCCCCCATCCCGATATGCAAGACTGTGTTTTTTATTATTTGTACGAGGCACTTCTGAATATGGAGCATACGGTCATGAATGTTCGGTTTTGTACATCCTTTCACTTCACACATATCAGTGCAATACGACAATAGCATGTAAGATCGTAAATCTTTGATCCAGAGTAATTGAAATAACGGATTGTAGAATTATCTATTAATGGGTAGAATCAACAGATTCAACATTTTCTGAATCTCTATTTTCATTATGCTGCAATCCTTTCTCTGCGAGGTCGATGCTGAAACTACGAAATAAAAGACAATAAATGTACTTTGTTAATCAAATTAAAGCAGGTTTGACATTTTGAGATGTGCGTGACAACACGGTCGACATCTATGCAATTATGTAGAGTAGTCTACCAATCGCTGAGTATCTCTATTTCTCTCACATATATAGCTCCTCTTTAGGTATCTAGCCACCCCCCCCCCTCTCTCTCTCTCCCTTTCTCTCTACCTGCCTCTTTCTCTCCGTCTCTCCCTCTCTCTCAAATGTACATTTTTTTTAACGTATCTATTTCTCTCTCACACACACACACAGTCATTTTTCATTTTTCTTTAAGCATTTCTCTCTCCCTCTCTCTCTCTCTCTCTCTCTCTCTCTATCTATCTATCTATCTATCTATCTATCTATCTGCCTCTTTCTCTCCGTCTCTCCGTCTCTCTCAAATGTACAGGTTTTTTTAGCGTACCTATTTCTCTCTCTTTCTCTCACACACATTTTCCATTTCTATTTAAGCATTTCTCTCTCTCTCTCTCTCTCTCTCTCTCTACCTGCCTCTCTCTCTCACACACATTTTCCATTTCTTTTTAAGCATTTCCCTCGCTCTCTCTCTCTCTCTCTCTCTCTCTCTCTCTCTCTCTCTCTCTTACATACACACATGTAGTCCTATCGTTCATCTTTAGGTCTCTATTCCTCTATTCCCCCCTCCTCCACCCCCTCCGCGCCCCTTTCTTTCCCAAACTCCCACCCTCTCTTTTCTCCCTACACCTCTGGATTGCTCTCTTTATTTTAGCGGTACTCCTTTATAAATTTGGATTTTACTATTTTCTACATCGTTTATTACCATGACAACAATCACATCGATTTCTTTTTATTCGACACTTAACTTCATATGGTTTAATTGTTAATGTGAAGACAAAAAAGTGTATATATGTTGTTGTTTTTTATTTTCTCTATGTTATCCAACTTTCATTATATATACATATATATATATCAAAATAAACAAATATATTTGAGAATTCACATCTTTGTTTCATATTTTGGCATACCTCTAAATTAACCTTTCTTCAAGTTTGTTGTGTTTAATAACCGATTGTCATGATAACTACCATTTATTTATCCACTAGCTATTTGCCCAATCAATAATTGCTTTACTTTCTTTTCGTCGCGATATTCCATCTCGATCGATATACCTAATATATACCCATGCTTCAGTTCAGTGATAATAGCCCGAGAGCGATGTCCTCACGTATATGCTTTTATCGAAGAGTACGCGACATTAAGCGGTGGTAATTGCCACAATAATGAGACAATGGATGGCCTTTACATGAGCATGACGTAGTTCTAAGCAGACGGCAGATTTTTTCGGAGAACTTTACGACTGATTGAGTGTATAGAGCGCGCTAGAAACCAGTTGCTGTGGCAACGCTTAATTAGTGTTCGAAGTAGACTTGTAGTCGAGCAAAATATAAAAAGCGTTTTGATTTGTTTTAATTGTAAATATCTTATTATTCATCGCAGCAAGAATTATTATGTTGTCGACTGTGACATACTAGTGTCTCATAGACCATCTAGGAGTTATCAGTGTTGTCAGAACGTTAGAATGAAAATAGGTAAATCTCAGATACGGGCACTTATTCCTTTCCAATGGAGCAGTCAACAGAATTTAATAAAACCGAAAACAACTTAGTTTTGACTACAAAAAGACGTGGCAGCATATTCATGTGTAAAATCTGCATTCCCTATATCGACACTTCGTGCTGCGTTTGCTATTCATCGATTAATATGACAAGAATATGATTGTGTATTTAATCCTACATTACGACATCTTGAAAACACCGCTGTCATACTACAAATCTTCATGGCAGTAATAATGAACATAATTAGGGCGACTATATGGAGGAACTGGGCCCTGTTGCATACAACTTACCATTGATGGTAACTTTAGTACCAATGACAACTTCTATGGAAATTGATTTGATTGGTTATCGAGCAATGTTACCATGGTACTTACCATTGATGGCAGAGTTACAATTAATACATGTACATGTATTAAGGTCTATGCAACGGTGCCTCGGTCATTAATTTTTAGAGTGGCCAGTGGACGCGGGCCATACACGAAACTACTGCGTCTTATTGAAATAAACAGGTCATGTCAGTTCTGGACACTGATTTCCAACTGGTAGCATGTTTTCCTTTTGGCCTGTGTCGTGTGACGTACTTCAGGAATGTAAAAAACAACAACAACACTTTAACCACGTTCTAATCGGACTCGCACACTTGAGATGTAATTATGCGGTAGGGACTCATTAAAACGGTGGCACGTGCTTCTCTAATATACCCGCTGGTGTAGACACTTCAGGTGAGTACCATCGATGTGAATATTCCGTGTGTTGTGACGCTGATTCATTGAAATTTAAAGAATATCAGACGAATAATAAGAAAGTTATACAATATTTCAAAATAAATTGCATACATGCAGCTAGCACTAAGATGGCAATGGTTGACTTGACATGCTCGAGTCAAGAGCATCGTACACATGGGATAAGATGTCTGTGCACCTTGCTCTTAAAGGATGGGATGCCATTGTCATAGATGTCACCGACTCTTTGGATTGGCAGACTTGAACTGCAGTATGGATGAATATTCTGCCGGCATAGACAATAATTAAAGAAAGAAAGAAAGAAAGAAAGAAAGAAATATTGTAAATGAATAGATAAATAAATGAATGAATGAATGAAAAAATGAATAAATAAATAAACAAATAAATAATAGATAAATAAATAAATAAATAAAAAGAACAGAGCATCACTTGTATCAGGTTATATTAGGACGGTAAATAATCGTCAGCACAATTAGTGCTATTCCGTTGAAAGTGAAGATGTCGTGGTAAAGTGGTTGTAAACTCTGATCTCGAGGATCAAGGTACAACACCACTAAAGAACATGTGCCACGAAACAAGACACACATTGCTGCACTCCAACTGGTAAAGGTGGACGATTATAACCGAAAGTTCGTAAGTTACGAACGACTTTACGAACGACTGGTGATCCCCTCTTGTGCTAAGTCAGATTATCAGTGAACAGAGTGTGGTATTGCACTTAGCACAAGAGGGGATCACCAGTCGTTCGTAAAGTCGTTCGTAACTTACGAACAGCTTGGTGAAACACCCCCGGGCTGATACAATGCCTCTAGAACCTAATATCTAGAGCCGGGAGTGGGTCTCGAAGGGAATTTCCCTTTTCGTGATGAATTTTTTTTTTCATGTTGATGCTCGAAAGAAGGGGTTTAGAAGCACCTTATTATGACAACCTCGATATTCATTACGTAAGCATGTCCCTAACTTGTTGTAGGCCCGGTACAAAAAGGCCGGTAGGCCTACTAGTATTCTGGACATTCTAGGAATCCTTTTTGCGATTGCAGTGAAAAATTAATAATTTCCCCGAAGTTGACTGTGACGTCAGTATCCTGTAAGTTCGTGTAAGTTGTTGGATGACTTGTGTTAGAAATTAAACAAGCCAATAAATAGGAGAGTTTAGAAAGAAATTGTGATACATGTACATGTATATGTATTCACTGCACTTGGTGGGCATCATAATGAAAAAGAGTTCATTTTTGTTTAGCCTTTTGCAGCAAGGCTATTGCTGACGTCATCACCGACGTTCTCAAAACTTGCTTGAGGGGTAATCGTTTGATCCCGCGTTTCTTGGAACACCCTAAATCTCCATCAAAAGAAAAATAAACACGAGCAACGTGAATGAAACCCCCTGCTCCCCCCCCCCCCACACACACACACACGCGCGCGCGCACACACACACACATACACAAGCACATACATAACCGGAAAGCCAAGCGCACCATAAGTCAGTAAGCTATAGATTAATCTTCTGTGTAAAGCTACATGATTATGAATTATGGCGAGCTTGTCTCTTTGTTCCCCCATGTACCTATAAAACAAATTGACACATATAAATGCACACTCAGCCACACATGCATACACAACAAAATCGCTCAGCATATATTCACCCGTACATAAATGTACGCAAATTACGTACACTGCCACCCCCCTCCCCCCCCCCCCCCCCCCCCCCACACACACACACCAACATAAGTCTGAAATGTAGAAATGTATTATGACAAATTAGCAGTTGTATAAAAATACATTTAATTTACCAATATCATTGATTAGCAGCATTTTGCACAAATTTATAATTTGTTTCTTCATTATTTTGGAACAAAATATAGAAAAATACCAGGATGCAGAATGCTTTCCTTCTCAAACAAAACTTGCATTTTCCCCATAAATAACAGAGTCACTAATTAAATTAGGAAAAAACAGCATTTAAGGCGGTTAAAGTACTATCTCATGGGGTCGAGAAATAAACATTGGAGCAATAACCATTTCATGTATGCATTTAAAGTAGCCATTATATCTGTACAACAGTTCACAGTTATGTAATACAGAGCTACCAACATTGAAATTCAACAATCAGGAAGATTTTGAGGAAATTTCACCAGAAATCAGGGAGATGTCTATCAAATGCATACAACCTAATGGCAATAATCTTATTAATAATCAGGGATATTGAGTGATTTGATGAAATCCAAAGCAGCAATATTGGTCTAGTTTCTGGGAGTCTCCTGCCAAATCAGGGAGACTTGGCAGCTCTGGTAATGCAAGTTACAATCATTATAGTTATATGACTAGGTTCTAGGTGACTAGGTATATGACAAGGTTCTAGGTGTCTCACCAATAGACTACTGCAAGGAGTGCCATATTCCTCAAGTCCATCAAGTGCTGTCTTGAGCCCAGGGTTGGCAGTTATGCACCTCCACCTTATTCTATCTTCACGTCTTATTCTGACTTCTAAGGAGCAAAATCTTGTCTACTGCCTGAAGCTACCAAACCATGACATTCGTTGTCTTCCTCACTCTCTCATCATTCCTTCCAGTATAGCTGCTGGATCTCTATTGCTTACCATGTGTCCGGCATATCAAGCATTCTTTTCTGTACAGTTTTTAACATCTCACTCTCTCTCTCTCTCTCTCCACATGCTCCTTGGAGCACTTCTTTATTGCTGATTTTCACAATCCAGCTTATTCTCTGCATTCTCCTTTGATAAGCACCACATTTCAAAGGCTTCAATGCATCATTAAAGTTCCACATTAACACAGCCAACTTTTTATCTTTTCCTTTGAATAATGTTTGATTCAGCTCTGTTCAGTATTCTGGTGATAGAGCAAAAACAACAACTTATCCTCCAAAGTTAACCTTGACCTTTCATCTATCTGACCCAAGATCTAATTACCAAATTGCTCTGTCATATATAAACCCCTGAAAAAAGTTTTGCAAGTCAAGTTTGAGGGGTACTATATCGCTTGTTGCTTCATCATTGTACATGACTGGGGTATCATTAGAAAGCTTCATTATTTCTCTTCAGATTGGTTGCTCCATGATATGATTATAAATGCAATGATCATAAAAATGTGCACCAATCCTGAATATAGGCCAAAGTCAGAAGTGAAATGTGGCAAAATGCATTGTTTTCAACATCAAAAGCTTCAGTTCTGTTGCAGATTCAATGCGTTTTGAACAGTGCTGAGGTGACGCTGTGACGGTGCAGGTGTCTTGATGTTATCAAATCAACCAAATAACAATCAAAATTAATGTGAACAAATTAAAGTAGTCATAGTACAGTAAAATCGAAGTAGTAAAATTAAAGTAGTTGTAGTACATGTAGTAGATGAAATAATATCATAAGATGGGCTAAAGAATCTCTGCAATCTGATTCGTTAATTACCGTACATTTTTTTTTTTTTTACTGGCAGCACGCAATATCAACACAATATCGCGATACCGAGAATTAATATTATCAATATCGACACTACTGGTGGCACCCATGAATCTCGGGAAACTTCGATAAAGTAAGGTGAAGAATTGAAACAATTTGTGGACGATACAGACATTGTCATTAAGTACAAATTTACCCCAAAGCATCGAACACTCATTTTCTACAACCAAATGCTCTGCAGAAGTGAAACATGTAAATTTGGAAGGTATATCTAACAGAGAAGTGGACGACTGAATTCTATGCCGTCGCAGCACTATGCAAGATGGTGCTGCGCTGAGTTGCCCACATAGTGTGTGCTACGAATATGTTCGTTTGGACACTCGATGCCACTCTGGACAATTGCAGTAAGTTGCAGTAAATCTGTTTTTCCTGATATGAATACATCTTATAAGTGGTTGTTATCAAATTAAAACTTCATGAATCATGTCATATTTCAGCTGTGTTATTTGGACACTTGTCAACGAAAAAGTAAACAATTTCAGTCTTAGCAGATTTTCCAATCATTGATGAAGATTGATGATGAACATGGATCCCTGCAATCTGATTGGTCAATCACAGCCATGCCTCCGGTAAATTTAGCAATGTGTCTGGTAATTTGTATTTAGCAGACGCATGGGTAAATTGTACTATGAAAAAGTTTGATTTTTGCATGTTTTTTTCAATTTTTTGCATCCATCTTATACAACATATGATGCACAGGCATATTTCGTGGATCAGTAAGAATTGGAAGCACTCGTTCAACTTTGGAAATGGTCTTAAACCCACGAGGTGCAGCCGAGTGGGTTTAAGACCATTCCAAAGTTAAACTCGTGCATCCAATTCTTACCAATCCACTCATGTCTGTGCATCATAATATATATATAATAACTATATATATGACAACTGTATGACAACTAGTAATAATAATTTAAATAATATTAATGTCAATAAAAATGATCACAAAACAGAGGAGAGTTCATTACAGATCTTTATAATGACAACTTGAGTTGAGCTCCGTAGATCTGTTCTATGGTGTGTTGAATCCTGCTCTCCACAGTCCCGTGTGCTTCAATCCATGGTGGGGAAGCATTCCTGGACGTCAACCTAGGAGGGAACAAAAAGGACAAACATAACTTTAGAAGTTATTACCATTGTTCCAAGTTTGTAGATATTTTGTCAAATCTTCCACAATTTATTACTTCAACAGGAAAGTTTCACAATTCAACCTTGACCTATGATCTTGACGATTGACCTTTCTGACCCCCAAAATAATCACTTAATTATTCTGTCATATATAATTGCATCAAGTTTGATGAAATTTGGTCCATTATTTAAGAACGTACAACAGACGGACAACCCGGAAACATTAGGCCAATCATGAAATCATGAAATAATCTCATAATGTCAGAGTTCAGAAGCATCAAGAATCATTCCCTCTGGGAAATAAACTTAACATGTCCTGCACATGTTAACCCTCTAAGTACTGATGCTCAATGATTTTTATCTGCATTCATGGTGCAAAAATATGCACACAGCACACAAGGAATTAAGCTTAGATAGGTAATCTGTTCCTCATCAAATGCTTCTCTCTAATAACCACATAATGATGTGGTTACATAAAATTACATAAAATTAAAATGAATTTGCATGAAGCTTTGAAGGTACATGTAAGTATTAGATTGATAATGACATAATGTATATTTGTGCTGATTTTGATAACCGTTTGTTACTCAACATCCAAGATCTGAATGGGTGGAGGGACGGAATATGAATGTACATTGCAAAAACAAGCTGTTAAAACATTTTTACATCTATAAGTGTTGATTCACTTCATAAGAGGGCATGACTGTGCTCTTTTTAAACTGAAGGAGAATGATTGTCAACTTGTCGAGACAAATTACGATCAGACAAGTTAATTGATGTCTGCTGCTCCATATTCCTATGACACAAAAGATCACTAATGACAAATCTGACCCCAATGAGAACCGTCCTTCATACAACTCAATTCAAATGAACTTACAAGTGTACTTTGTCCCACATTACCAGTGTATTGCGTCTGTCTTGCATAAAGTTCAAAAGAGTGACAATCCATATAATTAGTTGCAGAGCTTCTCTCTGACTTGTGTGGTATTGATGATGCAGTAACGAGAAGTCAAGTCAATACTCACGGAGGCACTTTACAAATGGAGGATTTACAGAGCCTTTAACAGAAAGAAATCACAGCATTTTGATAAAGGTCAATTCAATTCAATTTAAATTTGTAAAATACAATTTGTAAAAAGTGTTTGTAAATGGGAGTGGTATCTTATAGTATGGTCAGATATAGCATTTCTCATTTGGTTTCTATTTGTTTCGACAGGAATTTTATTCTTCTATTCTATTATCCTTATATCTATAAACAAAAATGTGAATCAATCTCATTCTTACTTGGTAGCAAGATGGGGGGGGGGGGGATTTGGAATAAACAAATGCAAGAAAGTGTGAGTTTAATCATCAGGAACTAGAATTATTACCTTCCAAAACCAATACTCTCATATTGATTCCCAGCCATCTCGTTCTATTTATTCCATAATTACAACTGTCTGTGCTAAGAGCTGTACAGAGAAAGCCATGCTTCATGTTTAATGTGTTTGCACAATTGCACAGAAGCAGGTAAGCACACCCTACAAGTCAACATGTGAGCCTGTCATCTTATTTAATCTCATATTGCAGGCCACAAAGTAAATGCTCTGCAATTACACTAATGATAATGTTGCTGTCAGTACATTCATCATCCTCTTGATAATTTGGCTCCAATTAGTTTCTCATTTTGACCTTTGGTCGCCATATATGTTTTTAGGTGAAGGATAAAGTTCATATTTCTAATAAATATCTTTCAATTTTTTTATTCCTTGGTCTTTTGCTGTTCCAATACAACACACCCACAATTATGATTCCCTGGCAGCATAAGCTCTGTAACTTTGTTATTTAAACATTGAGGAAGTGAGATTGTGAGCGGGTATACCGGACATGAGGGTGTCGGGAGGGGGAGGGGGAAGGAAGGGGTAGGGGGGTCGCCTTTTATATATTGCATGGTTCCATTTATTTGTACTTTTATTGAGATTTTCTCTTCTTTTTTTTTCATTAAGTAACTGAATGTACGCGTCTTAATTATTTACATTAAAGTTTATTGTGAATGTAATAGCATGAACGAAAAATAAAAAGATGATTATTTCTTTCCTTTATTTTGTCTTATTCTTCGAGATAATAATTTAACAAAAGAAAATTAAAGTGTATGTATGAAAAGAGTTTATTTTCTTTTGTTTATTTTAAATTATGTGAAGAGAAATTATGTAATGTTATTTTGCATTTGTGGCTGTATGTATTATTTGAAATGGAACATAATAAAAACTATTGAAAAAAAAGTATGTGTGTGTGTGTGTGTGTGTATCTGCCTCTCTACCCATTTTTTTTCTCTCTATATATATATATATTGCTTTCTTGCTTCTTTTTCTTCCTCACACTCTCTTTATTTGTTCTTTCATCCCTTCCTTTTTTGTTGATTTTCTCTATTCATTTTCATGTTGTTCACCTCATCATCAAAATCTGATGTGAAATGTGAATATATTACATGCTCCATCTCTCTCTTTCTCTCTCTCTCTCTTCTTCGTCTGATATGTTTACATGCATCTACAAGCTTTAACCGAATGGCAGGCAGGACAGAATTTGTACAAAAACACTGCAAAAGTACAAAGTTGCCATGGTAACATGGAAATTTAACATGCAATCTAAACCTGTTGAAGGAAGGCAACCAAACAGATTTTCTGCACCACAATCAATTTGCTAGCAGAGATTTTCTGTCACCAGCATTGCAGGGCAGCATTGCCTTATAGACTATTTCGTAATTACACCATGGTCGGACAATGCACTGAATAAATACAACTAGACTGCTCACTGGGATTGTTTTTCATGAAGTTGTGTTGGATGATGGATGTAAAGACATTTTACAGTATGCCCATAACAACAATAAAAGCAGATGCACATGGTGGAATGTTCTTTCACTACCTTCTCAGTGCTGAATAGCCATTGCTATGTTTACATGAAAATAAATTGAAATGTGGTCGACAATCTCATGAATTCTCATTTCACTTTGTGAGTTTGGAAATTGACCTGAGGTCATTTACTAAAAGCAATAATCTGCTCATGCGCAATTGCAATTATGAAATGGCTTATTTTCCAACTGGATCTGATCGAGGGTGAACTTGAGGAAGGGGGTAGTTCACATGCTTCATATTTGCTTGTCTTTAGTCACAATTCAATTTAATGATATCTAATGTATTTTTGACCCATATAAGGCACACTTTGGTTGACGCTCTTGGTCAACACTCTTACACAGTGCTGAAACATGGACACTTACAAATCTCAACAAAAAAAATTGAAGCATTTGAGAAGTGGTACATATAGAATAATATTAAATATATCGTGGGCACAACATAAAACAAAGAAATCTTACAAATGATGAAGACTAAGAAACAATTACTGAATATGATTAAAAAAAAGAAAATGCAAATACTTTGGGTACATTACTAGAAAGAATGGTCTTCAAAGAGTGGTGTTGGAAGGAAGGTTTAATGAGAAGACAGGATTAGGGCATCCACGTACTGTACTGACCGGCATATATGCCACATGCTTTTTTTTCTTAAAAATCACGCACAAATCAGGGTGCAGCTTGTACTTCTTCAGGGTGAACTATCCCTTTAAGTAAACATACATGTACAATACATAATCAGCAGTATAACACAATGAAACACATAATGACAGTTAACAAACATAATGTGTATCTTACTTTAAAAAGAGTGGCAGAGATTAGGAAATTGACTCACCTTTTGAAGCTTCGTAAGACGAGGCTAACTCTCTCTAGGTTTTTGTCTAGGATCAGCTCCCTCAAGTACTGTACAATGAACCCTACATCCTCTTCCACTGGATCTATGAAGAAGAATAGAAGAGTAATAATGAATATCTGATTTGATAATATTCTTTCCCTTTAAGATCTGTTTTGATGCTTCCATTTGATACTCATACTTGAAACATTAAAGCAATACAAGATTTCAAATATAATACTTTGATGCACTGCATTATCATACATCTTTTATATTACTCTATGAAACAAGCAAAGACAGAAGTTAAAATTAATACATCACAATTACATAATAACATAGGATAAATACCTCACCTTCGGTTGAGGTCATCCATTCCTTCAAAAGTGCCTTGACCTCCCACAAGCTGACCGCTCCGCAAAGATTGACCACCTCCTCCTTCTCCTCCTTTTTATGCATCCCCACTCTCTTCTCCTCTCCTTCCTCCTCCTCCTTCCAGTATCCACAATCCGCCTTATCCATCTCATCGCGAGGGATGCGGTTGCTCGGCGACGGTGACTCCACATCTCTGGTTGTGCCTTGTGGGAGTTTTGGAGGAGTTTGATTCTTTGTGATAAGCTCTTGAATTCCCATCTGCCAGCTGGGTTTGGCGAGGATGTTAGCTTTGGCTCGTGGACTTCCTTTCCTAGCAATCAAAGGAAGTTGTAAGACAACCATGAAAGTCATGTGAGACAGTAAGAATGGCTTCTTTCACTTTATTAAAAGGAGAATACAGCAGATAGTAAAACAAGAAATATCAAACAAACAAATTAAGAAAAATTGAGCAAAATTGAGAAAAAGCACACCTATGATTATAACAATACTATAAGGAAGTGGTGCATTTTTGCAAACTTTTGCAAATTATACATTTTCAGATCATGAATGTGGTGTCTAAGCATCTAATTACATTTTTGTGCTGTGTTACCCTATTTAAATATCATTAAAAATCATTTAAATATTTGTATCAATTTTATTACAAAAAAAAATCATAATTATGTAATAATAGCACAGGTACTGTAAAATTTGTATATCAAGATCGCTCAAGTGAGTCAAGAACTGTGATCCCTCTGGGCACATGGTCTTTAGGTACATGCTATTTTCAATGAGAAACTGTTTTCAAGCGATTTTGGTCTTTACAGGCAAGTGGTTGCTACAGTAGGTTTCACTGAAATTGTAAAAACTTTGTGAGTTGCACGAACTTTGGCCTTCCTCTCTTCCGTATTTTGAACGGGCTCTTCGTGGGGCTCTGCTTGGTGGATGGAGACCTTGTCTCTCTGTCTGCTGCCCTCTGCTGTTCAGGGGGCTGCTGTTCCTGTTCGAATGCCGCTGTTTGCTTGCCTCCATAGGCTGCTCGCAATTCTGCCTGGAGGTCAGGGGGGAGGGCTTCCAGGCAAGATGGGTCGACCTGTTTGCAGGAAAGAATGACCAAGCAAGACTAGAGCAATTCGACTGCCACGCGGTCGATAAATATGCCTCCGCCTCTATGCTAGCTCTATTTAGATTTATTGTTAGAAAATGTTTTGTTACTTCTTTGAGACTTCCAATCTAACCAGTCTGTCTAAATCCATCCTTGTATCAAGTTTGTTTAAAATTTGCAAATTTTGGGTGAAGTTCATTGACCTTTGACCTTTCAGCAATTTACAAAAACTCTGATTAAATCTAATCGTTAGATTTGGATTCAATGTGAGAAACATCAATTTGGGGGCTATTTTTAGCAAAGTCCATTGACCTTTGACCTCAGACCTACGAGAAATGTTACCAAAAATGTCATAAGTCTACCCCCAATTATTGATCCATCTTTGCACCATATTTGGTTGGAATTCCACCATTGAATTTTGATTTATTTTGAAAAATATCACTTTGGGGGCAATTTTAAGCTAATTTATGGCAAAGTTCATTGACCTTTGACCCTTCAAGAATTTTATCCAAACTTTCACCAGTCTATCTCCATCTCTGTGCCATGTTTGGTTAGAATTGCACAATTGGATTTGGATTTGGGTTAATTGTAAAAAGTATCAAATTTTGACAAGTTCATTGACCTTTGACCTCTGACCTTCTAGCAATTTCATCAGAAATATCATCAGTCTACCCTTAAGTAGTGATCCATCTCACTATGTTTGGTTGGAATTGCAACATGGGATTCGAATTTATTGTAAAAAATATAAAGTTTGGGGTAGTTTTTAGCATATTTTGGCAAAGTTCATTGACCTTTGACCTCTGTCCATTCAGGAATTTTACCAAAATTGTCACCAGTCTATCCGCAAGGAGTTATCCATCTTTGTACCATGTTTAATGAGAACTGCACCCTTGGATTTGGATTTATTGTGAAAAAGGTCAATTTTGGGCAATTTTTACAAAGTTCATTGACCTTTGACCTCTGACCTTTCAGTAATTTTCTCCAAAAATGTCACCAGTCTACCCCCAAGTAGTGATCCATCTTTGAACCATGTGTAATGAGAATTGCATCTTTGGATTTGAATTGATTGTGAAAAAAGGTCAATTTTGGGCAATATTGACAAAGTTCATTGACCTTTGACTTTTGACCTCAATCAGATTTGACCCATGTTTTAAACACATTATAAGTTTCATGCAATACACACATGTACCAAGTTTGAAGCCAATCTGGTTAATGGTTCTCAAGATATTGCCAAAACGGATTTGAGACGGACGGACAGACGGACAACCAGAAAACATAATGCCTCCGGCCACTTCGTGGCGGAGGCATACAAAAATATAGTACCACTGTGTGAACAAAAACATAACATATTACATTAAAATATGTCAGGAGGGGACAAATTATTACCTTAAAAAACTCAATAAGGGAGTTTTTTATGCCTAGAGAAGTACTTTTGTATGCCTAAATATAAGTATAGATGGTAATTATTCTGAATTCCTTCTCCAGCTCAATCAGGGAGAAATGAGGAGAATGAAAAAGTGACTGGTCCGACTTTAAAGTGGACAAAACACATCTAACTGCACATTTCACACATTCTGACATTTTTCATAAAGTTGTGGTGATAAAAAAGTAAATAAATACATAAATTTGAATTGAATACTAGACTCTATTTTTGCGTTCATAATGTTCCAGAGCCAGGCAACCCATCTAATGCAGCATTTCTATTAATAATGTTCCAGAGCCAGGCAACCCAGTAATGCAACATTTCTCAAGTAGGAGCTACAGCACAGCCAACATAGAGAAGTATGAGTACCTGTGAGAAGGACGGTAGAGCCTCAACCACACCCAGTGATGTATCCACCTCTGACGTCATCTGTTGACCTTGTCCTGGCTGCTGATGGTTAGACTGAATGACCTCTTGCAGTATGTGTGCAGGGAGGGCCCGCAGAACATCCTTGTCCCACCTACTGGAATCTGTGATGCCTGACGAGGTACTGGGCATGCAGTCGCTGGCCCTGAAAGACACAAGAAAAGAAGGAATCCCTGCAATTCTGATGGATATGGCATGAAACGAACTGGTGACATTTTGAGTGAAATCAAACAAATTTCAAGAAACTATTACGATAGGTTTTCCTAATCATCATCACTCTAACAACATGTCATGCCTGTGAATTGCATAAACAGAAAAATATTAGAGAAATTAATAGGAAAATCAGATTAGCGCAAGTTTGAGGAAAATTTAAGAAATGAGTTACTGTCTGTTATGAATTACAACTATTACTGCTATTATACTGCAATTACAATGAAACAAGCTAGACTGCTCAATGGATACAAGAAAATGTCCTTCATATCGAAGATTGTGTTTTTCATTAAAACTTCCCTTAAGACTGGTTGAAATAAGAAGCAGTACTCATGGGAGACAGAATAATGTGGCCTTTATAGACAAGTGGTCTTTCTGTATTTAGGTGATTACTAAAGCAGGTCCCACCCTAGTTCTTGATTATCAATTGCAGAGTATTTCCTCATCCCACACCTTCATACTTAATATATTTATTGCTTTTGACAGGCTTAATAAATATTGCACAATTCCTCAAATGAGCAGAAGATCTTACCCTCCTCCCTGTATCTCGTCTTTTCTTCCCAAAGTGCCAAGGATCTGCTCTTGGATGTCCTTAGGAAGGGCTGCCACAACCGACATGTCAATCTGTGAGGAAAGAATATCAACATAGGATTACATAATGCATGCAGTGAACCATGTCAAAGGACTCATCAATTTTGCTGTATCTTAGATTTATTGGTACATGAAACTTGGAGAGGTTCCATTACCTTTCTTACTTGTTTTTTACAATTCTTTAAAATAATTCCCTAAGCTTTTTGAAATTCAATTAACAAGTAAATGAAGCATGAATTCTTGAAAGTTTAGTAGTGTCATTTGGATCTTTTTGTATCGTAAAATTTTAGCAATTTGTTGGTAATGAGTCCACGGAGAATATCACGAGTAATGTGTAAGTCTGCCAGCATGGAATCTATATATAGGTGCTAATAGGCGAACGTCATGGTAACAGAATGATGTCATCAAGTTATTTCATGGACAAAAACACTCTCCATAGTATTTACATGGAGAAAATCAATGATGTCGTGACGGAAAACACAATTTACGCACCCCATGAAATTGATCCACGTGTAATATGCCTACTAAGTTAACCCAAATTAGGCCAGGGGTGCATAATGCTGTGAGATTTCAATATTAGTCTCTTAGTGTCGTCCCCAATTTAGCTTTATTTCATGATTTTGCGTACAAACCCAATGGAAAATGTTTTCTTTCATACAGTTCATGGAAACCCAATTTGTTTTATTCTAGTCGTTTCAATCTATTGATTTGGGTCTTTTTCATGGCTCAAAAATGATGTCTTTTGAGTTCCAATAAAAAAAAAAAAAATAACCCCCCCCCCCCAAAAAAAAAAAAAAAGAAATGCATAAGAAATTCATGAAACATAATTACTACCCACCTGTGAAGGAGATGGAAGAGCAAGCTCAGGAGCGAAGTCTCTCTTCGTTCCATCAAGACTCGGCATGAAAGGCAACGGAGGGAGCTCCCTCTGTTTCTTCCGAGGCATTGCAGCCTTCGCATCCACCCCATCGTCATGACTACCATCCTCATGCGCGGTCGCTCCGTTTTCCCCATGTCCAGTCGTCGAAGGCTTCGAAACAAAATTCAGCATAGTTCTTGCACCCTTCTTGGCCCCAGTTTTGCTCTTCATCGGTCTATCGATTGCTGATGTGGGAAGAATGTCTTCCTCTGTAGTTTGGTGGGGGATAGTCTCATCTGTTGGTGAAATGGCCACTTTCCCCTTGGTCAAGAACGATGTGATACTAGAGGTTCCTCCTACCTGGTTTTTGGAAGTTAGCTTGCTCAGCTGTATTCCAACCTATATTGATGAGAAAACAGCACAAACATTTTATAATTCTTGTTTGATTTCATAGTTTTAGATTAGTTTTTAGATTAGATCTTTTTTGTGGCAATTCCTTCACATTGTCATTATATCAATGATATTGAGACCCAAGATCAAGGCAGAACCGTCATGGGTCCCAGTATCATACCATGACAAGATGTAACCTTAACCTCTTGATGCACAATATACAAAGAAAAATGTTTCCATATCAACCCTTTGCCACAAAAACGTTCAAATATCATATTTATTCCAAAATATATCATAGACAGACCAATGTCAATATAAAAAAATTTGCCACACAAACTTCAAAAATCACATTTTCTCCAAAAATAATGCATATAAAGTATATCTAGAGGTTCACCTCCAGTCCTACTGCATATATTATTGCCTTCACCAAAAACCTTCATTAACCTGTGACCAAGACTATACTATATCCGCTGTAGCGCAAATTTATGCTAAATTGCAATATTAAACAATATTCCTAATGAGCAAGCGTAAGCATAAATTGACACATAAATAATTTATGCTTAACTCTTTGTGTTACGTTCCCACTTTTGCACAAAGACTGCATAGATAATGCATGCAGTCTGAATGATTGTGGCACACCCCTTGACTGGTGCACACAGAAAGAGTTCATTCATATGTCATGCCTAACCTCCAGTTAAACAAACATAACATACCTCACCACAATCTCCAAAGAATGGAGGAAGGACAAAAAAAAAGAAGAACAAAAAGTGAAACCTCTCTATAGTGGCCACCCAAGGGAAACACAAATTGTGGCCTTTATAGACAGGTGGCTGCTTTAGACAGGTTCTTTAACACATGATCTCTCTCCGGGGGAATCATTTTAGTGGCCACTACAGACAGGTTGGCTGCTATAGACAGGTGGCCACTAAGACAGGTTTGACTGTAACTTAAATGGCCCTTTACTCACTCCTCGCATGTCGATGGCAGGGACCTGCATCTCCTTCAGCAGCTTCTTACTCTCCCTCTGAATGACGAGGAGGTCATCCGTCCCTTGACCCAAGGTCATTGACCTCGCCTTGTCCTCACAGATCCCGTGACCCAGGAACTTTGAGGTCTCCTTTGGGGCGTCGGGATGTCTCACCTGAAAGCACAATAGCACTGTGTTAACTCTTTCCCTGCTGGACAACATAATACTCTATAGATGGATGGTGCACACATTAAAAAGTAACACTCAGTGGTGGGATGGACCAATTCTGTGCAGTATGATTTCATGACAGAACTTTTCCGCTGTTATTAAGAATCATAATCTCATTTGCTTTCATCAATCATATCATTTTTTACTTGATCCTGAAATGAAACCTTTTCTAGTTATTTGGTCTTAGGAAGAAAACGAATCCTTTCTTGTACCTTCAATTTGATGGTGATTGTCTTGGCCTGCATCCTGATGCCTGTCAGTCTCTTGTGAACCTCTCCAGCCAGCTCAGTGATAAACCGATCAGCATCACTCTCCTATGATAGAAATGCACAACAAAAACATCATATTCAGAATAGTGACTGACTAATTATATGCAGTATCATTCAACTAATTTGATTGATAATCACCTTAATATCTCTAGATTAATCTACTTCATTGTTGGATAACCACATTTACACCTTCCTAATCTAAAGCCAGACACTAACCATACTGCAACGTACATATTTATGTTCCTATGCTGTTTCTTTATTCTATAATAATCACATTTTAATAGAAGTGTAACTAACTTATCATATGCAGTATAGCTACTTTGATTGGTAATTATTATAATATCTTTGGATTCATTTCTTCTGTTGCTTCTAGTGTTGAATAACCAATAAAAGTATGTTCAATAACAAACATAGCTAGCAGCGCCATTTTGTGAGTTGATCCTTTCACGTAAAAAGCGAGTAGACAAGAGCTCTTAAAAATTAAAGTAGAATGGAGTAGAAAGATATTGAGCAAGATTTCGGGATTACCACTACTACCACTGACTGCTACTGACCATGGACAATGCACACAATAAAACAGAGGCAAGATACTGCCATAATCTGTAACAACCAAACCCCTAAGAGCATGACACTTCTGTTTACCTGCTTGAAGCGAATACCGTAGTTGATCTCGGCCGACACGGACTTCCTCTCCTGCTCTGATCTGATTGGTCGATCGTCCACGCCCCGACAGAATCGATACAGCGATTGGCCGCTCTTGGGGCCGAACTCCTTCTGCAGCGCCCCCAGTGACAGAGCCTGAAGATCCCCACACGTCTTGACGTTCAGGTTCTCCATCTTTCGGGCCATGGACCAGCCAACACCTACAAGCGTCATCGACAGAGTATAGACAGAATAATGTCAGTAGCTTCGTTCACACACAAGAACTACTGAGAATCATGCAGTGCTTTAAATTTGGTCATAGGGGATGGTTAAAGGTAGCCCATCCCTTTTGCAGACCTATTCTGAAAGTTTCCTGGCTTTGTCATCATTTGAAACAGAGTGGCTTTATAACCTTTCCCTGGAATCAACAAAGCATAATATTCGGTTTTGAGAAAATAATCTTTGATAATTGATCGAGCCTTCTTTTTTCGTACCACGAAAATAGTCAAATCTCAGTGAAAACTAGTTAGATTTTCATTTATTCTACGGGATTTATATTACCATTGACCTTAAGATTTCACAGTTGGTATCCCACAGATATGTGCTAAATATGTGCAAACTTTCACGAAGTTTGCAGATGGTTGTAAAAGGGACGGGCCATCTTAATGTGTGTTTTACGTTCAATCAATCAGATGACAGGATTCTTCAACTAAGGTATACATACAATTACAATATGAGAGAATTGTATATATCTAAAGTGAATAAGAAAAGAAGAAATTGAATAAATAACCTGGGTGCTCAGGGTGATTAAGTCCATGAACTGCAAAAAAAACCCGCTGTAAAATGCCCCCTTGAACATACATTTTTTTTTTTTATTACAGGGCATTACGCAAAGCATGTTTCAAGGTGTTCATGACAGTAGGCTTAAAAAGTACCCCCCCCCCCCCCCTACAAATACACTGGGGTTGTTTTTTTCATTGACAAGAAGCAAAGCTCATTCCACAGCCTAGAGCCAACAGGCAGGCCATCACTCCCTTACCTGGAAGGTCTTTGATTGGCTGTTTCTTGATGAAATCATCGATGGCATGACCCTCCAGAAGGTATTGGCCATTGGGCTTGGCAACTCTTGTGGCCATCCGCGCTAGCAGGATGTTGGAAGCTAAAACATACACAAAGGAGGAAAGATTTGGTAGCTATTCAAAGCTGGAAATTAATGACCATCTAATACAGTCAGACATACATATTTTCAAAGAACACCTCCGCAGTCTACCAAACATATTTCAGTGTCTGGATATGTTGTATTGGTTACTATATCACTACTTATGAAATAATTTATCACATTGAATCAATAGAACCATTGCGTGCAGAATTTTGCATAAGATAAAATTCTTTACTCTATCACAATTATTCATATACCTTAAAGGTTACTGAACTATTCCTGTGCCAGACAAAATGGCGTTCTGTGTGTACAGAAGCAACAACATGATCATGAAGCAATAGCATCACCAACCTCAAGCCGCATAGAACAATACTACTACTACTACTCATAATAATCAAACATTAATGTATAGAGCATAACACATCAAGAAAATTGCGGTGATAAGTGCTAAATACGAATACAGTCAAACCTGTCTTAGCGGCCACCTGTCTATAGCAGCCAGCCCGTCTATAGTGGCCACTGAAATAATTCCCCCGGAGAGAGATAATGTGTTAAAGAACCTGCCTAATGCAGCCTGTCTATAAAGGCCACAATTTTTGTTTCCCTTGGGTGGCCATTATAGACAGGTTTCACTGTATATCATTATCACTATCATTATTCCATAAGGACTGGAAATAGTACTGGGTTCATAGTTGTGATACAAAAGGAGATCTTACCCATTCCTGCCGAGGCATTGCACTGAGTTTTCTCTCTGATCTCATCCCTCAGGATCTTGGCACATTCCGAGGGTGTGGCTTCCGTTTGCTTGAGGATTGCTGATATATCAACAAACATTTCATCACAGCTGACTGCCTCAATGTCATGGGTATAGCTGAAAAGAAATTGGAAAGGGTTTAATACCTTTTGTCAGTTTTCTCAACATTCTGAAGTATGTAACTGATGAATCTGTAGTACGACTTGCTGAAATACCTGTAACATAATTCTCCTCCCTTTTCTTCTCTCGACAGGAAAGGTTTAAAATTAGACCTTACAAATTTAAAGAAAAAGTTTAAAATGCTTAAAAAAAACTAAGTATTTTAAAACTGGCCTTTCACCACCAAGCCAGGGAAAAATCCCCTATTTTTGGCAAATTCTATTGCAATTCCTGATTCTTAAATCTCTTACAGCTTTGATAATACAGAAAGGAGATGACAGTTTGAAATTGTGGAATTCATGGAGCAACACTAATTAAAATTTATTCCAGCATTTGTATCTTCTTCTACATGTGCTTGAGATGCAAAACGAAGCGACAATAGAAAGAGACATATAATATTAAGGTTTTTGTCACCACCCATCCTAGCAACATTATAGTTGCACTGTTGTGGATCACATATCACATAACTCTTACCTTGCAACAGTGTCATAAAGTGCCTGGGATACTTCCTTGTACCCCTCAAAGTTGTACGGAATGGTCTGAAGTTCTGGGCACAGTGATCTTGCTCTTCCCATGAACATTCCGTTCTTCACCCCCGCCTTCCTGGCCTCGTAGTTACAAGAAGCTATCTCCGCCATGGAATGGAAAGTCTCCTTGGGTTTGTTTCCTTCGCCCGTCCTTTGTTCTTTTCGACCAGAGTGGTCCATCTCTTCGTTCTGTCCATCATCCATTGTGCGTTTGTGCGCTCCTTCATCTTGCTTCCCAGTATCTTTGTCAGTCCTGCCTGATCCATACTTCTTTTCGTAGAAGGCTCGTTCGTATTCGCGTACCTCTTTAGAGGCGTCTGACATTCCCCCTTGTCCTTTTGAATGTGTCACCGCAACGGGCTTACCGATTAGGTCTGGACGGTTCACGAGACCGACAGAAACAAAAAAGCAATCCATATCAATATGCATGATCACCTTCTCTTTCTTCTCTTCTTTGTTCACTCTTCTGCTAGTATTATCATCAGCCACCCTCTCATCCCAGGACAAGAACTCCTCTCCCTCCTCTTCTCCTTCTCCTTCGGTCCCTCCTTCTGTCTTTCCCTCATCTTGACATGTAGCGCAACTGCTTCCATCCACCTTCCCATCTTTTTTATTTCTCAGCTGTTTCATTAGACGCTGCCTCCCTGGAAAAGTGCGATCACCCCTGCTATGGAGTTCATTGACATACGCCTTCCACTCCGCCCCCCATGTGGATATGTGATGCAGACGCGAGTTGCCATAAAACTCTGCGAGAAAATTGGGGTCCCCAGCCTTAGCTATCCCCCTCCTCTGCTCCTGAGGACCATTTTTAACCTCCCCCGCAATGAGTGCAACGTCTTGTATGCCATCTTGAGGCTGGATCTCTAACTGATCCTCTTCCATTCTTTCATCTTCTGGCCATTTGCAGACAGCAGACTGATTGGCGGACGAATTGTCATGGGAGCTCTCAGAATGACCTGCGACTTTGGTCAACTTCAGGAGTGATTGGTTCTGGCCTGATGTTCTGTCCTTGTACAGCTCAAATTCAAATGTTGGAAGGAGATGTCCAGCTTTCACGCTGAGGAGGGGGGGGGGTACAAAAAGTTATGAATGAATGGTGAATATCATAAACTGGAAAAATACAAGAGTGGATTTTGTTTTCTTCCCTTCAATTCACATCTTGAAAGTCTAGAAAATCAATATTACAAATGTAATAATTCAATTATAATCTAAGTTATCATAATCAAACATTATGTTTACAGAGAGTACCTTGACTGTCTTCCCAAATGACATATATTTGTTGTCATCAATGTCTTTCCGACATGGGTTTGGTCCATTTTTACAGTGAACTTCCAGTGTCAGACTCAAGAAAGAAAAGTCCACAATCACAACTTAAGTTCATTTGCATAGAAGCAGGTTGGTCAACGTTGAACAAATTATAGAAAAGTTCAGACTTTATTTTCAATTCATAATCCTTAACCTCAAAATATTGCATTGTTTACTCATATTTTCCTCATGCAAACTGTTTTTTTTTCATCAAATACCAATAAGTGGCATGTTTTCATATTTATCCTTGTGCATAGCAAATAAAATAAGCAATGGCCAGGAATCTGGTTAGTGGACAATCTAAATTGGAAATGCACCATTCATGAATCAATTTTAGTTGTATCTCTAAAATGTATCGTACAATTTTCATGCAGTTCCTTTCTAAATTATCAGATGTTTCATTCCACCTCCCTAAGACAGTAAGAGTTGATCATGTTAAGATTGTGATTTCAAAAGTAAGCATTTTTCATGCTTTCCTTTTGCTTCATTCTTCACCTTACCACAAGAGATTGGGGCTCATTTTGGAACATTCATCGACACGTACCTCTCAGTAATCCACTCTGGTTTGACAATCTTTTCATTCCTGAGCTGCCTCAGTTTGGCATATGGCAGGTTGGTTGCTATGATGTGAGTCACCTTCGTAACAGAGTAGTAGTGTATGTACATCCCACCATGAAGCGTCATCAGTCTTTTCAGCTCATCCGAGGAGGGGTCTGAAAAATTAAGGGCAAGGTTGTGAAATATGTAGCACAATCAGAAAACAATGTGTTAAATTAAATGCAAAACCAAATTAAGTTAGCAAACTCATTTGCATAAAAGGTCTGCTAACATGTTTCTATTTGTTTCCATTCAGTCAAAACACCTCTATTCTAAAAAAAAAAAAAAAAAAAAAAAAAAAAAAAAAAGCAAAGAAACACAAGTTTTTGTTGTTGCAACTTGCATAGACCGAAAAATCAGTCTCTATAGGACGTTGGATCCGCTGAGATTGCATCTGGCTCCTCTGAACGCCCTGTCATTTTGATTAAAGAATGCCCCCGAATGAGATGGTTATTCCTGTCTACAACTTGCAGTGCCAGTGGCAGTGAGCTGCATCAATAGACAATGTTTTGACATGCAATATCAGTGTCAGTGAGGCAGAAGAAAGAAAAAAATATTTATAATGCAGAAATTAGAAACCAGGGGCGGTATTCCGAAAATCCACAGAGATAAAAATTTTATCTCCCCTAAGATAAAATGTCCTTAAAATATTTTATCTTTGGTATTCCGAAAAACATTTTAGGAAGATTTTAACCAATATTAATGAGCGCATGCACTGCGCTCCTATCCCAGAGACAGCCAGTAATAAACGTCCTTTCATGTCTTTTGCATACATTAACACCATCAAGCTGATGGTGTGATGTCATATAACTGAAAGGGACATTGCGCATCAATGCCTATCAGCGCGCCTTATTGCATTTGATGCGCACATGTGCAAAAAGTTGAATGCGCGAATTATTTTTGCACGTAGTGCTATGGCCCTATGCGCGTACGTCTGGAGATAAAATTGCTTGGGAGCAGTTTTATCTTTTATCCTAACTTTTTTTCCTAAGTGCGTTTCAGAATACCGATTTAGCTCATTTGCATAAAAATTTTATCTCGGAGCCTCATTTACATAAAAATTTTATCTCTAGCTCATTTGAATAAAAATTTTATCTTTTATTGTAAGTTGGCTTTTCGGAATACCAAAAGATAAAATTTTTCCTAAGTCCCTGAGATACAATAAAATTTTTCCTAAGTTCGTTTTCGGAATACCGCCCCAGGCCCCTAATCTTAAGTTAAGTTGGACTGGGCCGATTTAGCAATTCCTTTATCAATCATCAATAATAGTATGACAAGCTGTTATTCTCAGCTTACCTGTGTAGCCATTGACATGAATTGAAACCCCCGCAAATATATTAGATGAAGTTCCTGCTTTTTGTTGATTTGTCGGTGCATCGCTCCGAAACTGTTCTTCAAGTTTCCTTATCTTCTCACTCATATAGCCTCCATGACTTTCTGAAATGAGTTTTTCCCGTTTGGATTTGGTTGTAGTTGATGGATCCATCTTTACTTTCGCTTGTCACAAGCATGGCATCCAAAGTTATGTTCAAATTTCGCACAGTACTTTCACAATGATGCGCACTTCTTGTTCGGACAAGTCTACGCACGATAAAGGTTAAGGGTCGGTCGATCAGCGGCCCGCGACCCGCCGCTTAACCCAGCGCTAGGGGAGGAATCGGAGGTGCCGCGAAGGTGGCCGTGGCGCAGCTCGACTAGACTGCAACTGCGGAAGTGAAGCTGAAGCTGCTGAGAGAAAAATATCAATTCAAAACAATATGGTAGCGCTCAAGATTCTGCTGCATGAAAATAATACTCAAATACCTCGGTATAACAATGACTTTTTTCTACGGGTTTCACGTGACATTGTTAACATTTTTGAAATAAATACAAATTAATGTATTAATAGATTAACTAAATGACTACAAAACAGGTGATTTCACTTCTAGGTTTTTTTTTTTGCTGCGCTCAAGTCAAGAGGTTTGCTATCAGGGAAATGCTTGATAATTTTTTTTTTTTTTAAATCAATAATTGTTCACAACTGTGATTTACTTATTGGCACAATTTTGACTTATAAAGCGTTTTTTTCTTCAGAATTCCACACCTGAACAAATCTGACCATCACATGAAAATTAAAGCTTCGTAAGTTATACTTACCCCGCCCCTTGAATTTGGAAAAATGCTACAATCAATTTTCAAAACCTTACTTATAGGACCTACATCATTATTTTTCATAATTAGTTTCTTTTCTTTTTTTTTTGCGAACATCCGAAAACCATCTACACGTGTAAAACGCCTCCGCAATGAACCATGTATGTCGATTACGGTCTGTTGACTAGGCCTACCTTGTAGCTTGTAAATAGATTTAACTTTTTTCTTTTAGAGAGAAAAAAGTAATCGAAGTCAAGGGGATAATCATTAGAAACCACATCTATGGCATACATCTATACATCTATTTGCACAATCTTAATTTATCATAATATTGTCAAGAGAAGTTAAGTCTTCATTTTCCATTTTTTGCAGATATAGATTTTGCATTCCTGCTTCACAATTTGCATGATCTGATGACTGAATTTGTTTTTTAAATTATGACATGCTGGCTAGGCTACAAATAGTTTGGGGGACGAGTTGATATGACGGGTAAATGAAAACAAGGGGAAAGAAGGGAATATGAGGACGAAAATAAAACATGAAAGAGAACAAGATAATGATTTTACTCTATCGTCTCTGGCCCTCTCCTCTCCTCTTCCAACTCTGTCGCAGTCTCGCTCCTTTTCATACACCTCCAAGACCTCATCCGCTATGTCCCTCATGATTCCCCATCCTTCACCGTCCTACCGTCGATCATTGCAACTCCCTCTTCTTCTCAATCGAAAAGTATGCATCCTTCTCCAACCGCAAGAAAATATGATTAAAAAAAAACATATTACATTGTTTCTAACGACATAACCTAACCGTGAGTTTTTCAAAAAAAAAAAAAAAAACTTCCACAAAATGGGTTCTGTACATCCGTTACCATCTTCAATGTACTTAATCATACATGGCAAATTTGGTCCCGAAAGGTATCCAATAACAAATGCGGGGTTACCGTTTAAATCTAAAGACAGGTTTAAATCGTGCAACGGCACCAAGTCCACAGTTTATTTTAGTTATTTACCTTTGAACTTCGATTTCCCTCTTTGGAAGGAACATAGGAAAATACCCTGTGTACTAACAAATAGGCCTGTATATTAAATCCTAATTTCTGTATTTTTCATAAATATCTTTCGCCTCTCTTTTCTAAAACAAAAATATATATACGGGGATGTGTTTGGGGGCCTTGTAACAGAAACTTGTGGATAGGCGTCAAGCTCTGCTTTCTTTTCGCTTCAGTGCAAAAGTCATTACATAGTATTACATTGTGTTATATTGTTTTCCTCTCTGTATAATTCCTATAGGATTTGCCTTTTTAAATACTTTCCATTTACATTTGTTTGTAAAACTATAACAAAGCATTGTGTATGATGGTATGACCCACATAATTATGGAAGAGGAAATAAGATTGAATTTGAAACTTGAACTTCAATTCGCTATTCATTAAAAATTAGGAAATAACAATGGAATAATAATTGGTGCTGTTCCTTAGTGCTTCATAATACATCTACTATTTAATATCACTGGACCAATATTCATTCATTAAAAACAAATAGGCCTACAGTGTAATATATCAGACGTTAAGATAAACAATGACATAGGGCCCAGATGAATTGCCTATAACTATACGATATCAACATGCGTGTCCACGGTGGCCTTCTTTCACCAAAAAGGGTATTTGAAGGATTTGCAAAGTGGCCTAAAGTTGCTTAACTAACCGAGCACCCTGCATTAATCTGAAAACACGATAGGTGAAAATAGGTCTGTGCACATTCAACGCAGGAATAGTTTTGAATGTCCACAAAGAAGCAACCATAGATATATCTTGTTCGGATATTCAATTAATTTATTGACAGTTGCTTCAACTCACAAAAAAACTTTTGCTTAGAATTATTTCGGAAGTGGAACTTGAGATTCAGTGGTAATCAGGTACGTAAAATTGTATAAGATAAGTGCGAATGAATGAAATTGATCTGTAGAATCCTCCATGAAATTGTGATCAGAGAAAGATTGGTCAATAAACATGAAGAAACCTTGGATGGAATTATATTACCTCCGATCCGAGCTCCGGCTCCGAGTTGGAGCTTGCAGGAGGCATTATATTGGCTGTGACTGTGTGTGTGTGTGAGTGTGTGTGTAGTTGTGCCACTGACTGTCAAACTTGTTTGTTAATGTTATTAAAAGGAGGCGTGACGGAATTCGGCGTAACATTGAGTTTGAGGCAGAAAAATCAACTTACAACTTATGTTACTTAAGTCTTAAGTGATGTGTCTTACTCTGAAAGTCGGGGCTTACCTTTCACTTTCAGTTTCAGATCCAATCATGACTTTCATGTGTGTACGTAGACCGATTAGTCTCTGTTAAACTGTATGTCGTTGGATCCGCTGAGATTGCATAGGGGGTCTGCCCACCAGTCCATCTATCTGCCTGTCATCGGTTTATCACTAGCCTCTGATTTTTCTCATTCTAACAGGATACATAGATATGCTAGATCTTTAGAACTTGAGATTCTAAGTAAGAGTATTTTAATTTTATTAGTAACAAGTGACATTCGTGTACAGTACAACAACTGGGACAGGTACCCATCTTTTATGCACCTAAGTTTTTAAATCAAACAATCTGCAAATATGTAATGATGCTAAGGTGAAAAAAATCCTCAGTCTCCTTATACACTTCATATTAATTCTTCCACTCACTACAACTCCTCCCCCACCTGACCCTCCCCCCCCCCCCTCCTCCATCCTCCTCGATCGTTGCTCTATCTTCATCTCAGTTGAAGAGTATTCTTTTATTTCTTATGATAATGAACAAATCTGTGAGTACCAGTGTGGTGTGTTTGATGGTAAATTACCTGTTTCTCTCTCCAATCATGCATTGAGATTTAAGCAAAAAAAAAATAAAGATAAATGAGACTTAGAGTGATTTAGCCCTCACATTGCAAAAATAGAGACCTCTTGAAAAGGCATGAATTCATGCCAAAAGAGCCTTCATGCTCCTATTGTAGGATTTCTGTCTCAATACTTCACGATGGAAAAAAGCATCTGCAAATTACTACTTTTATTTTTCCTTTATTGTGGTTTTGCTGTTGGTATCATTTACTTTTCACCCATTCAGGACGATATGCGACACAAATAAGTAGCATGGGGTTTTAAATGTGGATATCAAGAATAAGAAATAAAGAGTAAGATGTATCAAATCAAATGTCTTTGAGCATACTGTACATGATTTCTGCACAAGATTAATCCTTTTCGTTGCTTAGTGATGTCCTGTTTTTGCAAGGATTTTCTTTCACAAACCTCTCAGAACTGAAAACATGATAAGCTCTGTTGTACAGAATGATAAACTAAATAAATCTGGCATATGTTGCATTTCTATTTTATTCTCTGACCTAAGGTAAATTTTTACCAGTATTGTTGTGCTCACAATCATATTGCAATTCATTCTTGTCATCCTGTCACAAGTATTATTCTCTTACAGACCCTTCATTTTAAACAATATTTCATCAGAGGTGATGATGAATACTTGAGGCAAATGCATTCCAGATAAATTACCACAATGATAATAGATCATCACATTTATAATGAAATACAGATTTTCTACTTAAATTGATGATTAAAAACAAGTCAATTGTGGTATGAGGAGGAGCTCATACTGGAAGAATATAAACAAAGATTGACAAATGTTGTTATTTCATTCCTCCTACATTTCAGCTGACCATCCATGACCAATGTACATGTAAATCGATGAACACCATTTAGTACAGTACAGTACAGCCATCCATCCATCCGCCTCACAGCTACCAGAGGGAGCAAAAGCGCCTCATCCGCTCACCCACCCATCATGGTGGAGGGGGAGGAGGTGGGAGTCCAGTGGTTGGAAGAGCTCCTGGAGGAGACCCAGCTCCAGAAGTTTCTGACCAGGATCCACGATGAGCTCCAGGTGTCCCGGCTGGAGCACTTTCAGTATGTGCGGACGGAGGACCTGGAGAAGATTGGGATGGGGCGGCCGGCCGCCAGGAGGCTCATGGAGGCCGTCAAGAGGAAGAAGAGGCGCTCCCAAGGCATTCTGGGAAGGGTGAGTCATCCTTGCAATTTTTGTTCTCTATTAAACTATGTAAACATTTATGAGTCATGTGTTTTTGCTCACCAGTAATGCAAGTCATAGAGCAGCATTTATTTGGCACATGAAAAGTTTAAGAGTGTGTCTAGAAGCAGATTCAGGGTCACTTGTGCTTCTTCATAAATTATTCCAATTCATCCTTTTTTATATTTGGTGTATGAGACAATAAAGTAATCATATACAGTAGGCTGAAGTATCTTGCTGTGAATAGCAAAGGTGCACATTTTTTGTCTGTTGAAACTGTGCAGTGTAGTTCTGAAATTATGTTTGATATTACTGTATGTGAATGAGTTGGATTTACTGATGAATTAACAATTACATTCTGCATTCAAGAATGAATGTCAATATCACTGTATTATTATTATCAAAATGAACTGTTGAATACTTAATATTCTAGATTCTTGTATTTTTATTGAAGATTGGCACATTACTGAAGATTGGCACATTACCAGTCATGTAAACATAAAACAAAGACATAATTATTACCCTCTAATTTCTTTTGATCGATTATTATACAGAAAATTCATGTCATATGATATGTAAAGGCCTCCATACTACATTTAGTGACAGTCTGTTCAAAATTTAAAGAGAAAGTAGCCCTTTAAAGTTCCTTGGACACTGTCTATTAAAAGACAGACTTGAAAAACTGACTCTGGCAGGGAAAATAGAGAGAAAGAGGAAGACAACAGACCACACAGTGTACTGCTATGTATAGAATTGCAGAATGGAGTGGGAAGTCCACCCTGGAAATAATATAAAATCACACGCAAAACAGAAATGATTGGCAAAAAATGGTCGCCTATCAGATAACGACACAAACAGAAGATGGAGAAGCCCTATGCAGGTCAAGAGATGTTCTTGTAAAAACTATGGAAAATGGTAGAAAAATGTGTAAAACAACTTCCCTCCTAATTTTAGTTCGAACTGGAATCTGACTTTGATATTGATTGCTAAATAGGTTTTGCATTGGTTACTGAAAACCTTGCAATTCCTGTAGCGTAGAGACTGGAGACCACAATGTGCTACATTAGCACACATCACAGCTTCTTGCACTGCTCAGTGATGCCTGTTTTAAAAGACAAGCGGCGCACCGCTAAGTGATATGTACAATAACGTTGCAATATTTTCTTGTATGGTAACAAATTGTAGACCATTGTTGCTATGTTTTAAACGTAAACAGGGATACATGTAGCTTTTCCTGAAAAGGTTCACGAAGCTATGACTGAGATTTTATCAGTTATAGTTTGCATACTGTCACCTGCTGATTTTCATAACTTTTGTACACAATGTACAAATGGGGTATCCTACATACATGTACATGTACGCATCTTCAATGTGCATTGTATTGTGTACACACTGCACAGTGTAATTATGATAAGTCATAGTAAACATATTACAAGAGATACAATCATTGTACAGTACACAAGCCTAGCCTAGCCTCAGCCTGTATCCTGAAGCATTATACTGTGTGAGGTATGACTGAACAAGTGCTGAAGTGTGTACATACATTTACTTCTGACTCCTGCAAGTAAACTACTTAACACATGAATTGTTCTCTGCTCCATATAGCTTGAAAGGCCATCTGAGCAGCCAGATGTACAGTGTACATTGTACAGTGCAGAACTTGCAAACAGAGTACAATAGACGGGTTGAAAAGGGCATCAATTTATAAGTAGTTACTGAATTCAGTCAGCTAGACCAGTCCTTTGTTACTACTCTTTAATTTGTTTGCTGTTCCATTTGGTAACAGTTGAGAATAAGATAAATTCATATATAAGTGGTTGTGTGGAGACTACAGTCCAAAACATTTCTAAGGCAATTTAGTACTAGTCCACATGTATTTAGACAGGCCAGCCCTTTTGCAGGTCAATTTTTTGTTGATATAAAAACCACTGAAAGTGGAAGGAAATACTGATAAAGAACTTCCCTCCCAGTAATAGTACTAGAAACAGGCTTTGGGCAGAATTATTTTGATTGCCTGATTTCAAGTACATGTAGGTTTTGGATGGGTTGTCTGAAACTTAGCAGTTCATGCTGAAAAAATGTCTGCACACAGAGGTCAGTGATTGTCTGCAGTAATGCAGTAACAGTGTGTACTATGTGGTTGCGTTCATACAACACTTTTTTGCCCTAGAATCATGATTCAAAACGTGTTTCTGCAGAATCACGATTGCGTTCAGAAGAAATTGAATATAAACGTGATTGAAAACATGGAACGCGGAAAAAGGGTTGTTTGGAAACGTGTTTCTGCAGAATCACGTTCGAGAAAAGGTGCACGTAAAAGCTGAACTATACTTCATGGGTCAAACTGCGCAATGTGATGCGTACTGGATTGGCCTGAATCCGAGTAGAAATATGATCGGAGAGAAGGTCGTCTGAATGCTAATTCTGTCGTTATCGTGATTCATGTTTGCGTTTTGAGTCGTGGTTAGAATCATGATTCTGGCGATGGTCACATGAACGCAACCTGTGACCAACCACACCGTGCTGGCTGCTGGTTTCAAACGTAAACAAGAATAGTTTTTCACTATTCCTGAAAATATTTGTGAAGCTACTGTATGAGTCTGAGATGTCACACATGTTATTGTTAGGTTAAACTTCTAATTCATGACATTTGTAAAATAGATTCATGTATACCTTGTCTGTAAGGTTACTATAGTACATGTAGGCTAGTTAGTTTACTAAAAGTGCATTCAGCTGAATACCCCTCAGTAACTTACTAGGCGTATTGATGTGCCATGAATATCAACACTGCACTTGTACAGTCAATTTATGTGTACAGTGACTGACCAGACATCAGGAAATGAGCTTCCGTCATGTTCTGTACCCCTTCCCACTTTATCTAAAAAGTTGCTTCCAATATCTCTGTCTCTTCATGCCTGCTATCTTTAATAGCAAGGTTCCGGTCTGTTTGACATTTGTAATGTCACAAATTGGGTCTGGTTGCAGTTGGAAAATGAAAGGCATACACAAAATGTAGACTAGTTTATGTACAAATATCAATTTCTAGTCTTGCAGTACAATTTATGAAATATGTGTAAAAATAATCCCTCTGGGCAGTGCAATTTGTATGTTTAGTGCATGTACAGTGTACAGTACTACATGTACATGTATGTACTGTACATGTACAGATGTGTACACACTGTACACATGAGCACTTCCTACAGTTAATTAATTTTACATAAATTATTTAATAAATGTACTCCCTTATCTGACAAGTGATTTAAGTACAGACAATGCAAGAAGTCTCATACTTTACAACAATAAACATGCCAATGATGTACACTAAGTACAGTAGTAAGAAGTTGAACCATTGGTTAATATGATACCATACAGGTTGTACAGTAAAGAATGGAATAGTACAGTACACAATACACAAAGATATGGATTATACACCTGTAGATGTACAATATAGCATTATACACATATTACGTATTAAATGTATAACTTGAATGTTTAACTGTACAATGTACATACGTGTACGTGTACTGTATGGAGCTGTATTACTGTGCAGTACATGATACTGGGTATGCTCATGTACAGGAGAACTTGGCAAAGGGGAGTGTCATTGAAAGGCATGCACTAGAGGGCACAACACCTTGTATACAGTACTGTGAAAGATTTTAAAGGGGCAGAACAGCAACATACAAAATAATATTTTTTTAGAAAAGAGCAGTTAACACTATGATCTAAAATTACCTAGAGCTTTAATTCATTGTACTTTTCACTTTATACATGTAAGTGGATCATTATCCAGAAAGATTACAACCACATTGTGTTTGTGAATATAGATTATGAATGAATTAAGATATTAATTTACATACAGTACATGTACACACACTGTATAATCATTTTGCTTTTGTTACAATTTAAAATCATCTCTTCACATTATTTTTCTTCTACACCCCATTAGTGGATCAAATATCCTGAAAAAATACAACCACATGTTGTTTGTATTAGTGTAAAAGACAGAAGTGTACTCATAACAGGACATTATCGTGACAGAACTGTTTTACCTCTCCTCTTGATCCGTATTTTGTTTGTTTTCAACAAATTTATCCTTTTGAGAGGAATCCCATGAATTGGTTACAAAACCAATTTCCTGAAAAAAAAAGAAACTATTTACAATCAATAATCCAAGGCAAAACTTTTCCATTTTGATTTACAGTATACATATGTATGTTAGTGAATAAAAGTAAAACAGAACCATATTGTTGATTTCCCTTAGATGCCAAACTTATGACTTCATTTTATATTTTGTACTAATTTTTCTAAGTTTGTCATCTGTGATTAATCTCCAATGTATTAATTTGTATTTGTATGTTTTTGTGTTTTTTTACTTTGATGAAAATAAAGTTGAGTTCAATTGAATGTACCTCAAACTGCTCAAAGAAGTGATGGCATATGTAGAATGTGTACAAGTGCACTGGCCAAAACAAAATCTATTCAGGAAGTGGCATGAAAATACTATGAACATTGTATTTCCTGATTAGCAATAAAAGAGGGAAACAAGTCTCATGAGAAAGGATAAAATATCAGTTTCCATTGGTGATTATCTAGGCCCATTTTCACCCTATCGGAAGTACTTCTCGCTAGCTTTCTGTCAAGTACATTCAGGGCTCAGCTCCCTGAAAAGAGTAATCAATAATTGTGTTTCCTGTGGAGGACTGTCAATGTTTCATTTCCTGTTTCGGTTGCAGAGAGATCAAAACTTTGTATGTTTCCAAAAGGGGGCTCATACTAAGGGCTCATATTTAATGCATTTTGATTCATTTTCTAAGAAGATGGCAAATATACGTTGAGACTGAGGCAGATATGATATTTGGCTCCCTCCTCTTACTCCTTTTCATGTCCTTCCATTCATACCATCATCTGTATTTGTTCTTCTTCCTATACTTAATCGTCTTGTTATTGTTTGCTTTTGTTCCTTTCTCAGCACATTCCCTTTCCTGTATTTTTCTTTCTTCTTCTGTGCATTTTCATCATTCATCTTCTTATCTTTTCTCTCCATTCCCCACCCCTTCATCTTTTCTCCCATCTAGTACATACATACATATTTTATTGCTCTTTATTTGTAGAATCTCCTCTTGCTGTGCTTTCTATTTTTTCTTTGCTTATATTCTTTTTGCTTTAATCTCCCCCTCCTCATTCTGCTACTTTTTTTCTTTCTCTTCTCCTTGTTGTCGTTGTTGTTGTTGTGTTGTTTTTCTTCTTTTTCTTCTTCTCCTAGTTGTTATTGTTGTTGTTCTTCTATTCTTTCTTCTTTTCCTCCCTCTTCTTCTTCTACTCTCATGTTTATTAATCTTGTAATTTTCCTTTGTGATCCTCTTCTTGACCCTCTCTGTCTGGTCATTATAATCACTTCCGGAATTCCTTCAATTTGATAACATAAATAAACAAATAAAAACAAATCAATAAATTAATCAAATGTTGGTGCATTCATTGAATGAAACTCAGTATTACTTGTAGGAACATTTTTTATATGCATGGTGTATTCTGATGTACATGTACATGTATATGTTGTACAAATGTACAATGTACAATCAAAACATAATATTAATGTCCAAATGAACCCAGTCTAACGTCTATAAGGAAAGGGAAACCTCGTCTGTGCTATTCAAGGATGTACTGTACGTGCAGTCATTGTGTACTGTGTACATTGTAGATTATACGTGGTTCCGGCAAGTCAAGTGATGACTCATGCTTGTGCACTGTGTTTGTGCTACTTTGCGTTTTGATTCTGTTATCATCTCGCTTTTAACAAATGACATTCTTCCTTAAAACACATAACATGTATGTTGCAGGATATTGGGAGACTGACTTTACATAGTATACATATGTATGTTTGCAATACACTTCATGATATTGATACCACATGGGCACAGTATGTATACTAAATGTAAACAATGATTCAGAGTTTGTTTACATTCAGTTGTATCAGTTTCACAGAGTTTATGATATCATACAGTCCATTTCACCTCTATTAAAAGTACTGTACTCTCCTTCTGAAATAACATGCGCTTAAAGCAAATCAAATATTTTGTTTTTATTCATGTTCAAGTGTACATTATACTTGTACACTGACAGCATTTTTATGCCTCTGCAAAGAAGTTGCGGGATGGTGGTACAGTATGTGACCGTCAGTTCATCCATTCTGATTTTGTTAACACAATAAATTAAATGTTTCAATGATTTACTAAATTTCATCAAATTTGCACAATATTTTACAAGACAATTAACTGATTGGATTCTTTACTTATTAATGTGTTCCTCCACATTCGCTTTTTTTTTTTAAAGTGCAATGTGTCAATACTGTACTTACCAATCTAGAAACATGCATGCCTACATGTAGAAGTAGACTAGCTTCCAGTCTTTTGGACATTGCTAAATTAAACTTTAATAAAGATAAGAGTTTAGTACGCATGAGACTAATCATTCTTTCATTCTCTTCATTTCTCCCTGTCAGAGAAGGACTTGAGAATGATTAGTCTACTGCTGCCAGTCCCAATTTATTGAATTTATTGAGATTGAAAATACCCCCAACCAGCCAGACTAGTAAATCAGTACCCTTCACTGTGCAGTATGAATGCAGTTATTACATGTTCACAACAAAAGTACAAAAGGTCTTCTACAATACATGTGCATGTGTTGGCTCATCTGGAATGATGCCAATTACCATTGTCAGTGTAGACTGGTGATGACATTGGCATGGTGTGACAGTGACACATTGACACTGTCTGACACTTCATCTGATACTCCAATATCCCTTCTGTAACCCCACCCTCCCACATCTTCAGAAACATGTGTCAACACACAACACACTTATCTACATACATGTATATGTGTGAACAGATGTATCTGTTTATATCTGAATCTCTCTCTCTCTCTCTCTCTCTCTTTCTCTCTCTCTTTCTCTCTCGCTCTCTCTCTCTCTCTCTCTCTCTCTCTCTCTCTTTCTCTCTCTCTTTCTCTCTCGCTCTCTCTCTCTCTCTCTCTCTCTTTCTCTCTCTCTCCCTCTCTCTTTCAGCATTGTACCTCTCTCTTGCTCTCCTGCTCTCTCTTTTATTTTTTTCATCCCACTCCTCTCTGTCTCTCTTCCCCTCTCTCTCATCCGGAAACTACCCCCACATACTATTCCCGGTAGTAAACATACAATTGCAACCGGAATGAGCACAGTTCATTCATATTTACACGCCCACGCGAGGACAGTCTACTTCAAATAGAGCATGAAATTCTAAAAAGCAGCAAAGTTGGTCCACCATTCCTTTCATAATGCTCATTATGTCTACTCTATAGTGTAAACATAAAATGAAATGAAAGCTCTGGCTTCAGAGTAACAGATTTGTAACAAAGTAATTAGATTGAAAGGCAACCATTGAAGCCATTGAACCTGTATTCAGTTAACTGAATGTTGTCATTGAAGTAGAACGATGACGCAGAATCCATCAACCAAAAGGTTTTTTTTTAATGGATCTGTGGATGTCTGTGTATGACGATTATGACTCTAAAGTGCAATATCTTCAGTTTGTGTTTGGAGTAGTCAACAGCAACACCTGTAAACTGTGGTCTTGTCGATTTTCTGTTTCAAACTCAAAGTGCAGAAAAACTTGTCCTGGTTGATGTGTAAGTAGCATTTGATTACTCTTCTGAGTTCTGACATAAAAAATGATCATTTATATTTTTTCTTGATATTGAATTATTATTTGAGTGAATGATTTATAATGCATTGTTATTAATTTACCGTTTGTACAGTATGCACAGTATACACTGTACATGTACAATGTACAGTAGTTGTTTCAGGTGTTGGTCTGGTCTAAAACTATTGAACTTACTTACAAATAAGTGCACAACAGCTCAAAGGAATTGGCATAGGGAAAGGGAAAGGGAAGATAGGGAAGGAGCCACAGTTTTAAACCGCGGCATGTTTTGTCCAGTTCAGCGTGAAACACGATGCTTTTATGGCCTAAAAAGTATCATGTTTCATGCTAAACTGGACAAAATATACCGCGGTTTAAAACTGCGGCGTCTTCCCATTCTTCCATTTCCCTTTTCCTATGCTAATTCCTTTGAGCTGTTGTATATGTAATACACACTTGAGACTTGTGGCTTCCAGCAGCAGACGCATTCATAGTAATGACTTTACCGCAGACTGTGAGGATATGGCGTTGACCTATAATATAGATGGTACTGTCATTGCCATCAACAAGGGAGAGGATTTCCCTTCATCCTGGAATCATTTAAATTGCGAAATGTTCTGATTCGGCCATGCCAAGTCTGAGGCGGAATCTATGCCAAGTGTGTTGTTACTGTGCGTAGGCTATTTTATTATACTTCCAGGTACATGCATTAGAAGGGAAGGAGAACATTCAAACAAGCACTTTGCACAACAAGATCTATCGTAAATTCCAAACATACATAAGATGTTTTTTTTGTGTGTGTGCACAATCGGCTAATCTTGGAAAGTTATAAATGCACAATGAGCAGCTTTAGTTTGCATCTGTATCTGCCACACATAAGTTTAATAAACACAAACATGTAGTATTACATTCATAACATCCATTCAGCTACCCTGTTTAGTGGGGAAGTGGGGTGGGGGAGGAAAATAGAGAGAGGAAGAGATACATGTATATTGAATGTGTGGATGACCCTACTGCTTTTGTTAAGCCCAATTCTGATCGCTTGCTGCCCGTGACAACTGGATCCAAGACATGAGTGAGAGAGAGGTATAGAGAGATGATGAGTTGCGATGGTAGATCTAGACGACAACACTTTTGCTCTCCAGCCCAATTCTAATCACCTATATGTATTGCCCTTGACGACTAAATCCAAGGCTATCACCAACTAGTTGTACATTTTCATGTTCATGAGAGAGAGAGATTCGGCACAGAATATTACTGCGAGGAAGAGGGGAGAGAGATGATGAGTTTGGTGGTAGATGACAACTCTTCTACTCGCTAGCCCAGTTCTAATCATTTGCCCTTGACGACTGGATGAAAGACTAAGACCGGTAGTACATTTTCATGTTATGCCTGACCTAAAGTGGTGTTTGAGAGAGAGATTCAGCGCAGCCCATTAAGCGAGGAAGAGGGAGAGAGAGAGATGATGAGTGCGGTGGTAGATGACAACTCTTCTGCTCTCTAGCCCGCTTCTAATTGCCTGCTGCCCCTGCTTGGCTGAGCTGATCAAACGGATTAGTATTTCAGGCATCACTCCACGGCGCTCGCGGAAGACTGGTAGGGAGGAGAGTGGTGCATCGCGGTGTTTACAGGGGAGATCGTGCAAGGACTTCTGGGTTCTTTTATCGCAAATGGAATACGTGCGGTGTGCAGCGTGCAGTTGGGCTCAATATCTGTTTGCCTTTTAGCATGAATTTGCTCTATTCGACAGGGATATTAAATGATCTTATTGTGAAGTGTGCTAGTGTACTGTACCATGGAGAGTTCCACACATTTTATGGTTTGTAATATTTCAGTATAAATATCATGATACATTGCTATTTCTCACACACCAAGTGTGATTGTTTTTTTTTTTTGTCCTTTGCACATTTTCAAGGAATCTCTACCGGTTTCTGTACATGTGCATTAAAAAAAAAAAGATGTGCTTGTTTGATGCTTGTAGTGTCTGCTACTGTTAAATTTACAGATTTTTAATTGTTTCTATCTTTCCCGATGAGTTTTGAAACATTTCCATGTGGCATTAAAAGTGTTCATGCAATTGTCAGTGCAACCAGGAAATGATGATTAGCCTGTCTTAAGTTCTAAATCAAGTTAATTGTAACATACTCTCATACCTGAAAACGATTCAAAGTGAATTCCATCCCCAATCTGTAGTCAATTCTCCATGCTATTTCCATCCATTTTTCTACTACAGAAAATCCTTCCACCGGAGTACAAACATTCGTACCACTCTGTTTTCAAGTCACTGAATCCGAGACCAGAGAGAACCCTTACAGCACCCGAGCACCCATCGGCCACGCAATCATTCCACCAGTAGCCAATCCCTACCCCAAGTCTATCACTCTTCATGATGAAATCTTAACCATCATATATTCCATCTGTTTCATGTCCAGGTTCTGAATCGGAGACGAGAGTTTATCACTATTCATAATAACATCTCAAGTTCTTAACCATCATCTATGCCATCTGCCTTATTTCTAGGTTCTTGCCAGACCTAAGCAAGAATGCGCCACGCCCAACCTTTTGAGTGGTGTCCGATCCCTACCCTCAGTTTATCTTAACAATCACCCATACCACCTGTCTCCCATGTTCTGAATCGGATACCAAAGGGAACCCTTACCAGACCCAAGCAACTACACGTATCAGCCACAACCAATCCCTCCATCGGTATTCAATCCCTACACCAAATCTATCACTCTTCATAATGAGATCTTAACCATCAGCCACACCACTTGTCTCCTTCCCAGGTTCTGAATCGGAGACCTGAGGGAACCCTTACCAGACCTAAGCAACCAACAGCCACGCCCAATCCTTCCACTGGTCCTCAGTCACCGGGTGTGGCCTCCACCAGGAACAACATGCAGACTCTGACTTGCCTGATCAGTGAGGCGGAGCTGGAGCTGCACGAGAAACTGGGCAATGGGTCGTTTGGGGTGGTCAGGAGGGGCGAGTGGAAGACACCCAGGGGGAAGAAGGTAACCATGACAACATTCATATTGATAAAGTATTCTTTTCATGGATCAGAAATACCCGATGTTTTAAGCAGAGACTGTCATTATTATCTTGCCCATATTCCCGGATTCTGTGGGTTTAACATGTTAATTTTACATAATTTTCAGATCCATGGAAAAAAAGTGACTGCCATCCGCTCATGTATACAATAACTCACACTCAATCCTACAGTGCCTGATACGGCTTACATCAATTTGATAACTGTTGTATGCTTTTTGGCAAAATACTGCAACATAACTGTGCAATCTAAATCAGTCTGTTAAATCAAAGTTTGTCAAAAGAATCAATCTTTTTTTTGCTCTCAACAAGAGATGTACATTTATGTTTATCAACATGCCCAGTCATTTAATTATCTAATGCATGTCAAGCACTGCATTCAGAGTCAATCAGGCAACAGACTAATGGCTTTTTGGCAGAGTGCTTTCATTATTATTAATTCGGCACATGCCCTGATTGGTGAATTGGGGTGAGTAATGGCAAGACAGGACTTCACCACATACATAGTCTGTGATTTGTTATCATTTTATCGGTTGGGAACTGGAATGTCATTCAATGAGCAGAATAACAAAATACCTCTGATGTAACTCTGTTATTGAAATCAAACCAGAGAAATCAGAGAAGAAGATTGGTGAAAGTTTGTACAGAAGAAAATGTGGTAGACAATAGCAAAGTTCTAAGTGCTGTCGTGACAACCTACAATATTTAAGAGATGGCAACCTTACCTGCTGGGTGAAATGCACCCAAACAAATTTCACCTTTCAAAAATAATCTTGCAATTAGCTATTATTTACACACAGAAATTTACATGGCCATATGTTTATAAGACAGCCACTTGTTCATGTAAAGTGTAGATGTCAAGAAATGACATCTTTGTTGTTGCCAATTTGTAAGGATGACTGTCAGTCAAAGTGTTTTTTTTTAAAACATTCATAGAAGTGCATATTGTTTTTTAAATATTTACCTCAAACTATATGCTTTTTTAATGTTGTTGCTTTGGGACTGCACAATTCACCTTGCCATCAAAGGTTTCACCTCCTGTACATCCCTTTATTGACTTGAATATTGATGGTTGCCTAGTGACAAGTTCATCTTCCGTTTCCACTCTCAGGTTGAGGTGGCAGTGAAGTGTCTTCGTGGTGAGATGGTCAACCAGCCAGGGTTCTTTGAAGACTTTGTCAAGGAGGTCAATGCCATGCATCTATTGGATCATCCTCATCTTGTCAGACTATACGGTGTTGTCCTGTCTACCCCACTTATGATGGTAAGTTGTAGTCGATGTGCAGTGGTGGTGGTGGTGGTGGTGGTGGTGATAGTGACAATGATGATGATGATGAAGATATTGATGATTGTGATGGTAGTGGTGATGATGATGATGATAATGGTATTTTGGTGGTGACCTTGATGATGGTGATGATGATGATGATGATGATGATGATGATGATGATGATGATGAAAATGATTGAGGTGGTGTTGGTGGTGATAGTGATAATGATGATGAAGATGAAGATGGAGATGTGGATGATTGTGGTGGTAGTGGTGATGATGATGATGGTGTTTTGGTGGTGGCCTTGATGATGGCGATGATGGTGATGATGATGATGATAATGATGATGATGATGATGATGATGATGATGACAGTGATTGAGGTGGTGTTGGTGGTGGGGATGATGATTGTGATGATGATGATGATGATGATCAATAATTATGATGATGATTGTAGTCGTGGTGGTGGTGATGATGATGATGATGATGATGATGATGATGATGATGATGATGATGATGGTGATGATAATGATGATGATGATGATGATGATGATGATCAGTGATGATGATGATGATGATTGTGGTAGTGGTGGTGGTGATGATGTCTTGGATAGTGGTGGTAATGATGAGGATGAGGATGATCATAATGATAAACTTGATGACATCTGTGAAGTTGTTTTATCATGTAGAGGAAAAGAATGAAGAAATACCAATCTAAAGTTTCAAAACAGTTCTATATTGTCTATAATGGTGAAATCCCACTTCCATGAAGTAGACGCTGTAAATAGCATGATTTCCATTTCCTTCACAGTGGTTTCATTTTCTCTGAAATCCAATCTTTTATTCATGTTTATCTGTGCCTTCACCATGGAGATTGAGTCGGGGTGCAATGCAGCGTGAAGACATGAAATTCAGTGTCCCACATGATTTGGTGCATTATAATTTGTTTTCTTTGAAGTGTACAAAGACAATGCCCAATATGAGACAGACAGACAGACAGACAGACGGACAGAATTTGCCAAAAGGGTATTAGAAAGGATGTACATACAGTTTATGATGTCTGTCATTTGTGTAAGAGCCTTTCATTCTAATAGTGTAAAACTATACCTTTTAGTATCTACATACATACATGGAATTTAGTTTTAGGAAATCATTTATTTCGAGTGGAGAAAGCTACATGTATGATTGTTCGTGCAGGGTCAAGGCTTCAGAAGTGAAACAAATATCATATTTTTCACCCTTTATTGTCCTCTTTTTTTCATCCATTTCACGTTGTACATGTTGAAAATAACCTTTGCTGTAAAGTTTGTAACTTTACATGTCTAATTGTGCTGTTATATTTCTGTTGAGTGCAGAGGAATTATCTGCTGGTTCAGCACTCAAGAGAAGAATCCTGTGTATTTCTCTTACAGTACACAGTACATGTATGTATGCATAGTTTGAACATTCTATTTTGCACTTAGGATATTACAGCTGTATGATTCAACGGACAGTAATCTTAATTTTCGCTTTCCTTTCCTTCTCTCACCCCAGAAATGGGTCAAATATCCTAAAATATTCATAATGGTGATTTAACTTAGATCACGTTCATGTACTTAATGTAGAGTAACTTTATGGGGCAACAAATAAATCTGATGATGGCACAAAATTATTGCTTTTCATCACAGAAACACAACAGTGAGTGATTCAATTTATAATCTGGACAAACTCACAAGTACCATGGTGATACTGGGAACAAAATCAATTATATTCAATCAATAATAATGTTTCATGTTGTTTCATTTAGCATCCCATACAGTCAGTCCAGATTTAGAGCACTGTTTGCGTAAAACCTCTGTTTTGAAAACAGGCCAAAGAATACAACCGCATGGTGTAACAGAAAGTTTTACTATTTTCTAAATGCAGTCATACTCTTTGTCCAAAATGTACAGTGTACAATGTAAGTACAATTCACATATGTAGAGTAGTATTTGAATGAAGTCCAAGCCATGTCACATGACATCACTTGTTCAGGAAATATTGGAAATGAACAAGGAAGTGACGGGAAGTATCCACAAGTATTTGTGGTTTTGGTGTCACGGTCAAAAATCCTACTACAAACTTCTGTGTTTGAGGAGGAGCTGGAAGTGCAGTTCTGATTCAGTTTCACTTCTGAAATATTACACTTTGCCAATTCAAAATGCAAGTTGTAAAGGATTCGTGTGTCAAGCAAGTGTATCGCTTACACTGTACCTCTGAAATTGGAGATTTGAATTACCAATTGATGGAAACATATAACTTGCCGTTACGGAGATGTACAATGTTCATGTAGATACATGTAGTTGTCCAAGATGCTTTTCTTTGTATCAGGCATGTGAATGTTGATACATAATTGTATTTTATGTTACATGTTAGATTGTTAGTACAGTTTAAGACTAAATTTAAGACTCATTAATGAATGACAAAATAAATCTTAAAAATTATTGGTGAGAACAAAGTGAGAAATTTGAAATGAATACTTATAAATTCGATAATGTTAATGAAAGTAATGATGATGATTGATAATATCAATACTAGGGTACAATATATTTTAAAGGAAAATTCAAAGCATTTTGTTTAAAGGAAAATTATCATATTTAGATTTCACATGGAGTGCATATTCTTATTAACATGGAATTTATAATTGTAAGCTGGATTTCATCAAATCAATGCAATATTGAATATAAGATTTTGTGACATTTCATAGAACATACAAACCACACCCAGTAAAAAATCCATTGAGGGTGGAGCACACCCTAGCCTGGTCTACAGGCTGTCAGACATTTTTAATCCAAACTGAATAATAGAGTCTAGTATTCATGCTGTAAGACTAGTCATTCTACCATTCTATTATTTTCTCAGTGCATGCTTAGGCAAGCCAGAGAAGAAATTGAGCATGATTAGTCTACTGCAGCCAGACCCCTCTATTGAATATGTTGGATTAGAAATGCCCAACCGTCTGGAAGCAAGGCTAAGCCTACCCTTTGCACATAATGTATCCTCATATCCTTCCTTGATGCCACGGTGAGGCCACAGGGTTAGGCATTAGAAGACATGATAGATGGATGTGTGACAGCAGGAAGGATGCTGAACTTCTCATCACTTTGATCAAACCTTTAAAGGAAAGGGGTACGCTGTGCGGCATAAGTGGTAAAGGTCATGTCATTGTTCATGTCTATGTCCATACATGTATTGATAATATTTTTTGAAAGTATAGTTAATGGCACACATATTTGATATATGAATGAGAATACCAATGACACAATTAAACACAAAAACAATAACAACATTTCCATGTACATGTAGGTTCTACAGTAGGTTGTGAAATGCATTGACATTTATGAGTCTGGAAACAACTAAGTCTGGCATTACAGACTATTAGCCATCTTCCCCTTATTGTTAAGGGAACAGACAAGAATGCCTAGTCTTTATTGCCAGACTTTACAGAATCAATTGTAATGATGCACTCTGCAGCCTCAACTCAATACCTTTCTGCCATGACCATAGGTCCTATATTTGTTTGTTTTCAAAATGCTTTGAAGGGAAAGTGTGTCAAAAGTCATAAAATTATGGGAATTATGAGAAAAAATCTGGATTCTAGTGATAATGTCAGAAGGGTTCTGCATTGTGTCATGATTATGGCTGTCATCATTACTGCTACTACATAGTATCTCTTACCTTTAAATCAAAAGAGGTAGGATTATATTACACATTAGCATTAATTATCCCTTCTGGAACTTTAGACATCTTATACAATACACCATAGACCAACAAAACAGAACATGCATAAACACATGCCAAAGTTTACCAATAAAAGTCCTTTTTTGTGGTGTACAATGTAGTAGGGTACAGCTGTTGGCTAGTGAAAGGGTCATTATAAAGAAGACTGGCATGATTTTCATATTTCTGGCATTTTTCTCTGACCTTGGAATGAACCTAATTCTCACTGATGCATAAAGTGGTGACTCAGGCTGCAGATATTGTGCGGTGTGTATTGTGTACGTTTTCTGAATGTACATTGATTCAGGTAGAGTGGGCTGCGGAATATACCAGAAATATATGTCCCACAGTAATTGGAGTTGTCTGGTCACTCAATATAATTTATGAGACAAAGTTGTTGAAATGTACAGTCAAACCTGTATAGAGAGACCACTTAAAGAAGATGAGAATTGTGATTTTTATGAGCAGGTGGTCTTTGAAGGTTACTTTTAAATAGCCTATGAGAAACCTTTTTTAAAGGAAACAGAAAATGTGGTCTGTACATGTACATGCTTATGGTCTTTCTACAAAGGTTGTCGTACAAGCAATGCTATAATGGGGCAGGGGATCACATCACCAAAAGACCTTCATTTTTATTCCTGAGTATGATCAAAATTTCAAGTAAATTCAGAAATTTCCCCGGCAATGATATCTCTATTTCCATGCCAGGCATTTGTTTTTAAAACCAAACTGTTCAATAAAGGGATCTGGCTGCAGTATCATACTCATTATTCTTAATTTTTTCTGGGACGGACTGAGAAAAAAGGAGAATGGTAAAGGTAAAGTGATAAGTCTCAGGGTAATAAATGTCTAGAATCTACATGTACATTTTTTTTCAGTTTAGATTAAAAGAATGTACAAAAGCCGGGAAGTCAGGCTAAACCCAAGTTTGACTTGAAAATTCAGTTAGTCATTTTTTTTTAATGGATTCTTGGAGTCAGATTACTCATAGAAAATGTACCAGACATGACTAATGAGTATTTTTCATGTATGTAATATTCCTACGGTCTGACACTGCCTTCACCCCTCATTTAATTGTAAAAAAACACAGAAAATAGAAGAAAATACTGTATACATGTAAGAACATCCTTCTCAATAATAAAAACAGGAAACTGACTTTGAGTAGAATCATATTGAGTGCTACATGTAGATTGTGAGTAGATTTTGGATGGGTTGTCTGAAACCTTCGCGGCTCCCATAGCCTAGAGACCGAAAACCACAATCGGCACACATCACAGTTCTCCAGAATTTCAGCTCCACACTAATGGGAGCAGTGCATACATGTGCACATGTAGCGGCAACGTAAACAAGGATAGTTTTTCACTTTTTCTTAAAAGGTTCATGAAACTTGAACTGTGAGATTGCATACATGTACAGGTTAGTGTTAGGGTATACTACTGATTCCTGCCAAGTTTCATTACTGTAAAAGGGCTTCTCTGTCTTAAAAGTAGTAGTCATTCTCAGCAGCTGTGTAAACATTCATGAAATACATAATTTACATTGAGAGATCTCTCATCTCTTGACTTGTAAACATTCTCTCTGGAATTAGGTCAGGAAACTGGAGTTCCACTCCCTCCAAATATTTCCGGTGATATCGTATGTCAATGGAATATACCCAATTCCTTTCTTTCCTGCATACTTGCATGGACATGTACAGTACAGTACATGGCTCATGTACTTTAACATAGAAATGGGAGAAATGTGTAACATGAGATTTTGCTATCAACAAGAGAATTTTGAGTGATGAATTCCGGCTTTATCGTGAAATGACTCCTTGTGGACAAGGTGTGCTTATCTGTTTCCGTGTAAACATCTGCACATCTTCTTTGTTTATAAACATTTATTGAAAGCTATCCATATTTCCAGTAGTGTGGCCTTGGATGGCAGCCAGATTTGTTCACATACCTGTGGTATGACTCACCATTTAGGAGATTCGTTGGACTGGCCCAGCATGTACATGTACCATGAAGTTGTTAAAAAGAGAAAGTATATGGGGTGAGACTTTGGAGCCCGGCTTCCATGCTATTGTACTTTCATTACCCACATAGTAAAAAAGGTTCTCCTACTCACAAGACTTGTCACTTTTGCATTCTCCTCTTTTCTAGTCTGAATGATCTTGAGGAGAACTTGAGCATGATTAGTCTCCTGCAGCCAAATCTGTTATTAAATAATGTGGATTGAAAATGCCCAAGAGCTTGGAAGCCAGGCTAAACTACACTTCAGCTCAAAGGAATTGGCATAGGGAAAGGGAAGAAAGGAAAGGAGCCTCAGTTTTAAACCACAGTATATTTTGTCCAGTTCAGCTTGAAACACGATGCTTTTTAGGCTAAAGCATTGTGTTTCATGCTGAACTCGACAAAATATACTGTGGTTTAAAAGTGCGGCTCCTTCCCTTCCTTCCCTTTCCTTTTCCCTATGCCAATTCCTTTGAGCTGTAGGGTACATATTATGTAAGTCTACTAAATGGAAGTGGGTTTGAGGTAAAATCTTATTTTTTGTCTCAAAGAGATGATTAAATGTAATGTAAATATGACAGTCATACTACTGAAAATTGTATTAAAAAAGGTCTTCTAAATAGCAAGTACAACACTGGATGAATGTACCCTTTCACCAAGGTGTCCTGCTGGTAACAATCATAATGCTTATGATGTTGATGGCAATAATAATGTCGATTGTGATGATGGTGTGTTACTGATGATGATGCTGATGATAATTTATGAACATTGTTTTGATGTTGATTTCTGAATTATCTTCATCATTTGATGTTGGGTTCTCACACACTTTACATTCACATTATGTTTCCTTATATTTCTTTATCATTTAAGGTGACTGAGCTTGCCCAACATGGCGCCTTGGTAGACAGGTTACGAGAAGAACCATCCAAATTCCTCATCTCAACCCTGAGGGACTATGCCTTCCAAATAGCATCAGGTCTGAGCTTTCTGGAATACAAGAGGTTCATACACAGGGATCTAGCTGCTAGGAATATACTCCTCGCTTCTATGCAAAAGGTAAGAGGAGGCGGAAGAGGAGGAAGAGGATATGAAGGATCAGGAGGAGGAAGAGGGGGAGGAAAAGGAGAGAAGAGAAGAGAGAGGAGAAGGAGAAGGATGGGAAGGAGGGAAGGAAAGGGGAAACGAGAAAGAGGGGGAGGAGGAGAGATGAGAAGGGAGAGGAAAAGGGGGGGAGAGTGAAAGGAGGAAGAGTGGGATTGGAGGAAGAGGGGAAGGAGAAGGAGATAAAGGAGGAGGAAAAGGATGAAGGAGAAGAGAGAGGAGAAGGGTGAGGAAAGGGAGAGAAGAGAGAGGCAAAGGAGAAGGAGGAGGAGGAGGGAAGGAAAGGGAAAAGGAGGAAGAGGGGGAGGAGAAGGTGAAGGAGGTAGAGTAGGAGGAGGAGAAGGAGATTGAGGTAGAGGAGGAGGAGAAGAAGAAGGAGAAAGTAGTGGAGAAGGAGGAGGGTACTGTAGGCTTATTAACACTGACAAAAATAATGGCCAAACATCCCAGTGTTTCAAAATCTGTTCCAAAATCACACTTCAGAGCGGGATGTTTTGAAAGATTTGTGGATGTATTTTGGGGTAGTTGCCAAACAACTTTCACTTTTGGCTATCATGTGAGTTTGAATGGCCATGTGGATTTTGCTGCCATAACAACTAAAATCTGTCTAGACTCCTTTTCTCTCCCTCTTGGTCAAGATGGAAGGGGAAAGGGTGATAAACCTACATGTATTTGTCTAGACATGCATTTAGTTATCATTGCAATAGTGCGTGGGAAAGAAAGAACTAATAGGCCACATGTTAATTCCTGCCAAAATCTACATCCAATTCAATCCTTGAGAACAGAGCCCCAATGTGGCCAACATCGGTACTCGATAGTTGATATTTTACTTATTAATTCAGAGTGTGATCACAAAGAGGCATCCCTGCCAATATAAACGAGCGAGCCGCGCATTGTGCATCCCTCTTGAGACCAATTACACTGTTGACCTTCTCCCAGCCATCACCATTCATCTTCAGGATGAGCAAAACAAGAAGGACTCTCAATGTCTCTCCACCTTAAAGACAGGGTGTCCCATTTGCAAAAGTCATGAAACTTGCCAGGAATCAGGAGTATACCCTCACAATAACATGTATGAAATCTCACAGTTGTAGCTTAATGAACGTTTTCAGGAAAAGTGAAAAAAAACTATCCTTGTTTACATTTGAAACTCACTGACCAGAGTCTACATTCATAATCATATTGTCCATATCATGTCACCGGGCTCCCACTGAACGCATGCACTTTGGAGCGGACGGTGCAGACTATAGCATAAAATACATGTAGTCTCCTGTCCCTAGGCTATACAGGTTGTAGGTTGCGGACGACCTGCTAAAACCTCCTCAAAATCTAGCGATCTCTATAATTTTGCTTAAAGTCAGTTTCCAGTTCTGTATTGGGATATAAGTTCTGATACAGTATCTTCTTCCATTTTTCATGGTTTTTTACAAAATTTTATTTTTTGACCCTGTCTTTAGAGATAAGGTGAAGAAGCAACAGTGATTACAGTCTGTAATTATAGCATAGCTGTTCTGCCATCATTACTGGGGTTCAGAGTTTGTTTATTAGCCTGATTCACAATGGTGGGTTAACTTAATACCTATACTACACCTGGACTAATTTCATGGGACACCAAATACATGTAAAACAACATGAAACATTGTTGATTCAATCAACATCATTATTTTTGTCCTTGGAATCACTATGGTATATTAGGTTTGTGAATACATTCCCATTTGTGTTGATTATGACCAATATTAGCAGTTGTGTTCATACTGTGTTAAATCACACATGTGAACACAATGCCAACCAATACAGCGCTAACTGTCAAAGTGCCATGTCTGAACAGGTTCTGTCCTCTGCTCATCATGGCTGCCTTGCTGGAGGCCATGTCCAATGGCCAATTACGACATACCTAGGCTATAATCAGTCCATAGAGACAGCGCTTACATTTCTACATGTGTGTGTGTTTTTGTTTTTACACCCAATGATTTGGTTGTAGCCTGTCTCCAAGTCTGTGGGGCATTTATGTGTATCATCCAAAAGGTATAATCTAAGGTACTGTACTGATGGGTCTTGCTGATGTAGACTAATTGCTGTCCAGTTCTTCTCCAGCTGTGTGACGCGACATGTGATTGGTGGAATTACGCTGTAGTATGTTAGAACTAGACCCAAGAATGGGACTCATGGTCGTGGCAAAATGACACACTCTACTGATTACGAGTATAGTATGTGTGTATATAGAGCAGGGTAAAAATTAATTCAATATTTTGGGGGGCTTCTTTTTGAGCACATTAGCCAATTTGGCTACAATTTTACATTATGTCTATTTGGGGGCTCTTTTAACATTTTCCAGGGCTCTTTAAAGCATTCCGGGGACTAACTGCCCCAAGCCCCTGTGTATTTTTCCCCCTGATATAGAAGCTTTACCAGTACTATCCCTTACCTTTAAATGCTAATACCAATCATTCCTGACTATGGTCAATAGCAGAGCACCTCCTTTGTATTGAATAGTGCTGAGGTTTGCCTGGCGTAGCATCAGCTATTATGCTTTGAATATTCCCCTTTGAATTGTACCAGGTAATCCTGATTCCTAGAAGGAAACTCGTTCAATGACAGGGCATTGACATGGTTTCCCTTTTTTCCAGTATGAAGAGTAATTTGCATTCAATTAACCTGGCAGGAGCAAACTAGAATGATGTGACCATGGGCCTTGATATGACTCAGCAATTCATAGTATGCCCCACAAGGCTACCCTATTTGGCGTCTAAGGTCACAAATTTGGCTTGCTAACTGCATGTATACACATATGGGTATGCTTTACCAACCAGCATGCCAGATCTTTTGCATTTACTAGTTTGTTGTACTTGTAAGCTAACCTTGCCAACAAGTTTTGGAGGTTAAGTGTTTGAATGTTCCTAAGAAGGGTAACATTTTCATTGCATTTCATTTATATTGACTTCTGACATGAAATTTGAAAACAGCTTCCTCAGAAGCGTAACTTTCGTGCCATTGTTATAGCCATGGGTTAGAGATTATGTGAAACATTGAGATTCCATCTTACAGCTAGCACAATTCTTTCTTGTACATGTACGCATTGAAAAACAATAAAGACAATTTAACATCTTGAAACATGAAAACAAGCCTTTATCCATTTTTATAAAGTACCATGGAGTATGATCAGTATAGTGGTCCAGTGTACTTGGCTTATGAAGTCGGGCTTGAAAAGTACTATAGGTTTATATCTTTGAAACAATGTGCATTGTACTCAAAACTTGTTCTTTGCGCTTCTTTCCACAGGTTAAAATTGGCGATTTTGGACTGATGCGAGCCCTTCCAACAACAACCAACTACTATGTGATGACAGAACACAACCAAGTTCCATATGCGTGGTGAGTTAGTTCTTCTTTTTTGTCTTGTCCATCTTCAACTCCTTTTTTCCCTTCCTTCATGTTCTTTTTCTGCTACTTCTTTCGATTCTACGTCTCTATTTCTCCACTTTGCTTAACCTTAATCATCTTTTTGTTGTGTTTCTCCACTATTTATTCTTTTTTCTCTTCTTTATCATTTCTTCTTCTTCTTCTTCTCCTTCTTTTTCTTCTTCTTCTTCTTCTTCTTCTTCTTCTTCTTCTTCTTCTTCTTCTTCTTCTTCTTCTTCTTCTTCTTCTTCTTCTTCTTCTTCTTCTTCTTCTTCTTCTTCTTCTTCTTCTTCCATATCTTGCTCATATCCCTTTTCTGTTTATTCTTCTCCCTTTCCTTCATCTGTGTTCATCTCTTTTGTATCTTTCCTTCTTCTTCTTCTTCTTCTCCTCCTCCTCCTCCTCCCTCTTCCCTCTTCCTTCATATCTTGCTCATATCCCTTTTCTGTTTATTCCCCTCCCCTTTTCTTTATCTGTTTTTCTCAGTCCTCTTCCTTACCCTTTCCTAAGTGTTTCCTTTTCCCTCAAACTTTTCCTTTTGGCTTTTTCCTCCCTCAAATGATTCATATCATAAAGAACGCATCTTCAATATTTGTCACACGTTCTTTCCCTTAAATTTATCTCACCATTTATGCTCATCACTTCCTTCCCATGCTCAATAATGTGCCATTCAGTATACTTGTGAGAAATAATTTACTCTCTATAAAACAATCATCAATTCCAGTAAACAGCTGCATATTTAGATTGAAACCTTGAACTTTGAACATGCAATCTAGGCTGCCTCCTCCATGTATGTTTTTTCTGGGTTAAAGACAGCCAGTCCCTTTTTCAGATCACCACAAAACCATCGAAACATTGGCAAAACATAAAGAGAAGTGTTAGCAAGCTCTATATTCACAATTTGAAATTGATAAGTAGTGTAAAATTCAAATAATGCACGTAAACAACGTCTGATTAATAGTCTTTACCTCAGGCTCTTAGCAGTTTCTGTTGAAATATCTGCTTTATTGATTAATCTGTTTATTAAATTATATTACGCATTATGAAAAAAAATGTTCTATAAAAGGAATCATCTCCAAAGTTTGGAAATTACTCATAAAATTAGGATTTCACACATGCATAATAACCACATAGATACTGTAACAAAGACTAATACTTTTTTCGTAGTACGAAAAAAGTCGGTTTGAAATTTAACGGCTGAAATTTTTACATATACAGAAAGCTTCAACATGCTATATTCATAGAAATGGTCTTAAATTACACTTTCTTCAATTTACGATCGTGATAGACGAATTCAAATTTTAAGCTTGCAAAAGGGACGGACAATCTTTAAACTAAGGAAGCCGCATATTTTATGCACTGTTTTCTTAATGACTTGGGAAAATGAGTTTGTGAGGTCTTATCTACTCAACTGCGTAATCACAGGCTGGGGCTCATATCATAACCAAAAAGCAATATCAAATGCTAATTTCTGAAACCATGTTTCTAATTGTATGTTACCTTCATACTTCAAACAAAGCATTGACATGACTTTTGTCACATTTATTATTGTTATATTCATAATAGTATGTAGAGTGTCGAGTTGTTTTACAAAATGCCATGGCAAATCATATACAATATGGTGATAGTTTTGCTTCGGATTTCTCTTTTAAAATTGGGTGTAAGAAAATAGTAATGAAAAGTGTGTGTTTGCTTTGCGGAGAAGGAATGTTTTCAACTCAAAATCTTACCCCATAGTATTCAGTAAGGCGCCCTACTGACACAAAGACAGGTTTTCAGTCCGAAGGGGAATAAAGCTGATGATATGCCAGGTAGACCTCTGCAATGGGTCACAACAGAGGCTTTGCGCTGGTGTTGATCATGCGGGGGGGGGGGGGGGGAGGGGGTATTTACCTGTTATTTGATGAGCCTAGTTTCAGTAAAGCTTTTTAGTACCAATATTGTTGCAGTTGTACCTCGGAGGACTGTAAAAGTTTCTATAGGGCAAAAATGTATTGCCTTTATTCTGTGTTTGTGGCAATGATGGGCAAATTATTGCACTTCAAATTGTAGCGATGTTTTGTGTATTATCGTGGAAAGTTATAGCCATGTTTTGTGTATTTCTGTGGACATGTACAAATAATATCCACTACTGAATTCAACCAAAGCTCATAATATGTATGTGGTAGCATGCACTGAGATACACATACTATTGCCACATCAAGGGAAAAACACACATTTACATGTAGATGTCTTTCATCAAATGGGCACCTTGAATTTTGTTTTAGAGTATATCGTATTAGGAAAATTAATTTCTCAAAGAGGGTTTTTCATTCATGGAGGCTCTTGCATGCTTTCTGGGTGCTAAATCGCCTTGTGCCCCCTAAATTATGTGGTCCATAACTAGAAAAAATATATAGTGTACAGTACAGCAAGTATGAAGTGAATGTTGTATTTCATACATACATGTACACCATATAATGGTAAATCTACCATTTTTTTTACATTCCTTGCAAATACTGCAAAAGTGTGTACATGTTTGTCTGTAGAAGTTTTGGCAGCCTCCCAATGTCTGTGAATAGAATACTTACATAGCTGAACAGGAGCTATTTTTGAGCAGAAGTAGGAAACCACATTTTCTGTGGAATCGATCTATTGATATCCGCCAAACTAGATTGGCTCTTTGATAGCTTAACAAGGCTTTCCAACTTTCCAACCGGTTGCTGTGACATCAGATTATGCTTTGATTTATAAAACACTGCTGAATCCCACTCCTCTTTATCCTCCTCCTCCTTCCCTTTCTCCTCCTCCTCGTCCTCCTCCTCCCTTTTCTCCTCCTCCTCCTCTTCCTCCTCCTCTTCCTTCCTCTTACTCCTCCTCTTCTTCCTTCCTCTACTACACCTCTTCCTCATCCCTCCCCCTTCTCTTCTTCCTCCTCCTCCTCCTCCTCCTCGTCACCCTCCTTCCTTTTCTCCTCCTCCTCCTCCTCCTCCTCCCCCTCATCCCCCCTCCTCCTCCTCCTCCTCCTCCTCCTCCTCTTCCCCCTCTTCCTCTTCCTCCCCCTCATCACCCTCCTCCTCCTCATGCCCCTCATCCTCCTCCTCCTCCTCCTCCTCCTCCTCCTCCTCCTCCTCCTCCTCCTCCTCCTCCTCCCCTCATCCCCCCTCCTCCTCCTCCTCCTCCTCCTCCTCCTCCTCCTCCTCCTCCTCCTCTTCCCCCTCTTCCTCTTCCTCCCCCTCATCACCCTCCTCCTCCTCATGCCCCTCCTCCTCCTCCTCCTCCTCCTCCTCCTCCTCCTCCTCCTCCTCCTCCTCCTCCTCTTTATCCTCCTCTTTGCCCCCCTCATCCCTCCTTCATCCTCATCTTCATCCTCTACCCCCCCCCCCCTCCCCCATCCTTTGCTCACCATTGCTCACCCTTCTCCTGGCTTACTTTACGATTCTTTTTTTTATACCCTATTCTCTTTTTCTCAGGGGTGTGTATGTCAACATCCCTGGAATACTTTACATAGCTTGGGTTTTCTATGGGAGGTTTTTTTTATCTTGATGGTCGTTCTCTCTGAATGGGCGTATCCCTCTTTCTCCATCTGCTGTATGTGTGTATGCTTGGAGAGGATTGTTTGGTACAAAATTAGAAAAATACCCCAGTGGCAATCAGCATTTTAGAAAGTACTCATTCTAGCATTTCTAGCATATTTCAGCAATTACTCTCTCCCTCTTCTCTCTTTGTCTCTGACTATCTCTTTTACTCTTTCTCTTCTCTCACCCCCTCTTTTTTCTCTTCTTTTTTGCTCTTTACAATTTTTTTTTAATGTACCCCAATACCACATATAATACAACATATCTAGGCATATTTCAGTCATGTTTCTCTTCAGCTCTCTCTCTCCCACTCTCCCCTATCTCTCCCTCTCTCTCCCATGGTCCCCCTCTCTCCCTCTCTCTTCCTACCTCTCCCTCTCATTCTCTTTCCTTTTCTTTTCCTTTCTCTCTCTGTATTTCTCTCCCCCCTCTCTCTCTCTCTCTCTCTCTCTCTCTCTCTCCTTTCTCCTTCTTTCTCCTTCTTTCTCCCTCTCTCTCCCTCGCTCTCTCCCTCTCTCTCCCTCTCTCTCCTTCTTTCTCCTTCTTGCTTACTCTCTCTCTCTCCCTCTCTCCCTCCCTCTCTCTCTCCCTCTCTCCCCCCTTCCTCCCTCCCCTCTTTTATCGCGATTGTCAATCAGAGGGGTCATTATGAGGGGAGAATCACCGAGTGTGAATGATTCCGATGATAAAACGTCTGGCTTTTAATATCAGCCGCAGCTGCTGTCTCTATCACGATCCATTCACCCACAGCCGTTCCGTTCTCCTCGCTTCCTCTCTCCAGTTCTCAATTAAGGAGACATTTCCAGCTATTTCCTCTCTAAGAAGGTTTTTTTTTTTACACATTTCTCATGAAAATAGTATTGAAGTCTCAGTAACAACTTTTTAATGTTTGATAATAAGTGTTCTTTTAAAGGAACTGTTCTGTCCTATCGCTTTCTCTCTCCAGTTCTCAATTAAGAAGACATTTCCAGCTATTTCCTCTCTTACAGGTTTTTATTTTACACATTTCTCAGGATAATGGTAGTGAAGTTACAGTCACAACTTTTGTAATGTGTAAATTATGAGTGTTGTTTCTAGTCAAAAAGACTGTTCTGTTCCCTTGTTAGCTCTCTCCAGATCTCAAGTAAGGAGTCATTTCCAGCTATTTCCTCTCTTAAAAGGGATTTTATTTCTACACATTTCTCACAATAATGGTATTGAAGTCACAGTCACAATGTTTGTAATGTATAATTACATGTGTAAGTGTTGTTTCTTATCAAAGAGACTGTTCTGTTCCGTAGTTCTCAATAAAGGGCACATTTCCATCTTTTTCCTGTCTTACACATTACCCGTGATAATGGTATTGATGTTACTGTAGCATTATTTGTAATGTACATGTATAATCATGAGGGAAACTGTATATTTAACCCTATCTAGCCCGGGGGGGGGGGGGGGGGGGGGCAAAAACAGCCCCCCCCTCGACATTTTTCGCGACAAATTTGTAACGCATAAAGATCGCGCCGCTACATTTCATGACTTTTTTCCTCCGAGTCTCACGCAACTTTTAAGACCAAATTTGCGACGCGGGGGTATGCGGTTCCGAAGTTACGTAACATTTTGTACGTGCACGTCAGACCCAAAATTGCTCAAAAATGTGATTTCATGTACAAATCAAATGCAAATTCTGTATCTAGCCAAAATTCATTAATGTATCATTATTTTTATTTTTACTAATGAAAAACAATAGACTTCAAGTTATTTATGACTGAAATAGTGTTGCCAACGATTTCCATTGAAAAAACAATGAAAAACATAAAGTCGAAAAAACAGAGAAATACATAAGGAATTCAAAAAAACAATAAAATACATAAGAAAAAATTTGATATTGCCCATTTTTTTATTCCTAATTTGATAATAATCTTAAGAAGACTGTCTGGACTGAAATCTAGCAGTTTTGGGGCTATATATTTAAAGATTTACAACCAAATTATGATTTTACGCATTAATTAGCATAATTAATTAATTAAAAATAAATTTGAATAATTTTGGTGCAATTTACAATAGAATTGTAGAGATTACGTCATCAGCGACATACGTGCCAATTTTCGTCGCGATCGCGCGATCAACGGTCGAGATCTTAGGGGGGGGCTGTTTTTGCCCCCCCCCCCCCGGGCTATGCGATTTCAAAATAGCCCGGGCTATATAGGGTTAAGGAGACACATTTCTTACTCAAGTACTGAAAATATTTGCGCTCTCTTTCCTATGAAGATGTTGTATAATGATCATGAAGAGCCATGTGGGGAAAGAAATAATGATAAAAAACAAATTACAGACCCACTTTTTGAGAATTATGTTACTTGTATTGTTTTTTTTTTTCTTTCTGTGACAGGTGTGCTCCAGAGAGTCTGAAGACCAAGCAGTTCTCCCATGCTAGTGATATGTGGATGTATGGCGTCACTCTCTGGGAGATCTTCAGCTTTGGGGAGGAGCCGTGGCTGGGCTACAACGGTGCCCAGGTAAGGTCATGTGACAGTCATGTGATACAATCATGTGACACAGTCATGTGATACAGTTGTGTGACACAGTTGTATGACACAGATATGTGGCAAAGTCGTATGACACAGTCACTCTACATTAACAATAGCTATGTTCACATGATTAGGAAAGGAGGATATTATTGCAATGTTTTAATGCACCCTTATCAATTCCTTATCACTCTTACATCAAGTCTAAAAAAAAAAATTAAGTTATAGTAAATAAGATTTACAAGAGCTTTGGAGGTTTATCAGCAAATTTCTTGATGCACCTGTACCTTCAATAATAATTCTCCCTACCACATATAGGGAAAAACCATCCCATAATGCAGCGGGCAGTGACATCTGGATTTTCTTGACAGTCATGTCCGCTTCCAGTCTCATCGGCTAATGACACCAGACTGGAAGCAGACATGACAGCAAACAAAATCCAAATGTGGCTGCAGGGTGCATCATGGGACGGATTTTTCTTATTTGCAGTATGGAAGAACGAGCAGCGGCAAATGTGTGATTAAAGTGATTTTTGTATCAGAATGAAATTATATATTAAGGATGGACATACATTTAAATTTATAATTACACCTTCACCTACAATCTGAAGAAAAGAAACATTTAAGTTACAGTGAATTAGATTTACAAAAGCTTTGGAGGTTCACCAACAAATTTCCTAATTTCTTAGACAACGGAAATTGTAAGTAGGCAGAATAGACTACAGATGCAGGAGGTGAACGTAGGAGACCAAGGGCAGTCAGCTGTAACCTGTGTCACAATATAATTAAGGCATCGCTAGGAGTGATGACAGATATGTGTATTGTTGAGTCGAGGGCTGAAAGAGTGTAGCCACGCTGTCTGAGTGGACCAAAAGTAACCACAGAAAGGAAATTAAGACATTAGCATATTCCCATTTGTCTCCTGTCAATCTTATATTGTAAAATAATCATATTTTATGAACAAAATATGTTTGAATGTATTTTTCTTGTTTTCTAGCCGATACTATCATGATACAGTCAAACTATAGAAAGACCACTGAAGGGAGAGAAGATGTGTGGTCTTTTTGTACAGGGGTGGTATTACAGAAGTTATCCTAAGTTTTCTCCTAAGTTTTCTCCTAAGTCCCCGAGTTAGGAGGTGCCTAAGAGAGCAAGAAATTGGTATTACAGAACATCCTCTTAGGACTCTCTTAATGTAAATTAGGGAGGGTTTGACCCCGTCCAGTGCGCATTTATTAGCCAATGGAGGGAAGTGTTTCATTTATGAACAGCCAATCATCACAGCATCTCATCGGGCCCTCGTCCCCCTAGGATTGATCCTAACTTTGTGGTCGCGCAACTATGTGCGCGCACATCAATTATGTACGCGCGCTTGCGCAAATAAATGCTGCTCTTTTTGATTGCGTGTATTATGAATGGCTAAGACAGGGGTAGGCTCTCCTAAGTTTTCTCCTAAGTTTTCTCCTAAATCCTCTCTTACGCGCATTCTGGAATACCAATCCTCCTAACTTTATGATTTGCATAAATTTGCATAAAGATAGGAGAAAACTTAGGAGAAATCTTAGGAGCGGAGTTAGGAGAAAAGTTAAGATCGTTCTGGAATACCACTTAGGAGAATCCTAGACTTAGGATAAGATTTCTCCTAAGTTATCATTCTGTAATACCACCCCAGGTTACTAGAACACAGGTTTCAATGAGAAACATTTTTTAGAATGTGGTCTTTTTAGGCAGATGGTCATTAGATACAGGTGGGTCGCTAAAGTGTGTTTTAATACATCACACGTTTTTCTTGCGATGCAGATTCTTCAAAAGATTGACAAGGAGGGAGAGCGCCTGCCCCGCCCAGACCACTGTCCCCCGGGGCTCTACCGGCTGATGCAGGCCTGTTGGCGTGGCAACCCAGAGGATAGACCTACGTTTGCTGCCGTCAAGGACCAGCTCGCTCAGGTAAAAATGAGATTAAGGGGGTAGGTTTAGGTGCCCTTCAGGAGCTCTCATTTTTTGTTTGCCTCTTATCTCTTCTCTCATTATCCTTGGCATGGATATGTGAAGTGAGCAAATGAGGTTGTGAAGGCGTGGTAATGGAAAGGTTAAACTAGGTGTAAAAAAATGCATTTGACACTTTTAAATGATAAGAAAAACGTTAACTTGAATCAAGTTGAAATCTAATCATCTTATATTCAAAGGATGCCACATTTTAGGGGATTACGTTTCATGGAATTTCATAAATTAAAATTTTAAGAGATGATCTTTAATGGCAAATCAGACGTGTGTGTACCAGGTAATCAATGTAGTTAATAGAGAACACAACAATCACCATTGTGTATCACACAGGTGAATCCACAAGGTGTTTTCTGTCAAAATTCAAAAGATTATGAGAAGGATATTGATTGATAAGTCAATAAAACAAATCTTGCTCCCAAAACATTTGATATCCTTTGATTTTATGATGTTTAACTTAAAGTTTGAAACCCGTTTGAGTTCGAGGCACCAGTGAATTCTATAGGCGTTTGGTGCCTTCATTTGTAGATGTGGTCTTTATGTAAGCAGGTGGGTTTTATGTGCAGATTAGGTTCTGTTCATCAACAATTGTTCAAAGGAAAGACATAATGTGGTCTTCATAGACACATTTCAAGGGACACACAAAGTGCGATCTTTATAGACAGGTGACCACTAGAGCAGGGTGGTGTTTCACCAAGCTGTTCGTAAGTTACGAACGACTTTACAAACGACTGGTGATTCCTACTTGTGCTTAATCAGATGCTCAATGAACAAAGCGTGGTATCGCATTTAGCACAAGAAGGGATCACCAGTCGTTCGTAAAGTCGTTCGTAACTTACGAACAGCTTGGTGAAACATCCCCCCAGGTTTCATTGTACAACCAATAATACAAATGTAGTTCTTAGGGTTGTAATCATTTTTTTAATCTCTATTTGCCATTAGATGAAGCCCCTGGAGATGAGAGTGACTCAAGATCTTCACTTTGATGAGCCAGACAAGCTCAAGTGTTATGAGGGGAATATCATCACTGTCATCGATGGAAAGTGAGTCAAGATGGTGGAGATGGTTGTAGAGGGAATATTCATGATGAGGAGAAGGAGGAGGATGGTGACGATGATGATGACGACGATAGTGATTGTCATGATGATGATGGTGGTAAAGATGATAATGATGATAGTTTTGACGATGGTGATTGGGAGAGTAGTGGTGTGAACATGGTCATGATGTCAATGATGATGAAAATTCCGATAGTGCTGATGGAGATGATGGTGGAAAAGATGATAATGATGATAGTTTTGATGAGGTGATTAGGAGAGTAGTGGTGTGAACATTATCATAATGCCAAGATGATCGTGATGCCAATGATGGTGGTGAGGAAGATGATGAAAATTTTGGTGATAGTGCTGGTGGAGATGATGGTGGAAAAGATGATAATGATGATAGTTTTGATGAGGTGATTGGGAGAGTAGTGGTGTGAACATGATCATGATGCCAATGATGACGGTGAGGATGATGATGAAAATTCGCATTGTGCTGTTGGAGATGATGGTCGTGGTGCTGCTGCTGGTATGTGATGGTGGTGATAAAGCGGAAGTATGGGTATAAAGAAGGCAGAAGACAATAAGGATAAGAATGTTGATGAAAGTAACAACAATACTACTAAGTAGATTTATATTAATAATCATGCACCCAATGAAAACTGTGAAAGCTGCCCATGATATTAATGGATGTAATTACGATAAAACCGTTCACATAGTAACTCCTGCTCCTGATCATCTCCCCCAGGCCCGAGGACAACTGGTGGCTGGGTCAGAACATGCACACCCACCAGATTGGGCGTGTCCCTCGTAAAGTGCTGGCCCCCATGGCTGGCGGTCTGACGGGAGAGGACATCAGCAGACCCCTCAAGCACAGCTTCATCCACACCGGCCACGGGGGCCCCGACGGCAACTCCTGGGGGCACCCGGACAAGATAGACGAGTGAGTGTAACATTGAATGTGGTCTATGCTTTAGGCCGTGGAATCTTTTTGGCTGTACCGCAAAATTTGGAAAACCCTTCCTAAGAGGCAGTAGTATAGTGAAGTCCTCAAGTTTGGATGATGACTGACCATGAGGTTATATATGTGGATTCTGTTTATTTTAAAGTCTTGTCGCAGAATATGCCTTCTTCCCTCTGCAACCTCTCTTCTTGAGGGAGGAGGAAAGAGAGGAGATTGCTGAATGAAGAGAAGGAGAAGATAGTCAACATGTTCAAACTTATTTATGGTTGCAAGAGGTCATAGGTTTAAATCTTACTTGTCATGTGCTTTTACCCACGTTTTGCCCCATGTTTGCCCCATGTTTTGCCCACGTTTTTTCTCGCAGATCTGGTAGTAAATGGCTACCTAAAGTGATTTGTGAAAAAGTCATGCAAAGTATACCCATCTCAAATATAAGTACCTATACATTAAACTCTCTCTCTTTAAGAAATGAGATCTGATACATTATTTCGTGGTTGTCTTTATATGTTCATCTTCATTCAACCTGATTTGTTTGTATTCACAGGACCTATCTGATGCCAATGCCGCAGGATGAGTGGACAAACGAAGATGAGGAGGCCACCTCCAGACCTGCGCTCATGTTGTCAGAGCGTGTCAAGAGTAAGTTCAACCTGCTGATCCCATCTTAAAGGGAATATACTGTACTGGGAAGACATAAATGCCTTCAAAAGGTGATCGTGAGCAATCTTCTTGCCAATGGTCTTAAATTCATGTATTGTCCATTTTAGAAACTTGCTGAAAGTTATTTGCCCGCATATGATCCACATTTGGGGTAATTAGTGATTAAATCACAAATCCTCACATTGTTCGGGCCGAATTTTTCAAGGATTTGTGATTAAATCGCTAATAACTCCAAACGTGGATACTTTTTAAGCAAATAACTTTCAGCAAGTTTCTGAATTGGACAATACATGAATTTAAGACCATTGGCAAGAAATTGCTCACGATCACCTTTTGTGGGAATTTTTGTCTCCCCAGGACAGTGTACAGTGTACAGTAAAGTGTACTAAGTTCAAGAGATTTCCTTCACTTGCTCATGAGAGAGTTAAATGAGATGCCCATTCCTTGCAAACATGAAGGAAAGGTTGAGGGGATCAAGAGATAGAGCTCTTAATCTTTAGAAATCATTTTGAGAGTGGTTAGTTTGAGTTGTTAAAGCACGTCTAGCTATGATTTCCATGCATCAGAGGCATTTTGTTTTGAGATTGTTGATTTAGTCATTCTTCCTTCCATTTTGGGGCAGTTTAGGTGATATTAGAATGAATTGGCAGACAATATATTTGAGACTCAGATTACAGTTCAGATATAATGGATTTGAGGAGAAAGATCAGGTAGAGTTTTGTTAGAATGTAAATAATGACACATTTAACAGACAAACAGATTATGTTAAAGACAAAGATCAAAATGCAAAATTGTTGTTGGAGTATTAATGATTACTCATTTCTGTGCCACTTGCCCCCCCCCCCCCCCCAGAAAACAGCAAAGAAAACCAGCTGAGGAAGGAGAATGGGGAGAGCTCATCACGGTCCTCATCCCTCAAGAGGCAGCATAAGGGAAAGCGTAGCTCAGCGATCATTGAAGAAGACGTGGACGAGGAGGGGTCACCCATCAAAGCAGGAGGCTCCATCTTCTACGTCCAAGGTGTCGTAGCATCGGGGAAGTCCGACGACGGATCAAGCGCCTCGCAGACCGGCGTACTCATCGATTTATCAGATTTTGAAGGAAGCACGGACAGTAGCATTGATTCGGGATCATCGTTTGATGCAGTGTCACTGTTTGATAAGACTCTACCGGCAGATGTTGGTGAGAAACCCCTCGTGCCTAGGGCCAATGGTGGGGTTGGCTTACCACTGTACGATGATGTGCCGACAGAAGAGGCAAAAGCGGACTCCTTTGCAAAGAGTCAGCCACGTTTAGAGGACTCATCGGGGAGGTCTTTCTATGCGAACCAGTCGAGTATTGTGAGCTCTGTAGAAGAACAGAAGGCTGTGTCTGTGTCCGTCAGTGTAGAGTCACCCATATACTCCACTGTGAACAAAAGCAAACCTCCAGGAGCAATGCCACCCAGGGTCAGAGCAAATCCGTTCGCGGCAGCTAGTAAGACAACCCAACAGAATCCTCCAGTTAATCAAACAGCGACAGTAGCAGCAGCAGCAGCAGAGAAAGCAAACCCTCTGCCCCGTTATGACGCTGTAGCTGAAGAAATGGGAAACGGACACTCACAGCAACCACAGACTTTCTATGACAAGGTCCCAGATGAACAGATGAACGGAACAACCATGCCACAGCTACAACAACCAAAACAACCTGCACCCGCAAAGGGAGACTGGGTGAACTTCTATGACGATGTGCCGAAGGAGAGTGATATAGGAGCACAGGGTGGAGCCATGCCTAGCAGATTCTATGATGAAGTTCCCCTCGAGGAGAAAATGAAAGAGAGGATTGGAAAAGCGAAATCGCATGCGGCTCCCACGAGACCACCTCCACCTCTGTCTGGCTTACTAACTACTCAAAATAAAGCGAGCAGCGGCTCCTTGAATTCGCACCCCGCCCCGACCAGACCACCACCTCCCTTCACAAGTGGACTACCTGCACAAGTCAAACCAAGCACCAGTGCTATGAACTCGCACGCTGCTCCTACCAGACCGCCACCCCCCTTGTCAGGCGGACTGACGGCCCAGATTAAACCGAGTGGCAGCACCGCAGTGCCGTGGGTGGTGGGGGCGGCACCGATGGTCAGCCAAGCAACTCAGCCCTTACAGCCAATGAAGGTGCCCCTGTCCTCCTCCCCAAGTTTAGACTGTTTTGACCCCCTCAAACAGACTCCGAAGCCAGCTGTCCAGAGCGTTGTTCAAAAGCCAACCGCTGTGGGATCGGCTTCCGGCGACCAAACCCGCATTATTCCTCCTCCCCGGTCAAAGAAAGCCACTTCGAGGCGAAATGATAACTCGTCGAATCGCAATGAGTCCCCCTCTAACGCTGCCATGGAGATCGCTAAGCAGGTAGAAGGTAGTGATAAAGACAAATATGCAGCGATTGAGACAATATCGTCTGTCAACCAACCGCATTATTCAGTTCATGACAGGGCACGGTTAGTAGAACACAAACCTGGTATTGCCGCAAAGCCAGGATCGAACACTGTGCAGGATAATATATTGAGTATGTGCTTTCCACGGAAAACCCTTGGATCAGAGAGTGATGATATGGGTGAGCCTGTCCTACAGCCTACTCCAGCTGTTAAGGAGCCAGCGTATGGGATAGGGAGTTGGAGTAAGCAGGCGCACGATGGAGGACGGAAGGTGATGCCACCACTTCCGCCTCGGAAAGAACTCGGGGAGGATGTAGGTTCAACGCCCGCTGTGAAGCATGCAGCCACGAAACCTCTGCAGCAACAAGCGGAGGAGCCGGGTAGGTCCATGATCCTACCAATCATGAAGGATGGGGTGCAGGTCAGCCACACCCACTACTACCTCCTACCGCCCCCACTCTCCAGTGCCCCCTTCAACGCCCCTCCCAGCACACTCACCAGCACACCTGTTCCCACCGGCACCACCAGCAAACCCCCCACCTATACCCCAGCGGAGCATGGCAACCACACAGCTCATGTCAGGCCTCAGGTAAGAGGCGCGAACCCCACCACGCAGATGACAAATCTTGATTACTTCATGCCAGGGGCACGGCCAGGAGGGATGATGAGAGGGGATGCGTCCAGTGGTGGTGGCGGGAACTATTTCGCTAAGAGCGGCTCAGGCACAGGAGCTCAGAGTAAGGATCTTATGCAGACATTCGACCTGTCCAACCTGAAGCCTATCCTCCCGCAGGACGCATCACCAAGACAACACCATCATCCACCACCATCATCATCATCATCATTATCATCAATGGCACCCTCGCACACCCACCTCTCTCATTCCCAACAACAAGCTTTCTCATCGTCGTCATCGTCACATCATCACCACCAACACCACCCAGCCACCACCAAACCATCTTCACCCTCCACCGCAGTCTGCCGGCATGGACGGCCAATCTCCGATCTTGACCTCATGGCCTCGGAGACGACCTCGTCCGCCGCGGAGAAGGTGCGGGCGGTCCAGAAGGAGGTGCATGGCGTGACGTCAGACGAGTGCCGCAACGCTCTCATCGGGGTCCAGTGGGACGTCACCAAGGCTGTCCGGGATCTCAAGACCGAGCAGCTCTTTCAGCTCGGTAACGCCTCGAGGGAACACTGCGAGAACCTCCTCAAGTCCCTTGAGTGGAACCTAGAGCTAGCTAGTTCGATACTGCTAGAACAGTCCATGCGGTAACAATTTCAAAGAATTGATGCAAGTGTTTGTATTCTGTCTTTAAATACTTAAGGTGAGCAATATAATGTTGTTACTCAATGTTAGATATCATGTGGAGCAGCTCAACTTGAGCTCAGCAGCATCTTGAGGAAACACAGCGAGAACCTTTCAAGGTGTCTTGGAGGCATCTGAAGCTGGCCAGTTCGATACCGGAAGAACAGTCCATGCAACACTCGTAGATGATTGTATGAAGTGTTTGTTTGTACTCTGTATTTGAATACTTCAAATGAGCAATGTGATGTTGTTACTCAAGGTTGGATTTTAAGATAGAGGAGCTCTTTCTATTCAAAGTGCTCCAGAGAACGAAGGGAGAATCTGCTACTTACAAAAAAATGGAACCTAAAACTTTGGAGTTCATTACTGTCAGAAGAGCCTGTGTAACACTCAACAAGAAGTGGTTTATGTAGCTAACACTGAACGAGGAATTTATTTGAGGATTGTTTTAATAATTGAGGAGAAGATTTTGATTCTTTAGTACCAGTCTTTGCCATTATACTCTAAAGGAAATGTATTTTGAGAATTGTTTAAATACAAATATAAATAGCTAACACTGAACAAGAAATTTATGTGAGGATTGTTTGAATAATTGAGGAGAAGATTTTGATTTTTTATTACCAGTCTTTGTCATTATACTCTAAAGGAAATGTATTTTGAGAATTTTTTAATACAAATAATTCAATATTGTGCAGCACACTTTCAATAACGAATGTATGTAGTGGAAGTTTTATTCTGTTTAAACGTTGCTATACTCAATACTCTCGATACGAAATATATTTCATGTGATTCCTGGAAGCTAGTAGGTCAAAAGATGTTCTGTCTGTCTGTCTGACTGTCGGTCAAAACAGTGTGTGGTACCACTAATATTGTAACCAAGAGGGTATTTGAACGATGTCTCTTTCATAAGAATACAAGGCATGCAAGATATTTGGATACTGTGTTTTTATTGTTCACATCCTGAGTTTGTATGAAAATATTGTTGTTGGTCTATGCAGAACACACTCAAGACGATAACTATAATAATAATGATAAGCTATTCTTATAAAGGGCATGGCACGTAGTGATGAAACATGTCCACGTGCGCTGTAGAGATAGAAGCATAAGATACAAGATATTGTGGGTCTCAAACAAAAATGCAGACATTTGATGTTAAATAACTGCATCTTTTAAGTGATTTTTAATTTTTCATAAATGAATCAATGTTTTCTAAGCGTTCCAAGAGATTGTTCAACAAGGTTGAGGCAGGTTAAGTGAAGCTGCGTTCACCATATGACCTGGTCAGAACTAGTGGGATAACAAAAATTTTTTGCTCATTAAATCAAAGATTTTGTACTGGGGTGTTTAAACTGTATTTGAAGAGTCATCTTTGTGTGAGAATGCTTGGAAGGGAGGACTCCATTGTTATTTCCCACATCATGCAGTTAGATAAATGTATTCATTGATTATCATCTCTGTGTACTGTCTAGAAGTGAGCAAGCTTGAGACTAGATTTTGTTCTGTGTACATTTCAAAGATACACTCTTCTCACGTTTCCCTGCTATCATAATCTTGCATGTGAAATGCCAGTATTATGTTGATGGGCTGAACCGGTCTCTCCCATAAGCGCTTGTTCTGTATTTGTGTGTTTTTATTGATTCCGAACATCATTCAAAATATTTGTTTCTTTTCGTGGAATTACAGTGACACCTGACATCAGCCTCACAGCTGACTGCAATCGATTGCAGTCTCTTAATTTCAATCAATTTATAGAATGGTAAGGGGTCGATTGCATTTAATTGCAATTGATTGTATTTAATTGCAATGGATTGCAGTGAGTGATTGCAATCAGTGTGTACAATATGTATTTAGCTGATGGCATTTGATTGTAATCAAAGTGTAAAATATGTATGGAGCTTATTGCATTTAATTGCAATCGATTGCCATCGGTAATTGCAATCAGTTGTGTACAACATATAGAGTTGATTATATTTGATTGCAGAGTCAACGTTTACAATATATATGGAGCTGACTGCATTTGAGTGCAATCCATTGCGGTGAGTGAATCAATGTGTATAAAAGCGTTGAGCAGATACTGCTGATTGTGTTTTGCACTCACTATGATGTTGATCTCAGGTTCCACTGTATGAGTTATCTCATAAGGCACCCTACATCATTACTATTGCCTGATATAGGTGTATATTCCTCTTTATTCACTGCTATATTCTGTGATCATTGTGTAACAGATTGCAAAAATCTTCATGCGCCATTGCATCTAATCTCTCATGTAGAGCATTTTTGTTGTATCTGTAACAATGCAAAATGAAATATGATGTACAATTTCTTTTTTTTTTTAATCTTTTCAATTTTAAAGCTTTGTTATATGATACCTTTAAGTGTGTATATCTTTAATTGGTGTACAGCTACTACAAAAGTGATCATCAGCTCTGTTAGGCTCTTTCCGCTCTTCAAAAAGATTTTAGTTTAATAGAGATCGCAAAGCAGATGAAGGCAGTAGTAAGGAAAGGAAGGTGTATGCAGCCATTGTTTTCTTCCCTCAACCACCCACCCCCATTTTCTTTTATTTCATGACAGAACACAGCTATTGGAAGCAATCCTATTATTGCACCAAATCTAACATAGAGGGCAGTTTTATATTTTTCTCACCATTAAATTCAGACCAACCCGTCCCATTGGGCAACATATTTTTTTCCTTTTTAAAAGGTAACCACTGCCATCCCTTCCCTTTGTAGCAATAAAATGTGACAAAAGATTTTAGTTTTGAGTATTAAGAGATGAATAAAAAAAAATCAAAGACATGTGAACTTTTCATGTGCTATTTACCCATTTAATATACAGAAGAACTTAACATCCAAACTACAGTGGCGCCGCAGATTAAACAATTGCTGGCTGCAATCGATTGCAATCAGGCGTCACTGTAACTATGTTATGAAGATCCAACTGTCTTTGATTGTTACCATCGCAACCGCACATGTCTGCAAATTGCTTTTGCCAATTCAACGATAAAAAAATGTGACATGATGCTTTGGATTAAAGGATGGGATTGCATGAACTTCAATCGTAGAGCGAGATGGATACAGAGAGATTCGTGCATTAATTCGGGAAAATTTCATTCGTGAGAATGAGGTATTTGCTGTAGCAGTTATGGGCTTCCTCGGTAATAGAGAGAAAAAGTTTCAATCGATGAAATGGTCTGTGTGTTGAAGAGACAGGGAGATTGAGGTTTACATTTGCGATTAGCTTGCAATATACAGTAGCAATAGAAAGATGACACATTACTTTTGATAAACTTTTTATGTGCCCTGTGTATGTTTTTGCCCTTTCAGTGCACACACATTTCCCATAGACCAGGGCTTTTTCTGGCACAGGAATAGTTAACCCTTTGCGTGCTATTTATTGATTATTTCATTATTAATACATACTTATCCCATAAAACAGCAGTTTATCTAGCACAGGAAGAGGTTAAGGATATGTCTTCTGGTTATGCAGGACTGGAAAATGTCAGTTACGGTGATTGGCTATTTGCACTGACAGCACTGGGACGTCTCAGGAACAAAGGCAATGTTCCAAGTCACATGAATGTTGCGATGTGCTCTTTTTGTTTGTTTAGATTTGCTCACAATGCAAGCTAATGACATGTGACACATTGAGTTTGATTTGAAGAAATGGCCGCTACTGCATGAATTTCTAAGGATATGCCTTTTAGTTCTACAATACAGGAAAATGTCAGAAGAGCTTAGTCATTTGTACTGTCAGCATGTGGGCGCCAAAGGAACAGAGAAAATGTTCCAAGTTGCATGAATGTTGTAATCTGCTCTTCTAGTCTGTTTAGAATTGCTGGCAATGAAAGCTTATGACATGTGACATATTGATCTCAATTTGAAGAAATGGCTGCTACTGCATGAATGTTAAAGGATATTCTTTCTTGTTCTGCAAGACAGTAAAAAAAAACAGAAGAGCTTAGTCATTTGCACTGTCAGCATTTGGACGCCTAAGGAACAGAGAAAATGTTCCAAGTTACATGAATGTTGTGGTGTGCCCTTATAACTATGTTTAGATTTGCTTGCAAAGCTAGCACATGAAATGTGACACATTGCTTTGGATGGAAATAGCTCTGCGGCTTCATGTCTGGTGAAAGAGGAAAGCATCATTTCTCACCAGAATAGAAACATTCGGAGGGTGGGAGTGGTAGACTGAGTTTGAGAAAGGAGCGTTGAGGTTTGAGGTTCGATTTTGGACTCTGTATGCGCTATTGAGGAATTTTTGCACTGGTAATACACACCATTCACATAGAGCAGTATGGAGTCCGGCAGAGAAGGGGTTACTTGTAAATTTGCTATAGCGACAGAAATATGATGCAATGCTTTCCATTGCAAAAACACATTAAACTGCATGACTGTACTTCAATACAGGAAAATGTCATTAAGTAACATGACGAGTTCACATGATGAGTTCAATATCTTGAGAATTGGGCACTCTTCCAAATTTCAATATCTTGAGAAATAGGCACTCTTCCCCAATGTATGGAAAAGTGTGTAACAGCACATGAATATTCTGCCGGTTTTTCACAGAGTTGTAATTCATCCGTAGCAATATAATGTGACCATAAACCTTTTTTTCAGTGGCTGCATACAGTAATTAAGTCAATGATGTACATGTTAAGACATGGAATATTCAAGGATTGTGTTTTGCAGGTGTTTTTATTTCAGGAGTAATCTTATTAGCCACAATCCTGAATTAGTAATGGTTTATATCAAAGCAAATTTTAAATATCTTGTTATATGATCAATGATCTTATATTCATTGTTCATTAAAGTTGTTTATTTTTGTTTGTTAACAAATAAAGAATTGAATTGAATGATACAAAATCTAATTTTTGGTGGATTATGTTACAATTTAGCTTGACTCAAGTACAAATACTTATTTATTTTGAAATCGAGCACTGCCAAACTGCATGGATTAGCTCACTTTTTTGACTAAAGAAGGGATTGTGTAACTCCTTGTCGTGATATGTTATGGTTTGAGTTCTGTAAGCCAAAGGTTTGTCTTTCAAGTTCCAAGCTTAATATCTCTATTTATATAGCCAAGGCATAAGTTATAGTAGTTTGCCAGTGTGATGAACGGTTAGACATGTTTGTTATGGACCACAAGTTTGGATGTAAATTGGCCCTGTTTGTTTCTAAACCTGGTGTTAGATGTTTATTATATAACAACACCTTCTGTCGATTCACTGTGTTGAGAGCTTCACTGCATGCAATATACGGTAAACAGATATATATTTTTTTAATATCATGGTTATTTCTAAGATTTTTCTGTAATACACGACTTTGCCAATAACTGGCAAGTACATATATTTCAAACTGATATATTCAATTGAGAAAGAGAAAGAGAGATGGAGAGAATAATTTTAATAAACTATGTGCATCTTGTGCAAGTTGCTTGTATATAAAAGGTTTTAACTTGTGCTAACATTATCTTATGTTTGTTTATTTATCAATTTATGTGTATTATAACATTTTGGGAGCATTATTTTTTATACAAGATACTCTGAGTGGCCGTTGAAATCATGAAACTGTTTTATCTTCCTGTGATAACACACATCTATATCTATAACTCATTCCAGTGTGTTGTTGTAGCTATGGGGATCACATGACCAGTCGTAAACCTCAAATGTTGAACTAGAGCTGGAAACATTCAGTAATAATCCATAGGATGTTAAATAGTATTAAGAGAACAGAACAATGCACACTTTCTGTTCATAGCACAGTTGCAATGTACTGTATATCTCCTGTACTCTTGCAAAAGTATTAATGTATATAATTTGTATATTGTATAGTGTACAAATGTGTGCATTCCCATGGAAACCAATGGATAACATTATCTAATGCCACATATTCTTATTATGCAGTGAACAGAACTCTTTGTTTTACTGAATACAAATTGATTATTAATCAAGTTGGTTTCAGGAATTACCAGCTTTTGATATGTATGATTATTAATTTTACTTTTTTGACGATTTTGTTGGAGTATGATCAAAAGTGTGAACAATGCTCTGTGGTCTTTGATCAATAACTCTTTGGAAAGGTTTCTCTGAGTTTGATCAACATTGTGAGCAATATTCTGAGGTCTATGTTCATTAGCTATTTCAGGTTTATGACTGTTCATGTGATCTCAATTGCTTTTGTGTCCTCCAAAACGTTTCTATATTCAAATATCAGATGAATATGTCTTGCAACATGAACGTATGTATAATTGTATAAAAGAAATAAGAACAAACTGTATAAATGCACTTCCTTGCTTGACACACAGTGTCTCTACCTGTATATACATGGCATATACTGGGGTTTATTAATAAGAAAGTTGTTGTATACTGTGTCTATGTTTAGCTTAAATGTGATATGCAAATAATTTTATACAGCTGTATTTTATTTTGTACCTCGTTTTTTGATAATGTAAACTTATTTCTCTCAACATCTATCTGTGATTTGTTTTCCCCCAGAGATAAGGTTACATAAAAATAAGTTGCCATTACCACTGTCAGTTCTGTCATGTATCATGTTTTTTTATTGACATGTGAAGAACACCATTAGGTAGTCTTATTTCTAGGCTGTGAAGTTTTAATTGCTTCTTACTCATGCACTGCAATAAGAGCCACTTCTGAATGACAAGACTATCAAAGTACACTTTCCCTTTCTCTGAATTGTCTTTCCTCACAAAGAGGGAGAAAAAATTAGTCTAAAGTGTCCAGACTTAGTAGCGATTGCAGCAGTACATCATGACGAAACAGATTCCAAAGCTTAGAACTTAGGCTACCACACATCATAAGCTTTCATATGATAGATACATATTAATATGTATTTCTACCAGAAGTGCGTAATATGCCAGCACCCCTGGTATTCATAATGATATTCATTTCCCTTAAGATTTTATTTCAAAAGTTTTAAAATGATATCAAATCTATTTTTATAATCAGGAAAATCAGAGATGTAGCCCATCAAAGTTCAATAAAAATCCAACAACATTGTTAAACAGTATGTTTTGTATTTTAGAAGATCAATCTTATCCCAGTAAAGTTTGCACTTCTAAAATTTAGGTAAAGTATTAGGTACTAACTTTGGAATTAAACTGAAGTTACGAGTTTTAAAGTTCCTGGCTGACAGTTGAATGGTGATAGAGTTTTAAACTATGCATTATGTCAGACTTCAGGGTTTAACAGTGTACAGTGTAGTACTTAACAAAAAACACCAACACTTATTGATTCAAAGCTCTTCTGAGGGCTCTCATACTGATGTATTCAGTTCAGTTCAATTCAACAAAATTTTGCATTAAACAGCATTGATTTCAACAAATGTGGGTGTACGTAATATGGACAAATATGAGTTATCCAAAAACTCAAATTGGGGCTTACAGTTTTTGTTTTTAAGTCGTTATGCATCAAAGGGTTATGTGGGGTCATACATCGGGTCAATGGTATATACAAGGGTCATCAAAAGATCGTGATGTTACCTAGTTATGCCGTGTAGGCTACCAGTACCATGTAATGATTTCTCATTCATTTAAAGATTTACATGACTTAATCAAAGATCCACCTGTTAAGATGGCATGGAACTAATGAATATAACCCTCTTACTGTGAATCAGTATTTTACACCTTACACATGACATGGCCTTGCGAGTTTAAACATGCATTCAACTGTGAAAAAGGCAACAGCTAATTAAGATGCATGTTTCAGTGACTTCTATTATCATATGCCAATGTTGATTGATTGTTGTATGTTCCAAGTTGGTTGCAATTGATCACAGCTGTTTTTATATTGCTAAATGACCCAACAATTATGTGATATTCATGATATTTACCCATTATATCACATTCATTATCAGATTATATCAGCTTTTTGTGAATAATGGGATGTGTATAGACTATTATGAGTGGAAATATTCTACTTCATGAAAGAGGAAATGCTGTATACTTAAAAATACTAAAGAGAATTTAATCAAAATAAATCATATGAAGAACGAATGCAGAACAATGTGTTGTTTAGTTTTATTCCAGAGTGTGAGAGTTAAAGAATGGTGCATTTTTCTGTCTTTTGCAAGGGAATGAATTTCAATGTGTGCAAACATGAGGCAAGTTGTGGGTATCGTGATGAAGGCCATTCAGCTTCGAGTATTTCACTTTACATAGTCTACTGTCTGAACCGTTTTCGATTATGCAAATTATCCGCATGTAGCACATCACCCCCCTACCTACACGTACCGTATCCCAACGATGAGGGCTCCCATACTCCGCAGAACCCAGAGCACTCCATATAAAGTTGAGGCCAAAAGTTTACATACACTCATGGAATTCAGTAAAATTTGTTCACTTACCAAACATCGTAAGACTTACTATATCTTCAGAAATGTAAATACTACCAAGACGAATTTGGTATCAAATGAAAGAGCGTATTAAGCCCTTTCACATGACTGGAATGCTGTTGAGATTAAATCATATTCCAGGTGGAATTTTCTTTGAAGAAAAACAAGTAATATTCGTGCCAAATGTACTCTATTGTGTGTTACTATATTTTCAAACATCGTTTCACAGAAATAATTATATAAATGCAAAATCTATGACTATATTACATTTTCTATCATGATATGTCACCATTGAACAAAAAAGGGTAATCTGAAATATTTGTGTTGAGAAGTAACTAGCACAAATATCAAATGTTTTTGTCAAGTTTTTTTTTTAATTTGTATAGATTATGAAGATTTGGGGGGAAATGACACTTACATATTCATTTGTTTGATATAAAATTCGTCATGATAGCACAAATATTCTTTAAGATACAGTAAAATTTATGATGTTTGGCAAGTGTCAACTTTTCTTTGAATTTCCTGGGTGTATGAAACTTCTGGCCTCAACTGTACATAGTTTGGCCAACTCGGTTTCATTCGGTTACAACCTGGCGCATAATATTTTGTTATTCGCTTGCCCAACAAAGCAACACGCACCATATTGTGACCTATGAAACCGAGTTGGCCTAGTTCTGTGTAGAGATGACTGTGTCTGAACCCTGCTAGTGAAAGTGAACGGAAATCAGATGGCTCGGACGAAAGATAATAGATCACCCTCTCTTCGATACGAAAAACTCACACTTGTATACAATGGAAGGAAATTACAACTTTACAACTGGTTTTGAGAAAGATCACTTGATTCTGAAAATGCGATAAATTTATATTTTTGCATTTTGTAATTTTATTGATCAAAATTAAAACAGAGTGAAAAACAATGCAATATACATACCTTCCCAGATACGACACCACTTTGAAGTGAAGCAATATCACAACACCATGAATAATATGCATACTTTAAAGTGTACAAAATCAAAAAACAGCCTGGAGTTAAAAGTTAGATGTCAAGATTAAATTTTCGAAAAATTTCAGACGTTTGTTAAGTATTTGTAATTCTGAATACCATACATGTTGGTCGTAAAAGAAAACAATGGTCATGTTATTGCTCATTGCCCGTATTCTAAAGAGAGGTTTACGCCAGTACGTATACTGAACCTGGAATAACTCCAAATAACGCCAAATAAAACAACATGAAACCTTACTTTTTATACAATGTTATTGATATTGTCCTCGGAATAATTATGGTATATTAAGGATTTCCATATAATCACAGCAAATGATTGAAATCACACATTGCTGTGATCATGTGAATGTGATAAAAAACAATGATTTTATACCCGCATCAGATGATTTATTTTGTGCCCCATAAAGGAAGTCTACGTTAAGAACGCAGTCTATTGAAACCACCGTTTTAAATACAGGCCCTCTTGATTAATTATTATTAATTACTATCCAGACATGTTAAGCGCAGGTGTATGAAAGGTTAAACTTGCAACCCGTCATATCCGTGTCAGCCACAAATACCGATACAGACATGATGAATGATGAGAACTTTCTATTTGGGGCATGGTCTCTTGGAGGTTTGGTATTTGTTTAATGTTGATCAAATCTTTTGCAATCCCAGGTTTTAGGGTTTCCCTCGACAGAATATTCCATTCATTACAGATGGCATGACAATGTGCAGTAAGCCAGTTGGTGTATCATCCTGAGATAAAAGAACGCTAGCATTGTTGCAAGTTGGCATTCTGAATAATTATGTTGTATCTCTCTGAGGATCGACTCTCTCCCATCTCGACAACCAATCAAAGCTGATCTAATACAGTGGTTTACTTCCAATCAAAACTAATCAAAGACAATCAAAACTACTCGTAAGACTATGTAGCGCACGCACGCGCGTGTGCTAATAAGTCCACTAATAGGAAGAAGAATATAGTAAAAATAAGGCAAAAGATAAGTTCATATTCAGAGTATCAGAACCAATCAAAAACTTATCTAACACAGTGACTTCGATCCAATCAAAACAAATCAAAGCCAATCAAAACTATTTATACGACTCGCGCGTGTGCTAATCAGTCCACTAACAGGAAGAAGAATACAATCAAAACAAGACAAAAGATAAGTTAATATTCAGAATGTCATCCCCATCTACTCACTCTGCGCATTGTGATGAAAACTGACCCCATATATACTTCCAAGCAAAACCAGTCAGAGATACACTATAAAGGGAATCCACGGGATGAGCTCATGTGCTATTTAAATTTTAACGACGATTGCGGAAAACCTTCCTCTATCAATCATGACATTTTGACAGATCTTGTTTAAAAGACTGTCCAAGCGGTTTTCCTGATAACCACACGTTCTTTATCATACGATGAAGGCCACTCTTTTATCTGCATATCGATACACAAGAATGTGCCCAATCATAACTAGTTTATCTTATCTGTAGCATCAATGTCGTCATAAAATCCGTACGGTAAGTTTTTGACGCTAGTAAGACACGCAATGGTATAGGTTGGCATTGTGTATAGCCAAAAATGGGTGGGCTGTACGAAGATTTGTTTTTGAACAAGAAAGATCGTTTAAGATTTGCGATAACACACTTATTTAAGTTGTTTATTGTAAATATCAGCTACTTTCTCTCAAAATGACAAGTACTTTTTTATTTTACATGTTTTACGAAGAAAATGCTGTATCATTTAAGAAATCCTTAAAAACTCGTCACTCTGTTACCTGCAAAGATGATACAGGAAAAATGTTCTCAATAAAACTATGTTTTATCTAATCTTTAGCATCAATGTCGTTATAAAATCCGAAAATGTGTTTTGGCGGTAGTTAGACACGCAAGTCATAAACCGTGACGTTGTGTGTGGCACGGAGAGGGTTAACCTTGTAAGTGCCAAATAAAATGCTGCTTTTTACGATATCCGTATGCTCAAAATATAGTACTGTAGTGGCACACGAGAAGTTTGATTTTAAAGTTTTTATTTTGTGATGTCACGTACGAGGTGCTCATTTTGTTGTGTACAGAACAATTCCAACAAATTGGGGTTTTTTCTGTTTTTGAGAACGGAATGTTGTTTTTCGTACAGGTATGTGTGTCAAAACGTATTTCTAATGATGTATCAAATGCACAAGTAAAAGGCTGCATATCGTTTTGAGAAAATGCACATTTTCGAGAAAAAATAAATTGTACACAACATATGGGAGAGCGTTCCCCCAGGCTACAAGCAAGTCGTCACATTAGGCGCTATGGTGCTATCAAACCTTTCCGATCAGAACAAATACCTGGTATCTTTTGAGCTGGTACTCACCCCGATTCTGAAATTACCCGTTATTTTGCTCGTGTGAAAGAGAAGTTCTAGTTACAACCCAGATTGAATAAATATCACAAGTGTAGAGCTAGGTACTTTCTCAAAACAACGTGTATTTTCACCAAAGTCAAGGGGAAATGTGTAGTGTGAAAGCGAATTACGAGTACTTCGATCATGTCTATCCGATCTAACAATAGCGCTCACAACAGCGAGAGTTTAGCCACTTTGGAGAGGTGCTCTTACAAGAAATAATTGTCAGGGATTTTAAGGGCCTAAATCTAATCTCGTAAAATACGGTTATTTCCCCGAACGGGAAGGTGGGGAAGGGCCATTTTTATTGGAGCTTTCCAGTATAGGTCCCGGGTATAGGTCATTGCTTGAGGAAGCATTAAACCAGAAGAATTTGGCCCATGTAAAGGGTCTCAAGTGTGCTAATTTCAATCTACGGAAGTTTTATTTCCGTCCAAATCGATTTATTGGAAAGATACTGGAAGTATCTCGCAAAAAAAGGAGACGCCGGTCAAGACATTTTTTACGCATTAACAATAACGATGACGTCGACATTACTCATCGATATAGATATCGATACTATTACTGCGCCTTCTGGTTTTGAAATCTCGAGCGGACATGTCAGTATGCACATTTTGCGACTTGCTACCGTGTGAAATTCGCTCAAAATGTAACCCCATTATCTTTAAAGAACGAATTAAAACCCATTTATTCAAAGAGGCATACATGTATGTGTGATTATAAATTGTGTTAAGCTTGCAGCTGCCCCTTTTCTTTTTGTTAATTAGTCAATTATTTTTGTAATTTAAGATGCAAATGTTATTTAGTCACTTATTTCTGTAATTTAAGATCTCGGTTCAGTTAAATTGTATTATATGATGTACATGGTATGTAGATAAACAAATAGATGTAAAAATGTAAATCTAAGTCCCTCCATGTAAAGCGCATTGAGAACTCCATCGGTTTTGAAATGAGTTATAAGAAATATTTACTATTATTATTATTGTTATTATTATTATCAGTATTAGTAGTAGTAGTAGTAGTAGTAGTAGTAGTAGTAGTAGTAGTAGTAGTAGTAGTAGTAGTAGTAGTAGTAGTAGTAGTAGTAGTAGTAGTAGTAGTAGTAGTAGTAGTAGTTGTTGTAGTAGTAGTATCATTATTATTATCATTGCGCAAGTTTAAGATAAGGGCTAGAAGTGATAAGGACCGGTGGGTTATAAACACGAATGGTGGCTGCATGATGAACGGATTGACAGCCGAGGCCTTTGTGAAGCAAAACTAATCAATATTAATTTCGGCTTTCAGATTTTGGTATGATCATGGACCGTCTGCGGATGGATTAGGAATTTGAATAAAAATAAGATGGAGCATACGATATTACATTTGAATAAAAAATAACTACAATTTCGAGCTAACACTGTGTCCATTTTAAGAGCAAAACTTTATTTAAACCTTTCCAGCGAATTGTCAATTTGGAAATGAAATTATTAAATGTTATTACCTCTATTTTATATACTTGAAGTCCGACATTGGAGATAGCCTTTAATATATTTATGAGTAAAACAACACCAAATTATCTGATGCATCTTTCATAACTTGTAATATTTGATACGAAGAGTTATATCTCTCAACCACATGTTTATTTCATTTTGTCGCGTATGGGTTAAAGAAAGGGAATGGCCCTCATAGTTGTTAGTTACACTAGAAGTCTCTCGAAGGCTGTGAGAGGGGATGTGAGGGGGAGATGGAGATGGAGGGGGTGTAAGGAGTGTAGGGGTGGGGGTAAAAGGGTAAAAGCTCAAATGCAATTTCTGCTGCCATGCTTATCGTGCTTAAGCGAGATAACCATTGATGTGATATCCTAAACTCCTTTCGTTATGGCTTATTGTGCTCACTTAAATTTATTATCAGTTAGATATTTTTCTTTAACGAGTGCATTTTTATCCTCACTTTATAGCGGGTCAGTCATCACGGTCATAGTCAGAAATCGAGTCCGCATTCGGACGCAGGGGTGTCATAACATCAACTTTTGTTTACCAACATGTCAATTTTATTACTGTAACAAAACGTTGATACTTACATGATTTTTATACAGATATTGAATCCATGGAGACTCAGTAGACGCATAAAAAAAACAATAATTGACCGATAATGACCATGTCTTTCGATATAGATGGAAACATCCTTGTAACTAGATATATGAAGATCATTATCACACATATAAACACGCAAACAATAGCTTGGTTATGATAGAAAAAGGATCTGATTAATTTTGTTCACCCTAAACTTCACCGGAGACACTATAACGATATATTGACCTGTAATGTTCCTGTACATTCTACATGATCAATCACCGCATTATCATAGGCGGGAGATCGATATCTCCACATGGTTTCCATACCACATGTAATATATTCGAATTAACGACCTGTTGGTCTAATTTTACGAGAGAACGACGTTTATATCTGGGAGCTATCCAAATGTCACATGTCTCTGCCTATTAGCCTTTATCCAAGGTTGTTGGACAGCAATAATCCATGCTATACAGGGTGAGTCAGAAAAATCCTACACTTTCTTACATGCTCATATTAGAAATAAAAGAATAAATCATAATTCTTGTACCAGTGTCAGATACCACATGTGTGGGGAATTAGTAATGAATTTATTGGATTGGAACAAAATAATGGGTCTGGGTGAAAACCCATTTGCGCCCATTTCAACAATGCCGTGTGTGATTTGGATTCCACGACACAAGCTTGGTGCAAATGGTTTTCACACTTTTTCAAGCAATGGCTGTTATGCATTTTCAATCATAACAACAACACTGAAACAAGCTTTACAAAGTGACAAAGGAATATTTACTCTATCCATGCTAGAAATTCTCTCTGAATCCCACATTTTTTTCAAAAAACATTTAATTTAAAAATTGTAACATTTTTCTGACTCACCCTGTAGAAATAAAAAAAAAATTTAAAGTGTGTAGTACTTCTTTCTTCTCTGTCCGTGTTTGGGTGAGCCAAATAATTCATCGAGAATGATAAATCTACCGCAGCCAGACCCGTTTATTTATTAGTTTGGAATAAAAGTACCCAACAGCCTGGAAGCCAGGCTAACAGCTTACATAAAGCAATACTATTAAACATACGTCATGACAGCACGGGAGCACGTACAGATTTGACTGAAATAGCTTGATTGATCGAGCCAGACATGAGTGACATGTGTGGTGATGGGGGGGGGGGGGGGTCTACCTTCCATGGCGTTTGAACGGTTTTCTGACACTTTTCGTTTTGTTGCTCAGGGACAATTTCTACACTTGTCCAACTGCTCACTTGAAATCTGATACCAGCATCCTATATCAAGCTAGTCATAGCTCCAGGATCTAACCCTAAACCTAACCCTAAACCTAAATCCAAACCCTAACCCTATAACCCCATATCTCAAGTTGACGAGATAAAGCTCGGATCGGACTGCCGAGTCTCCTGTCCTGCCTGTTTCTCAGCAATCAGTGATCTGATGACGCACAGTCTTTAATTTTTTTTCTCCCCCATGCCCTTCGTGTCTGAATCATGAACATGAACTATTTTGGAATATTGTCGGATTTTGTCCCCCAAAGAGCCCCCCCCCCCCCCCCTTCCATCATACCCAAAATAATAACATTAAAGGTGGCTTGCAAAAGAATAGAAAGAGAAAGATAAAAAGAAGTGTTGACCTTTTGCAGCCTAAATCAAATCGTGTAAAACATTGCATGAGCCACAAGGAGGACATCATACAGGTCCAGTTTGTAAAATATGAAATATGAAATTTAGCGGTTGAAAACGCTTTTCAAGAACAGCTTCTGGAACACCTTCTGGAACGACTTAAGTTCCAGAAAACTGCTGCTCTTTTAGGTGTATGCTGCATGGTTTGTGCAAATATAATGATATTCAATTCAATTCAATTATTTCTTCATCATTTAAGAACAAAATCTGATTTTCATAAACGATGAAAAAATGTATCACCAGAAATCCAATGAATTTTAAGTGTGATGATCTGAAACATACAATTCAATGCAAATCGATGGAAAGAAGAAGAACCCGAGGAATCAAACTGACATCAATATGCAAGTTATTATAAAACAGCCCAAATGAGAACTTACACAATCATTTAAGACACGCACACAATACAGACATTAATACATGATTGACTGCTAAGACAATTGGCAGTGATAAGTGGTATGTGTGTATCAGGATGGCTTTCGGATGAAGCGGAGAACGAGGTATGCCACGAGATAGAAGGCGAGCATGGAGCCGATGAGGACGAGGTAGTAGGCCCAGATAGGGAGCATGACCGACGCCTCGCGTGCTACGATGTTGATCCCGACCACGACGCTCGATGCTGGGTCGTTGGGCGGGAGGCACTCGGCGTAGGTGGATACTTCAGTCGTGCTGCACCTATCCATCATGATACAGAAAATGTACACACAAGTATCATGAATATAAGAGTATAAAGTGTTACGTTTATTCGAGTAGTGACACCGGTATTTATCACGCTCTTACGCTCTTACGGAGGAAGAAGGAGAAGAAGAAGAAGAAGAAGAAGAAGAAGAAGAAGAAGAAGAAGAAGAAGAAGAAGAAGAAGAAGAAGAAGAAGAAGAAGAAGAAGAAGAAGAAGAAGAAGAAGA
>OZ022591.1:5403714-5412321 GCA_963669155.1 Arbacia lixula | reverse complement strand
TATATATATATATATATATATATATATATAGAGAGATATATATATATATCCCTCCTTCCCTTCCTCCCTCCTTCTATCCTTTTCTCCAACACCTCTACCCTCCTCTCCATCACCTCACCCTACCATGCCCGTCATATCCCGTATCCTCTCCTCCACATGCTCCATCTGAAAGAAGAAGGCGCCTATGAAGCAGCTGAGCAGGAGATGTCGAACCAGCTCCAGCCGAGACAGGATAATAGTGCGGTACTGTTTGAAGTTACGGTTGGACAAGGTGTACATCTTGGGACAAAATAGAAGGAAGATAGCGACACATTCGACCATGGCATTGAAGTACTAGCTGCACAACTAGAACTCGAGCATCTGATTTTCCCATACCATATATTTCTTTGAATTTTAACTTTTTATGAAAGCATGAAAAATTGAATATGTTTTTTTTTCTCTCTCTCTTTCTCTTCAATATATATGTTTGTTTTCTCTTTAAAATCAAATTTGTTAAGATGAAATCAAAGTATGTACATTTCTTGTATGTTTGTCTGTTTGTTTGCTATTTTGATATTGTATATGTTAAGAAATTATACAAATTCATGTACAAATGTGAATTTTTTATCTTGCACGCCCTCCTAAAAAAAAAAGCTTTTGACTGAAATAAGTCACAATGCTAAAATAAAATAAACTGAGCTGAATAAAAATATGTTATCAACAATGGTATATATACACATGTCATTTTCATATGATGCTCTCATATCTATTCCCCACGTCTCCCGCGGAAGTCATTATAAGTAGTCTATTCAATATTTTGATTGATCTCCGGAGAAACATATTGATACATGTATTATACATTTGAAAGCAATATTTACCAATTCTACCTATTACATATAAGTTGCCTATCATGCACTTTTAAGACTTTTGGTTTAATAAATGAATCACCATGTACCTTCATGACTTATTTCATTACGGATACCAATGTTATTCATATCACTTATCTCGAAAATTCATATTACCTGATTGGTTGACTGGTTGAACTAGATCAATAACCATCCGAGAAAAAATACTTGATTTACATAAGTAGTGGTCAATAGTACTATTATTTACATAAATAACAGTCAATACAACTACACATTACGCCTCGCACAACCAGGGTTAATACCTGATGCAGGAAGCTAGTTGGCCACTTGTTTCCCTCCTCCTTCGTGTCCTTTACGAAATGACCGCTGAACTCTTCGCCCATGTCCTGCATCCCCGCGATGGACATGCGACTGACCATCGGCTGCTGAATGGCGTGACCGTTCTGAGCTATACTTGACCGCACTCCTCTCGGGGCCGCACCGGCGTGGAGTTTACCCGAGTGCCCGTGCTGCTGGTGATGCTTGTAGCTGGAGCCGATCCCAGGTAAGGACATGAAGATGGAGCGACGTTTGCTGCTAGAGCTCGCCCCGATGTTGTCTACGGAGAGCGCTGGGAGGGGGTAAGAATCAAATTATAGGGGCATTTAGCGAGCTTGATATCTCAAGGTGTCATTGGAATCACAACAAGCTAATATATTACTTTTGTTCCCCCTTACCCTTTGTGTGCCTGACAGAATTGAGGTCTATGTGCTTTATGCATAATACTTGTGGATGAATACACATGTGGTAAACAAAGAGTTAACACAGAACATTATGAAGGTAAATTCTGAGTCAGATATCATCACAAGCAATATAATCGTCTTGATCAACATCGCTGTCGTTTTATCATAGTCATCAACGTCATTACCAACATCAACAGAGCCCCAACAGAGGACACTACAGCGTGAATGGGAAACCCTGTCAAAATCAACAAATAAATCGTCACCATCGTCATCATCGTCATCATCGTCATTGTAGTTGTCAACGTTGTCGCCATCATCATCATCATCATCATCATCATCAACGTCATTACCAACATCAACAGAGCCCCAACAGAGGACACTGCAGCGTGAATGGGAAACCTTGTCAAAATCGACAAATAAATCGTCACCATCGTCATCATCGTCGTCATCATCATCATCTTAGTCGTCATCGTCGTCGCCATCATCATCATCAAACAAGTCGTTGCCGTCAGTTACCATCATGCCCATTGTCACCACCGTCACTTATATCCGACATGATCATTATCGCTACTGTCAATCATAGTTATCATCATCAACAATAACTGCAGCAGGAGCATCAATGTGATTATAATCATCTCCGATACCATCGTTTATTCGTAATTGTCATTCTTATTATCATCATCATCATCATCATCATCACCGTCATTATCATCACTGTCATCATCTTCACCAGCATACTCGTATTTTCTTCTTGTGGAGAATGTTCTTTTCATCTATCAATATCCAAATTTAAATGCCATCATTATCATAATCGCTATCAGCCCCACCTCTAATCCCCACCATCACCTTCACGACGATCACCATCCCCAAACATCGTCATAGAAATGCCGTACCGTACCCAGGTTGAAGTTCACGTTTGGCGCATCTCCTTCTTCTTCCTCCATCCTCGAGACCTCTTCGCTGATGGTTCGAAGCTCGGTATGTGTCGGGGTCAGCTCCCAGGTCTGAAGCCTCGCCGCCCGGAACAGAGTCTCCTTTTCCGCCAAGGAACCTTTCATCTTGTCCACTTCATAAGAAATACATAACAACATATAAAGGCCCGTATTCGGAACAGGCTTAACGAAACCAGTGGGATAAATCTGTACTAACTTTTTGGGACGCTAACATGACGCCAACGGGAACAAAACATTATTAATGATTTTATATAATTGATTTTGTCCACGGAATCACTATGATATATTGATTTTGTCTACAAAGATTATAGAAAATAATCTCACACACTATTTGTGATTGTGTGATGAAAAGCAATAATTTTGTGACTGCATCGGATGATTTACATCGCACCCCGTAAAGTTGGTCTACGTGTAATACGCGGCAGTCCAACTTACACCACCGTTTTGAATATGAGCCACTACTAATAAAGGAAAGGGTTAGTAGTCAGCAGTGGCCATGGTGATGGGTCGGCCTCTTGGCTGGACTGCCGCCCACACCTGCACTACCGCGGTTAATTCAAACGATTTTATATTTAGAGATCCTTCCTCCAGCTGGCACACCGAAATCAGTCTACAAAATATGGGACCCATGAGAGAAATTAAGAGTTATGTTTTGACTTTACGCACCCAAAAATAACGATCGGATGCCCATCTTAAAATACAATAATAAAACATTCAACAAGTGTTGAAACCAGACAGAGTCATTATAGGCATAATTGGATAATTGACGAACTAAATTATATTTTGATCCCAAACGGCGCCTTAAATGATGTCTGATTGTATGAAATGTATTATGTGTGTTTATGTGTATGTATATTTATAGGGGTGGTCTGAGAAATTGATCATTGATTAGATTGTGATTAGCCTAGGCACTAGGTTGTGAGGTGCATGGACACAACCCAGTCTATTAACAACTATGTCTGGTAACACAGACTATGTCCCAATCCCATCCTCGCTTCCAAGCCAGATGAGCTATGACTTCATTAGAGCGCAGTCTGTGTTACCAGACATAGTTGTTAATAGACTGGTTTGTGTGCATGCAACTCGCAGCCTAGTACCTAATCTAGGTTGTGATATGAATAATGAAGAGGGGTTTATGCTTACTAACGAAGTCTGCCGGGTTGTAATGCTGTGAACAGTGAAGACCAAGATGCGCAAAGTAATCAACCACTCGATCGGCTTCCCCAAAGTATAACACCTGGGATAAAGAATATAAGAAAACAACCATTATCTCCTGAAATCTAATCTAATTATGGGCAATTCCACAGGTTTGGTTAAAGTCATGTAACGTGAGTAACGGAAGCTTCTTTACTTGATTGAAAAAAGAAGTTTCTGTGCTAAGGATATGATTGCGTGTCATGGAAAGGGGGACTGTTTGCTCTCTAAACATGCTAAATGATTATTTTAATAATTTCTGCAAAACTATAACAGAATATGAAATAAAGAAGCTTTGATTACTCACGTTACATGACTTTAACCAAACCTGTGGAATTGCCCTTATGGAGCTGCATACATATGTATGTCTTGAAAATATGGTTGGTATTCTGAAAAAAAAAAAAACTTTTATAGCTAACAGTTGGTATTATGAAAACTAATTGAGGTAAAAAAAAAAAATCGTAAACCTAAGTCAAAACTGAAATTCGTTTTGAGAATACCTCCCCAGGGATATGCTATATGAAACATTCTAAATAGTTTCCACTTCGGAGCCTCGCATGCAGTTATCAAAACGCAGCGGCTTAACAACGACTTACATAACTCGCTCGCACTTTATACAGCGTTTGCAAATCGTATATTGAGCTACATAAATGGGTGTGAACACACGTTTTTATTAATATTGTTTACTTAATCCTCTCAGTACCATACGTGCAGATAATTTTCAAATATTAAAGTCATCGGGCTTTTCCTTGCGTGGTAGTGAGAGAGTTCAAACTATCTTCACATATTGTGGTAGGTTCATTCTCAAATTTGTGTTTTTCTTAACACTGTAATAGGGTTAATAGGGTTTTAAACCGTTATTTTGTATCGCACCTATAAGCTTTGCCGCGGCGCACGAAACGTCGTGATCTTTTTCGATTCCGTTTACCATACATTGTGAGACAAACGATTATCCGCAACATATTTAGCATTAATGTAATAACTTGTGTAATAGCCTCCCTTCTCGACGTGTGCTGATGTGTAAAAGGAGGTCGGGCCGGGAAGGGTGGGAGGGGGAGGAGGGAAGACAGAGCTCTATTACGACAAAAATCAACTTAAGTAGTATCACAACAGGATAATCAGACACATGTCTGGATTCTGTTATTAAAATCTGTGTGATTGAAAAGGAGGTTTAGCGTTGATCTGCACCTTAAATCTGGAGAGCGTCCTCCTTAAGTTGAGGTTGATTGGTCATGTTGGTTGGGGTGTCATGGGTGTCATGGGTGTCATGGAAAGGGCAAAGGTTATTTTTAGAAGTTAGGGGAGATCCCGAATGCCACATTGGGCTGAGTCAAGCTAATTTTTGAAAGCCGTGGTGTCCCACTTTTATAATTACAGTCCCAATATAACGGCATATACTGTACTAGGAAGGCAAAAAAGCCTTCAAAATGTAATTGTTAGCAATCTTCTTGCTAATGGTCTTAAATTCATGTATTGTCTATTCTAGAAGCTTGCTGAAAGTTATTCGCCCTCAAATGATCCACATATGGAGTAATTAATGATAAATGATTAAATCCTCAAAATGTTCGGCCCGAACACTTTGAGGATTTGTGATTTAATCACTCATTACTCCAAATGTAGATCATTTGAGGGCGAATAACTTTCAGCAAGCTTCTAAAATAGACAATACATGAATTGGCAAGAAGATTGTTAACAATTACATTTTGAAGGCTTTTTTGCCTTCCCAGTACAGTACATGCCCTTTAAGGGGAATAGACCGTTTTCGTAATATATTTCTAACTTTCCCCCTAACGCGTTATTACATTCACCTGTACCTGTACCTGGATGGAATGCACTTTGAATATATTACTTGTGGGACAAACCTCAGACAAGCTTTGGTGTTACCAATAGTTACATATTGCTTAAAGGTCCCCTGACATCAAAATGTATGTTGACTCATTTTGATGCAACTTAATATGTATCTAACACAATCACTAACTGTTCGATAGAAATGTGTGTCCTATATTTTGAAATAATTTGTCTATATCTTTCTCAACATTAATAAGTCCCGCCTCCAAAATATCTTCCAACTCAAGATTCCTCTTATGACATCATCAAAGGTAGAAATTAGTACAGAATTTATGCAAAAACTAAAAATCCTGTTAATGTCTACTTTTGATGATGTCACAAGGGGAATCTTGAGTTAGAGGATATTTTGGAGGCGAGACTTATCAGTGTTGAGAAAAATATAGACAAATTATTTCAAAATATAGGACACATATTTCCATTGAACAGTTAGTGATTTTTGTATTATACATATTAAGCTGCGTCAGCATAAGTCAACATACATTTTGATGGAAGGGGACCTTTAAAAGCCGTGCATCAAATTTACATCTATAACGAAAACAGAGCAAAAATATTAGCAAAAGAGTGAGGAAAATCGGACATACACAGTATCACAAGGAAGTTATCTGTGTTTGTACATCCTGTAAGTTTGCTCTCTACATCAGAAGTAGACAAGGGGTTCTCTTAGTATTGCTTTATTTTCGCATGGTAAACAAAAGCAATGAGGAGAGAGAGAGAGAGCGCGAGGGAGAGAGAGAGAGAGAGAGAGAGAAGGAGAGAGAGAGAGAGAGAGAGAGAGAGAGAGAGAGAGAGAGAGACATAGAGAAAAGTGTGTGGGGGACATTAAAGGGAGGGGTATGGTGAGATCTTACACTAGTACTCATGATTTTAAAAAAATCATAACTTTTCCTTACATTATTGTGACTGAGTTTTTTTCATACTTTTACGGTTTAACAATCTGATTTTCTGCTTGTCATGCTTTTATTCGATTCAATTTATTTTCAGGGTCCCAATCCCCTTTGCCCTTCAAATATTTTAAATCTCGTTGACTTTCTCCATTCTAGTCCTGCTAATGGACGTTTACAATGCGTAGACCTCAGTTCGTTCACGCATTTCACTCACATTGCCTCTGCCCCACGGGTAGCGATCACCCGACAAATTCACTCGCCTGACGGTGTTTTGTGTACGCCCTCATCGGTTAAAGGGCTAGGGGTTCACATAAAGGTCTAGACATCAGTGGACTTCATCTCCATGCTGATGGTAACGAAAGGGTGAAGATGTCTCACCTCTCCGTCTGCCAAGAGTAGCAGATTGTCGAAGGTCCTGAAGGTGTGGCTTGATGGTTGGTGGATGGACGCTATGACTGTCTTGCTGTACCGACGGGCGTACTTCTTCAACATGATAATCAGCTCACTGGCACTGTGCGAGTCGAGACCCGACGTTGGTTCCTGCACAGGCGCGTTTCCGTGAACCAAAAGATAATAATTTTCAGATTCATTATTCAGACTATTTATGTTGGTTTGTCAGCATTACATGAAGCACATAAAAAATAAACAAAGAAACTGATAGACACAAATGTGTAATACACAGTAGCAAATTTACAAATACATTGTCATAAGAAAACACGGACTTGTAATGTATAATGTTATCATTGAAGAAAATTAATGAACTTACAAAACATTGTCTTTATTTACCGAGGGTGGCCTCATCCATGAAAACACTACTTTTCATAAGGGCCCTGATCTTTCCAGGTCCCGATTTCCCCCCTAGGTATACAGAGCAGCTAGGTGTATTAAAATGTTTTGCTTAAAAGCGCAAGAGCTGCTTTCGGGAATTAAAACCCTTACCCCCCCCCCCCCCCCCCCCCTGATGGAGAGTCAATGGAACTACTGAAGCAATGTTTTTGTGTCTGCAAGGAGAGCGAAGGAGAGATAGGGGGGCGTTTGAGGGAGGGGATAAAATATATAGGATAATTTGGGGACAATCAGGATTATAATTCATGTTTTCGGTGAGAGGGATTCGAGAGAGGTGGAGAATAACATAGATGGAACACTGTGGAAGGCAGGACAAGTGGAGGAGGATTTTGTAATGAGATTAGCAGATAAGGGCAATAGATAATAGAGAGGGAATGCAGTGAGGAATACTAATGTGATGACAGAAGAAGATAATAGGATGCTATGGAAGGGGGTGGGTAGGAAGAAGAAGAGATGATATAAAGATGAGATTATTCTCTCTCCTATTCATGTCTCTCCCCCCCCCTCTCTCTCTCCACCCCCCCCCCCCCCCCTCTCTCTCCCCCCCCCTCTCTCTCTCTCTCTCTCTCTTTCACTCACTCTCTCTTTTTCTCTTCGTATACACACACACACATATATACATATCCCCTCCCCCTCCTATCGATGTGCCTATCTCTCTCTCTCTCTCTCTCTCTCTCTCTCTCTCTCTCTCTCTCTCTCTCTCCCTCTTCCCTTCCCTCTGTAACTGTATAAAGCTGACCAACACACTCACATCTAACAGCAAGACAGCGGGATCCGTCAGCAGCTCACAGCCGATGTTGGCCCGCTTCTTCTCCCCTCCCGACAGCCCTCTCTCTAGGGTATTCCCCATCTCTAAAAATGATCACAAGGGAGAAATAAATCATTAAGGCTTAATCCGCATAACATTAATCATATAGTGATAAAGCAGTTTTGCTTGTTTATCGTCATGACTGTATTTACTCCATCATCTTCACAAAAGATCTCCACACAAAATATTATGGTTTTATAGAAACGTGTAACAATTAGTCAGAATCAGAGAATGGTTAAATTAGTTCGGAAATGTAAAGTATATTTGAAATTTAGTCATCACTAGCCAGAAGCATTGCTAAATTTAAGCGAGCATGCAAATTTGAATAATGAAAAAAAGAATATAACAAGTGGTTCGATAGCTTGTACATTATATTTCTTTGTTAAACACTGATGCAACCACAACTTCCCTCTGCACCCACCCCCACCCCCTCCCCTCCCCCTGAACACACGTTCACACTCTCACGCACCCCTTACTTACTAACACTTCAGGAGATAAGGAGATGGC
>OZ022591.1:5361214-5398714 GCA_963669155.1 Arbacia lixula | reverse complement strand
TCAGGCGCTACTGATAAACGTTTTTAAATGTTCATTTCCAGAGCTGCTTTCGAAGCTCTTAATTTGCATTGTCATCACTCTTCCCTGTGACCTATTTCTATCATGGATTGATAGCACATCTATTTCCATTCTCGTAGGTCGTCAGAATATGCTGTAGCATATCAATATTAAAAATATCACTGGTTTGCTGTTTATAGAGGCCCTGTCATCAACGTGTGTTCATCATTGTGAATTACTCATGTGTGGTCAAATCATGTTCGTATACGAGGGGTGTTTCAACCTCTGCGGCGTTTCCCCTCAAGAGATTCAGATTGCGAATTTAACGTACATGTAGTGTGGTTTACAACCGAACTGTCATCATCAACACGTTTGACATTGTTTGACATGCAGTGTGGTTTACAATCGAACTGTCATCATCAACACGTTTGACATTGTTTGACATGTAGTGTGGTTTACAACCGAACTATCATCATCAACACGTTTGACATTGTTTGACATGTAGTGTGGTTTACAACCGAACTGTCATCATCAACACGTTTGACATTGTTAAACAGAAGACGGTTCAGAAACTAACCGCTCTGCAGCTGGTGTTGCTTTGGTGAATGTGAAGGTCGATCTCACACTTGATGTCGTGCGTATAAATGACACATATAATCCTGTCTTTTTCGATAACATTGGTAAGCTTGAATCATCATCAGAGTTTCAAGTTTCAAGTTGATAATGTGACTCTGTAATCCTTGGCGACGTACCAACCAACATCTCTTTCCGAGTAGATTGTTCTCCAATCTTAAGGCCCGGTCATACCGCCCGAACTTTGTCGGAGCGTTCCTTGAACGGTATATAGGGAGAAGGGGCCGAATTTCGACACTTTCGGAGCGGTAGGAGGGACCATCAAGCGTGGCCGAGCGTATACGGCGTTGCCTTAACGGGGGCCAACTTCTGTGAAACGGTGGTGAACGGTAACGAGCGGTGACGATTTACTTTCCCACCGCTCCAGGAACGCTCCGGCAAAGTTCTGGCGGTGTGACCGGGCCTTTAAGAAACCTGTTTTCCTGGAAGTCGACGGTATCTCTCGTCGTAGACTATTCCTAATAGTCAACTTCTCTTAGATTCACTAGTTACAGACAACAAGATATAGATAAAAAATCATGGAGACCTGTTATTGCCAGTATCGAAAACTCAGTAAATAAAGAGCGAAATACATATGTGTGTATGTGTGTGTGTGTGTGTGTGTGTGTGTGTGTGTGTGTGTACAGTCAAACCTGACTATGCGGCCACCCCCAACTCCTCCGCAGAGAAATTCAGTGTTAAAGACCAATGATATAGCGGTCATCTATCTATATAGTCTATCTATCTGTCTATAAAGTATTTGTTTAAAAATATTATATGTACATGTAAATACTTTATATGAATACATTATACATGCGCGGAAAACATGTACACATAAGCGATATATATTCAATGATAACTTATAATTCTCATTGAATGGAAGGTAACATTCGCCCGTTTAAGACATCTCAGATGTACTAGTTCAAGGGGAAACTTAAAGGGCCCCTGTCATCAAAATGTATGTTAACTTCTGTTGATGCAACTTAATATGTATATGACAAAATCACTTACTGTTCAATGGAAATGTGTGTCCTATATTTTAAAATATTTTTTCTATATTTTTTCTCAGCCCTGATAAGCCCCGCCTACAAAATATCCTCCAACTCAATATTCCCCCTGTGACATCATCAAAGGTAGAAATTAGCAGGATAATAGACATAATTTATGCACAAATTAACATTACAGTGACTACCTGCAAGTGCTCATAAAAGCATCACGTAGCTAGCACATTTCTGACATAAGGAAACGATTATTCCCACATGAAAGGTTGTTAGATGGTATTGTGTGAAGACTGGTGATGCTCTTGTGGGCAGGTGGAGGTAATTATTGCAATGTTTAGTTTGTGCATAAATTCTGCTTATTATCCTGTTTATTTCTCCTTTGATGATGTCACAAGGGGAATCTTGAGTTGGAGGATTTTTTGGAGGCGGGGCTTACCAGTGCTGAGAAAAATTAAGAAATTTTTTTTAAAATATAGGACACATATTTCCATTGAACAGTTAGTGATTTCGTTATGTACATATTATGTTGCATCAACATAAGTAGACATACATTTTGATGACATCGGACCTTTAAGCTTACCTTTTGGGGGAGCACTTTGTCATAACCTCGAATACGCACATTCACCTTCATAAGAAAGGCACATGTACACATAAGCGATATATATTCAATGATAACTTATAATTCTCATTGAATGGAAGGTAACATTCGCCCGTTTAAGACATCTCAGATTTACTAGTTCAAGGGGAAACTTAAGCTTTCCTTTTGGGGGAGCACTTTGTCATAACCTCGAATACGCACATTCACCTCCATAAGAAGGGCATTTTGGGGATGTACTCCTTAAAAGGAAAGAAAATGTCTCTAGAAGATTTTCCCATCCTTTGATAGCAAAGCGTTTGATTTTGAGCTATGAAAATAATGGCCTTAAACTAACTTGACAATCAAGCAAACGAGCAGTCAAGCAATCGATTAAATGGATACAAAATATATTCATATTTTGCCGTCACAAGGCCCATTTGGGCATGAGAAGAGAAATTTCTTATGGAGCATTTCATTTGTGTTGACAGAATTGTCCCTTGTGTCGACAGAAATGTCTCATGGGATGACAAACATCTCTCAGAGCCATTATTGGGGACTCGCTTTGCTAATGTGTGAAAGTAATATCGTTGAATCTTGGCAGACAGGTGAATACTGTGAGCAGTTGTGTAACTTCGAATCTTCTGCAGTTGGTATCATCGGTAAGCAGGCTGTAGTAATGGTATGACTGAGAAAGAAAAGTGTTCTTTGGGCAGACTATAACGGCACCCGTAACCATGGAGGCAGACAAGTGAATACTGTAAAACGAAAATACTCCGAGAGAATCGTGAGAATGAGCAGTTGTGTAACTTCGAATCTTGTGCAGTTGGTAACATCGGTAACAATGGAGACATACAGGTGAAAACGGTAAAACGAAAATACTCCGAGAGAATCGTGAGAACGAGCAGTTGTATAACTTCGAATCGTGTGCAGTTGGTAACATCGGTAACCATGGAGACAGACAGGTGAATACGGTAAAACGAAAATAGTCCGAGAGAATCGTGAGAATGAGCAGTTGTATAACTTCGAATCTTGTGCAGTTGGTAACATCGGTAAACAGGCTGTAAGCAGGTAATGGTATGGCTGAGAAAGGAAAGTGTTCTTTGGGCAGACTATTATGGCACCCGTAACCATGGAGGACCTATTCAGCCGTCAACATGGGTTGCGGTTTCGTTTAAGGTTGACGGCTATAATAGACTTTTCCTGTTCGTGATTCTGAAATAAAACCATAAAACGAGGTCACAGAACAATTCTGTAATGAGAAAAGGTCCCGCAAAGATCCCGCGACCTTTGCCACAACTCTTCCTTACAACTTCCCATAAATTTAAGAGTCTTTACTAACAAAAATGGTATTGCATACCCGGTGTACATGGGCCCTCAATTAGGAAGATAAAATGTAACGATGATAGATGTGACAATTTGTGTCTTTCATAACATTTCAATTAAAGGAGACTGTAAACATAGAATAAGTTGAACCACGGACCCTCCTACTCGTAGTAGGGGACCGAGGTTGAACTGCATAAATGAAAGACAATCAGACACAACGTTTGAGGACAAATGGGAAATATAGTAAGGAAGTCATTTGTGTTTAACAATTGTAATAGCTAACCCTCTAATAATGGTAAGGTTGATATGCACATCGAACATAGACAGTGACGCTCTGGACATTGTTTCGGTACACATGGATACTCGCCGGAGAAATAAGATTGATTGATCCACCTGGAGACGCGGAGACTTGAACATATCATAAACCTCGAAATGGACGAAATTGTAACGAATTAGTTCTAAACATGAACAATTCAGAGGTAAATTATTAATGTTTGTTTGTTTTAAGAAGAAAAGAAGACTTATTCAAGCGCTTATGAAGTTGTTGTGGTTGTGCGATTGCACCATGCACGCACGGCCAACGGGCGGCGTCTATAGTATGTCGGTACCTGACATCATCACGTAGCAATCGAAAAGTCCCTAATGATATTCAAGGGTGTCGAATGCACGGTACTTTGTTTTGAATATAACTCTTGCGTATTTCTGCATACATTAGCGTGCTTTCGATCTGCGACGGAGGACGTTCGGTACGGTAGCTTGAGCCGAAAATCGATCTGCGCATGCGCGACCTCCTGAAATTTCTCCGTACCGCGAAATCTGAGACGGTCATCGAGCAAAATAGCGTCCGGTCCAACCTGCAACGCAGAGCGACGATTTACGTGCGATTGAATGTAAAGAATAATACATGCCGCGCTAGCATCCACCACACGTGTTATCCAAGTAGAGTGTAAACAGTAAAGTTTTGAACCTTGCACAAGCGTGAAAACTGTCCTGGAGATGATGGAGTCGAGTGTAATGCCATCGGTAAGTGATGTCACAAACATAGGCAGCGACAATCGCCTCCTGCGCTCTGTGTAAGTTCGCCATGTTGATGTTTACACTATATTTGATTGAACGTTGAGGGTAGTCGCACTACTCTGACGTAACCGTACGTAAGGCCCCGTACCCGTCGATCGAAAGGGCTTTTGGGCGGGACGGGAACGTAGCTCTAGTACCGCCACGGTCTGTTGACTTCCCCGTACCGAACGTCTCCCGTCGCAGATCGAAAGCACGCTTTTACTAAAGGTAGAAGACGAAATAAAATGAGAAACTGTGAGCATTAGGCAGGTCTTTGTATTGGGAGCCAAACGCTGCCATTTAATTGGATGCACTGTGCACCGGAACAGGTGTTCCACTGGTGATGCAATGACTATGAGGTAAAATCGCGTGTCCCTGAGGGACGATTATCGGCAACTTGAGACAAATCAAAAAATAAAGAGATGGATGCAACGAGCATTCTGACAACATGATCTCGGAAGGAAAGTCATGATTACATTAAATTTTAAAGGGATATTTCACCCCGAAGATAAATTGGTTTAAATATAAGCAGAAACACGAAAGGAACATATTGGTGAAGATTTGACGAAAATCTGATAGGAAAGTTATGATCTTTGAACATTTCAATTTTGTGACGTCACGTGCGAGATGCTCTCCCATTATGTTGTGTACGTTATGATACACAAATTGCTCTTTTTTGTTTTTGATAACGAAATTATTTTTCTTCATACAGGTGTGTGTGTGTGTGTGTGTGTAAAAACGTATTTCTAATGATGTATCAACGTAAGAGGCTGCATATTTTTTTGAGGAAAAAAATGTAAATAACATAATTATGGGAGAGCAACTCTCACGTGACATCACAAAATCAAAAGTTTAAAAGATGATAACTTTCTTATCCTCAAACCTTCACTAATATGGTTCTTTCATGTGTCTGCTGCTAGTGAAACCAACTTAATTTTAGGATGAACTATTCTTTAAAGTCATAATTGTCTGTCGCGTGCCTCCACCGACGTGTGATTTCTTAACAAAACCTTGAAGAAACGGATACAATCATTTATTTAAGGTGTCTCTTTTTTTTTATTTTAGAGCAACATGTCTGTAATGCTTTCGTCAACCTTTCAATCATGATCATGATATCAAGAAGTTGTACTTTCAGGGTAGTACAGCTCGTTATTCGAAATTTATTAGTCCATGTGATTAAAAGTCGGGTAGTGGGTTTTATGATAAACTCCTCAAAAATATGGAAAGTTTTTCCGAGCCGCCTAATACTCATTTTTTTCAAACCGCTTTGTATCATGATGTATCAGTCTATTAGCTTACATCCTTTCCTGTAAAATAACATCAAATTTGTAACAATCGGTTACTTCATGGAGGAGAACCTCCTCTTTGTTTGCAGACTGTTCCACGACGGAATTTGACAACTTGGTCAGCGTCTTCCCCAGTAGAACAAAAACAAACATTCATTATTCTTATGCATTCATTCACCATTCATTGATTCATCCTGTAGTAACATAATCAATAGGATTGGCATAAATGCTGGTCAATTTGTCAAAATCTGTTTGTGACCCACCCCACGCTGCGCCACCTGTAAACAAAGGGAAGGTAGGCCTACTCGGCCATGAAGCAACCGATTGTTACAACTAAAAATACTGAGAAGGATATTACTAATGGACTTGGTTTATTAGTTATAAGAAGTGTTCATTGTTCGAATTGGTGTTATTCTTTATTCAAATTGAAAGGGAAACGAAATGAAAACGAAAAAAAAGTTACCTGTTGTTGTTTAGGTATAAGATGTTACATTGAGTGGGATAGCTGGTTTGTCGTCACTGTAAGGCTAGCTGAGATTTGATCTGACATGTCTGTCGAGTCTTCCGAGCAGCACCTATAGCAAGCACGGGCATCTTTTCTTGCCCATCTGCACCGATCCGACAGGTTCCGGAAACACACTCACGCGGGAATCTACCAGGGGGGCATTCGTGCACCCATCTCTAGGTCCATCACTTGCACTCTTGATGATTAAAGGTAATAGCTCTTTTCCTGCCCCCATATACGTCCATCTGAACGCTGAAAACAAAAGGCAAATACCCATATATGTCCAACTGAATATTATTTATTTACATTGAGAAGAATGCATTGACCACTTTCACACCTCACCGATCCAGAATAAAAAAAATACCTGATGTTTTCTAGTCGGGTACCCTACCCAAGTCTGAAAAAAACACATTATTTTGCCCGGGTGAAACGAATGTACTTGTAGTTTCCCCAATAAAAAAAACGTATACCTGTAATTTAGTTGGTACTTTCTAAGGACTACCTGTATTTTCTCCAAGGTCGCGGAGATATTTCCAGTGTGAAAGCAAGCTACGAGTACATCTATCTCATCGAATAATAGCGCTGACAACCACGAGAACTTTCCCATCAAGAGCCACTTCAGGAAAGTGTGAATGCACGAAATGATTATCGAGGACTCAAGGACCTGAATCGGTGAAATGTGAAAGCCCCTATTGATGCGTGTTGTTAGACAATAGCAAGGATGCACCTTTTTCACATTGGGATAATGTCTCGTACTGGAAGTTGAAATTACAGGACATATTTCACAATGTGAACAACCAGTGACCTCATCCAGTGACAAGCTGGTTTTAAGTATAGCAGGATATTACTAGTAATGTGTGAGAAGACAAATTTGAATATTAAAGGGATTCTTTTCTTTGAATTCTAAAGCGATGATAACGGGGGTATTAGCTCTATCATTTACATGAATATCAATACCAACTGACTCCAAAGACAATGTCACTGCCAGTTTCGATACCTATAACAGGTCAGATAACGGCTATATAATTATGAAGCCATAAAAACACACAGACCAAAATAAATATCACAACTAGGTTCTCCGCAGTAAGGATCGTTTATACGCTTACTTGGGGGACATTGGGCCCACACGTAGGTCTTTTGTGGGGTTCAAGCAAATGAAGTTCAATTTTAAACGGTTCGCTCGCTCGTGGACAATCGTTTTCAATTAATGCAAGATGAAATTTAAATTTGGTGACAGTGTGAACAATGAAGGGCATACGGGCGGGGGAGATAACCAAAACAGATGCAGCAATATACAACACAATTTAAGCAAGGCGTCAATATTTTTGAAGGAGTCTGTTCGCTTCTGCGCATCACTGTGCAAACCTCAAATGCTGGTGAGCGCACGCAACGATTCCACTAAAATCAACAAAACCTATAAGGAAATCGTGAATTTATTTTCCTTCCTGAATCATAATGGTTAATTTTCAACGTGTTTCTCGACAGCCCCACGTATTTATTTTTAAGTCTTTATGTACCGCTCTTGCATGTCTTCCCTGCTCATGCTGTACACTTTAAGAGAAACGTATCATGGAAGGGTGAAGTTGCAAAAGTTGCTCCAGAGCCACAGGGGGAATCATCAGCATCACCATACACCTGCTGACGGTTTCCGGTTCAGTGGTGGCCACTTTTGTCTTGTAAATCAAACAAGTTTCTTTATTCCTCCTTTAAAAATCAAGCAATGAATAACACTTGTTGCGGTCATCTGAAATCCAGTTGAATAACGGTTTTTGTCTTGCAATTATTCACGCCCCTGTCAATTGAACTAGTCATATTCTCCCTCGTTCATGTGGTCCACCACTAAGATTCAAAACCACAGGTAAACAATTGCCCTGCAGCTACCTTAGATCCGATCGAAAAACGACTTTTGCCTTACAGTCACTTCAACCGCGCTCTCTTCTCTATTTTACTCACTTTTGAGACCTTTTGGAGGTTCTAAGGGAAAGATTGCTCCAGCGACCTTTAACGTGTTACATCCTTTCTAATGACGACCTTTTTTGTCTTGTAGTTAATGTTATTTTTAATCATGTTAATCGTGCCGCAAGGAGAACATGATTTCGCCCTTTATACACATGATACTGATAAGTGCATGAAATAAAATCCTGATAATTCTTAGAAAGAGAATATAGAAAATACACGTATCAGTCAGTTAAGTGATAATGAATGCATGGTGTTTCAATAGTTTTGTATACGATGCTCTTTTGGAGAGTTTTGATGGCTTTAATTTAGATCGATTTGCATAGACCCCCTTCTCACCTATACCCCACCTATTTTTGTTTGGTTTCCGCACAAATCAATTAGTCAAATTTATTTGTACGGAGGGTAAGAAAAATAAGAGCAGATAAACTGTTATCTATATTTAAATTCTACAATCAAAATTATCTCCAGTTTAGTAAGTTCCCGCCATTATTGAAACCAATTTTTTCTTATATATATGTACGAGTGGGCAACTATAAATCACATATCGTATAATTTCATTGTTCGGCGTACAGCTTTATGTCAGTTTGACAGACGTATGTTCAAAACGATTTTAGGAACTAACTGCTGCGCAGTATGATTCAACACTACAGGGATACGGTAGACGATTGATGTGCACGTGTATTTCCCTTTTGATTTAGTATAAAGGCTAAGGGTAAGAGGGGAAACAGAGAAGTTTTCATCTGAAATCATGAGAGTTGGAGGTGATAGCTCATCAGTCGTCAGAGATGTTCAACGAGTAGCAATGTGCTTAAAAGATATGTGGGGGTTGCGCCCGGGAGACTAAAATATAAACATTGAGATCAATAATCCCCAAACACTTTGATTTGCCTTATAAGCAGGAGATGAGGGGGGAGACGTTCTTATCTGCAATCATGAGTGGTAGACGTGATGGATTATAAATAGAAGTTCAGTGAGTACCGATGTGTTAAAAAGATATTTTGGGGTTGCACTCGGGAGAGTAAAATATAAACATTGAGATCAATTGGCATTTATTCTCAAACAATTTGACTTGACTTATAAGCAGGAAATGTGAGGGGGGAGACGTTTTCATGTGCAATCATGAGTGGTGGACGTGGTGGCTCACCAGAGAGGTTCAATGAGTACCGTTGTGCTAAAAAGATATTTTGGAGAATAAAATAATATACATTTAGAAAAATAGATCTTATTTAATTCATGAGCAGAAGATATGAGAGGGAGGAGAGATGTTTTCATCTGCAATCATTAGTAGTGATCATGAGAAGTTCAATGAGTGCTGATGTACTAAAAAGATCTATGGGAGACATCTAGATATATTGATCAGCATCCTCAAAGCAATTTACATTTCATGGATACGAGAAATGTTGATGTCAAAAGTTGGCACGGGATCTCCCCCAAAATAAAAGCGATGAACCGGGGGGGGGGGGGGGGATTTCATTAAAGTTGTCAGCACTGACTAAACAGTCAGTGCTGACAATTTCAGTGCAATCCTCGGTTTTTATTGGCTGAGAGGCACTAGCCTCTGTCTGTTACTATGGTAACTGTCGGAGAAAGACAACAGTATTTTCTGTCATTTTTAGTGGTGATTAGAACAGTTAATTTTTTGACCTGCAAAAGGGCTCCCCTATCTTTAACGCAAGATTGAACAGGAAGAGTGACGAATGATCACGATGCTGCCCGCAGTGCTGATAGTGATTTTGGTGGCATCGCCGCTGCTGCTTCTGCTGTTGGTATTTTTATTTCTATCATGTTGAAGATTTGTTTTGGGGAATATTTGGATCTTGTAAACATTGAATGTTTGACATGATTGTTTGATACGATACTTGATTAGGTGAAGCATTGGTCGCAGTGCACATGATAACACCACATGCACATGTAAATATTCAGAGTTTGTTTACTTCCAGGGCTTCAGAACAAGCGTTATGTTACGCTTACAGACGTCTGTACAGAGATCCAGAAATATTTACAGTCACAGTGTAAATTTCATATAAATAAATTATATTGGGAAGAGACTGCTCTGTTCCAAATATCGTCTCTAATGGTTGTGTTTGTAACCTTTACTTAGTTTTGATTGATTTGATTAAAAAAAAACTTTAAACAAAATGTGTTGGCACCACGAGGGTTATAAAACAACATCAACTCATACATTTGTATAAAATATCTTGAAACATGACATTACTCACTGATTACCGTTCCTGTGACCTTCCAAGTCTCGAGGGACGCGACAGCAGCATTCGGTACCACCGCAGGACATTGATGGCAAAGGCCTAGGTCTCAGCAATTTCTTCTAATCCAATAGGCACTGTTATCTACCTACTTCCGGTTCCTGTCTGCCACGCCCCCTATCCTGCCGTTCACCATTATCTCAGCTCAGTCATCTCTGGAGGATGGTGTGTGGTCGTGTAGGTGTTTAAGCCACTGCATCTGTCTTCTCTCCGCTGTAATGAAGATATCCTCAAGAGTACAGCGACTCGCATTAGGGTGGTGTGGTCACCATGGAAATGAATGTTAATGATGTTTCCGTTACATCTTGGAGGAACGCCTAATGCACGTGTTTCTCCATGCAGACGGAACCATGGGCAAGGTGTGTGCACTCATGAGCTTTAAAAGCTTGGGTCTAAGGCTGCATCAATGAACGACATCATCCCTTAACACAAAGAGTGGATGTGATGGGTGCAGGAACACCCCCTATCGTACGTGTCTGGTGCTGTGGACTGATGGGTGTGCTTCCTGAACATGTCGCATCGGTGAAGATGTGCAGTGAGAGATGTGTGGGGTGGGCCAGGGAGAGTAATAGATAGTAGCACAGTGAGTCTAAACGATTGGAAGTCGTTTTTGTTAGTAACGTGTTAACGTTGAGAAAAGTATTGCTAAACATGATGTAAGGATTCTTACAATTATAAAAACTTTGATAATTGTATTCGGAGTGTAGGTGCGAGTGCGAGTCGAATACATGGACGGAGATGATGAAGCACAGAGTTAAGAAGAAGAAGGAGAAGAAGAAGAAGAAGAAGAAGAAGAAGAAGAAGAAGAAGAAGAAGAAGAAGAAGAAGAAGAAGAAATAATCTTGTCCTTTTCTCTGGATTCATCATCAGAAGTTTTTCTTATACCAGAGGATATTAATAAATGTTTTTTTCCAAAAGCATCATGAAGGGGTAAAGAATTGCTCAATTTCAGAGCAACGTAAATGAAATGTCGCTTGATGGTGTCGCAAACTTAATCACTGGTGGTGTAGTCACCTTGGTAATGGATGTTGAAGATGTTTCTGTAACATCTTGGCTCGCCATTTGCAGATACGCACAATGGCCATGTGTCGCTCTGCAGACTAGACGGTAGGAAGGTGTGTTAGGACCTCAGCTTAGTTCTGAGGCATCAATGACGACTTTATCTGTAATCACGAAGAGTGGATGTGATGGGTGCAGGAATACCCCCTATCGTGTTTGGTGCTATGGGCTGTTGGGTGTGCTTCCTGAACCTGTCGCATCGGTATAGATGTGCCGTGAGAGATGTGTGAGATGGGCCAGGGAGAGTAATAGATAGCAGCACAGTGGGTTTAAACGATCGGAAGTCGTTTTCCATATTCATGAGTACATATAAATGTTAGTAACATGTTAACGTGGATAAAAGTATTGATAAAATGATGTAAGGAGTCGTACAATTATAAAAACGTTGAATACGTGGAAGGAGAGGATGAAGCACGGGGTTAAGAAGAAGAAGAAATCTTGTCCTTTTCTCTGGATTCATCTTAAGAAGTTTTTCTTATACCAGAGGATGTTTTATATACGTTTTTCCAAACGCATCATGAAGAGGTAAATAAATGCTTAATTTCAGAGCAACGTAAATGAAATGTCGCTTGATGGTGTCGTAAACTTAATCACTGGTGGTGTGGTCACCTTGGTAATGGATGCTGGAAAATTTTTCCGTAACATCTTGGCTCGCCATTTGTAGATCGCTCTGCAGACTAGACGGTAAGAAGGTGTGTGGTAAGTAAGTGGATGTGATGGGTGCAGGAATACCCCCTATCGTGTCTGGTGCTATGGACTGATGGGTGTGCTTCCTGAACTTGTCGCATTGGTGAAGATGTGCAGTGAGAGATGTGTGGGGTGGGCCAGGGAGAGTAATAGATAGTAGCACAGTGGGTCTGAACGATCGGAAGTCGTTTTCCATATTCATAAGTACATATAAATGTTAGTAACATGTTAACGTGGAGAAAAGTATTGATAAAAATGATGCAAGGAGTCGTACAATTATAAAAACGTTGAATACGTGGAAGGAGAGGATGAAGCACGGGGTTAAGAAGAAGGAGAAATCTTGTCCTTTTCTCTGGATTCATCTTAAGAAGTTTTTCTTATACCAGAGGATGTTTATATATGTTTTTCCAAACGCATCATGAAGGGGTAAAGAAACGCTTAATTTCAGAGTAACGTAAATCAAATGTCGCTTGATAGTGTCGTAAACTTAATCACTGGTGGTGTGGTCACCTCGGTAATGGATGCTGGAAGATGTTTCTGTAACATCTTGGCTCGCCATTTGTAGATCGCTCTGCAGACTAGACGGTAAGAAGGTGTGTGGTAAGTAAGTGGATGTGATGGGTGCAGGAATACCCCCTATCGTGTTTGGTGCTATGGGCTGTTGGGTGTGCTTCCTGAACCTGTCGCATCGGTGAAGATGTGCAGTGAGAGATGTGTGGGGTGGGCCAGGGAGAGTAATAGATAGTGGCAGAGTGCGTCTGAACGCTCCAAAGTGCATCTCTATTTTATATGATGTACGTAAGGAATAAATGACTTTCAGGAGAGGATGAGAATGGAATTAACAAATGAGGGATATGAAAAAGAGAAGAAGATAAAAGAATGAAACATGAGTCGAATGGCATAAAAGGAGTAGGGGATAGATAAGAATCTAATAAGAACATTTATTAAAAAAAATGTATCGCAATAAGGATTATGATACTAGAACGGATAGCAATAATAATAGCAATAATGACGATCATGTTGATGAAAGTTGTGATGACTACGATGATAACGCAGCTGATAGGGATTATGGTGATGTCGTTAATGAAGATGCTGTTTTTTTAAGTTGTGTTGATGATAGGTTTACGTCAAATAGTTAATTTCACTCCGTTTTAGTGCAAGACAAACTGTTTTGCGTTTAGTAGTTTGTTCCAAAATGGTCCAGTGGTACAAAGAGTGTTAACAAAATGAAGAATTATGTTTGTTTTTTTTTATTCTGCATTTAAAAATTAGGGCTCAATCAAATTTCATAGTTCACAAACTGGACCTTAGCGTTGTGCGTGTTGTCCATGCAATGATTTAAAGGTCTCGAAAGAAGTACACAACCTTAAAGGGTCATTTTACATAAGTGAACTATTCCTGTAATATCCATGCTATCTCTCCTTCTTTAAAATGAAAAGGATTAGGTTCACCCGTAGTTTTAAGATGAGTGTGAGATATAGCTAACATGTATATCGAACCTATGACTAGCATTTGCCAAACAAAAAATGTTACTCAACCCAACCGGAACCCTGTAACAGGTGAACATGATTATACCAATTTATCTACTCATGACTTGTTTTACCAAGGCAGTTTTATTTGGGTCCATTCATACAAGATGACCGAGCATTGAAGAAATCCCTCCACAACGAGACAAAGATGTAACATATGTCCGATTATGTCAAGTCATGTGGGAAACATTTTTAAAACGTTTTTTTTTTTTATCATCTTAAGTCATTTCACAAGAGTATTAATAGGAAAACAATTATCAATGTTTGGAGGCTGTAAATCTGGCAGAGTTATATAAATTTCAACGGTTTTATCACTTTGAGACTATTCTATCCTGGTATTCTGAAATCAAACAAGAGTGGGACCCATGCTTAGGCAGAATAGCCCTCCATACCATTTTACCCCTTAACATTAATCCCCTTAGCACCACCTATAACAAACAGTCCTACTTCCATATTCAGTTTTAACACTTTGTATTGCCTATTGGACCGAGAAGAGTAAGATCCACTTCAGAGATAAGCTTCTCTTCAGGGGGGCATTTCATAAAAGTTGTCAGCACTGACTAAATAGTCAATGTTGACAATTTCAGTGAAATCCTCGGTTTTGATTGGCTGAGAGGCACTAGCCACTGACTGTTACTATGGTAATTGTCGGAGAAAGACAACTTGTCAGTGCTAACAACTTTCATGAAATTCGTGCAACAAGGAACACAGAGCATACGCACTCAGGTTTTTTCTCTAAACTTGGTTGTTGAAAAACGGAATATAAAGACACCACGTGATTTCGTGGTGCCTAAACTGGTCAGATTATGACCCCATTCAGTAGAGTACAAACAGTTTAAGCTGCTGTTAAACTGTTGTACAACTGCCGTGTAACTGCTCGCCACGGAGACGAAACCTCTGTCTGCGAGGTAAAAAAATAATGAACGGAACAGAAGCCAAGGAGGAGATAATCTAACTAATATTGATGGAGACTTCGGATCAAGCTTTGCCCTTGATGTCAGGTAAGATAAGAAGCGGGGAATGAGGCATCCAGACCTCTGCTCTGGCCGGGAAGAGGAGCTACCCTCCAGAGTACCTCTAAAGACTCCCTGAGACAACTCGACCCGATCGGTTGTATGCCTCCCTGCGGCTGGCTGAATCGGAGGACCGAGTCATTGGATTTTTGTTAGTAGGTGACGTCAAATTTCCCTTACGACTGCAGAGTCGTGGCAAAATCGTATTGTCTGCGGTGGTGTTAAAGATGCTTACTCATGGCCACACGGCAGAGGACATTCTGAAATTCTGAAATAGACTTTATAGATACAGGTGCATCACATGTGTCGTCTTCGAAACAGAAGTATTGCTCCAAGTTTTTTTCCATGGTATCTAACATTAAAAAGTAATGACGGGAAAAGGGGCTAAACCATCTTTACAAAGCACAATGCCTCTCTAGCAAATGTATCTTACAAGGGGAAAACTCTAATCGCAGCTTCTTGTGTCGGACCGGCACCCCTGCATATCACAATATCAAAGAGATATGTAAGATTTCGATGGCTCTTCAAGTTTATATTATTACTATGGAATATGAAAACTGTTCTTCTATTCATAGAACATAAACAAAAGACACAATCACGGAGGTAGTAGACTTCAAGGTCAGCGTTACGGCGACAGAAACCTAGCAAGCATAATAGCACCAAAAGCTAAACAGAGAAGTTTACCCATTTTAACAGATATTTCGTTACTTATGTTGGCATTGATGCGTACAGCTCATGTTGAGTTCCCGGCTCTAGAACAGAACCCCCCCCCCCCCCCCCCCGACCGCTCCTATACAAATTTTAGGAAATATTTTCCCGGACATGCTATGATATATGATTTATGGAATTTGGTATGACAAGTTGATTAGACCTCGTCTGCGCAATGAAATACAATATCAAAAATATGCTTATTAAAATTCACACGCAACAATATTTGTGCCTTTGACGGATGTCGACGGATGCTCGAATGACAGGCAATTCTAGTGATTTGGTACTCTTCGTCCCCCCCCCCCCCCCCTCATTTGCAGACAAAATCACTTTCTGTAAAAGCTACCGCACATGAAACGATTCTGCAGTCGTAAGGGCCAGCGACTTGGCATGTGACGTCACCGTCTTGCACAAATCCAATGACCGGGTCTTGACCGGATTGAGCCAGTCGCAGAATCGTATATCTGATCAGATACTATGATGTGCGGTGTCCTTTAAACGTTGTAAGAACCATGAGTAGAACATGAGTGTCACGTATGTGAAATGTGAAACTTGAGTGTAACATAGATTTCAAATGAAAAACATACTATTCTGCAGTGTCACTCTCGGTTTTAGTTTCCTTTTTTAAATGCAACATCATGTTAGAATCATCCATGTAATCATGAACTCGTGTTTCTGACACGATAGTGTCTCAGTTTAGATTCAAGATTCAAGATAAACTTGAAAGTGTATAGATTGGAAATTGTTTGGATAGTTTCTCAGTTTAAAGGTCGACAAGTAAACTATAATTTTGACGATTTGGTCAGATATATACATTTTCTTTTTTTCTCTCTCTCTCCCTCTCTCTCTCTCTCTCTCTTCCTCTCTGTGTGTTATTGTATTTGTCCTTTATTGGCGTGATGTAGTTCGAGCTACTCTTTGTATTATGTGTCGCCTTCTTTTACTTTTTAACTTTCTGTTCTTCCGCCTTATGCAAAACGGGAACCAAAATACGCACAACATCCGCTTTCTTTTAGTTTCTACTACTTATCAATCAATATATTTATATGTTTCTTCTTGGGGTAATTGTTAGATTTGCTTGTTTATCATTATATTGCACTTTACTTGCGTTAGTTTATAACATGAAATAAACAGTGTACCGTATGATGCGCTGGGAAGGAAAGTGTAATTGATACGTGATGATGAATCTCAGACATAAAACACTTTGAGACACGTGATCAATACTTCGTGACCAGTAATCTATTTTCATCTCGAACTTTTTGTGATCATTTTATAAGGAGTAAGAAGAATCTGATGTGGAATTCTCATAGTTGTCATAAAGGGGTTTTCAGCCTTGAGATTAACTAGATTATATTGAAAGAGAGTTTGAGCAAAGTCCGACATATTTTGGTTACAGCATTCTATACAACATACCAGACTCTCAAAGTTCATACCTGTATCGTATTTTTTTTCTCTCTCTTTAATTTGCTCTGAAGCGCCTTGTATGTATGTATGTATGTATTATTATTATTATTATTATCATTATTATTATTATTATTATTATTATTATTATTATCATTATTATTATTATTATTATTATTATTATTATCATTATTATTATTATCATTAAATATTCTATGTAGTTGAAAATCTTAATCACTATCCTGGCAATTTTGAATAGTAAATCGTGAGTCAAGTGAATTTCTGGATATTACACAAATGATACATTATACCATTAAAGGTTCCTTACAGAACGTCTTCGCAGACAAATGGAATTGCCTATGCATGATACTTGGTAATGAGCATGCTCAGTATTGAATACTAGTTATCATATATTTTTAAATAAAATGAATACGTCCTTAGAAACTCCCCATAATCTCTTTTTTGTAAAACTCTCGCCGATATGCTTTTTTTCTGCTAGCTGTTATTCCATTCAATTTTTTTACCAGAGTGTTATTTTCCCTTTAAAAAGTAAAACAAAAATCAATTTTGTGTGATCAACTTCGGAATTGATTTGACCATGGCCAGTGACGGAAAGGGACAAAACATTCGAAACTTTGATGAATACATCGCATTTTTCTCAAACTTTCGACTTTCTGTCTTTCTTAGTTTGCCTGCTGTCATTAAATTAAATTTATTGCGATGCGTTCATTCTCCTTTAAGAGGCAAAAAATAGCAATTGTATCTGATTCACTTAGAAATTCACTTGACCATGACCAGTGACGGAATGAGACATAGCACTCGGGATTCTGAAGGATCTTCCTTGGAATATGTCTCATTTTTTTTTCAAACTGTCGCCGAGCTGTTTTTCGTTTTTAATAGTTTGTCTGCTGTAATTAAATCAAATTTTAATACGAGGCAAAAAATAGCAATTGTATCTTTGAAATTGACCATGACCAGTGACGGAGTGTGGCAAAACACTCGGGGCGTTAGAGGAAGAGGTGGCAATTACTACACACACGGCATACACTCGTACATATAATTCCAAATACGTACAACATTTCTAATACTTTATACATACATACATACATACATACATACATACGCATACATACATACAGCATCTAAAATACATTGATCTGCACAACCTGACATGAAAACGACAAGAGGGAGGATTAACGGAAACATTTATATAGATTTTAAATGACGGTTTGCTTGTGGCTAGAGTATGGGTATGCACATATTGAATAGCACGACATTTGTTGACATTTTGATTTACGACAAACATAATCAAACTAGATTGATAAACAGAGCATGGAAATGCACCACATTTAAAACGTAGCATTAACGCTCTTAAGATATCGATTTACATAAAATGGAGGTTTCATGTGACCCACAAGAATAGAAAATACACATATTTTAAAACCTAGCATGAACGCTCTTAATATATCACTTTACGCAAAATCTAATCTATAGATAAAAAAAAATATCAAATAAATATGGCGGTTTCATATGACACGCCATAACGGCGGTTTTATGTGACACGCTTTTATTATGAAAATGCACATGAATGTTGCTAACATATCGACTTACAGAAAACATAATCCAATAGATTTTTTTGGAACATGATCGAATAAATTTAAAATGAAAGTTTTCCCGTGGTATGATATCAGCTTCATATGACTTGCTTAGTCTGGAATTACATAAATATTAAAACGTAACATGAATTTTGTGAACATGTCGACTTACAAAAAACGTAAATGAATATTTTTTTAAGGTAATCAAGTTAATCTAAAATGAAAGTTTTCATTTGGAACAGGGTGCTCTAAATACACAGATACTTAAAAAAACACACACACACAAGTGTTTCGATTTACGAAAAGCACAATCAAATAGATCTTAGCTGGTGGTTTATATATGTCTCGGGAGAGTTTGAACGTGCGCAGACTTTCAACGTAACTTTCAGGTTATGGACGTATTTGGTTACTACATGGATCAGCGAGTGGGAGTAAAATTTTGTTTGTGGCACGCAAGAGTGATAACCTGCACATTGGATTAACATAATTTGTTTAACATATCGATTTACGATAAGCACGATCAATCAAACTAAAGGCCCTTTAATAAAGAGTAAAAGTGACAGGTCAGTTTTGACACGCAAGAGAACCACCCAAGGGACTAAAGTCAAGTTCATCGACATCTCATTCCTCGTTTTTCAAAGTATTTTTCACTCTGTCGGTTACCTGCGGCAAAGCGTCCTAAAATAGCCCATCAAGATGCGCTAGAAAAAGTAAACAGCCGCATTGACATCTCAGATTAACTCCTTCCAGCCGCAACGGCACGAGAATCGTATCGGATGACTTGAAGCGAAACATACGCGAGCGGGATGGAAGAAATCTAGGAAGAGAGCGCTCTGTCATTCGAACTCACCGTGCGATTCCACTCAGGGTGATGTCATGCTTATTCACGACTTTGGCCGCTCTTATACTTGCTTCACCATGTTCATAGCGCTGGCGCGAGGTTGGGTACACAGACGCGGATCCACATCGCCCCAAAGTGCACTCGGCATCTTGAGCATTCGCATCGCGCGCGGCTTCTCTCTTTGAAGCACGCAGGTGTGTTGGAATTTCCTGCATCGGACGGATATCAGATCAGCAAAGGTGACAGGCAACTAGGTGGGCATCCGTTTCCATGCTCCCTGTGATTTAAGTTGTTGTTGGTGGTGTTGACACTTTGTGATGCTTGATATGACGGAGAAAATGGAACGGCGTAGCTCCATCGATATGGTAAGTTTGGGGTAGGCCCTTCAAGTAGGCCTACCAAGCCTTGACAAGGGATTTTTTTCTCCTTCAATGCCAATACTACCCTACTCTGACCAAAGAAAGCAAGTAACAAATCACTCAAATCAGGATTATTGGTATTCTTAGGTTGTACCCAGCATTCGCTACATACGGCCAAAATCTGGACAAGAAATATTAATCTTGATACGAGATATTCAATCTAACATGATGTGGTGTTGCACTGATACCAATTCAAGTGACAGACATGTTTTGCTCATTTACAAGAAAAGTCTCTTTTGTTCGTTGCTTCCTTTTGTCAGATAGGGCAGGAAAAAGGGGTTCAAGGAGTCGGGTGTTTAATTCTTATGGATGATATTAAATGAATTGTACGTCACTGCTCTGTTTCATATACCACACAATCTTTATCTTTAAAATCATAGGAGGGTGATATACTTTTTTTTTTAATTTCCGTCAGTCATATCCACCTGTCGAAGATTAATGTTTCTTTTTTTATCATTCATGTTATAATGATGTTCCTTTGAACTTTAAATTCAGTATAAAACTATCAAAACTTCATATTCGAATATGCATGCATGGGATAAGCACTTACCAAGGTTAAGGTGGCGAGTGGGGTATTTTCTTCTTCTTCTTTCAATTTTTGTGTCATATCTTAGTATGAAATGTGCTTCTTAAGAAGAAAATACTCACAAATATGAAATATCCCTATATCATGCAAAGATTAGGGAAATATGTTTTGTCACTGCATAGTAATTGATGTTGTGAATTATTTCATTCGCGATTTTTGTCAATTCAGGGTTTTAATCACTAAAAATGAAACTAGTGAAAAAGTTATAATTCAATTTTTGTCAAATTGTGACAGGTTATCAGAATGGCTGTGTTAAATTAATGACAGTTTCTTTAGAGATACCTATAAATTAAGTGAAGTTGTGTCAAAAGATTGCTCCCAATCTTGATTTTCAGAAAAGTATTCACAATCTATTGAAAACGCATGGTATGAACAAAAGCCATCGTTACCCATGCAACTATTAAATTGTTCAGCTTTAAAACAGACTATTTTTTTTCGAGATATACGCAGTATAGGTCATAAAAAATCAGGAAGCTTGTCAATTCGAAGCGTAACCTTCCGGAAGATAAGATCATGCGGTATTTTTGAAATCGTAAAGATGGTTAGTATCAGCAAGAGTAATTGGGCCTTTGATATTCGTAGGGTAGCCTCAGATAATCAAATTGGCAGACAAGGTGACGAATATTGAAGGGCCGCTTAACGGGAGAGAAGAAAATTTATGGGTGCAATGTGAAGAGATAGCGGAAGAAGCGATGGGTAGGACGCATCGTTAGTGTCTCGTGAGGTGCGTAAAGATTAAAAGGGACTTACCAACAGGAAGAAAGATAAAGATGGACGTCCATCTCCCTGCTTGATCAGCAGAAACTCCTAATAGTCGATTGGTCAGTAATTGAGTGAAGTTCAGTGCGTCTCAAACTGAGAATCTACTTTTCATGTACAGCGAAATATAAAGATCATTCAACTGTGTCAAGAATGATAGTGGTCATTTTGTACACATTACTTTTAATGCAGCTTTTAAAGGTGGCGAGTGGAGTATTATTGGTACATCCTGCAATCCGCATAACAATTGCACATAACTTGCAACCTTTGAGAGATAACCCTCCCCCCCCCCCCTACCACCACTACCACCACCACCGCCACCACCGCCACCACCGCCACCGCCTCCGCCACCAGCAGACTATATCGGTTCCAGAAACTCGAAGTCAAATTAAAGACAAATATATATGTGAAGGTTTCCTTTGATTTTTTTTTAAACATCTGAAAAATCTGAATTCTCATTTCCAGGTTTAACTCATGAGAAATAGGGAAACTGCAGTGTTTTGTGACATATATGGGTTGTATGGGTACCTTCAAACATTGAAATGACTGCTTTTCTTCATACCATTTGTTTAAAAAAAACTTCTGAAGATGGGGATTCGAAAACAACCTTTTTGACAAAACTTTACTTTATTTATAGGTAACACCAAAATTTAATTTTGTTCATGCAATCTGATAACCTGTCAAGATCATAACAATATTGAATGAAAATTATTTGTATCCCATGTGAAAAAGGGACACAAGTGGCACAGTAAGTATTTAAACCAGTGGGTCTAAACCAATGTTGTATGTTAGGGTAGGGTCAAAAGTGGCAGTTATACGTTAATGACCTTTTTATCTTGCTCAAGTTCTCTTCCATTTGTATTGCCATTATAGGACACGAAAGTATATTGAATGGGAAACCGCACAGCAAGATGAATATGAATATATTTCAAGACCTCGCCTGTTACGTAGGGAATGTCGGGTAAAATCTCGAAGCATCAACTCAAATTTGTCATCTGTTCCGTTTTACCAAAGTAGGTAGTATATCTAAGGGTAGCACGGGCGAATCCTGTTCGTTCCGCTTAATTTAATCTGGTTTCCTCCTGTGGTTATTTTCTTTCACGTTATATTATGCCAGGGTACTATGTCATTGTCGATAATTTCTTTTGAAAGGAGATCCATGGTAAACAAAAAATACGTATAAAACAAAAAACACTGTAGTAATCGTCCGTGGCTAGAAAGAAGTGTACACTACCTTTTTTTTTTTGTAGATTCGCATTTGTTACCAAAGTAACAAAAACAAGAACCAAAAACAAGAAGAATAAACGAAATGGGTATTTTCTTAATTATGTGTGGAAGCCAATCTAGTGAGGATGGATGGCTATGGTATTTGCTGTATATCACTTGTGACAAAAGGCATATGTGGCATGCAAAGAGTTAAAACATGAACATTGCATATAACTTTTATATGCTCACATGCCCACACGCTTATACATATAAATTGATGTTTCACTTCAATGCACCTGTAAACGCCCCTTATTGGAATAGAAAATATACCACTTGAACACACACATACACTCATCCAGGAAGAAGACGCTAGTGAAGAGGACACACACTTTGTATGCTTTGGGAAGAACCTTCTTTCCTTTGTTGCATCTCTCTGTATAGGCAATGTACAAATCATATTATCACTATGATAATAGTAAGCAAATAATCAACGTTGGTGAGGGTGATGGGACGAACTATCACTTCCGAGGCGATCTGGATGTAGCTATCTTTCCGAAGCGCAGATGAGGAAAGATAGCGTATACACTCAGATCGCCGAGGAAGTGATAGTTCGTCTCATTGCCTGGAACCAAATGTTGATTATTTGCTTTATATTCCACATCTGAAACCAACTATCTATACCAAAATGACAATTTGACGTACAAAAGTAATGTTTACTTCTCTACCTAACCCCGAGCCGCTGCCATGGGGAACACGGGTTAGGACGCGCGTTACTAGGACGCGCGTTATGACTCGTCAGGAGGAGCTACTGTTGGTCAATTGATAGTCCGAGTGTAACGGACTTTTATTTCGCGCGTACTCAAAATATTGATCACGCGTTAGGACTGTGAGGAGTGAAAGATCAGCGAAACCAAAAAAGTACCACCTAGAGTGTAACGGACTTTCCTTCTCAGGTGATCAGATAGATAAAACTACGTTTTATCACGTGATCAACTCTTGACCAATCATATAGCAACATTCTTAGTATGTGGAATATAATTGTAATTAACCATTTGTAATTTCCTCCTTTTGCGTTTAACATAAGTCTCAATAACTTTGCTCAACAAATCATATTACACACATGTTCTTGATAATCCTGTTATTTGATTGGTTGACTGACATGAACTAGATGTAACCATTCTAGCAAAAGTTCTTTCTTTGTAAAAAAAAAAAAAAAAAAATGCCAATAGTACTTTTATGTGTATAGATAATTGTCAATAGTACCTTTAAAAACACAAATAACTGTCAACAATACTTTCATTAGCATCAAATTACATTAATGTTGTAGTAGTATAATGAGGACAAGAAATCGAAAGTTCAATAACGGTTGAGCTTCCAAGCTATGCGAATGTCACGGCTCATTACAGTTAGTTTCACAAATTCTCGACTCCTCCAGGCTCGATTTGTCAGTTTCCTCCAATAATTTCCGCTTGTATTATATCATGAGCAGATTCTCGCAGATCGGTCTTCCCAAAGAGAGCATAATGCGTAATCCATCCTTCACTACTCAGTTCCGGAATATAATAGTCTTAAAGATAGTGCTATGTTTGCAGGCTTCAATAATGCAGATGTATAAATACGGCAATAAATATTTATTTAATAAATATCTCTCTCTCTCTCTCTCTCTCTCTCTCTATATATATATATATATTAGATCTGTGATATAAAATGATTATGTTAAATGAAAGAAAACATTACATCGATAACTTCAATATAACTTTGCAAATATATGGGGAAATTGTTTGTATGGCATTGTAATAAGATTAGTGGTAATGTTGCTCTATATCAGTAACGAAACAGGCAAAACTAGAATGTTCACGATATGTTCGAAAACATTAAATTCCATTAAATGAAAACATTTCAGTCTATTAATAATTATTTTATTAGGGTAAATTCGTGGCTTATATTGATAGGAACCCCAGAAAAGTTATCGTACGTGTTGACAATATGCCTATCAGACAGGTGGAAAGCACGAAGTATCTTGGTGTTTGGCTGGACCATCACCTTAACTGATCGGAACATGTAAAATACAAATCTAACAAAATTGCATCAGGATTAGCACTACTTCGAAGAGAAAGGAAATATCTTACTGTGGATAGTACAAAGTTGCTCGCAAATGCATTGATCTTACCTTATTTTGATTACTGTTCTATTTCATGGACAAACTGCAATTATCGGATAAAAGACATTCTTATCAAACAACACAGACAGATGGCCAGAATTGTTCTGCAGACCAATGCACTCATACCAACCATTGAAATGTTTAGAAGCCTAAAGTGGATAGATATGGAAAAACGCTGGAAATTCCCAGATGGAAAACTCATGTTTGACATTTTGAATGGCAATGCGCCCTCATATTCACAAAACATGTTCACACCTTCCATTACAGTGCATCGCTATATAGTACAAGGAACGCTGAAAATAAAGGCTTACTAGTTCCAAAAACAAGAACAGAGAAGTGGTAGGAAGGCTTTTCTTTGGAGGGTGCAGTTCTTTGGAAGGTCCTTCCAAACCAAGTAAAGAATGCCCAATCCAAGAACACATTCTGCTCTCACTACCTGCGATTTCGTGTAAAATAATTGTTTAACATGTGCCGGTCTTACTATTCATGATAATGACAGATCCCGTCAGACAAATTATCTTTCATAAATACCTTTTTGTATGACTTGTTTTTATAACCACTTCGTTAGTTTCGATGATATTAAATCAAAATATGCGTAGGATACATTTTGGGGGAGAATGTACTGCGATCAAACTGTAATAATCAAGCTACATGTTTTACAGTCTTTATCATGTTTCATGTTACTGTGCTCCTTATTTGTGGCGTAAGTATGCTTACACTTCAAAAACACATATCATTGAAGATGGCTTACGTTTTTTTCTGGGAGAATGTTTCACACAAGTGATAAAACTAATGACCAAGCTGTATGTTTCCACTTTTAATCATAATTCATGTTTCTGTGCTCTTTATTTTTCGTGAAAAATGTATAACTACATTTTGAAAAAAATATGTTTTCTCATGATCACACTTACTGCAATTTATTTCAAATATAACTCGGTGTTCAATTTATGTCATTCGCTATCTACATTTGGCAGGCATACATGGAATGGTATTCAACTTTAATTAAGGTGTAATGCTAATAGTTCTTTTAAAAGAATAGTTGTATTTATACTTTTTGTATATATCATTCTACATATTTGCGATTCAGTATTAATCATATAATATTTAGTCACCAATTTATGAGGTTTCGCTTGTGTGATGCATGTGGAAGCATCGGTCCACCTTCTCCTTTTGTTATGTTCCACATCAGTTGATCTATGTTGCATTTTGGCATACAGCATTTGTTTGTGTAATCTATGTTCATGTTACTACAGTGTTTGTATTATTGTGTTATTTGGATACAGGCCCTACTGGGAGAACAGTGCCAAGCTCACCGATAGGGATACCCTAGACTTAATAAATAAAAAGATAAATAAATAAAACTGGTAGTGAAAAGGGTGTTGTGGGCTGATACTGATATGTCGGCTGCGTCACCAACCAGAGATTCCTATATGAGATAATCATACATAAAGAGATAGAGTGGAAGCGCAAGGAAGAAATTAGTCTAGGTTCTAGACGTATCTTATCAGCCCGCATTCGTATACATATATCCGGGCTCGATATCGTTGCAGTGAGTTTCGTCGCGCGATGTGTATACGAATTCGAGACTAGGACGAAATATCTACAGCTACATGTACCTGGCATGACGTCATCATCATAGCACGAGCTATTGGAACACCAGTAGATGGCGCACTCGCATTTAAACCTCACGGGAATAAAAGAATGCTTCATGACTGGCATGACGAGAGACTCGTGACTAGAGAGGCTGTCGATAGTTACTGAGATACAATTAAAAAAATAAATCTTAAGTTCTTTTTCGGACCCCCCCCCCCCCCCGGACACTTATTTTACATCCCTGCATGATAGATAGTGAGGTAAAGCATTTAAACACATCGCAAAGAGTGTAACTTCACTCAAATTACGACAAAGAGACAAGAGTTTAGAGTTTGAGCCAGGGTTAAAGGGAAAAGTCAACCCTCGGGTTAAATATTGTATAATTATAGCAGAAAAGTCAAAGGATAAACAGATGGGGGGTTAAAAGCTGTGGGTGGACAACAACCACTTGAAAATTAAACGTGTTAGGGTGGAATAAGGTTTTCGATTCATGAGTTCTTCTTGAACGCGAAAAGTAAAACATGTGTGTAAATATTGTCATGCAAAATAATTGATAAGTACCACATCAACGCTATATCACTGCATAGCAATCTTTTAAGACCTAGCCAATACAGTTAAAGCGTTTAAAATCCAAATGTTGGTGATACATAATGGAGTTAAGAGGTCATGAAAATCATGGTGTTGCAGAATTACTGTTCGTTTCTTTCCCCTGCCATGCGAAGGTGAAACCAGTTTCAGAATCTCCTAAAGGAAATGGTCATAAAGAGCCCTAGATCGTAAGATAAAGGGGGGAAGTCATAAGGAAACACTTAATATGCTATGAGATGAAGGAGAAAAGTCATATGGATACAATTTAATGTGCGTTGAATAACAGCAAAACATTTAGTCTGCTTGTTGAATTGTTTGTGAATAAGGGCTCGTGACGCTCACAAGTGAAAATGACGAATGTGAGGATGCGGTTGAAAGGGGACGCACACCGGCACTTAGAATTCATATTGATTCGATTAATTCTAACTGGGAAAATTTAAAGTACAACAATAAATCAACTTCCAACATTGAAACATACTAAATCAAAATCATATGTAAGAGCTTTAAGGAATATTATCACGACGTTTGGGGCCAATGTGACTTGGGGGCTGGTGGCTAGAGGATAGAGATTAGAGAGACGTTAAACATGAATACTTTCAGGAATGCGATCATTTTATGGAGCTGGGTTAAAAATCAGTTCCTTCTGTTTGCGAGGTAAGACAAACAACGTGGACAATTATGTTACCTTATGTTGTGGTTTAGTGAAAGTGCAGTTGAGGTTCGACAGCTATGCATGGCTTGTTTAATCGAGGTCTAAACTGATTTCGTAGAAACGCGATTTCGGAATATTTACATTTTTTTGTCTGTTTGGGCGTAGCGGAGACGAAAGTCTGTTTATCTTTTAACAAACTTTGGGAACTTTAAATCGACTACTTTATATGTCCTTTGCTGCTTTTTGTCTCGCCTATATTCGGTATAGAAAAAAGAATGTTATATTTCATCACGAAAATGATATTGTCGAACTTGCCTATCATAATGTCACATACAGGTTAGTAGTTAAAGGCCTCCTGTCTCCACATCGAGCTGGTAAATATTCCTGAGGTTTCTTTCTGCAACCTGAATAGAGAATTAAATAATCTTTGAATGAATTGTGACGCTATGTTCCTAGACCCACTTGTTGATGCTAGAGGCCAGAAATCTCGACCAGCTTTTGAAGTTCACTTTTGTTTGAAAGTCAAAGCGGAAATCCTTCAAAAGCAAAAGTCCGACCTCAAATTGTAAGGCAAAGCATACAATACCGGTTAAGGAAAATATGAGATCACGCCACGAGATAAGATGCAATTTGTACCCGTTTCGAAATGAACGGAATGCCTTTCAAGCTAGGCGTAAGCTACAGGAGGATAAAATGGGGGCGCTACCAATAACAATTTGTCTCGAAACCTTTTTAAGGGCAAAATAAGAGGGAGGTTGAAGTGGAAGTGTTTGATCACGTTTTTCAGCACCAAGTGTCTCATCTCATCTCATGTTGACGTTGAAGTGCAATTTCCACAATCACCGTGCTTAAGATTCCACCGTGCTAAAGGAGAATCTGAAAACAAAGGGAGATATAATGATAAGCAAAAGCTTTCTTTTCAGGAGCAATCGAGAGGATGTTTTTTTCCAGGAAGTTATGGAATGGTGCTACTATTAGCTCCTCCGTTTTTGTCCCGTTTTGAAGATACGGCTGAAAGAAAAGAGCAAACGATTGCAAAGTGAGTGACGATAGTGTTACAACCATCAAGCCTTATGGAGGATCAAACCCGGATATCATTCTTTCAGGATATTGAGGAATCATGCGAGTTTTAGCCAGTTTGCTTGAAAGTAGACTTCGTGATTGGATGATGCAGTTTCGAGAAAATAGAAAACATATTTTGGTTTGAAATTTCAGACGCAAGGACGACAGACGGAAAAGGTGAGAAATAGAGGCGGCTCCCTGGATCAAATACATTAGTAATTTTTCGTTTTAGAAGGAATCGTGCAATTTCCTCAATTATCGAGCTGCGATGGTGGTATTTCAAAAATAGTGATAGGTTCCCAAAATAATGACTAAACATGCTTCAAGGTCAAATGCAGAAATCCCCCTCACCCAGGAATAAGTCTGTATGTGTCCCGTGTGTATTTTGTCATCAGTGATGTACACGAATCTCACAGAGCAGTATTTTAGCTGACACGGGAAAAGTTAATCAATTGTTCGAATTTCCTTGTATAGTTTTAACATCCCACGTAACAACAATAATGCGGCCCGCTCCAAAAATAGTTTCAACCGTTCATCCAAAATTGAAATGGCATTAAGTAGATCCAGTTTAAAAACAGAACGATGCACTCTTGGTTAATTTAATGTGGAAGATGACCGGAGGCGTTTCATCATATTTGATCATTACCTCAAACACAAACAGAGATGGTGGCACAAGCTCTTATATTGTAGGCCAATGTGATTCTGTCCGGCCAGTGTTTTTTTTTTTAATCTGATTACACTAAAATTACTAATCTATTGGAGGCCACCATGACCATTGCGTGTGTATAAAGGATTATGTGGCGTTGAAACAAAAGTGATTTAAGTTATTTGTAGTTATATTTGTCATGCAAAACCTGCTGTTATCTGATAACTCTCGAATTACTAATCTACTGAACGCTACCATGACCATTACGTGCCTAAAATTATGACAATAATATTCAACTCTTAACGCATGTGTCATTGCAACAGTGGTTATGTTAAGTCACTTACACTTACAAATCTCTTCGATACGTATTATAAGTCTAATGCCCCCCCGCATATTCCCCCAATCATGTACCGAGTCGAGGGTTTCCGTCATTTTTTTAATACAAGACCCCATAGGGGTAGGTGTGTGTATGGTGTATGCATATGGAATATGTAATGAATATTGTATGACGTCCGGAAAAGGCAGGGTTTGGAATCCCGTCACAAACAGATATGTTAGGATCTTCTTTCAGTATCGACTCCATGGCCCTGTTGCATAAAAATTACCATTAATGGTAACTTTGCTATCAACTTCCATGGGAACCTTTAATTTGATTGGCTGTCGAGCTATGTTACCATGTTAGTTACCATTGATGACAGAGTTACCAATAATGGTAAGGTTTATGCAACAGGGCCCTGGAATGGTCTGGATTCTGTGAAGTGTCGATGATTGATGCCCTTCCACAAACCCGTAATACTTTCATATCCTCGATGACACAATGGTGGACAGGTGTAATACACTAGTTGGTAGAATCATTCCCCTATGACCGAGACTAATTCTAACCCCATTTATCAGTGATCACAGTAGCGATTTTCCATACCGGAAATATGGGAAAGTCGTACCATAATGCACTGCGCAACGATGTCCAGATTTTTTAACAGTCATGTCCTTTTCCGGTCTCGTGCGTTATATTACACTAGGCCGTAAGCGGACATGACTGCAATCAGAGTCCGAATGTAGCAGCGCGGTGCATCATGGGACGACTTTTCCTCACATGCGATATGATAATTGAGTCTGATCAGTGAAGTAGACCTGATGTTTGATTGAACACCTTGAAGCTAGAATACATGTACCTACTTAGTTCGCAGGTCTAAAACACTTATTAGTCGGTAAATGAGTCAGAAATACGGAGACAAGAGGCCTGTTCTATGAAGATCTGCGATTAAACGCAACTTGACTCTCGATTGATATCAATCGTAACCCTGTATCCCCTGATCGGGGACTGGACATCCGACCAATTCAGACCAATCGCAACTCTTTATAAAACTTGGCCCAGATCCCTTGTACATGCTTCGCGGCAAGAAGAAATCGACAACTGGCGCTGGCGGATGTAAGGTACGCTTGCACAGAGGTGGTTTGCCACTGGTCTATGTCGTTAACGTCTTCCCGTTACGGCAATGCACAAAGTCTGCTCTATTTAGCGACGTTTGCAAGAGTCTTGAAAGGCGGTTAGATGCTTCGTTAGAGTGGAGGCAAACTCCCCAATAAGTAGTAGCGGGAAACCGCGTCCGTTTGAGCATGGAGGGTCCATGGTTTGAGTGTAGCTTAAGGTTCTAGTCTGATCTCGCACAGACATGTTTTTGAGACACTGTCACAGTGGACTCTATATGACTGAAAACAAAATGTTGCATTGTATTGCATAGGCCGGGGAGGGATGACGTCACTTATCCACCTTAGTCATTGCTAATGCGATCAAAACAAAGGCCGCCGAGACGCAGAAAAATATATTGCCTGGGGACCATTCTCATACAAATGCCTGAATGTATATATGGAACACAATGAAATAATGAAAGAAACAGGAAGGAAAATTACAAAACGGTTTGCAAACGGTTGTTTAAATTTGTACCAACGGGAAAAGAAGAGAATACTTCCCTCAGAATGGAATACGTGGAATACTTTGAGCAGAATCGACAAGTGATATGATTTGATCGAGGTGGTTTTGGATGGGTCGTACCTAGAGCCCGTAAGTCGCATTAGTATACATTGCGGCTTTTCGCACCGTAGTGATACGTTGATCGCTGAACCAGGGAAGTGTTATAGGAAGGAGTAGAAACTCGAGCATAATACATTCAAACATCTGTATGGGTTCTAAAGCGTGCTCATGAATGTCAAAAGAATTCCATAATCATGACAATGCTTTGATGTTCCATGTGTCGAGCCGACATTTAGCTGATGTCAACTTGAAAAGAAATTTCTTTAATTTCCCATTTGTCTGTAGACGTTTTGTTTTTGACAAATTCGTTTGCAAAATATTAAGGAAGTTAACGGCAGATAATGACAGATCCTAATACTCTGCTTTTGTTTCGAAAAGTATTGAGGAATCATTGAAAATCGGACATATAAGCTATTCGTATTAATTACAAAGTTGACCAATTTCTTCACTTTCCGACAACTTGTGCATTTGGGAGATTCAACCACCCTCAAAATGATATATTAAGCTGTGTGTTATCATTAACGGCGTTTGTGTGTCTTTGCGTGAAGCAGAGATATTTTACTTGAAAAAATTGTTTATTTGTGCTTGCTGATACCTGTTGTGCTCATGGTAGTATTAATGTCAGAACGGGACAAGCGAAATGAGACTGTACATTTCTTTTGTTCTCTCTGAGAAACCGTTGCCACACAATCATGTTCATAATTGTTCAAACACCTGAACAGCACCTGTTGAGAACACCATAACTTTTCAGCGGCTTGGCACATGAGTTCAAAGAAAGAAAGTTGCTTCCTATCCTTCCATAACACATCCCTGGCTGAACGGTACACTGAGCGGTGCAATACGGTATTTGAATGTAGACCATGGTCGATACGAAACAGGGCATTTCAAACGTAAACAAGGACAAATCTCCGGAAAAGGTTCGCGAAGCTATGACTGTGAGATTTCACACACGATATCCACTAGGGATTCCTGATAGGTTTCATGCCTTTTGCAAATGTGCTAACCAATCTTAAAAGAAAACGGCTGAAAGGCCCGGATTCAGTGGTGGCAATGAGTAACATTTTGTCACGCTGATCTTCGTAGGGGGTCCAGGCCAAGCGTGACTGTTGTTTGTACGTGTTCTTGCCATAAAGCGCCCTCAACGGATAGAGGCTAAGCTGCAGAGGCGCAGACAATGGTTTGCGGTTTTCACGTGGGTCTCTTGACAGAGCCAAGTTGCCCATTAAGGAAAAGGAGGAATGTGGCAGGAATTGCGTTCGCCCCTTTACAAAACAGAGAAATTCTTGGTTTCGGGAACTGGTGGATTTGCTTTTTACAACAGCATTAATGTTACGAGATTGCCAAATAGTTACAAATAGATATCAACATGTAGTAATCAATGATGAGGTTTCAAACCAATGTATCATACACCAGGGTGTCCCACAAGGATCTGTGATGGGTCCTATACTATTTACTTTGTATTCATCCCCATTAGAGACAGTTTTGCAGAGCTATGGTTTTGGTTATGTGGTCTATGCTGATGATACTCAGCTTTATACGCTTAAACATCCAGACCTACCATTAGCTATTCCTCAGTTAGAGTCATGTTTTAGTAGATATCAAGTTGTGGTTATCATGTCATTTGTTACGACTGAACGCTGAGAAAAATGAATTCCTTCATCTGTCTTCTCGATTTAGAACAAAAATATGAAACTATCTGTTTTGTTTAATGAGAACTCACTACTTTGTTTTATGTCACATTGATAATTGTAATAATATCTTATTTGGTCTTCCTGATGTATTCGTAAGTAAGGTACAATACATACAAAATTCTGCTGCTCGCTTGATAACATGTACTAAAAGATGTAAGTCCATAAGTCCTGTTTTGCAGAACTTACATTGGTTGCCAGTAAATAAGGGAATTATGTTTAAGATTTTAGTCATTTCATATAAATGTTTTTTATGGAAATTCTCTTGACTGTATTCCAGAATTTATGAGTTTGTATAAATCACCTCGGGTCCTTTGTTCAAATTCAAAGGATTTTTAGTGCAGTACTCTGTTAAAACCAAGATATACGGTCAGAAGTCTTTCCCGTTTGCCGCACCTATGCTGTGGAATAAACTTCCAGACTTTATTCGAGAATCTAAACTGAGGATGAATTTCGCGCCAAATTGAAGACATTTTTGTTTGTTAGTGAGTTGTATATTTCAACCACTTTATCTTTGCTTAAATAAGGTTCTCCTTCTTTCTCTTTTTCTCTTTTATGCGCATTGAGACTAAGTGTAAAATTTTGCTGTACAAGAATGGACTATTGTTATGGATAATGGCAGGTATAATGTGAACACAGATACATAACTACAATACATAATCACATAATATGTAAATGTGATTTTCATCACAAAATTGTCATAAACTTACCTCACTGAATATATAATTGTTATTGATCATCCAGTGATTTTATGACTAAAATGATTCGTCTTTTGCGTCAGATACCATATATAGAAGGGCAATAAAAGGGGAGCGTACAATTAATATTTACTATATCAAAGACAAAGTATTATATGGTCATACCTTGTACATGTGATGTGTTTTAAATATTTCCGAAATTGTTTATATGAGTTTATGTTAATATATACCCATATTGAGGAAATCGAATGACATATGATAAAAGTTATTCACATGTTACATATATGAATATATATATAAATATATATGATATATGATGATATATGATATGTATATGATATATGATATATGATATATATATATGATATATGATATATATATGATATATGATATATGATATATATATCACGTGTTTTTTCAAGCGGGACAAGCATGATAAAATACAAAGAATGAGTACACCACCAGTGCATCCGACCAGGCTCCTTCTTGTCTACTGTAGAATGTGATACGCGAAGCCAGAACTGCAGCTTGCTTATTTCATTTATCATTTCCTTCCATCTTTGGTCGGAGCTACATTTTGCCAAGATTCGTTTTAAGTGGTTCTGTTCTCGTTGTTGATAAATCCCCTTTGTCCGACTTAAATTGCTTCGTAAGTGACTTGCTATTCAGTTCCCCTTAGATTATGAACTAGCATTTTGCATCTATCTAGCTTTCATTTGTGGGAATCTGCTGTCACGTTCAAGAGGGACGGTACGCTAAGTAGCAACATTTGTTTTAGATCATCTCGGGCAATAACAATATCAGGGCGCTGGTTCGTGACCAGGTTTGAGGGGGGATTGTGCCTCCTGCAACCGTTCGCCCTAAAATATCACAGTTCATTTTGAAGTTACAGGTTCCCGTTGACATCATCGTGGTCTGAATTATTTTCAAGACATTATTGAGACGCTATGTGTATCTCCCCAAAAATCAGCGAGCATAATGAAAGGATGTGACGTAAGGTTCCTGTCGTATTAGGGCATGGGGGGCATTTATCACTAAGTCGTTTACCTCACTGAGATATGTTGGAAAATGACAGGAGGTCATACATGCGAAATTGCGAATTTTGAGTACATTGCAAGGGAGGCTGAACATTACGGATTTCTGCCCAATGTTTTCCTCTTGGAGAATATACAATTATATGTATGCAAACCCCCCAAAAAAGTTCTGCAACTCAGTTTGAGAGGTAGTATGTCGCTCGTTGCTTCATCATCGTGACTTGGATACCATTAGAAAGCTCGATTATTCCTCTTTACATTAATGTGCCTTTTGCTGCGATTATGCGATCACGGAATGTGCAGTATTCTCGTATAAGGGGCAAAATCACAAATAAAATGTTGCGAAATACATTGTTTTCACCAGCGAAGGCTCCGATCCTTTTGAAGATGCAATGTGTTTTGAATAGCGTCAACGTGTCAAAGAACGTTAACGCATCGCCGCATCAACATCATTCAAACTCATTTCACGTGTGAAACAAACGAAAAAAAAAGCATTAAGCAATATTTTATTTTTGACCTATATTCAGAAACTCGGCACATTCCATGACTGCGTAAGAATTACAAACGATTCATTATTCTTAAGATAAATAGTCAAGCTGTCTTATGATGCCATATTTATGTACGATAATTAAGCAACTAAAGATATGACCCCTCAAGTCTGAGTTGCAGAAAGATGTAGAACTTTTTCTGAGGGGCATATATATATATTATATAAACATGGATGACTATACATTTCTTACTCATAGAAAGAGTTGCCGTTGAAAATATAAGCCAATAATTCGTACATTCTTTGAAATACGTTGTCTGGGCTTACCACGTGGTCTGTGCATTCGTTGCCATGGTTACTCTGCCCCAATTATACAATAAATCCCCATTACGGCTTCTGCCAGTGCAGTAGTCGGCACATGGACTACCCAGCACGGCATAGGGATGGGGTCCCTTAACGGCCATAAACATTGGTAAAAGTATGACATGACTTACTGAAATCAAGTCAAATATCCTGCTCTGACTCAAAATCACGTGAAATGGATCACCGCATTATGTCTTTCAGAGTGTCAATTCGATTACCGCTCATGATGACAAGCCTCTCAAAGCTGACGGTAACTCTGCTACTGTTTAAGGGCTTTCTGGGGTAATTTCTATGTCAACATACTCGAACATACATATATACCCAATCCCAGATGTTTACAGATGTTTATACGCACACGGTTTTCTTTTAGCTCTTCCTATCACGTATCTTACGAAATGTGACAATGATTTGAATAAAGAACAGTTATGCTATCTTTCGTTTTTCCGAAGGTTCGATAATAAAGTTCGAACCTTATTTCGTTTTCGGATTAACGAACCTTCAGAAAAAGAAACCTTATTTCTTATTCGGACTAACGAACCTTCGGAATAACCAACCTTTTTTCTTTCTCGGACTAACGAGCCTTATTTTGCTTTCGGACTAACGAACCTTCGGAATAGTGATCCTTCAGAATAATGAACCTTTTTCTTTCTCGGACTAAAGAACCTTCGGAATAACAAACCTTATTTTGTTTTCGGACTAACGAACCTTCGGAATAGTGAACCTTCGGAATAACGAACCTTCGGAATAACGAGTGCTTCCCATTTTGAACAGAGGTTTCACAAACGCAGTGCACTAATCCTGAACTATGTGGGATGCCAAAAAAAGAGAAAAATAATTATATACATTATTATATACATACACATGTATATACCAGAATCCCTATAGTTTGAGTTTATCCGCAGTATAATAACAGCGAATAATTAAATCCACCCAATGTTGTGAATCTGTGATGAAAATCGATGATTTTGTGGCAGCATCGCATGAGTCATTTTGCGCCCCATAACGTTAATCTACGTCTAGTACGCGGTGTAAGTTAAACCGCCGTTGTGATCACGGGTGTGCCTTTGCCTACAATTTGTTTATCGAGATGGCAGACATGGTAACATGAGAAATGGCAAGACCCATTGAGGGAAATGAGAATATGAGACATGACAAATCTGATCAAAGAAGCTTTCAATGAATCACTGTCACATGTATGTCACTACTGCTTCATACGTGACATGAATGTGCGATTAAAGGACATCGAAAACCTGTTGAAATGTTCGCTTTCTTTCCTCTCTTAACCGTAACCATAATGGGAAGTTAACCTCGATAAGCCTCTGGCATTTTTCGTATTCCAATACTCCACATTTTATTTTTTCTTTGAGCAGTAGAATTCTCTCATTTCCTTTGTATCTTGTTGCTTTTGTTGTAGTTGCAATTTTCAATCAATTTTGCATACTTGCATGTCTTTTCTTTTAATGCTGAATGTGGGTTTAAATGGTTAGTTCCTAAAGTATATCACATATGTCTATATGTAGTTACACCGACGGATTAATGATCCGGATATTGGGCTATATTTCTTACAAAATGCTGTCACCATTCTGTCCCCAAATGGCATGACAATGTCTCGCATCTTAAAATTATAAAGAAACGGATCCAAGTTTTCAAACAATTCCTTGCAGAACAACAGGAGATGAATGCTTCACATGGCTGCAAGCTGGGGAGGGTGACTTACCAGGCAAATGTCAACAACCCGGAAGATCATACCCGTTGCAGCTTTTAGTAATATTAGGTGCCTTCACATCTCCTCGATTAGAAAACATACCTGGGCCCTGTTCCATAAAACTTCCCATTGATCATGTTGATGGTATTAAACTTTGCTATCAATGGCAACTTCTATGGAAACCTCAATTTGATTGGCTGTCGAGCCAAGTTTTATGCAACAGGGCCCAGGACCATGTTGCATATATGTTTTCAATTACATGTATTGCAATTTATCAATGGTTACTACCGTGGCAACAGCCAATGAGCTCTCATTATTGCTCCTGTTGCCATCATAGTTACCATTGATGGTAAGTTACAATCATTGAAAACATGAATGCAATGTGGCCCTTGTACTGTCTGATTGGGTACT
>OZ022591.1:5289747-5361014 GCA_963669155.1 Arbacia lixula | reverse complement strand
AGGCTTGCAAGCTGGGTAGGGTGACTTACCAGGCAACCTGCCAACAACCTGGAAGATCATACCCGTTGCAGCTATTAGTAATATTAGGTGCCTTCACATCTCCCCAATTAGAAAACATACCTTTTTTTTTTCCCTCATTTTTTTTTTTTTATCCCGCCCAGTCTCTGAAAATGCTCTCAGTGGAGGGGGGGGGGGGGGGGGGGGGGGGGTAGTGATGGGATTTTGGGGAGGTGTTTTTTTTCCTTCATTTTTTTGTTATCCCGCCCAGTCTCTGAAAATACTCTCAGCGGGGGGGGGGGGGGGGGGGGGGGGGGAGGTTATGACGTTTTTCGAAAAAAAAATTCTACACGAACGAAAATAGTGGGGGGGACATTTGATATTGTGTCCCCCCCCCCCCCCCTTCGAATGGTGGGGGGGACACGACCTCCCCCGTCCCCCCCCCCCCCCCGGGATTTCCGCCCATGCCTGGGCCATAAAACTTCCCATTGATGGTATTAAACTTTGCTATCAGAGGCAACTTTTATGGAAACCTCAATTTGATAGGCTGTCGAGCAATGGTAAGTCTTATGCAACAGGGCCCAGGACCATGTTGCATATAGGTTTTCAATTATTGCAACTTATCATCAATGGTTACTACCGTGGCAATAGCCAATGAGCTCTCATTATTGCACCTGTTGCCATGGTAGTTACCATTGATAGCAAGTTATAATAATTGAAAACATGAATGCAACGTGGCCCTGGTACTGTCTGATTAGGTACTCTACCTATCTCCTCTAAGCCCGCACCATATTACCAGTACTGTATACTATATTGCCACAGCTTTGTATAGTGTTCCATCTTTCTTCATGTCATATTAACTTTGTATGTGCCATTTGTGCACACAAATCACATGCAAATCACATAGAGCAGCATTTCATTTGGCACACGAATGACTAAACTCGCCTTTGTAGAATAACTATCATTTTGCTTTTTAGGATTTGAGTTTGTTAATGGCGCATTAATACACATATGGTGCGTAGAGAGTCAACAGCGTACTAAAACTACAAAAGAATTCTCTAAAAAGCCAGCCAGTATCAGATAATAGTGGATAAATCAAGTCAAGGCGTTTTGCGGTGGAAATTGTAAAGAGTCTTACAACTTGAATTGCGGTCATTGACAAGAGCGGAACGGTGCCAAGATTATAGATTGTTGATTTGAATCTTTATGCACGTCCCGTTCCTCCTGGCACCATTCATATACACAAGTAGCATCGTAGTGATCAAAGAGCAGTGAAGAATAACTTCGAGGCGGAGGAGTCTTTGTCTTCCTGCTGCACCACTACAACAGCGACTGGAAAATGAACTCTACCTGTGTCAGATAAAATACTGCTCTGTAGATCGTGTACATTACTGGTGGAAAATACACACAAAAGTCATGTCTTACATACTGAGTTAATCTCATACTTCCTCGCCGGCTTCTGTCACTCAAGGGATGATGGGATGTTGTGTCCAGATTTTATAGTTACGATAACGGTGCTTGGTATATATTTTCATGTCTGCAGTGTGTCTACGCTCTCAACACCCTTGAACCTATACATTAAGAGCACGGGGGAGGCAATAACGGTGAAGATGGCGTGTTGTAATCTACGTGATACTTTTTTTATGCCTCCGCCACGAAGTGGCCGGAGGCAATATGTTGTCGGGTTGTCCGTCCCGAATCCGTTTGGGTAATATCTTGAGAACCGTTAACCAGATTTGCTTCAAACTTGTTACATGTGTGTATTGCATGAAACCAATGAAGTGTGTAAAATAGGGATCAATTCTGATTGAGGTCAAAGGTCACAGGTCAATGAATTTTGTGAAAAATTGCCCCAAATTAACCTTTTTCACAATAAATCCAAATCCAAGGATACAATTCTCATGAAACATGGTACAAAGATGAATCACTTCATGGAAATAAACTGGCGACATTTTTTATAAAATTCCTGAAAATTCACAGGTCAAAGGTCAATGAATTTCGCCAAAACAGACAGACTGATTAGATTGGAAGTCAAAGAAGTAAGAGGTCAAAGGTCAATGAACATTGCGAAACGTGGGTAAACATGGAACAACAGAAAAAGATATTTTCATTTCACATAGGAATTAAATGGTTCATTGCCCACCAAACAGATTTTCTGAGAATGAATTTAAATAGAGCTAGCAAAGAGGCGGAGGCATATTTACCGACTGCGCGGTAGTCGAATTGCTCTAGTTTTCGGTTGTTTTGGAGGGATTTAGCGAGCAGCCACATCATGCGTTCGTCAAGTATCGAAGTGTTACGGCTGGGTGCAACATGAATTCCTGTTGGTTTGCTCAAGCCGTAGGAAAAACAAAAGACTTTTCTGTATTTATATGTAACGTTAGAGGGATCTTTGGGAATTGCGACATTCTACTTCCTGCTTGGCCCTTCTCCAATTCTCGATGGGGGATATAAAGCAAATTATGTCACGCCTTCAAAGATATTCAACTGATGTTTAATAAATATTTTTTTTTATGATGGTGTCATTTGATACGCTTTAGGGGGTTCCCCAAATTTGAATTTCAGTGATGCAGTTTGATAAAGTGAAATGCTCCTGGTACCATTAGCCCTTGTAGTACCACGGGTGCATGAAATGTGTAATAAGTCTATATGGGTCTGCTCCTGGATTAGCACTGAGAGGGTTAAGCTTATATTGCCAGTCGTTGCCAGCTATGTCCTTCAGAAGAATGTCAATCGACTCAGGTGCCCCGTACCTCGGGTAGAAAAATGAAATAGTCCTGAAGAAAATGAGTACTCATATCTATCATTTCTTTAACTGTCAGTGTTATCATTTCAATCAGTATCCTTAAAATTGCGCAATGTATATTAGCTGCAGCAATATAAATGGGAGAAGTATCAATAATCATTTTTGAAACTATATTGACGTACGGATGTCGTTGCTTAGGTCAGCTGTTTGCCCGACCTAGCTGTTGGAATACCGTATTTCTTCACAAAATGCATGACACACGTTAACATGTTTAAGTATATTATCCGCAGACAGGCTTCCCTTTTTATTGCAATTGATACATTTTAATGAATCTAACAACTATGCTCTCTTTAGCCAATTTCTTTTGTATATCTTCGTTTTCTGCTTCCCTGAATAATGGTTAGAAATAAAAAAAAAAATCGCAGATACTAACGAAACAGAAGCTGTCCTGGATAATATATACACCTGTCGATACCTATAGAGTGTATATCGGTTATATTAACCGGGGGCTCAGGTATGGAGATAGATCACCACGATATATAACCCCAGGACACCGTCTGGAAAGTCTAATGTTTCCAAATACAGATTTCGGTCGTGAGGTCTCGCCCAGATCCCCCATCCCCAATCCGTCCCCCATCGTCCCCCATCCGCCCCCATCCGCCCCCATCCGTCCCCCATCCGTCTCATACGTTACGCTGGGAGGGGAGCACTGGCACACTTCGTGGATACTATTCGTCATTGTGTTTTGTTTTGTTTTTGTATGTATTCATTCATTTCCAGACACATACGGGAACACCATGTTCAGCCAATGGCTGTTTTTAACTGGGTCCAAACGTACAACTGGTTCAATAAAAAAATACATTGAACATGCGTGTGTTGCCACTCTTCGAAAAATTGTCAGTCTTCGAACAAAACGGTTGTAAATATTTTAGGTTTCGCACAGTGCGATCGTCTGGCCCCATGCGCCCACTGTGGGTAGAGGTTAGTCAATAGCATTTATCTGCTATTATCACGATAGCAGTAAAGCGAAATTGGTCCTCACTGTTGGAAATACATTTAGCACTTACAACAATGAAGGAGTTATGTGTTTAACACATAACGTATATTATTTACGACAATTAAATACACAAACAAACAAATTAAAACAGAAAGAAAAAGGATATAACACTTTGAAGTATGGGAAGAGAACAAAAGAAGTCCAATGGCCAATGACTGGGCTTTTTTATATTTCTTTTTATTTATTGGGAATGGTGAATCCCAGATGATAGCTCAGGTTCTAGGCTGTGAAGTACATGCAAACGACTGCATCTGGAAGCAATTAAGTCTGGTAACAAAGACTAATACAAAGCAGGCAGAGAGCTGAGCTCGGCTTAGCATGCTTAGTCTGTATTGCGAGACTTGATTGCTTCCAGACTCAGCTGTATCCAAGCGGCACTCCACAGCCCAGCTCCCAGGCTACCACGTCGCCCCAAGGCGAGCATAGCCCAAGAGGTCTTCCCAAGTAGGGTGGCCCCTGGAAAACTATTGACAGTCATCCAGTAAAGTTCTGTAACCTAACTCAAATCCTGTTTTAAGAGATATATCCTGAGCACTTGAGGCGATTCCGGCCGTAATCTTGAAGAAGCATCAATCGGGCATTGACACTGTGGTTGCGTAAAGTGCAGTCATTTATACCGCCATCATGAAACTGTCAATACTGACCAATGTCTCGTGGAAACCTCGAGAAGGCAAAAGTTTGCTATGCGGAAGCTATGGACCGCAGGGGCTCTGCGTTGAACCCACGAGGGAAAGCAAAATGTGGGCAAAACGGAGCAGTTCGTGATAATTGTTGAATAACCAACCGCAAAGGAAAGGAAATAGATCGTTCAGTACTTACAGGAAAAACATATAGGTTTACAACTCAGTGAAAATGTATGAACATTTGTATTCTATATTTGACCGCTTTCCGAAAATAGCAGACAAGAGAGAATCCACTTTGACAAAAGCCAAGATTTATTTCTGGTCTAGCTGCGGGAAGCACAATTCATATATATTTTTTTTTCTTCAGTTAATGGGGGGGGGGGGGCGAGATTGGTGGCATATTAAATTTAGGGTAACCGTTTTGCAGGACAAAAGGGGGAAATTGTCTATAAATTAATAGCGCAAGCAAAAATGGAAGAAAATACTGTTTTAGAAAGAACTCCCCGTACTAGGTAAGAAATGGAAATTGAATTTGAGCAAAATCATGTTGATCGCTAGATTTCGAGTAAGTTTTGAGCGGGTCGTCCAAAACCTCCTTGATTCATGTAGCCTAGATACCAAGACCACATTGAGCGCACATCGTGGCTCTCTCCTACGCACTGTTCGCTGATGATGGTGATGGTACGTGTGGTATGCTCTACGCGCCGCTGGCCGCTACGATAGGGTATAAGAATGTAACAATTTGCTGAACATTGGATATCTAAGCAGTGTCATGATTGTGGAATGCTTTTAACATTCAATGAATGTTTTAGTATCCATGCAGATGTTTGAATGTACATGTATTATGTTCGAGTGATGCTGCTTTAAAGGATTACTAAATTAGAAAAATAAGTTCCCACCAATCTATGTAAAAATATCCACTAAAAACGAATTTCACATTCGTTTGCCGCAATAAAGTCTCATCTTGATGAAAATTTGAAAAAAAAACGCACGCCTCCAGTGACGTCAGAGAAGTCAAAATGCCATAAATGCCAACAATACGTTACCAATGGGAATCCCAAAGCTTGTCCGAGTAGCAACAACTAATAGATTCAAAGTGTATTCCATCCATTTAATCTGAATGACAAGATACAGGTGAATGCAATAACGCATTACTACGAAGTTAGGGGGAAAGTTGTGAGTACATTTCGAAAATGGTCTAATGTTGACTTCCGTACAATCTATGGCATTTTGACTTCTCTGACGTCACTGAAGGCGTGCGGGTTTTTTTCAAATATTCGTCAAAATGAGACTTTATTGCTGCAAACAAATGTAAAATTCGTTTTTAGTGGATAAGTTTACATAGATTAGTGGGTACTTATTTTTCTAATTTCGTAACCCTTTAAGAACCAAGGGCCATATTCATGCAAATTGTAAGCGGAAGGAATACTCTTTTAACATGTTTAAATCGCACGAATGCACCCGAATAACGAATGAGCATCCACACACCAGAGAGGTGTAAGGAATGGAGTCAGCACACGAAGTGTAATTTATTCCGAAGGCAGTCGCGTGCATTGATATCACAATGGAATATTTGACGCGTTTGGCTTTTTGATCGAGGGAGATCCGCCGCCAAACAAGCATGAAAACTGTAGGATGCATTTTGAGGAATATATATTCTGTATGCGCAGAAGATTTTAGAACCACTTCATGAACTGAAGTGCATGTGCAGTAGTATTACATGTTATTAAGATACGATTGTGTGAATTTCAGATTGTATTGTTTCTTCGTTTTTGTGATAAAAGGAGAATACTGTAGAAAACATACCAGAGAAATGCCTCCATATCGCACATTTCCGAATCATATTTCCTTAAAAATATCTTGTAAATCGTTTATTGAATGTTTCATCTTTCATGGAAACAACCTCAATTTCGTGTGCGGAGGTGTCCGAAAAAGTAACAGATCAAATTCTTTCTACAATTTTTTCAAAATTTCCCTTCGCTCACCCCAAAACTAATTCACAGTGCGTGATGTAAAAAGCCAGCTACGAGCTCCCAGCGAAGGCTGAACGGTTGACGTACTTCTCAAAACAGATTTTCTTTTGTTATTCAGAGAAGGCACTACCTAATTAGAAATACAGCTAATTGTTTAAAACACCTGAATGTCTTGAATTTTTATGAGGCGGCGGACCTCATAGATCAAAGCAAGTCTATCCGAGCGCAGTCCATCCATGATAGGTCCATGCACACACCAACACATTTGCGAAAAATCTTCAAGGTTGAAGGAGGCAGATTACCCAAGAAGAAAAAGGAGAAGAAGAAGAAGAAGAAGAAGAAGAAGAAGAAGAAGAAGAAGAAGAAGAAGAAGAAGAAGAAGAAGAAAAAGAAGAAGAAGAAGAACACTCTGTTGCTATGTCGGACAAAGCTCTTTCTTTTCATTCTAAACGGCTCCGTGATATTTACTGCTGCTCGCATTGTCAAAAAAATGCATTGTTCGCGTGTACGACACGTTGTCTTGGCAACACGTACCTGTGACATCACAGATAGGTACGCGATTGAACATTTCTTTGTGTGCCACTATTGCATTGTAGCTCAGCATCTTGTCTGGCGTATGGCTGGTTAACGATTTTTCCCCTCTTTCCATCTTCCATGATTTCCAGGTCGACGAGAAGACAGACATCATGTCTGCCTACAGGAAGAAGGTCACGCTCGAGTTCGTCGGTGTCCGGCTGCGGATCAAGAACCGGGCCGTGCTCAAAGGCGTGTCCGGAGTGGCGGAGCCCGGACAGCTCCTCGCGGTCATGGGGCCGAGCGGTAAGATAGCACACCAATAAATTGTGACGTCACGTGAGGATGTTATGACGGCAGTTGGTTTTGCACACTGTAGATAGAACAATAGAGTACCGAAGTGATATCGGTACATCCATTGCTAGTCTTCATGTTTCTGTTTTTAAACAACATAACTGAAGTGTAATATTTCACTAGTCCGACATTGGTTAGTGATAGGTATAGTTTAGGTATAGTGATAGGCACTCTAATTATGAAGGTCTCCGCTATAATCACCGCTGTTTCCACTACCCGCATAACTACAGTACAAACAGTTGTCTTGATAATATGATCATATGACGTCACACTTCAGTTCTCTATTGCAGGTCGAGCATAATAAGCCTATACGTAATGCAAACACAACTTTCACCCTTACTGCGTGTAGTGACGCGTTATGACATTCACCTGCATCCAGATGCAATGGGTGGAATGCACTGTTGAAACTATCAGTTGTTGCTAATCGGATAAACCTCGGAAAAGGCTTTGGGATTGCCATAGTAACGTATTGTCTAAAACACGTGGTCTTAATGCTTGAATCGACCAGCGCATCTTTATCTTGGGTGAAGTTGTTTAGAAGCTGAAACCTGCGTAACAATGGATGTGGCGACACTAAGTGGGTTACTACATAATATATTATTAAGGAAGGTTGCATAACAGAGCATAACAATGCATAACGTACATACCAACTCACCATTTCGTTATGTAGCACATCTGTGCACGTCTTCTAATCAATACGTCAATAATGTCATTTTACTTTGGGATGTGTGAATTTCAGCATAATTTGCCTTGTAACTTTTTCAAAATTATTTTTCAAAAGCGTAAAAAAGTTAGTTTTCTTAACACCTTATAATTATAAACATTCACCTTAAACCCTATCTCGAAACAGGGCAAAGCCCGTACCTCCATGCACAGGAATCGCCTCAAAATAAAGGGTTACTAAATTAGGAAAATAAGTTCACACTAATCTATGTAAAATTATCCACTGAAAACGAATTTCACATTCGTTTGCCGCAATAAAGTCTCATTTTGACGAAAATTTGAAAAAACATACGCCTCCAGTGACCATTTTCGTGATATATTCACAACTTTCCCCTTAACTGCGTAGTAACGCGTTATTGCATGCACCTGTATCTTGTCATTCAGATTCAATGGATGGAATGCACTTTGAGTCTATTAGTTGTTGCTACTCAGACAAACCTCGGACAAGCTCTTGGGTTCCCATTGGTAACGCATTGTTTGAATAGCGTGAATAAAACATTTTATTTACGCCGTTGGCATTTATGGAATTTTGACTTCTCATACGTCACTGGAGGCCTGCGTTTTTTTTTTAAATTTTCGTAAAAATAAGACTTTATTGCGGCAAACGAATGTGAAATTCGTTTTTAGTGGATAATTTTACATAGATGAGTGGGAACTTATTTTTTCTAATTAAGTAACCCTTTAGAAGCCGTTACCACACAATCATGTTTGTTAATGTTAAAACACCTGGGAAGGACATGTTCAGAAGACAAAGCTTTTCGGCAGTGTTAAGCATAGTTTTAAAGAAAGGTAGTTGATTCAAAATTATATTTGCATTCAAAACGGAGCCTGATCCCGAGATACAAATTACAAATATGTAGGTTTTACGGGCATTTTTGGTAATTTTATTCTTCGTCTTCGATTAATTGAATATATTAGAAACTTGATATGCGGAATATGTGGTTTTTGCACTGTTCAAAGGAACTGATTGTGAGAGTTTTGCAATAGGGATAAAGTACCTATAAACCTAGTTCAGGTGCTTTTAAACTTTACGGACGAAGTCAACATCCCCCGAATCAAATTACATTTCGACGATTGTAACTCAGATTAGAAAGAGTTGTAAACCTCATGATTATTTAATAATTGGACCACACATGGTGCAGGATTGTGCAAACGAAAGGAGCGCTGTCGTTTCCAAGGTACCTTGGCAACTTAACGGAAGATCTTTAAATTGGGATAGGAACGTGCGTTAACAGAACATTCCACAAAAAAGGCAAACGGAAGATCATGAAATTTGAAAAGGAACTTGCCTTGATCGGATATTACCAAACAGGGAAAGTTTAGACGGCCGTGGAAAATTGACAGGAATTGGTCTTGACCGAACCTTCAAAAGGAATGTGACTGTACAATATAAGTAAGTGTTGCATGATTTCTTGCTTGCTTATCTGCACTGCTATATTTATGCTCTGAGCACATCCCGACAGATACAATGCTCTCTCGTTGATAAATCATTGTTTGGGGTTGGATACCATAGTTACTAAACGTAAAGCTAGGAGATATTAATGTTTAATACTTCTAGACCCGTCATCAATAGCGTTCCATTCTGCCGTGAACACGCTTCAATGAGCCATTTTCAAAATGTACTCACAACTTTCCCCCTAACTGTCTGGTGATGACGCCTTATTACTTCCGCCTGTATTTCTTGATTCAGTTTGAATGGATGGAACGCACTATGATTATATTAGTTGTTTTTACTCGGACAAACCTGGACAGGCTTTTGGGTTACCATTAGTAACGTATTGTTTGAACGACGTGAATATAGTTTGCATACATAAACGAAAATGGTATATTCTGGATTGATTTCGGGATATCAGGAAGGAATAAGCTCAGAATGATGAAATCAGTCCGACGAAAGAATTCTGGCATGATTTCTGCCCGTAGCCATTACTACTACTATTACTTCCTTAAACAATTCCTGTGCCGCACAAAATGCTGATTTGTGTAAATTGTGTGCAGTACTGGTGTGAAAAGGCACACACGCCACGTCAGGAGTAAACTATTTTTGTTTAAACTTTGGTCTAAAGGTGCTGGGAAGACGCTCTTGATGAACTGCTTAGCTGGACGCCAGACGGGGGATGTAGAGGGCGCCATACTCCTAAATGGGCAACCAATCAGCAAGCGTCTTCGTCGGCAGATCAGCTTCGTGCTGCAGGAGGACTTGTTTCTGAACGAGCTCACGCTCAGGGACACGCTCCAGGTATGCGCACGTCCTTCCCGAGAGGGAGTTTAGATAGCCGCGACGGCAAATGTGATTGTGACGTGGAAAACTTGCTATTCTCCGTGATCTCAAGCACACCTTTTCCGCGTTTTTTCTCTCACACCTATTTTTGGGACTTTTTCACAAAACGTTCCATCACCATGATCAACTCCCTTTCCAAGTATCTCCATATCATGTTATATGTTCATAATACTAGACCTACTGCTTCTATTTTTAAAATCATTATTATCACCGCTATCCTCTGTACACTTTATCATTATCATGATTATAATGTTATTCAGTAGTTGCAGTGGTAGTATTGGCAGTAGAAGTAGTAGTATCAGTTGTAGTAGTAATAGTAGTGGTTGTAGTAGTAGTAGAAGAAGAAATAATAGTAGTAGTAGTGGTAGTAGTAGTAGTAGTAGTAGTAGTAGTAGTAGTAGTAGTTGTAGTAGTAGTAGTAGTAGTAGTAGTAGTAGTAGTAGTAGTAGAAGTAGTAGTAGTAGTAGTAGTAGTAGTAGTAGTAGTAGTAGTAGTAGTAGTAGTAGTAGAAGTAGTAGTAGCAGTAGAAGAAGAAGAAAGTGTTGGGAGTCTGCCCTACCTTTGCATTTACATGTGTGCAATACGACACAACATGCATTAACATGAGATTGCAGATCTCACAACAAAATGGGTAATATTTTTTTTTCAGATTTTACCTGCGTATGGAACGCGTTGGGTACAATCTAAAATCACGAATACCTCAATTTTCCCAAAGTAGGGCAGTGATAGTAGTGGTATCATTGTCATAATATGATCATCGTGATTGGTAACATCGTCATTATTGATGTGGTTTGTGTTCTAGTTCACCGCAGATTTACGGCTACCTGGGAGCATACCCAAGGCGGACAAGGCGCGTATCGTGGACAACATCATCGATACGTTGGACCTCAGGAAGTGCCTCGACACCAGTAAGTTCTACCAATAGCATCATGAACATCGTCGTCATCATCATCACCATCATGATTATCATCATCGTCATCATCACCATCATAATCATCATCATCGTCATCGTCATCATCATCACCATCATCCCTATCATCATCAATTCCACCATCATTAACATCACCATCACAATCGTCACCATCTCCACCACAATCACCATCATCATCATCACCAACATTTCCATCATCATCCTCCTCCCAAGCTTTGTGTCACAATTTGCTTGTCTCCTTATGATTGGTCAATGTATGTCTTAAGGCCATCGCAGACGGGATTATTTAGCCACAATTATGCCGTCGTAAGAGCCTACGACTGGGAACGTGACGTCACCTTCTTGTACAAATTCTATGACCGGGTGCTGTGATTCAGCCAGTCGCAGAGTCGTAGGATTGATCTGATCGTGTCGTCTGTGGTGGCCTTAAAGACAGCCTGTCCCTTTTTCAGATCATCACAAAACCATCGAAACATTGGCAAAACATATAGAGAAGTGCTAGCAAGCTGTATATTCATAATTTGAAACTGATACGTAGTGTTAAATTCAAATAATGCACGTAAACAACGTCTGATTAATAGTCTTTACCTCAGGCTCTTAGCAGTTCGTGTTGAAATATCTGCTTTATTGATTAATCTGTTTATTAAATTATAAAACGCATTGTGAAAAAAAATGTTCTAGAGAAGGAATTATCTCCAAAGTTTTGTAATTACTCATAAAATTAGGATTTCACACATGCATAATAACCACATAGATGCTGTAATAAAGACTAATACTTTTTTCGTAGTACGAAAAAAGTCGGTTTGAAATTTAACGGCTGAAATGTTTACATATACAGAAAGCCTCAACATGCTATATTCTTAGAAATGGTCTTGAATCACACTTTCTTCAATTTACGATCGTGATAGACGATTTCAAATTTTAAGCTTGCAAAAGGGACGGACAATCTTTAAAGGCCGGTCACACCGCCCGAACTTTGTTGGAGCGTTCCTTGAACGGTAGGGAGAGGGGGCCGAATTTCGACACTTTCGGAGCGGTAGGAGGGACCATCAATGGAGGTATACGGCGTTGCCTTAACGGGGGCCAACTTCTCTTAAACTGTGGTGAACGGTAATGAGCGGTGACGATTTTTTTTTCTTCACCGCTCCAGGAACGCTCCAGCAAAGTTCTGGCGGTGTGACCGGGTCTTTATTCAGTTGTGTGAATGTAGGTTCGTTACTTCCACCCAAGGTAGTTTGTACCTTCCGATTTGAGTTCGAATGGCAGTTTGATGTACAATTCGTTGTTTGTGTATCTGCTTGTAAGAATGTAAGAATGAATGCACTTATTAACGGTTTTATGTATGTATTTAGATGTACTGTATGTATGTGTGTATGTATGTATGTATGTATGTATGTATGTATGTGTGTATATGTAAAGACCCATGACTGGACGTGGTGGATCGAGGAGTGGATGTTTGTTGTTTTTTAATGTATTTATCGCTGAATAGGAATGGGTAAAACGCACGTTTATGAAGAATGAATTGACGAATTCTTAAAAGCTATCATCTAAGTCCGGTACAGTTTTTATCATTTCCGTTCCCTCTTGGTCACCAGGTCCATTATCGTGTCACGTGTGTCTTGTTTCCCTCAAATGTCCACTCAAAACTCATCTGAGGGTTGGAAGAGTTTTATTGCAAAACAACACATGATATGTAGTCAGTGTGTACAATTTAAACAAACGAAAAATGGAAGAGACATAATATTGTTCCATTAACCATTCATGAAGCATAGAAAAAGATTATATCGTAGGTTTTCTCAAGATATGCGTAGAAATGATGAAAGATTTAAAGCATTTATCATGAAAGAGATTATGGAAATACGGTAACATTTACCAAGTTATTTTTTTCTAGTCAATATTCGTATACAAGTCATGTAAATCATCAATGAATGAACGCGCGGAGTCGTTTTCCAAAGCACATGCAGACATAGTATTGGCGTACGATAATGTTTCTCGTCATCTCATTTGCTTTTTTTTTTTTGGAACACGTTTTGACAACAAACGTTTCATATTTGTGCTCTTAATTGAGCTATGGCACAGTATTGCACGTGCTGATACTGTTTTGCTTGTTTCAGTTACAATCATATTCAGCCACCATCATCCACCATGTCAATAGGTGGGTGGCACATGGAAACATTAAAGGGCATATACTGTACTGGGAAGACAAAAAAGCCTTCAAAATGTAATTGTTAGCAATCTTCTTGCGAATGGTCTTAAATTCATGTATTGTCTGTTTTAGAAGCTTGCTGAAAATTATTTGCCCTCAAATAATCTGCATTTGGAGTAATGAGTGATTAAATCACAAATCCTCAAAATGTTCGGCCCGAACATTTTGAGGATTTAATCATTAATCATTAATTACTCCATATATGGATCATTTGAGGGCAAATAACTTTCAGCAAGCTTCTAAAATAGACAATACATGAATTTAAGACCATTGGCAAGAAGATTGCTAACAATTACATTTTGAAGGCTTTTTTGCCTTCCCGGTACAGTATATGCCCTTTAAGAATTCGTCATCTCCACCACCGTCCTTCTGAAGCTGCTGGTGGCTGTGTCTCTATCCCGGATATTATCTCTGACATATACTGAGGTAAGGATTTCCTGCTTCGAGTTAACCGCTCACACGCATTCGCAAATTGTCTTCGCCGATGATCTTGGTGACGGGTCCAACCTTGGAATCTTCGATGGGGAAGAGGGGCAGGTGCATCGAGATATTCTAAATACACATAGCTGTATGGGCGGGAGCGTTTCCAGCGAAATTTTCGGAAGAAGACATTGCAGTTGCACGTCCTCTGGTCCAGTTTTGAAATGACGATGAGGTTTGGAGCGTTTCCAGCGCAATTTCCGAGCGAAGACATGGTATCTGTTTTATTCCCTGGTCTAATCGTGTAATATTGATGGGTGGCTTGAAGCATCTCCAGTGCAATTTCTAAGCGAAGACATTGTATCTGTTTATTCTCAGAGGTAGTTCAACTGTATCGTTCGTATGGCAAGCCGTTTTAACATTTATTCCTATTTCTTGATATCACGAATTCGATTTCTTGATATCAAGAATTCGAATTGTTGATATCAAGAAATGGTTTTGTGTAGTTAAGCAATGGCAATTCTTGATATCAAGAAATCGAATTCTTGATATCAAGAATTCGATTTCTTGATATCAAGTATTGCCATTGCCTTACTACACAAAACCATTTCTTGATATCAATAAGTCGAATTCTTGATATCACGAATTCGAATTCTTGATATCAAGAAATGGTTTTGTGTAGTAAAGCAATGGCAATTCTTGATATCAAGAAATCGAATTCGTGATATCAAGAAATAGGAATAAATGTTAAAGCGGCTTGCCATACGTTCGCGTATCAAACCTGGACTATAACTCTTTCATGTCTAGGGACGCAATATGTAAACCATGTGATTCTGTCACAAAATCCATGACATCTCAGAAATCAGCGTGCAAGAAATGATTGTATTACTGAAATAAAAATGAACCAACCTTTTTGATTTCGTGACTTGAACACATGTCCTACATTTGGGCTCAATTTAGACCACAGGATCTTCATCTTTTTCATCATGTAGTCAGATTTAAAGTAGGCAAATATGAAGATTCAGTTTCGTTATTAGGCAATTGTTTGACATGATTTTATAACACTATCAACATGGTACGGAGGATGCCACCACCGAGGGGAGTTTCCCCGACGTCCGCCCCCTCCCCCCCCCCCCCCCCCCGAGATCGCACCGTCCGTGGTTTATTATTGGTCGATTACGCCATATCGAGACTCAGTGTCTTTGGCACACAAAGGGTTTATAGCTAGAACGTTATTTTTTTGCTTTCGTATTGTGAAGAGAAGCATACAAAGCCAAACAACACCGCAGCATGTTTTAATGCATTATTTGAATCGTACATCGCTGTTAACATGGCTATAAATAAAGTTTCATTTTCCACCAAACTGGAGTTTCATGTTGTACTCGTGGTGGCTCCTACGATGTATCATGAGCGTTTGATAGTGGTTTACCCTAATAATAGGTCTGAGCCCGGAAGGATGGGAATTCCAGCTCAGTCGAGTGGATAATTCAATATTCACATTACGGTGTTGCCGGAGATGCTGCAGAGACCCTGGATTATAGCGAACATTAAGGGCTTTGATTCATAATGCTCACAGGACTCGTTTTGCAAGTTTTTATCGGGATCCAACTTTCGTCATTTCGTTCCATAACTATTCAATTATGCTTTCAGAAACTGAAACAGAATACATATTGGGTACAAAGTGGATAAATTCGGCAAAGAATGAGAAGATGAGTGAGGCTAAGTGCTTAACCATTTGTGGACCAAACAATATGTAGCTCCATGGGCTTTTGTGTGTAATACTTGAGAAGAAGAAGGCATGTGTCGTATAAAAAGTGTTGACACACTCATGTTTTCGGATATGGTTACCATGGTCATCGATATCCACATGACTTCGTCTTATTTAACAAGATCGCGTGATATCAAAATAGATGGGAGGATTTGAAGGAAGGATGAGAGATGAGAATATGAGAAGTGGTAGGTAGGAGGGATCAGGGGTGTAGCAATAGATGATAATGCTTACTCGTTAAATGAAAGAGCTCCTCCACGTTATTCCTCTTTATATACAAATACCCTGTCCTTACGCCTTCCTCTCTCTTTCTCTCCCTCTCTCACTCTCTGTCTCTATCCCCCTCTCTCTCCCCCCTCTCTCTCTCTCTCTTTCTCTCTCTCTCTCGCTCTCTTTCTCTCTTTCTCTCTCTCTCTCTCTCTCTCTCTCTCTCTCTCTCGCTCTCTATCTTCCTCGACCTCATCATATCCCCCCTCTTTCTGCATAAGAAGCTTACTATCTTTCTCTTCTTCATGTTTTTCACGTGTTTTGTTCTTCACTTTCCTTTTTCATCTTTTATCATATTCTTCTTCCTCCTCTTACTTACATTTGTTCATCAATGTTCCCCTCTTCCACCGTTTCTTTTCCTTTCTCTTCTTCTTCTTCGTCTGTACCTCGTTCTTCTCTTTTCCCCTCGTTCATCCATCTTCGACGTATTCTTCTTCCTTTGACACCTTCTTTTTTATTTCACCTGTTTTCATTCTCATTTAACTCTGAATGCGTCATTGAGGCATTAAACAAGTATTTCACACAAAATCTCATTGAGAAGCAGTCTGCCTGAAACACCGAGAGTAAATCCCACTTCTGAAAGTTGGTACTATTCACATTTCCTGTCCCCCCCCCCCCCCCCAGTCTCTAACAAGGTCCTCTGCACGCTCACAACTAGAGAGATGTTAAACATAAACTGCTGCTCCTTAGATGTCAAACACATTCATGATTAAATCAAATATGACGAAGAGGTGTCGAAAGATTACACGATGTTCATGATAACAGGTGTGGAATCAATTTATCATATTCAAAAGTATTAGATGACTGATGATGTGAATCAATACATCGTGGTCCAGATCACCCGCAATTTCTTCAATGTCGGCAAAATGCGTTCTGACCTTTTACATCTTCTTTTTTAATGTTTCGTCTCCCATCCTTTCCAATTGTTTTAAACATCCGACCAGTGAAACGGTCACTCGTCATCGCAAAATGCGGATAAAAGCAATTCCCTAAAATTGTCTTACATTCATATCTGCCTATGAAACACAAAAATAGGCCTGTACTTTCTGTTTGAAAAGGAAATGTTTAAGTCGGGGCAAGAGCGTCAGAATGTGCCGAGTAATTTAACTATGACCTTGTCGAGACATATCCAGAACTATACCCATATTAATCTTCATGTATCATATAAATTGCTGCTCAAGGCCTATATCTTCTCATTTACTCCTCCCCCCCCCCCCCTCCTTTTTTTGTTCCTTGGCATACGTATCATACTATTAATTAAGGAATGGAACGCTTACTCATTATCAGATATTGCGGATGAAAGCAGTTCCCCAAAGTTATCTTTCATTCATAGCCGCCTTTGAAATGAAAAGAAATATAGTCCTCGAGCGATACTTCTATGTTGGTAAAGGAAGCTTTTGAGCCGTGGTAAGAGCATCGGAATGTGTGGAGTCGTTATACTAGGACCTTAGGGACGATTTTGTCAGATATTTCTAGACCCAAACGCATCTTAACTCTTTTTGTGTCAGGTAAACAGCGGCTCAATATATAGTAATTGTGCACAAAATGCCTCAATGGCACTTTGATCAATTATAATCATTCCTTTCAACCATTCCTGAATACAAAATGTTAAACCATCCCTTCTTCATTTTGTGACAGACTACACACTTTGGAATCGTATGTATTACCATTGTGAAATAACTCAATAGCGCATAAATAGTTGATAGTTTGTAGGTATCGTTAAGATGTGACGCAAGTCATGAAATACATTATGTGAACCCGTTCTATAATAAAATTGCAGAATATGAAAAACAATTTTGTAAAACAATATTCGCACACCCTCTTTAGAAAACAGATGATGCTATCACATAATCCATGAAAGTCAACAGTGATTTCTGATAACGCTACTTGACAGACCTGCCGAATGTTTGTGGGGAAAAAAATGTCTTGAGGATGATAATTATAGAGGTATTTAGGAATGTCCCCAATGCGTCAGAATAAGGGATAGAAAAGAAGAATAAATATAAATACTTGATCCATACATCTATTCAAAGAACACATGAAAACATCAATCTCATCATGTTCATGAATTATATAGGAGAGACTTTCAAGAAAAGCTGACTGTACTATTATTTCTTTTTATATAACGAGGATTGCGGTATCGTGGTACCAGGGAATGGTTTGAGTCGTTTTGAGTCATGTTTTTTTTTTACCAGGAAGATGGGTTCATTGCTTATGTCACTGTTTCGATTTATTAGTAGGCATGTGGGTGTGCCTAGGTGATATTTTTTAGCCTCTTGTTGTTCTTCATCGAGCACTTTGAATAACTGATTTTAAATGAGCTCATCAGCTCTTGTCATAAATCTCAATTTGCTTTTTTTCTCCTGATGATTCCTCAGTTTTTATATCTTACTATGATATCGGTGTATTTATTTTGTCTTTACATATACATGTTAATCAAATATTTATTTTGTTCCATTTCAAGCATTGTTTTAATGTTTTGCTCTACTCGCCTTCCCACAAAAACGTCATCTATGTTGTTCTTTGATATGGCTGTTTCCGTCTTAGTGTTCTTCCGTGTTAGTTAATTTTGCATGTTAAAGACAGTCCGTCCCTTTTTCAGATCACCACAAAAACATCGAAACATTGGCAAAACATATAGAGAAGTGTTGGCAAGCTGTATATTCATAATTTGAAACTGACACGGAGTGTAAAACTCAAATAATGCACGTAAACAACGTCTGATTAATAGTCTTTACTTTATTAAATTATAAAACGCATTAAGAAAAAAATGTTCTATGGAAGGAATCATCTCCAAAGTTTGGTAATTGCTCATAAAATTAGGATTTCACACATGCATAATAACCACATAGATACTGTAACAAAGACTAATACTTTTTTCGTAGTACGAAAAAAGTCGGTTTGAAATTTAACGGCTGAAATTTTTACATATACAGAAAGCTTCAACATGCTATATTCTTGGAAATGGTCTTGAATCACATTCTCTTCAATTTACGATCGTGATAGACGATTTCAAATTTTAAGCTTGCAAAAGGGACGGACAATCTTTAACCATGTTCCATTTTGATTAATAGGAAATTTATAGATTGTAGTGCGAAAATGACCAGGGCCGAGTCTTACGTAAAAAAAATGTGATTGATCGCAACTTGCCTTGCGATTAATATCGATCGTAAGTCTGTAGGTGGGATTGGGCTTGCGATCAATTCAGATCAATTGCAAATCTTGATAAGACGGGGTATTTGATTTATTCATTGAGTAGCTAAGCAACACAAAATTTTATACAGCTCTTTCAAACCAGGGATGTGTTATGGAAGGATATGAAGCAACTTTCTTCCTTTGAACCCATGTGCCAAGCCGCTGAAAAGTTATGTGTTCTCAACAGGTGCTGTTCAGGTGTTTGAACAATTATGAATATGATTGTGTGGCAACGGCTTCTCGGAGAGGACAAAAGAAATGTACAGTCTCATTTCGCTTGTCCCGTTCTGTTAATACTTCCATGAGCATAACAGGTATCAGCAAACACAAATAAACAAGTTTTTCAAGTGAAATATCTCTGTTTCACGCAAACACACACAAACGCCGTTAATGATAATACACAGCTTAATATATCATTTTGAGAGTGGTTGAATCCCCCAGATGCACAAGTTGTCGGAAAGTGAAGAAATTGGCCAATTTTGTAAGTAATAAAAATAGCTTATATGTCCGATTTTTAATGATTCCTCAATACTTTTCGAAACAAAAGCAGAGTAAAGGATCTGTCATTATCTGCCGTTAACTTCCTTAAAGTTTGCAAACAAATTTGTCAAAAACAAAACGTCTACAGACAAATGGGAAATTAAAGAAATTTCTTTTCAAGTTGACATCAGCTAAATGTCGGCACGGCACATGGAACATCAAAGCATTGTCATGATTATGGAATGCTTTTGGCATTCATGAGCACGCTTTAGAACCCATACAGATGTTTGAATATATTATGCTCGAGTTTCTACTCCTTCGTAACACCTCCCTGTTCAAACAAATCGTTCCTAATTGTAAACCCGAAGCGTGTGTATGGGTCGGCGGATAATGGAGATGAGAGGGTCATTTTCTTCACCTTTTGCTGGCGCCGTGACATTATTATAGTCCATACATGCAGCAGTGTCCACAACAAAAGATTTGTTACATTGCAGACACCACAGTGATGTCATTTCCTTGCTATTAAACCTCACAGTACCAATATTTGAAATTCCATTTCACTTTGTGCACATCCTCATGTGAATTGTAATGAAAGGGTTGACCTTTTGGACCATTTTAGAGCCACTTCATGCCAGGGTTTACATGCTAATGACGCAGTGCGTGCTGTCTGCAGCGAAAAAACTGTCAGAATCATGCATGCTTGCTAGGGATGTGATTCTCTGACACTATTGGCAATATTTTTGAGCCGAAGGGGTAAATGAGGTATGTCAGGAATGTTTATATCATCCTGTGGAATTTTGCGGTAAATAGCTGGTGTCGGTTGGAATTTGGGCTGCTATGCCGACAGGGTTGAACAGCCCGCCCGTCAGTGGCCATGCGAAGTTATTGTTTGCATATTATCTAAAGCAGCTAGGATGAGTAATTTTTTGTCGTAGCACCTTGCGCATAGATCACGCAAAGTTTAAGATACAGCCCCGCTCCCCACCGCCTCCCCCCCCCCCCCCCCCACACACACACACAAACACACACACACACCCCGATTCCACACTTCCCCAACCACGGGGTTACTATTAGAAACATATTGTTTGAACGACATCAATAAACTTTACCGAAATGTAGACAAATTTCTGGGTGTTTCTTCCCTCGGGGCCTAGTAACGAGTTATTCCATTAACCTGTACCAAATAATTGTATTTCAGTACTTGAAATCCACTTTGCATACATTAGTTGTTGCTTTGTCGGGCAAACCTCGGGCAAGCTTCCCGGTTGTCAGGGTCAACCTTTGTTAAACTGGTATGCATAAATTTGAGTTTGTTAGTAAACCCGTCTACTGGCTAAGTTCAGCTCAAACCAGGAATGTGTTAGGAAGGAGAAACAACTCGAGCATAATATATTCCAACATCTGTATGGATACTAAGGCGTGCTAATGAATCGCTAAAGCATTCCACAATCACTACAATGCTTTGAGGTCCCATGCTCGGCACCGACATTTCGCTGCTGTCAACTAGGAAAGAAATATGTTTAATTCCCTGTTTTGTCTCTCGAAGCTGTATTTCTTAAAAAGAAACTGTTTATTTTTGTTCCCTGATATCCCTTTTCCTCACAAAAGTATTGATGCAATCCAACAGAACTAGACAAGCGATCTAAGACTCTACATTTCTTTTGTTCTCTCTGAGAAACCGTTGCTACGCAATCCTGTTCGTTATTGTTAAAACACCTGAAAAGCACATGTTGAGACCGCATAATTTTTCGGCGGTGCCACGCATGGCTTCAAAGGAAGAAAGTTGCTTCATAGGCCTTCCAAAAAACATCCCTGGCTCAAACCATGATCAATATGCATACAAATGTTATGATGTTACTCAAACAATTATATGGTAGCCCCAAATCAAAGCTTTACCGCGGTTTGAGCGACTGGAGACAACTACCACGTGCATTTACAAAGTAAAATTTCTTTTCAAATCAACACAAACACTGCTTTTGAAAATCACCTTATTAGAGAGCATATCTTCGAGATTTTTCGGTATCAATGTTTTTTTTGTTTTTCGTTTTTTTCTGGGCAGGAAGTGTCATCGTCAACTGAAATGCATGCATCCCGCGGGCGGGGCTTTCAAATATCAATAATATATGTAAAGAAAGCTCCAAAGTATTTGCGGTGAATATCTGTTGTCAAGTGCGATCTCGGTTTTTCAGGTGAAGGCAGCAACATCTGCCATGGCAACAACACTCCTACAGCAACACCGTTTTTTACAACAGGTGTTTGCGTTTCTGTGCTGGTTTTACGCGTGTAGATTTCATCCAGGAATGTACCCTCCCCCTCATCTTTCTCTCCCTCTATCTCTCTCTCTCTCTCTCCTTCTCTCTCTATCTCTCTCTCTCTCTCTCTCTCTCACACACACACACACACACACACATACGCACATGCACACGCACGCCTTCCCAGTCACGGGTAATTTTAGTTTCTGCCACGTCACGGGGCTTCTCCCAGACCTGCTGGAGACTGGAAAAGGTCTCCAAAAATCGAACATTCCCATGACTCCGCGGAGACCCGGCTTGTCTCCAGGAGACTTCGCCGCGACTTCACGGCGACTGAACAGAAACTTATTCGCCAACAAGTCGCGAACTAGTATCCAGGACAGTGAGATAGGCCCTTTTCTTATCATACTTTTTCCTTTTTATTGGACCTTAATTTTTTTAGAGAAATCTAGAAGACTAGAAAAGAATAGCCCGTTGGATTTCTGGCAACTCCCTGGAGAGTCGTCGCGTCACGGAGATTCGGTCTTAAGGTCACCAACTAGTCTCCCGACCAATGAGATACTGACAATGACTTTGGTTTCCTGTTCCCCTTCAGGAATTTGTAATGAGGACAGAAGGGCTATGATTTGGGTTTGAGGGATGCTAGTGTTATTTCATTCAGGGTATGTGCGTGTCTGAAATGTTAACTATTTTAATGAGTTGGTTATCACAAGTTGTAAAATTGTGTGGGTGAGGTTGTCACGGACGTATTAGGTTACATTTGCGGATGGGGTGTGACATTGTCAATTACGGTCTAATCGTCGAGAATCGTTTGAATCCCCTCAAGAAAGTTGAAGGCGTAAGTCGAGCCCCTGGATGTATTTATAAGGTGATGAAAGTCTCGTTATATCAGGAAAGAGAATGTCGCAATGAATTTATTTTGCAGAGAATAGTCTGTGCCGCTTTGTCAAACATCTTATAAGTGGATACCCGCTCGGGACGTGCGAAGTTGATAAGAGAAAAATAGGTGTGACATGACAGCAAAGCTTCGTGTTAACAATTAAAGGGATAATCCACCCCGAAATTAAGTTGGTTTAAATAAGCAGAAATATGATATCAGTGAATGTTTGACAGCCTTAAGTTTCTTACTAGTTGTCCGACTTTCCTCCAACTTGTTTTGCTTTGCTCTTTACGATACAGACGTACATACAGCAACGCACAGATACACACGATTTGCCCCTTTATAGTAGGGATTAATGTAAGGATTTGTAATAGGGATTAGCCATGTGTTTGTAAGGGAAAGAGAGAAAGAGAGAGAGAGGGGGGGTGGGGAGAGAGACGGTGGGGGTCGTTAATCGTTTCATATCTTACGACGATGAAAAAACACCGATATAGACCGAGTGTGTACAGAAGGCGAATTAAAGTGTGTTGTGTGGTTGGGTATGTTTGTGCGTGTGTTGTGTGTGTATGGTGTGTGTAGGTGTGTGTGCGTGTGGCTATGAGTGTGGATGTAGGTATTTGTTAGTGTCAGTATGTATTCGCCCATTCTAGGTGGATAATGATTGGATAGGTTAATTAGTGCATGGATGGGTTAATGGTTTGGTCGATTATTTGATTCAGGGCAGTAGGTGTTTTATATATGTTCGTTGTCGTTATACCTGTTTAATTGTTTTTACCTCTTTTTATCGTCCACTATAGAGTTCGGAGACACTCTCCATCGCGGCCTGTCTGGCGGGGAGAAGAAGCGGGCCAACATCGCTTGTGAGCTGCTGACGGATCCCGCTGTCTTGCTGCTAGATGTGAGTGTGTGTGTGTGTGTGTGTGTGTGTGTATTGGTTTAAGATGGCGAGAGGGGAAAGGAAGTAGAGAGGTAAGGAGAGGATGGAGAAAGTGGCAGGGAGACGGGGTGGAGGGGAAGAAGAGACAAGGGCGGAAATCGCTCCCCGGAGCGGAGTAGAGGGGGGGGGGGGGGGTTACAGGACCGAAAATAGTGGCGGTGGGACATTTTATATCGTGTAGGATCGAAAATAGTAAGGGGACATTTGATATTGTGCCCCCCCCCCCCCCCCACGGGATTTCCGGATTGTTTATAATGAAGAGGATAGAGAGCGAGTGAAAGAAAGAAGAGGGATAGAGAGAAACATGTCAGTTAGTTTGGGAAGATAATACAACAATGGTTTATTAAATAATTCTGCAGGCAACAGAAATGAACCTTCATATTTAACATGATTGATAAAGCAAACATATAAATGTTGACATTCCTAAAACACAATGCTTTTTATCATATGATATTGTCTTTTGAACTGTATATAACTCTCCCTGCTCACATCAACTCAACTATTGGCATTTTCTTCAGGAGCCCACATCTGGGCTAGACTCCCATTCAGCCTGCGAGTTGCTGGATATGCTCAAAAAGTACGCCATCCTGTCCGAAAAGACTGTCATCACGACTATCCACCAGCCGTCCAGTCGCGTGTTCCACCTGTTCGATCGGCTGTTGCTATTATCGGAGGGTCAGGTAAGAGCCATCTTAACTTGTACATCATCATTTTCTTATTTTAAAGACAACCGCAGACAGCTCGATTTTGCTAGGATTCTGCAGTCGTAAGCGGTCTACTACTGGAAATGCGACGTAACGTACATGTACAAATCCGACGACAGGCTCCTGCGATTCTGCAAATCGTAGCGTCGTACGACCGGATCCGATCGTGTCGTTTGTGATGGTATTTTTGGGAGTGACGGTCATTTTCTAATCTGACTTCCAAACCGTTGGACCATTCACAATCCTAATTGTACAATTAACAGGTCTGATTGTAAATTACTGATATCTATCATGTTATTACCTAGCTCTTTGAAAAGAAGAAATGAATGGATTAATAAAATTAATTTATAACCAACAATAAATGAAACGGTGAAACCTCTACTAAACTGGGTACGAGTCCTGTAAGTACTAGACCCATGTGCATAGTTTGGACTAAAATTGTCCAACAGCATCGAAGCCACTGAGGTAACCATTTCAACATCCAGTGGCCATTTTCATTGCAATTTTTCTTTTTGCGTCAGGCTACAAGATTATAATTCATGCTTTACATCTCCATCTACCTGCAAACATAATATCTCGTACATCTTTAATTATTTCATTAATCCGATGCAAAATTTATTTTCATTAGCAATAGATTTTGAGTCACTTGTGTTCAATATTCCTGCTGGTCAATGCATCATCATTCATAGTTCTTCAATTCAATTTGGGGGGACATTCGTTATGTTAGCTCTTAATTCATGAATGTGTACTGCAACCCAACATCACTGCTGTTACTTGAAATCAAACAAATCATAAGGAAATGCCAAGTTATGAAGGCGAGGTCAACTGACAACAAATTGAGCTGACTGTCTTTTCCAAGTTGCATCCGAATTTCACTTAAACAAAAAGATTGCAAAACAGAACCGTGCTCAAAACAGACGTCATAGCATGTCACAAAATACCCCTGTAAATATAATGGAAGGTTTAGACATAGGCATAATTGTTTTTATTTTGAAGATCGTGAAATTTAGTGAGACGTTTCCTGCCAAGGGATGATCACATCGCAATATATTAACTCTCAAGTCCAGTTGAATACTCTCGGGTGAGGCCCATGGCGATATAGGCCCTTAACTCGGCGTTCTGGGTGGAAACCTGGGCAGACCATGCGTGCCTGTGGTTAGTTTTGAGGTCGCAGCCCTGTCTTCTGTCGTGACTAATAAGCCAAAATATCACGCTGCTGCGGACTAATAACGCCGCGTCCTAATTTGTGCGCGTAACACGAACAGAGGAAGTCTTTCACGAAGTTCGGTCGATAAAGATGTGCGCGGAATCCGCCTTTGACCTAGGTTCTTTTCCGGCAACCAATAAAATGCCGTCGCTTCGCGGATGGCCACCTGCCACGCATATGTAACGCGCAGGCATGCGCAACAATCATGTTCCGAGACTTAACATTTTATGTCATGTTGGTCGTGCAATGTGGTGGTATAAATCACGTACTATATTAATCATTCGCGATTGTCATGGGACGTAGGCATAGTCATGCTACACCAAAAGTGCATGGAGTTCAAGGGGGATGGGAGTGAGATCTGTGTTAGAGTTGTTTTGTAGTTCCCCTTTTTTGGCATTAATAATGATTTGTATAAATTATCAAATTAACAATCAGCTTTCATAATAATAGCCATTTTGCAGCTGTCATGAATCAGCAGTATTCCCTTGTAAGATAAATGTATGAAAACTCACCGTTATAGCTTCATGACGTTTTTTCAGAAAATGTAAAAAAAAAATCTATCCTTGTTCATGTTTAAAACACTCCGTTTCGTAGCTAGATTCGTTTACCGTATTGCATCAACCAATGCGTCGTTCAGCGGGACTCTGATGACATCACCGCGGAGCGGAGAGCTGCAATGTGCGCTGGATTGCGGTATTGGTCTCAAGGCTACATTAAACTACTCGAAATCTAGCAATCAACTTTCGCTGTATTCCATCAGTTTTCAGTGCTAATATTTTGAGGGAAGCTCTTACATGCCTACAGTGTTTTCTTCCATCTTCTGTGGTATTTACAATTGTATTTCTTTGACCTGCAAAAGGGCTACCTGCTTTCCAGGTTTTGGTAAATTGAACTATGTAAATGGACCTAGTAAAAGTGACTGTTAACGAACAACTTAGATTAATCAGTTGTGAATACAATGATTAACTGTATTCGCAGTAAGCATTGCGCAAAGTGGCACCGGAAGTTAATTTTTTTTCATGAAGGTCAACTAGCAAGGCTAATTATTACACAAACCATAGCATATAAGTTATTTTACAAATAATTTCTTATTTTCCCCGTTTCTCGTGTTCGCTCAATATGGTCGTGGTAAAATCGCACTCAACATTTTCCATCAGGGCATCATTATTCCAAGGAATAACCTGTATTACCCGTTACCGCAATTGTGATCGTGCAAAATATCTCTCGATCAGGGGATATTCCTCCCAGAAAAGAGGACCCCGTGGTATTTCAAAGAGTTGGGGCACCTTGGAAATGTGAAGGTCAAGCAAGCACGTCGGCATGACTGACAACCACGTGTTCGACGTCTACTTTTAGAATCGCATCGAAATCAATTTGGATTTTTGACAGATCACAAATTCAACTCCCAGACAATTAGCCACTGCGCATGCTCACAAAGAGTTCCCATAATAAACTCTTTTCGTAATGTATTTACAACTTTCCTCATAACTGCATAGTAACGCGTTATTATGGTTTTGGGGCTAGCCGGGCTACCATTAATAACCGATCGTCTGCTTTCATAACGAAAATGATTTATTAGGTCCCACTTTGACAGTGAAAAAGTCGTGTTCAATTGTTAACGTACATACAGTATAAACAGTCAATACTAGGTATTGCTTTTCTTTCTTTTGTCTCACTATGCCAAGTCATGGTTTAGGTTATTTATAAGCGGATGAAGTCAGTGTCTTTCCCCTGAAGTCGTTTTGAAAGTTTTTTTAGAATCCTATTGAGACCTACAGGTATCACTCGTTAGGGATCAATAACGGGAAGCAAACCAGATGCACTGGTTGACTTTTTGTTTTTTAAAGTGATGTTTTTTGTTTAAAGTGAGAAATACAATTCTGTCTCAGCATACAATGTCAGTGACAAACATAGTTCTTTCTCGGTACAACGATACAAAGATTTTACATCGTTCAAAATTACCTAATCACCATTCAAAACAGAGGAATGTTATAATTATTGTAACGTATTATGCAAATCATCCTGTTTCATTTTACTAAATGGGTTTGTTCTTCCTATCGTTGGTCCATATTATCACCACTGTACGAAAAGCTTCGTAAATCATCATCATCACCATCATCACCATCATCATCATCATCATCATCATCATTATCATCATCATCATCATCATCACCATCATCATCATCATCATCAGCCGTTTACTGTCCACTGTTGGACGAAGGCCTCGGCATGTTTGCGCCACAGTCTAGCTTTGTAGAACCATTCAGTTGCTGTTCCTGAGTACCTGCACAACTCCTCCATTTATCCGTTGCTTTATCTACCTCTATGTCTGTTCCCTGGCACAGGTCTCCAGGTAAATGTATACTACTGAAACATTGTACACTTACGAATGCTGCACACGTTTATATGCCTACGATTGTAACAGCGCAACATCGATCGAAAGTGATGAAACCCTTTATGGTCCCTCGATGTTTTTTTTTTTTTTTTTGTGCATGTACTTTACACAGTCACGTTCGTCCGCACATCTGAAATGGCTAGCACAAGTAAAATTCTGCCCACTCATTTCCGGGCTCATTTTAACGAGTTTAAGATTAAATCCATTATAATGTGAGGCTGCTGCCGCCCCCCCCCCCCCACCTCCCCATTCCACCTATCTCCCTCCCCCTCTCCCTCTCTCTCTCTCTCTCTCTCTCTCTCTCTTTCACTCACTCTCTCACTCTCCTTCTCTCTACATCACTTTCTCATTTACGATCACTCTCTCACTCATTCTGATATAATGGTCACATGATATAACACATCCAATCATAGTACTTTATCAGAAATTGTTCAAAATCGCTCCCTCCCTCCCCCCCTCTCTTTCTCTCTCTCTCTCTCTCTCTCTCTCTCTCTCTCTATCTCTCTCTCTCTCTCTCTTTCTCTCTCCCATCTGCTTACGCTCATACCTAGAGCTCATAATCACCTGTAAAGGAAACGCATAATAATCTTATCTTCGAAATGTGCTTCTGACTTTTCGCAACATCATCAAGAACGGGCTATTCGATTGTTTCACGCATTGATCTTTGGTACATACCCTGGCTGACGGGTTGACTCACGCGGGACATGGCAATGTTGAGCGGACGCATCGTATCCTCCGGCACCGGGTCATAATTATCAATTATGGAACATCCACCGCGATAATTACGTGATTCATGTCGTTTGAGGAGCTCATGACACGTGGTTCATGTTCACGTGGTTCTCAAACGAAAGAGAACAAGTGGGAATGTAGGCTCCACGACATGTTCACCTGCGCTACATTATTCCCCACGACTATAATATGAATATCTACCAATCTCTTAATGCATGATCAATACGGAGATAAACGCAGAGACTTACATCACGTATATCATACGACAACCAATGTCACTATCACTACAAGTTCCAATCTCAACTCTGCAGCCAATGCCATTCCTCATGTTATTACGAGTAACGATATCACAAACACAATAACGATGTAAATGAAACAGAAACAACCTTCAAATATATAGAAGTAACTATAGGAGTACAAATTGTCATTCATTCTACTGAATTGTATTGATCTGTTGTGTAAGAAGCGGATGAAATGAAAGAAATGATAAATGTGTTGTTTTGGGGGTCTCTATATCACTGTCCACTTTCTCCTTGTACCCACCCATCCACTGTTTCTCTCTCTTTCTTTTCTCTCTCTCTCTCTCTCTCTCTCTCTCTCTCTCTCTCTCTCTTTCACTGTCTCTCTCTCTCTATATATATATATATATCTTATCTCTCTGTCTTTCTCTCTCTCTCTCTCTTTTATCTCTGTCTTTCTCTCTCTCTCTCTTTTATCTCTCTGTCTTTCTCTCTCTCTCTCTTTCTCTTTCTCTGTCTCTGTCTCTATCTCTATATATCTTATCTCTCTGTCTTTCTCTTTCTCTCTCTCTCTCCCTTTCTCTATCTCTCTTTCTCTGTCTCTCTCTCTATATCTCTCTGTCTTTCTCTCTCTCTCCCTCTCTCTCTGTCTCTCTCTCTGTCTCTGTCTCTCTATATATATATCTTATCTCTCTCTCTCTCTCCCACCCTTTCTTCCTCTTTCCTTGATTATCCTTCCCATCCACAGGCCGTATATTTCGGGGATGCCCTGCAAGTGGTGGACTACTTTGCCGGTCTGGGACTCCACTGCCCCCGTCACTACAACCCCGCAGATTTCATCCGTGAGTTCATAAACTTACTTCAGTAAGGAAACCAAACATGTATTATATGATTTACAGTTCTATAGCTTATAACCTGATACGTGATAACAAGTTGACTTGAGTAAAACCAGCAAAAAAATAATAGAGGGAAAACGTTCACAGAAGATTACAGACGATTATAATAAGATGTAATTTGCAGGTTTTCATGGAGAAAGTGCATTTATAAATACTCTTTCGATAATGGTTGAACTCTCAGGAGAGATATATGTTTCATTGTGAATACGTTTTATTAAATGTGTTGGACCAATAAACACAGAAGTAACATTCTTCCCAACTTGTTGTTTCTTTCCATATGGTAGTCGACAAGGTGAAGGGGACAGAAGACGAGCGTGCTCGTCTACGGCGAGCTGGCACGACCCGATCGTATAACGAGGTCCATTATCAGTCTCGCCCCTCCATCAGCGAGGTGTCGGGCCTTGCCAACTCCCATCGTCGACACTCGATCACCGGGGCGTACATGGAGTCGGTCGAGCTCGGTGTTGGCAGCATCAACCACGGTGTGTATATGGACAGTGTGATTTCTTCACTGGTCTCAGGACTTTTAGTGAATCCATGACAGTGTACAATAAGGATATAGATACGCGCTACTTGTACTTACATGTAATGGCAACAGGAAGCCTGATGACCGCAAATGCGCCACCAAATGCGTAAAAAGTATTTGATATATCAGATATTCTTTGACGTTTGCAAAGAGAAGAATGGCAAAAGATCGCAATAATATTAGATAGCGATCAAAGTAAAAAAAAAAAATACTAAATCTTGCATATCTTGTTGTTTTTTCGTAATGTTTATATGTATATGATCACATTTTCATCTCATTACACTTTTCCCTGTGTGCATGTGAATTGATGATATCAGTGAATGAACGAATCAAGCTTTAATAGAATAACACTAAATGTCTACTCAAATTTTACATTATGTCAAATCCATCCAGGTTTGTCGTTGGGAAGCATTGCGGATCAGACTCTCAGTGATTCTGTCTTCATCAATTGCATACGTGACGATACGGATGACCCCACACCCGCCGTCGACGTCGACGTCGACCCGGAGAACTTAACGAGCCCGCCCGCCGTTACGGTCCCACCCCATAGCTCCAACACAAACAGCAACGCGACCGCCGACTACTTCTTGCGCACGCGACGGAACGCGCTAGTGAAGACGTACTTCACCGACACGGCGGGCGGCGTGTGCGATATAGCGGGCAGTGTCGTGAATGGCGCGCGAATTGTGAGCTCGGCATCAGCTGTAGCAGACGACAGCCTGGAAAGTGGTGAAAAGTGGCCGACGGGGTTTTGGCGCCAGCTGGTGACGTTGACGCACAGGAACTTTAAGCAGAACAAGGGGATCATCCTATCGAAGCTTTATGTCTTCAAACAGATCTCCATGGCCCTTATCATTGGGGCCTTGTGGTTTCAGGTGCCCTTAGACGAAGGGCATGTTAGAGATTTGTCTGGGATGGTAAGAACTAGAATAGACTTCAAACGAATAACTACAAAGTCATGCCAATGAGGAGAGAATAAACCTTGAAAGAAACCCGGATATAAATATTTTCTTTGAACGTTTTGAAGATGAATATAAATGACGATTGATAAAAATAGTCATCTAATTCATAAAGAATCAATTTGAAGCGTATCGACTTTTTTTTTTTACTTGAGAATGAATTTTCTCTGTGTGAATGGAAATTCATGTCAATTAAATCAAATCAAATATAATTTCATAAAAGTAAAATATATCTTTTCAAATAAATTGTCTGTGTGTGGATTAAAAGTGAGTTCAATCTGATCAAATTAGATGCGTTAAAATTAGCAAAATAGATGTCATTAATATGTTCTCCTTGTCCTATCTTAGTTGTTCTTCTTCGCTGCGTACTGGGGGTTCGAGTCCATCTTCAGTGTGCTCACGTCGTGTGAGTAGTGCGTAACATCTCCTTCATCTTCCTCTTCTTGTACTTAGTCTGCGCATTCAGACCCTTGTCAGTCAATCAGCCAGTCTGAATCATTGAAAGAATTAGCCTTGCGGACAGCAGAGAGTATTATGATTCACAGAGTAAAATGTGCATACAAGAAACAATGAATCAAATGTTTGGAGTGTATTTGAGGAAGTTCCATTGCCCTTGTGAATCTTGACAACAAATACAACTGTCAGGACACGCGTGCGGGGCTGTTGTTTAAGACTTGCAACAACTTAGACTTTCCTCAGATTTGTCTACTAGTAACTTTCTTCAAACGTTAATCATCACTCTGTTTTTATTTTACTTTTTTGTATAATTCGAGTTTAAGTTTCAAACACAATTTTTCTTGGTATTACAAATAACAAAATTAACAAAAAATCCCCATCCTTTTTTTCTGCATAAAGCCCACAATATAAAAGGAAGTTTTCTTCTTTGGACACCTTTTCGCTTCCCACAGTTCCTAGCGAGCGTGACGTCATCTTCAAGGAGCGATCGGCGGGAGCGTACCGTCTATCGACGTACTTCTTATCGAAGATCATCGGCGTCTTCCCCCTCCAGATCGTCCTGTCCCTGACATCGGCATCGATTGCCTTCCTCATGGTCGGCCTCCACCAGTCAGTCTTTGCCTACCTATGCTTCGTGGGGACGACAGTGTTGTACTCGCAGGCGGGACAGGTTCGTGAAATTCTTTATGCGCCATGCATTGGTGCAATTTTTCACACGAAATACTACGAAAATCCCATATAGAGCAACCTCTGTTCAGGCGCATAAAAGGTTAATCTTTTCTCTGACGCTCAAAATGCTTGGGGTGTATTCTGGAAGAATTTTTTAATTAGTCTTGGCATTATCTGATAGCATTCTATCTATGCTATTATCTGCTATCTGCTATTATCTGATAGCATTCTGACCACGCCTCCAGTCGAGTTCAACTGTATATTATAGGCCATTGCATTATGCATCGTATTTGATTTGAGTCGAAAGTTAAGTTCACTTCATAGAATGCCACCCTCGCTCTATGGGAAGCATGTGTATTCCTGGTGTAAAGGTACGTGTCACGTTACACGTAAAAGGAAAACCTAGCGCTAAATAAGTTATCAGCAAATTGGTTTGCATGTTCTCATGTTGTATCCATCCGTCTGCCTCAATTAATGTTCGGCCAGGCGCTGGCGCAGTGACGTGTCTTCTCGTTGGCTAACGTCAGGTGGTCCAGGCAGCGCTGGTGTATGGGCTAGGAGTGGGCATGTCAGTATAATATGGGGCATGTCTTGGGTTTGAATAAAAAGGAGAAGGGGACCGAATGGGGATAGTTTGAGGTAAAATCAAAAGACCACTATAAAACAAGTAATATAGCGTACGAGGAGTCGGTGGAGCTAGATGGCAGTATACTGCATCAGTCAGCCACAGTGGGTATTATGGACAGTGTGATTGAATCACCAGTCTCCACGGAAACCCCTGAGGAACCCATAAATATGGTTGCGTGGGCAAGTTTACTTGTCACTAGACGGATGACACACAGGGATTGCCTCTCTTATTATGCTGACGAATTGTCAGCGCGAAAATGACAAGTCCGCATTGTTATGATAATACGTCACATCCGAGGAACTCGTAGAATTAATTCAAGAATCAAGAATTTTACGGCATGATTCATAAAGCAATATAAGGCGTCATTATGAGTAATTGTTCAAACATACTACGTATAGTAATAATAACTCAAAGCATGACAGGGAAAGAGAGAGAAGTACATTTAATGAGGTACATTCAAGTTCATAGAATGTGATGTGAAATAATTTGAATTAATATTCTGATTAAAAAAATACAAAACATAATTCTTGTAAGGTGAAATTTTATAAACACGCCGTTAGACATCCCCATTATGTGATAACATGCTATCGCTGTTTTGTTTTTGTTTTCTGGGGGAGAAAACAATAAATCAATAATCATGATAATGAGAGAAATACCATGAAGGCTGAAGAGATACTATGCCTGAAAAGCACTCAAGATCGAAAAAAGGAGCCAGGTCCAAACTCGTTATCAGCATTCAAAGTGTGGTAATGCTTTTGAATTAAGATTATTTGGTGAATCAGATAATACATTTTAAACGTACAATCTAGACCGTACATATACATTTTAAAGAATATGTATGAACTATTAAACAAAGTTAAGTATTATATTCGTCAATATAAAACATTAAAATTAACATATCTAAGTAACAAGCCCAGCATTCCAGCTACAAACCAAAATGTTGCCCTCACCTAAATATAACCCCCACCCAGTAGATGCATTCTAGAGTTCATTCGGATAACAAAAAATAATTTAGCCATATGACGTCATCTATGAGACAAATTAAGCTAGCCAGAAAGATTTCCAGGGCTCCAGATTGCGATTGACAAAACTACTCATACTCAGGATTTACTATTTATGTCAGGCATTTACGATAAAGGAGAAAAGAATTGGCTTCAAAGACAAGGTAGCCCTTTTGCAGGTTAAAGGGCATATACTGTACTAGGAAGATAAAAAAAAAGGCCTTCAAAAGGTGATCGTAAGCAATCTTCTTGCCAAAGGTCTTAAGTTCATGTATTGTCTATTTTAGAAACTTGCTGAAAGTTATTTGCTCTCAAATGATCTACGTTTGAAGTAATTAGTGAATCAACCCCAAATCCTGAAATTGTTCGGCCCGAACATATAGAGGATTTGTGATTACATCGCTTTTTACTCCAAATGTGGATAATTTGAGGGCGAATAACTTTCAGCAAGTTTCTCAAATGGACAATCCATGGATTTAACACCATTGGCAAGAAGATTGCTGAAGATCACCTTTTGAAGGCTTTTTTGTCTTCCCACTACAGTATATGACCTTTAAAAAAAACTTGCAGAGAAAAACACGGAAAATGAAAGAAAGTACTGAAGAACTTTCCTCCCAAAGTTAGAAGTGGAAACTGACTTAAAGCGGAATTATATTGATGGTGAGATTCCGCGTTTCCTGTAGCTCACAGACCGAGACCGCATTCCGCATTAGAGACCGAGATCAACATTCCTATCACGGTTCACATAGAACTCCGTGATTGTCCGCGGGCATGCGAGCAGTGCGTGCAATCCGAGTACCGCGTCGCTAACCGCTGCAATACAGCACATGTATATGAATGTAGCCTATGGTCGCCATGAAACGACGCATTTCGAACGTAAAGCGAGGAAAGTTTGTCACTTCTCGTAAAGCTATGACTATGCGATTTCATACACGTCCTCGGTAGGGTATACCGCTGAGCCATGTGAAGTTTCGTGACTTTTGTAAATGGGGCTAATTGTTTTTAAGGGGTTCGCTCTCCTCGCGGACGTATTAATGTTGTAGAGATGTTGTCTAATAAATCCAAACAGGTAAAGGATTTTCCTTTCGACCATATAGGATACATAAACAGGATTGAGGAGCAGTGAGGCAAAATATAAAAGAAATGTCAACCCAGTTCATTATTTTAAGATATTATCGAATGATAGATTATGTGGAGCCAAATTTAGATTTTATATATCCTCCATCCTATTATTCGCTATCGATGATACATGCGCCCTTCAAGTTTAGAAGGGGGAAACTGATAGAAAGCGGCTTTTATAATTATGGAGGGAAACTTTAAAGTGACTTTAAAAAGGGGGATAGGAAAAACGTGGGACAGATTTAATAAATCCATTTCTCTCTCTTTCTCCACTCATCTACACCCACCCCCTTCCTCTGTCTGTCCCTCTGTCGTCATCCCTATTCCCTCCCTCACCTTTCCCCTATAATTTTTCTCCCTGTCTCTCTAAGTTTGTCATGTGTGTTTGTCTGTTCCCCCTCCTTTCTGTATCCCTCGACCTCTTCCTATGCACCTCTCTTTCTCGCCTCATCTCTCTCTCTCTCTCTCTCTCTCTCTCTCTCTCTCTTACTCTCTCTTCCTCTCCCGCTCCCTCCCCCTTTCTGTCTCTCGCTATTAAACTCTCCCCCCCCCCTCTCTCTCTCTCTCTCTCCCTATCGCTCCACATCCCCCTTCTCCCTCTCTTCCTCCGGAACCCTTCACCTCTGTCCCCCTCCTCTCCTCCCTCGCCTCACAGGCAATCGGTCTATTCATCAGCGCCGCATCCTCCTCCCCGCACCAAGCCATCGTGCTGGCTAACGTCTTCATGCTCACATCCATGCTGCTGCCAGGGTTCTACGTCGAGACTCTACCCGTAGCCATACGGTGGTTCCGACACGTCAGCTTCACGTCCTACGCGTACGGCGCGTTCCTCTTGGACATCTTCGTTGTCGTGCCTCAAAGCGTCAGGTAGAAATGATGAGAATTCTCCATACCACAAACACCGCGCAACCAGATTCGAATCTTGTTTGAGGGCATGTCCGCTCTCAGTCCAATGTACTAAGATATTAGACTGGGAGCGAACATGACTGCAAATAGAATGCAGATGTCGTTGCGCGGTGCATTTTCAGACGACCTCTTCCAATATATGTTATGGAGAATTACTGAGGTTCGCAAATATCTAAAAAGAAATGATAAAATTAATTTTCCTTTCTAAAGTCTGAATGAGAATTTGTTAACAACAAAACAGCAGTAACAAGACATTCATACAAAATATGTATACCTACTGTGTACAAATTCCGTATCAGAGAATATATACAAATGTAGTATACACATGTATGTGTTTAGTTGCAATAAACTGACGGTTTCATATTCATTTTGAGAATGCCCTTTCATATTCGCCGTTCCTACAGAAACATCCTTCATCATAAATTAACTTTGGCCATTAATAGTTTTGTTATCTATATTCTAGCTTAAAATATATCAAGATTTCATGTCGTTACTTGATATGCACTAATAAATCCTGGTTTCAAAGAATTATTTACTAAATATTTGTCAAAGCAAGACACATAATGCATAAATACATGAAAGTTAATATTAGTATCATAACATGTTGAAGAATAGATGCAATATAGACACATTATCAAATTTGTTCGATAAAATGAACGCGTAACTTAAGATTGGAAGCCTTTAATACAATTGAACAAGATTTTCCCCTTCCTTCCTATTTATGTACATTTCTATCAAACAAGCATATTAAGAGAAATAACATAGCACAGAATTGACTGTATCGAACATTTTATTGTCGTTACTGCAGCTGCAATACAACGATGACATCACCGTACGGCGACTGTATTTCGACACACGACACTACTCTGAGCACCGTAATGGACAATAACACGTTATCTAGCACAACACTGGATAGCACCGCATCAACAGTGGGTGTTATCGACGGTGCATCCGTGGTTGAGAACTTAGTGAGTCTGGTGTTGCCCATTTGGGCCTACCATGCGGTGTTAGTGGCGTACATCGTCGTCTTCAACTTCCTGGCGTACATCGCGCTGAGATTTGGCTGGAAACCGTCCTGATCGCGGCTTCATATCGCTTGAAAGAACTCGAGACGGAGTGTTTTGTTATTTGAACTGATTCTGATTATCTCTATGATTCACGTTACTTATTGTACATGTGAGATGACTACAGTGACGCTTGGCCTCTCATACATCTGCGAACCTCACGCTGTGCAATGTTTATTCTGCAATGAATGAACATGTTTGAAAGTACTCTTTTGCTGTATTCATTCACATCACATCTTCAATCGGACTACACTGTGTACATCGATATCTACTGATAGCTTCAGCCTATCGACCTCGTGTATGGTACTGCATCAAACGCAGTGATACTACAACCCTTGCCTTAATGGAGTGTCATTTCTTTGAAACCGATGGTCGGCATCTGACCATCTAATGTACTGTTTTATATTCATATTCAATTAAAATTTGGAGTCTGATGGGTGTTTAGAACGAACTTGGTGCAGACATGACATATATATTCTCATTGTTGTAACTTACCATCCTTACGAGTAATGCTTGGAAATACCGTACATGCATACACGGATATGAAATATAATGCTTGAATATCTCGTCACTTTAGCCTGCCAGTGTAAATGATTAAAAATACCAGTCTTTGTGTAAATACAATACAATTTTACTATACAAACAATATGTCTGACAAAAACAGGGAGAAGCTTATTTCAACTTAGTTGCTCAATTGTCACATTAATCTGTTATATCACCTTTAATAATTTCATTTTTGTTTTCTTGTCTTATCTCGTTCATGTGTTGTATATAGCGCTTTTATATAAATATATTATGTAAAGCGCTGTAGAAATATTTTTTAGCATCATCATTATTATGACGGGTATTAATACACCTAATCCTTCCAAATAATCGTGACATTCACATTATCGTGGCATTCAAATTATTCAGAACGTTTTCACTTTACAGAATAAATAATTTGTAACACGTCATACATTCAATGAAAGTATCATGGCTGTACATGTATTATATATACACTGTCACAATGAACACGGTAGACAAAATTTCCCTTTCAAATTTTGTCCTCGTAACAAAACACCATATTCACGTGTTCATTTTATTCACCTTGAAAAAAACGTACATGATTTGCTCTATCATGTTTGTAAAATAATAGCATAAAATGTATTTTTGTATAAACTACACGTATTAAATGACTGACAAGTGCCTATATTTTGAATATACAGACCTACTGTAAAGTTAGTGTTATACGTGTAAACATTATTATCCCAAGGAATGTATATAATATTCTTAAAATCTTGATTATCATTCATAGAAATGTTGTTTCAAATCATTTCCTGTAAAAATGGTATTCAAAATATGATGATCATGTTACACAGTTGTGATAGACCTACCCTTAATCCACAGAAATCATTACGGTCATAACCCTGTCATTCTGTAGTACATATTGTATAAGTGACCGCAAGGGATTTATGATTTTGTCTGATACTTCCTAAATATTCATAGGTCTGATTTATCATCTTTTAATCAATTTGTCTCTATACTCCTTTAATTTTAATGGGCCACATCATCATAAAACCTATATTTATGGTTAATATCATTGTGATTTTCGGATTTTAAGACAAAGGACACAAATTGTATGCACTGGCTCCTATACTTATTCATGTTAACCCTAGATTGAAACTTTGCTTTTGAAAGCTTTGACATTGAAAATTGTAAGCTGCAAAAAAATATTAGCCAATGTCTTTCTCATTATCTAGTCATACCGGTGACGGGGCAATAGATTGGAAACAGTAAAATACGAAAATGAAATCGACGAGTTGACAATTTGACGACGATGACTATTTATACATGTATATACAATGTATATGTATATATATATATTTGAACTATCGAATGTTCCATATATAACTGAAATACTGTGGTGGAATTGAGATGATCTGAATTATTCTGCAGGTATATATATAATGTATATATACAGCTAGAAATAATGCATCAACTTCCCCTTTTTCCCGTCTATATTTTCTCTCATTCCCACCCTTCAACTCTTTTCTTTCTTTCTTTCTTTCTCTCCTTCCGCTCTTTCCGTATATGCGCCCCCCCCCCCCCTCTCTCTCTCTCTCCTCCTTACCAACTCTCTTTCTTCAACCCTTTCTCATGTATATTTGATAATTATCATTCTCAAATACAAGTTCGTGTGAAAAAATAAAAACTTCAAAGTTTTGTAGATATCCAGCGTCCATTTCATTCATTTGTTTTATATATATTGTAAAATTGAATTAGGGCGGGAATGTGACGGAAAATTTTATTTCTATTTTCGATATCATCATCATTATTATGGTTACCCAATTATTAATATGATTTCTAACTAAAATTGTAATTTCTATAAATTGTAACATTCATTTATAATTATAATTTATAATTTATAATTTATAATTTATAATTATAATTTATAATTCCATACCACTGTCGACCATGATTTAAATGTACAGCTCTTGTGACTGGACTGAAAAACATTGTTCTTGTTACAAGCTTGATTCTGATTTTGTCACGCAACATGTTCAAACAACATCGGCATATCCATCGCACATGATTCTAGGTCATAAAGGACATCACAGACAACACGATCGGATCAGTCGTTCGACTCTGCGACTGCCGGAATCGCAGAACCTGCATATTGACTTTGTGCAAGAAGGTGACGTCACATTTCTAGTTGTTGGCCCTTATGATTTTTAGAATCGTTCGAATCGTTGCAAAGTCGTGTCGTATGCGTTGGCCTTGATGTTTCACATGGTACAAACCCATTTTAAAAACTTCACAAAAAGAAAAAGTCTGAAATTAAGGTGGTATTTTCTTTATTGAACTCCTCTGAATATACAATGGACTAGACAGATGTTGAATGATCTGAAATTTCTTGAGGAACAATAGAAAATATTACCGTTGCACCTAAAATGGTAGTATTGTCAAATTTTAGTTCCTCGTAAGTTGACATATTTATATAATAGTGTAATAAAATAAAAATGAAATAAACAAACATACATACAAACGACGAATCTAACTGTAAATTTGAGGAAAGGAAATGTCATCAGATATAACAACTATTTTGTATCAAATAATAGATATGATTCAATAATAATATACAGGTAGATATATCCACAGCGATAGAGGTAAGCCTATAATAACTACAAGATTTTTTTTTTTTTACTTTCTGGATAGAAACATATCCTAGAAACCAGCTAGGCAGAAATCATACAATAAACAAAACAATCGGAACAACCAATTATCAGATCAGATCATGCAAGGCATAAGTATGTCCCATGAGTAACCACAGAACCATTTTCACTGAGTGTTTTTCTTCCCAGCCAAAATCATATTTATAGGTTCTGGATCAAAATAGGATTTTGATACCAGACTTTCAAAGTTGCAACCACCACAAGAATAAGCTTTCGAAGAAGGTGAAAACGTTAGACCAGAAACTTAATAGCATCACATAGATTCCTCCTTTAGAAGTTGTTAACATCATTATCAATATTCATGGTATGCCCGAAATGAAAGAAGAACCACACCATATCGATGATTAACTCATTGATATTTAATCAATGTGATTGAAAACGAAAAATAATGATTGCAAATTTCTGGCAAGTTTAAGTATTTGCACAATTTCGTAAGCTGGGAAGAATATTTTGAGTCAGCAATGAATCACTGTATAAACTGAGTCTTACCAGCCATTAAATGGAAAAAAATGAAATGAATATCTTTAGAGATATTTCAATATCTAATCATGAACACATGCCACATGAAGCATCACGATAGGTGGAACTAACAATGATTGTCATCACCATGGAAACGCCAATGACTTCCGAGTACTAAAGCTGTTGCCATCATGATTATAGAGCTAATTTTCACATGGCTCAAAGAATACATGATTTACTGCTAATCACTTTTGACCATCTGTTATTATCTAAAAAAAAAAAAAAAAAAAAAGGGTATCTATTGAAGCGGCCTCAAATATGATCAATATCGCATTATCATCCTGATTAGGAGGTTCTGTTACTCCGAAGCATAATAGTATTAACTTCCTAGCTCTCAACCTGCTTCTACACCATCCCAGGTAGCCTTCCCTCCAGACTGTTGGCATTTTTAAATCAAGCCATTCAATGATTGGGTCTTATATTCTAATCATTCTCCATTTCACATCCAGCTCACCTTTAGAAAAGGGAGAATAACAAAAAGGGACTAGTCTTGTGGGTATTGGACTCTATTTTGTTCATATTGGATTAAAAATGTTCAACAGTCTGGAAGATAGGCAATAGTCAAGGCTATTTCTATTCAACTCTGTTGACATCATCAACTACAAATGTACAAAAACACCTTTCAGCTACAAAATATATACTGAACATTGAAGCAAAAAGCGACAGAGCACCTGCACTTAAAACTAGGAAGCCCGGAATTCCCCTGTAAAGATTTATAGTGTGATAACTTGTCAAACAAGCAGAAATGTACCGCTTGAAAATGATCTAGATAGCCTCTCGTCTGTTTTGCAAAATTCTGCTACTCATGAGGTAACAAGTCTAAGATGTTGGATTCTATTACACTGACCTACAAATATCAAGAAGTGAATAACTTCAGAGCTAAGTTTTATTCATTTGTAAGTTCTTTTGACTACCATTATAAAAGACGAGTAAGAGAGTACCAAAGTGGTGTCGTTATATCCATTGTCATGCAGGTTTCTGGTTCTAAACGTCACTAATGTGATCGATCTATCGTATCTAGCGGGTTAGTGTCGGGCACTCCCAATGAGAGTCTCTGGCTCTTTGCACTACCTAAATAGTTTAGAACCTGTTGTCTTGACAACATGCTCATATGACGTCACACTTTGGTACTCTATTGATTTGAACGTTTGGCATCACATAATCATTGTTCATGTAGTTGTTTACAAGCTTCAGAAAAAACTGGCAATTACTCCATTTGCTTTTCATTGAACAAGGAGCTAGATTAAATATGAGTTTGAACATTTGGGCTTTTGCTGTATCATCGTTCATATTGTTGAGCAGATTCAGAAACCACAATTCACAATTGAATTTGCTTTTCACTCCAATGAGCATGAAAAGCAGCTTTTGATTTTTGACTGTTTCATTTTCATTAGTAAAACCTCACAACATTAGATAATTGGTACAAGTTTTGAAACCACATCATGGATAACAATGTCTTTAACAAACTTCTTCCATGCAGTTGACAATATGTTTTGTTATAATGGCAATATAACACAATTGTCTCATACATTTAGTTAATATTTATGTAGGAAATTCAATGATGTCTATGTTATTCTGAATAGTATCAAGGTCAGCCTAAACCAAGGTGTATAAACAGTTTTCACCACGTTCATAATTATCATCATCAAGTTTCGATTTGAGATGTTTTCCAATGCGGAATTTTCACAAAAGACATCCATTTGTTCAGGCAAATTTTCATTTTTACCTCAGAAAGTTGACACTGACATTATTGCATCTGCCATACTTTTCATTCCAACAAGGTATAAAAACGCAACTCTACATCGTCTTCATGATTTGCTTTATATTCCATCATGGAGTTAACACATACAGACACAGTTCTTTTTTTTTTAAAGGTGAATTTTGTTTCTACACATTGCCATATATGCATTGAGATTGTAAACTTAAACATCCAATCTAATGCAACATTTTACACAAGCACATCTCAGCACATATTTGAAATAAGATATCATCTTTCTACAGTCATATATTTGCAAAATAACTACATAAGGAATGTGAATCTTACTATAGTAAATATACAGATTTTTCTTTAAAGGTGAGAGATAGTAGGGGTGATGGTTATGGAACCAGTAATCAACCGGCTCTAATTTCTTGGTGGATTCAATCATTTTAGAATGTTTCGATGATTCCTTCCAATGATCCTGAAATCAAACAAGAATGGAACCTGTCGTCACGCCTCAGAATGACTTTGCCACAATTATGATTCCTATCATCTTTACAGCTACTATCCCTTACGTTTAAATTCTGAAAGAAAACATTAAGTTTGGTCAGTATATGGTGGCATATATGCTACACCATGGGTATCATTCATAAATAAAACTACATAAATTGTACAATATATCTTTATGCACAGCCTACAATTTTGAATTGCCAACATTGTAATTTCAAGACATTTGATTTTACATAACTCCACAAGCAAACAAATTTAAGTTTGCTATACATGCTACAGCACATCTGTCAAACATAACATTTCAAACTACCGTAGTTACATACATCTACATGTACATGTTCTCCCACACTTCAGAAGCATGCATTTACATTCATATTGCCATTCCGAGAATTCAATATTGAACTCAATAATTCCATTCAATACCTTTAAACTTGCTTGTAACATACAAAACAAATATGATGCGCTTTATAAAAGTGATAAATCATGGTAGAAAAATGTTCAGACAAGCACAAGGATTTGTCATGTGGTGAGTGACATCAAAAGATTAGGTGTCACAAACTATTTAATATTAGGGCTACTTGAAGATTACCTATAGTCGAGCCTGAGATCAAATGCAATCAGCTCCATACATTGACTGCAGTCTGACAACAATGGAATGCAATCAGACGTGACGTTGATCTCAGGCCCAACTGTACACACACAATATTGCGGCTACACTTACATTACATTACATTTTGAAGGATTTTGGACGCCACTGTTTTTTGTTGATGAATGTACATAGTTTCTAGGCAGTTCACAAGCATTTGTTCGACTGGAAACAATGAAAATACTACATTGGTTTTTGGTAGCTTGCATTAGCACCAGACACTTTCAATATCACTTTTCAGGTGTGCCACACATTTCCTTCTTTCTCAACTTAGCACTGACATTGTAGTTCCATGTAGTGGAATCTGTCTATTTACTTTCAAGCAAGTAATGTTTTCATCACTCATTCTGTCCTTGGTGTATTCATCAAAACAAAGTACAAATTTGTCTTAGTTAGTAGCAATCAAATAACTCCAGCTTGCAATTAGCTTCAACGGCTTTCATTTCATTCCCTGTACAAAATGGTTATTGTGGTACACATGATTATATGATCAGGGACAGACTGATATGACACAAAATATATTTCTATCTCCTGACAGCTTATCCAAGGCATGCTTCACAATCAGTATCAAAGTCACTTTCCCGTTTAAGAGGTCACCAATGATCACATTGAACTTCGAGATGATGATAAAATCAAGCTTTGTGAGCATTTCCTTTGAATCCTTTTTCAAAATCAATTAAGAAATATTGATATCATAACATGCAAATTTGTGATTACATTTTCTTCTGGATTTGCCAGTAATAGTAAATGTTACATGACTCTTTCCTGTAAACTTTATGTCACCATACCTGAATATAGGCTTTAATGTTCTTTTATTCAATTTCATAAGATATGTTGTCCCTCACCATGTATCTTTCTTACACTCTTTCTCCTTGTCTCCCACTCTCTTTCTCTCTCTCTCTCTCAATCCCTCTCTCTCAATATATTTCTTAATTTCTTTCTTCCTCTTTCTACATACGCCTCTCACATACAAACACTCTCACTCATTCTGATATAATGGTCACATGATATAACACATCCAATCACAGTACTTTATCAGTACTTGTTCAAAATATAATGTGCCATCCAATCAAAGCAATTTGTCCTCAAGTTCTGATTTAAATGGTCACATGACAATCACAGCTTGATATGGTAAAATAAAGAGCAAAATTACAATTTATATTGCAATAACAATGATCAAGAGTGAGACTGTTTTCAAAGCTTAAACCTGGATCAAGTAACTCTGAACCTAATGACAGATGTTAGGTTGTGATCACATGATAGTAGCTCACCAATCAGCAGCTAGTCTTTGTTCCCAACTTGGTGTATCTTAGATTCCTTGCAAAGCCTTCAAGTCGGTTTTCAACCAGTCGTTGCTGGCAATTGTGATCACCACCCAATGATCCATGCATCCTTGTAAGTTCCAGCAAAGTTAAAACTGGGAGTAAACTGGAAAATGATCCTGTGACGATCATAACCATTGGTGACGAAAAACAATCTGAGGCTGTCTTCCATTGGCATACTTCGTAGAGGCTGCATTTGAAATCTTTAAAGGCATGTTACAGGAACTGACTTATCACCATCAGCCTCTGTTAGTGATGCGATGCAGATGTCCCACCAGTCATGTGACGAGTGCTAACCAATCCACAGGTAACGTTTAATCAGTATTGCATTGCAGCGTCGTGTGACAAGCTCTGAGAATCATGTTGAAATCACGCCTGTTCTCTATCCACAATGTGGTGCTCCATCCTCTAGATTCAAATGAAGTCATGTGAAAATGATTGGCCGATTCATCTCGATCAGCTGAAGATGAATCATTCCGGCCCTCCACAAACTCGCCAGAAAGAGTCGTCAATCTAATAAAGTCATATGAAAGAAATGTATACACGCGTTCAGGCCGAGTTTGAATAGTTGTGTTGCATGGCAACAAACCAACCAATCACAGCTTTCTTTAGGCTCGGCTGGCTCAGTGGAGCATCAAGTTGATGCCCGTCTTCCACAGTTCTTCAGAAAGTTCTTCATGAAAGAGTATTCAATCTAATAGAGTCACATGAAAAAAATGGAATAGTCATGTGATACACACCAACCAATCACAGCTAGTCTCTTGTTGTATTGGCTAAGTGGTGCATCATCCAATCAATACTGGTCTTCCACGAGTTCTTCAGCGCCTCATTGAACTTGCCCTGGAAGAACTTGAGGGCATCGTCCTCTGACCGGTCCAGGACCAGCACGTCTCGCAAGTACTTGATGGTCTCGTCTGACAGCTCCGGGATTCCGCTGGACAGCATCATGGCAAAGAGGTTGATCAGGAGGTTACCGCGGCGACGCAGGATCATGAACGCCTTCTCGCAGGATCGACGGAAGCTGGATGGTGGAAGATGGGTGGGAAGTAAATAAGAGGGCGGAGCTAGTTATTGGTTTGAAAGAAATAATTTTTCATTTCAGTCCTAGGCCCAATCTAATGTAAAGAATTGCAAGTCATCGCAACTAGACTTGTAATGAATATGAATCATAAATATGTATATTTGAGATATGGGATTGGACTTGATAGATTCAGATCAAACGCAACTCATAATACGATGAGGCCCTGGACCACAAAATCTCTTGCAATAGCCCAGTTTACACAAAAAGAAGCTGGAAATGAGAGCCACATGACATACGTTAGAGCTATTTTCTAAACAAAAGGCCTTTGTTTGAGGGGGGCAAATCTTAAAAAGGTGCCCATGGAAAGTCACATTAAAAGGTCTCCTATGGCTTTATTCTTTATGACTCTAAAATTGTAGACACTTACAATTACAGTTGTTACCATGGCAACAGCCAATGAGCTCTGAGCATTGTAGCTGTTGCCATGGCAGTTACCATTGACTTCAGTAACCTACTTGTCAAACTCTGTGGTGGTGCTTGCCCCCTTGCCCCTTGTGATGACGTGGACAAAGTCGTGCGTCAGGACAAACGGCACCCATTCTCGCTTCACTCCAAACTTCCTCTTGTAGTTTCCCAGGAAGTGGCCAAAGTCTATGTGGAACAGCTGCAAGGCAAGCAAATAAAGAAAAATGTTTCCATCTCTGTCAGAGTTTTAAAAAATCTTTGGTATCTCAGGGCCCTGTATCACAAAGAGCGAGCATCTTTGCAATCAATTGCAAGATTGCTATCTATGTGGCAACTCCGGTATCACAAAACAATGACTGTCATCTGTTGCAAGTCCAAGCATGTACAAGATTTTGCATTTAAGCAAACACTTCTGATAGATCCACACAAGCTATGACCGATATCACTTGCAAGTGATGTATTATCTATTCCTTTTCATACATACACCTATCCTAAGGTTTGGGACAGAGACAACAGCTCCATCTGATTCTGATGATGAGAAGTACGCCAACTCACTTGTCAGAGGTCTGATAAAGCTATCAGATCCAGTAAGCAAATGCTTAACGGTACGTAAAACAAGTAAATCTCTTAACGGTGGAAAAATAAAATTTTCAAAATCTTCAGCAACTATTTTTTCAGCTTCAGGGGTTTAGGCAAGAAACTCAGAAGGCCCAGAGGTCTGGGGGCATGCCACAACTGACCTGTCCAGTTTCCTTGACCATGATGTTGTCGTTGTGCCGGTCAGCGATGCCTAGGACGTAGGTGGCCACACAGTAACCAGCGCAGGACAGAGTGAAGTCCTCCACTGCCTTATCCAACCTGCCACAAAAAAGTTATTCAACGTTCAATTTGATTTGATTTGATTTGAATTGTTTACTTACTCTTTGCTTGATATCCAATACATCAAATGAGAATATAAAAGCAAATAACAGGTATCAATCTGTACAAAATGTGGATATTCTTGAACATTGATGGAACAAAGGAATATCTCCTAGAGTTGCTGGAAAAATCTTGCAACACAATTTTTTAACATTAACTGGAATTACTGGGAAAAGTCATCAACTAATCTTCCATCATGATAAAGAAAGCAATGACACAATCTTTATATAGCCCACCACAGCTCCGAACCTGCAACAAAAAAGAGACCTGTGTAAGCTCTTTTGTTTGCGAGGGTTTCATTTTTGTGACTTCCATGAATCAAGAGGGTCCAAAATTTAACAATGGGTGAAAAAAAAATCCAGTCCTTCATTTGAAATGCCTCTATGCACTTTGATTATTACCATTGGTTTCAGCCGTATTCAGCAATAAGCGAATTCATGTGGAAAAATTAAAAATGCGTGACTCACTTGTCGTCTGGATTGTGCTTCTTGATCCACTCAAACAGGGCGGCTTTCTGGAAGGCGGCCGTGATGGCGTTGGTGGTGCCGTTCTGCTTCTGGATGTTGGCGATGGTCTCTGAGTTGGGCACCACCTCAATCAGGCCCACCTTGGGCCCCATGGCTAGGGCTCGGTACGGGATAATCCTAAGAAAATAAATATGTATATGCATGATTGTGCAACAGTATGGATTAACAATATATAACAATAGTCGGGATGATGATGATGGTGATGATGGTGATGGTGATGATGGTGATGATGACGATGACGATGACGATGACAATGACAATGACGATGACGATGATGATGACGATGATGATGACAACGACGATGATGATGGTGATGATGGTGATAATAGTGATGATGGTGATGATGGTGATGATGGTGATGATGGTGATGATGGTGATGATGGTGATGATGGTGATGATGGTGATGATGATGACGATGATGACGATGACGATGACGATGTTGATAATGATAATGATGATGATAAATATAATGACAATAATCATGATGATCATGATGGTAATGATATGAATGATGAATGATAATAAATAATACTTAATAGTAACAAAAAATAATGATGATGACAAAGAAGCAGCACAAGAAGAGCAGGAAGGACAAGACAAAAGGAACAACAAGAAGGGAAAAAAAAAACAAAAGAAGAAAGTGATGTTGGCAGGGCCACATACCTGAGGTCCAATCCCTCCTCCTGCCAGATGTTGTCCATGATCTGCATCACCTGCAGTGTCAGCATGTCCTGCCTCAGGTCTACAAGCAAACAAAACACAACACAGCTTATGAACTTTGTCACAAAAAAAAAAATCTATGCGGGCAAGAAAATTTCAAAGGATTCTTCCAAATCTCACATTTTGAACTATGAAACCTCCTCTATTCTCTCCTGTCTTCCTCCCCCTTTCATCTCGCCTCCACTGAAGAGTGTTTATCAAGAATTAATCATATCTTTATTATAGTCATAACTGCAAATTTATCAGCTCCGGTTTGGGGAGGAAGGTCCCAGACCAACCATTATATACAAAAAAAAAAATCCACGAGCTGACAGCCAAAGGTGGTATACATGGAATTGAAAGAAAAATTATCATACATGCATTTATCACAATCATTATAAGAATGGTAGTTATGAAGCAATGATATGCTGTAGGGAGTAACTCAACTCAAAATTTGACAGCGAACTGAGAGTGCAGAATGTTACGACTTACCATCTCCATTCTTGAACAGGATGAAGACGTCATCTCCGATCGGATCATCATTCTTGAAGACGAGCCAGAGAGGGCGCATTTTGGATGACATGAATTTGCACTTCTCTAGCCTGGCGGATAAAAAAAGAATATTTGGAGTAGTTTAACCCTTTTCTTACTGAACAATGATGGTTCCAGCTAAATTACAACACAGATTGTCATCTATGGATCCAAGGGAGTTAATAAACCTTGATTGCTGACAAAATGGAAAACGTTGATTACACGGAATTAAACAATTGCACCATGGTAATGAGATTTCTCTGAATGTGCATAATTTCCATGCAACCAGTTCACGTAATGCAGTATTACTTGTTGCTCAACAAAAGCAGGCTGAGATGGTATGGAAAGACAACATCCCACCACAAAGTACAGGGTTCCCAGCATTGCAAGAAAACAAAATTCCCTGACTTTTCCCTGATGAAGTCTCAAAATTCCATTATAATTGTTTCAACTCATTTCCAGTTTCACATGTCTTCTATGTTAATGCAGTATCTGGAGTATAAAATGCAACATGAATGACTACTTTCCATGTTTGGACCAACCAAAATTCCGTGACTTTTCCCTGACTTTTCCCTGATTTGAGGCATTTTTATCACATTCCTTGACTTTTCTCTGACTGGAAAAGAGGGGATATGATTTTTTCCTGATTTCCCTGATGAGCTGGGAACCCTGTAATATGGGGAAATGGCACCAAATGGAAATGATGACAGTGGCATCACTCACTTGAGATTCTTCAGCTTGTAGGCTGGTTGGAGGGGCGAGAAGAAGTTAGAGAGGGTGTCGGCGTAGGATTCCTGTCTCAAGACCTGTTGCATCATGTCTTTTAAGTCTTGCTTGTCTTGCTGTTTGGCTTGTTTGGACTTGATCAGTTCATTAAGGTTCTTCATCTTGTTCAATGACTCGACCTGGAGACATTACAAATCAAGCAAAAACAACCAATTATTTGGATGAAATCATCTACACCTACCAGAAGTGAAATGTTTTATTCATGCAAATTTTTGCATGTGGCACAAGGCCCATGAAAAGAGTTGAATGTATTTTGGGGAAGAAAAAAATCTTGATTTGTTTGTAATGATAACTGATGTACAGTAAATGCCTATTTTGCATATTTATTTATTTTTCATTAAAAATGATGAACAAAATCAGAATAAAACAAAAATTAAATCAATTTTTAATCATGTATCCATGTTTATCACCACTTTCCAGAAGCCCTATTACTCTCAAGTTTTATGGGTAGTCCCTGAATGGCATTTACTGGGACTGTGACCTACTTAAGGTCTATTTTCTGGAGAAAATGTATGTGATCATTATATATGCAAGAAACTGACCTTCTGTATGAATTTCACTATAATGGTTAACTGGTACCTTATGAAACAGTATGTATTTAAAGAGCTCAGAGAGTTCGAGTAAGATTCATCAGAGAGATATAGACAGATGGGAGACAGATTCATCACAGAGAGTTCTCCATCAGCTGTTGTTCATCAGTTTTTCAAGTATTAAATGTACTAACACCCATAATGCACTTCCAGTCCACTCGTTCTCCCTTGACTCAGAATTAAGCAAACCTTCAGACTTTATAGTTGATCCTGCAACCGCAACCCAACCTTACACAACTGCATACAAAATGTCAAATTTTATCAAATTTTGGCCAAACATAATTACACAATGTTGCATAACCTTGGAATAGAGTGTCTGATTTGTTTAAACTTGGTCTCAAAAGTTGCAACACATCCTTTCGAATAAGTCACAAAAATGTATGTCACCATTTGCAATTGCTTACAAGTCATAGATTTTGTACAGTCAGAATAGGGTTAAGCCTTTGTGTGCCACATATGTGGGGTTTTTTTCACAAGTAATCTACACAAATCACATAGAGCAGGAAATAACACGGCACATTAAAGACTGTCCGTCCCTTTTGCAAGCTTAAAATTTGAAATCGTCTATCACGATCATAAATTGAAGAAAGTGTGATTCAAGACCATTTCTAAGAATATAGCATTTTGAAGCTTTCTGCATATGGAAAAATTTCAGCCATTAAATTTCAAACCGACTTTTTTCGTACTACGAAAAAAGTATTAGTCTTTGTTACAGTATCTATGTGGTTATTATGCATGTGTGAAATCCTAATTTTATGAGTAATTACCAAACTTTGGAGATGATTCCTTCTATAGAACAATTTATTTTCATAATGCGTTTTATAATTTAATGAACAGATTAATCAATAAAGCAGATATTTCAACACAAACTGCTAAGAGCCTGAGGTAAAGACTATTAATCAGACGTTGTTTACGAGCATTATTTGAATTTTACACTACGTATCAGTTTCAAATCATGAATATAGAGCTTGCTAACACTTCTCTATATGTTTTGCCAACGTTTTGATGGTTTTGTGGTGATCTGAAAAAGGGACGGGCTGTCTTTAAGGGCTAAAGAAGTGAAAATACAAACTGACCTGTCTACTGAGAGGCTTGATGTGTGCCATACTCCCTCTGCAGTATGCCTCTAGCATGAGACCAAACCTAGTACACACAGCTGCTTGGTGCATCTCAGCCCTGTAAAGTGTTTACATAGAAGACTTAATGAATAAATAATGATATACAAAGAGACTCTGCATTCACTGTGTAAAAGTTGATGATAAGTGGTTGTTTAAAGGGCATATACTGTACTGGGAAGACAAAAAAGCCTTCAAAATGTAATGGTTAGCGATCTTCTTGCCAATGGTCTTAAATTCATGTATTGTCCATTTTTAGAGCCTTGCGGAATATTATTTGCCCTCAAATGATCCGCATGTGGAGAGATTAGTGATTAAATCACAGATCCTCCAAATGTTCGGGCCTTTTTGTCTTCCCAGTACAGTATACTCCCTTAAATGGATGAATAATGATAAACACATAAATTGTGCAATCACAATGTAAAAGTTGATAATAACTGGCTGTTTAACCAATTTAAAACATGCTTCTACATACAGGTAAAGGTCATGGAAAGTAGTAATAAAGTAATCATAGATTCACCATTCTGACAATCAGAGGTTTAGAGGCTTGAATTCACATATTTTTATCAATTTGAGATGGTTATTTCCTGAAATCAAACAAGAATGAGGCCTGTGACCACGACAGGTGGCTTTGCATGATTATGAATCCTGTCATCTGTACCACTATAATCTCCAACATTTGATCTTCATCATCCGCCCCAAGATAAATGACATAACACAGGGTAAAATTTAAGAAAGCTCCCTGTCAAAAATTAATCATTGGGGTCATCTTGAAGATCGATAAAAGCATTGACTTGAGCCTATTTTACATGAGGGCAAATTTCACAAAAAGCCTCAAAGTTAACATTAGTGGGACAACTTTTTAAGGGGAGCAAATATTAAAATACTGGGTAAGGCCCTTAAAACAAATGATTTTAAGAGGATTACTTTGGGAGGGAACAAAACTCAAAAGTACACCCATTCAGCAGGAAAATGACTGTTGTAACCAACCTGAGATGCCAGAAGAGAAAGTGACCTATCCTCTGGTTGGAGAGTGCCCTATCTAGCAGAAACCTCCCGAGGGCGCAATCCAGGTGCGTCTCGTACTTGAGGGCCTGCACCAGCTGCAGCAGGTACTGGGACAGCTGGTCGTCACTGTCAACAAGAGAGGGCAGCAGACATAAACTCTCAATGTAACAGCTTGTCAAATTGTGCAGATTTAGAAAATGCATAACTTTACTTGTACTTGTGCGATTTCACTCCAACTGACACAATAATAATAATAATTGCATTTATAAGCCGTTTTATACATTTCTATTCTAAGCACCTGTGCCTTACTGTTTCACCTCATTTTTCTGCTTATATTGAAAACACTTTAAACTCTTAATGTGCCATTGGGGCATTTTTGCAATGGTAAAACATCATTCCCATAGGGCAGTATGGGGTCTGGCAGAGAAGGAGCTAACCCAGAAATTAAACTCACGTAAGTTGACTCAGGCACTCCACAGCAAATTGCCTGACGGAGACGTCGGGATAGCGGTAGTCTAGCAGTTCCATCGCTTCTTCCGGCTTCAGGTGTGGCCAGATCTGAAGTAATGCTTGCATCTACATGTGTCAGGTAACAAAAGAGTGGTATGAAACATATTACATATGTTACTGTAAATACAATCATTTCACCATATACCAGGGTACTTATGTAATATGGATCATTTTTTTTAAATTACAAGTGGTCAGATCTGAAGCAATACTTGCATCTACATGTTGCAAGCAACAAAAGGGTATGCAGTATTGTTAATTTAGTGGTTTACAACATTCAGCTAAATATCAGGGTACTAAATCCAGCTTTATCAATCTATCGTTTATTTTGGCTTTAGAAGTAGAGATGGCCAGATCTGAAGCAAGGCTTACATCTGCATATCTTTTATATATCTCTCATTCTATCTATCTGTCTATCTATCTCTCCCTCTACCTTTCTCTGTCTATATATCTTGCTCTCTCTCTCTTTCTCCATCATTTACCTGTGCTACTTCGTCTCTGCGGTTCCAATGCACACATTTTAGCAGCCTTGGTAGAGCATGTGGTAGCATATCTCTGCAGTCCTGTCGATTCAACCACAGATCTTCTCTCTCCTGTTCGCTCAGCGGTTCTAGGGGGTCCTTCTCAACAATCTGACGTAACACCTCTAGCGTCTCTTCCTGCAAGTTGAAATGTATTTATTCATCCTTAATTGATGCTTTTAAGAAAATAGGAAACTGTTCTGTTATGTTCAATCTTGTTTTGAGGAGTGCTGATGTTAGATGAGTTAGATGCTTGCCCATACCGTTATCACTTTACACATGTTGTTCTGTTCTCATTTAGGATTTTGGAATACCAACTACGTCATTTAAGCTACTTTCACTTTTAATAGCACTGTCTGTTTAAAAATATTTCTGTCACAGAAATATTTGTAAGTATGTGTAAACAGGCAATTATTGGTCTTTGGACTGCAACATGTGTCTGTTCCTGTTTTCATTAATAAAACCCTAAACTAAAATGAAATTTAAATACGAACAGAATGAAAAACAACAACAAACTCTGGTAATTACTACTCAACATCTCTTGGATATACATACCGATGGCTGGACAAAGTCATTGTGAAACTGCCTTGCGACATCAGCTGCCTTCTCGATCACCTTATCAAAAGTTGGGTATGACACCGTTCCCTGTTTGTAGGTATGGAAGCTCATCTCAATGGAGGTCGTGTCGTCCCTGTTCGGATTCGACTCGCAGGGGCCCAGGGGGTTGAGGTCGATGTCGTCTGACGCGGGCCACATAAACATCTTGATGGGCCCGGAGCGGAGCTGAGACCGGTAGTCGAAGAACGTGGTGTTGACCCACGCAATCGGCACCAACTCCTGCAGAGCAATTTTATTATATATTCCATTTATTGCATCCATCCATTTACCATTTGACCCACAACTACAAAGCCTACGTGTACATAATCTAGTGTGATAGACAAACGCGACTTAAATCACCAACCAACAACAACAACAACACTTTACAAAGTATGAAAATGTCTACAGTTAGATTTACATTACTATGATAAAACATAGAGGTAGTATTCAAAACACAATAATGAAAATAAGCACAATCATTTGGAATATCATCCATACTATCCATAAATCAAGGAGTAGAATAAATATGCAGAATAGTAAATGAGACATACAAGCAAGGACACAAAAATTTATCACAAAATTGGGAAAGAGTGTGATGATAACCAATGAATAATTGTTGAGAGACATTTTGAGAAAATAATGAGCAGTGAGTTAGAAAGATGGACACACTCACACCTTCAATTTAGGTAAGTTTTCATCCAAAAAATTGTCACATTTTGACTTCTTCTTACTTCTTTGCAATCATCTACTTCTTCATTTGTTTTCTTCACTGCCAAGCTTCTTTCTCATTTTCTCCTTTATTCATTTTTGATTCTTGTCCTTCTCATTTCTCCACCATCCTTAATAAATTTTCCTTCTGTGTTTCTTCATATTTTTTTCCCTTTTCCTCCCCATACCTCTCCCTCTCTCTCTTCACCCTCTCCTTTTTCCTTCTTCTCTCCCTTCCCTGATCTCCTTTCATCCTAGTTCCTCTCATCTTCCAACCAATCCTCACCTTCCGATTGGGCTTCTTCTTGTTCTTCTCTTTATCTAACTGGGCCCCCGATGTCGTCTTGGTGATCTTCTTGTTGCCGAGCGTGTAGACGAGGATACAGAGCTTGGCCATGCGAGGTAGATCGCTGACGAGGATGTTTGCTTCGTAGGTCTCGTCCCATCTCGGATCCTGTCCCTCCGCCTCCTTACAGGTGAAGAAAGGGCACAGCTCCTCATCCCCGTGAAACACACCCGCTTTTAGCCGGACCTGGAGAGGATTATTACAGGATTAAGTTAGGATTACTTTAGGGATTAAGTTTAGTTGATCTTCATATGTCTCCTACCACCTTAGGTCTTGCATCTTCTCCCATTTACAAGGCGCAAAACTTCTTGTCCCCATGAAACACATCCATTTTTAGGCAGACCTGAAGAGGATTAGTTAAGGATTAATAAGGGATTAAGTCTAAAGATAATCTCACCTTAGGTTTTATTTAGTTGCCTCATCATTGTGAACACAAGTGGCAGCTGCTGGCTTCAAACCTATACCCTCATAATTGAAACTTGGAGGAACGATCAGCTGCACCATACCACATCCACAAATAGCTAGAGATTTCCAGGGTTTAACCAATAATAGTTTACTCACTGATGACCTCTCCACTACGTTGACGTTCTTGGCGTGGTGAAAGGTGACACGCACATTCTCTTCGATGTCCCAGCTGCAGTAGCGGCCCATCTTGGACGGCAGAGGAGGGGCCTCTTCCTCCTTCTGGGCAAGCACGTTGAACATGGGGTCGTGAAAACGGTCGTCTATCTTTAGCTCCGACTTGTGGATTAGGGTCAGTTCAGGGTAAAGGCCCTTCTTGACCATGTTTTTGATGTACTGTAAGAAAGACAGATATAAGAGTGGTTAAGTGTGAATTCATTGAAAGTGGCAGCCTTTCGTTCCATTAAGTCAGACATGAGGTCATAGAAGCACTCGTTTATCTACTATTCTGACTTGTGGATCACAGTCATTTCATGTTTTCGCTGTACTATAAGAGAGAAGGAGAGCATGGTGAATCAGTTGAATATTGTGAGGAAAGAACTTTATGCAATTTATTTCTTCCATTTCTCATGGCTTTTTACACAATTCTGTCATTTCATCTGCAAAAGAGCTACCTTTCTTTTAAAGGTCATTGAACCAACAAAAATAAACCATGGTGATTACGGCTCTACCTACCCTGTATTTGGACAGTGGGTATCCACTCAGCAGGAGGTCCCCTGACCTCATAGCTTGAGGATGTAGTCTCCACCACTACTACTAACCATTACCTTAAACCCTCTCAATGCCAAACCTACGCAATACACCAACAAATAAACAATGATACTCAGGGGATTAAAGGCTCTACCTACCCTGTATTTGGAGAGTGGATGTCCACCCAGTAGGAAGTCTTCTGAGCTGCGTATCTTGAGGATGTAGTCGTTGGCCTGCGTGGACTGCTGGTACATCTTCTTCTGAGCCTTCTGGACCAAGTCTTCAGGCTTGTCCTTACTGTGTACTCGCAGGACCGAGGTTGTGGACTGATCGCAAGACAAAGTTCAAGCAAAACATTGTATCAATTGGAATAGATATCGAAACAAGACTGTATCTCAATCATTTTTAGTTTAAACATACAAAAAAATAAAGCCAACAGTCTTGTGTAAGTGTTATAGAATGAAATAAAAATCTCTTCTCTCTTCACTCTTTCCTTTATTCACCCCATAAGTGGGTCAATTATCCTGCAAGAATGCAACCACATGGCATTAGTAAAAGTTTACTTTTTTCTATCAAAAATAGTATTTTTTAAAGACTTTATTATTTGAACAATTTAAAATGAAAAGCATTTGTTTTTGACAAAATAACAAGAATTATTGCTTTACACAGAGGAACAAATTGTTGTACATATAGCAGAGTGTGGTCTACTATGATTTGTGTGTATTAACGTTTCAGTGCTACATAAAAAATGAAAACCAGTTCTGCTTTTGTTTTCTCACCAGACTGGATGAGAACCTCATGTTGACTAGGAACTGCTCTGGCAGGGTGTCTGGGCCCGACATGTCCACCTCTGGGGAGAACAGGTACATGGCTTTCTGGTCCCAGGACCACTTCATGTGGGCCTTCTGCACTGACATACACATCCTCTTCATGTTAGACCGGAAGTCATGCACCTCTTGGTTCTTCATCATGTCGTACTCATGTAGACCTGCCAGATCAAGATAGTAGACGAGTTATTTCTTCATGACAAAAAATATGTTAGGTGCTGATCTGTTCTTTCTATTATTGTATTTCTTCAGATGTGCCACCACCTTCTTTCTATATTATTACTTCTCCTTCTCCCTCTCCTTCTCCTTCTCCTTCTCCTTCTCCTTCTTCTTCTTCTCTCTTTCTCTCCTCTCCTTCTGTCCATCTCTCCTTCTCTTTCTTCTTAATCTTCTCTCTTTTCATAATTTCATCTTCTCCCTTTTTTCCATCTTTGTCTCTTCTCCATCCTGGTTCTTTTTCTCTGTACTCAGTCTTCTCTTCGGTTTTCCACTTTAACTCCCCACCCTCCTCCTTAGAATTTCTTCCCCTTCAATTCCCCTCCCCCTCACTCTCCCTCTCCTCCCCCCCACCCTCTTCCCTTCCCCCTTCCCCCCTCTCCCTCCCCCTCTCCCTCTCCCTCCCCCTCTGCCTCCCCCTCTCCCTCTCCCTCTCCCTCCCCCTCTGCCTCCCCCTCTGCCTCCCCCTCTCCCACCCCCTCTCCCTCCCCCTCTGCCTCCCCCTCTGCCTCCCCCTCTCCCTCCCTCTCCCCCTCCCCCTCTCCCTCCCCCTCCTCCCTCTCCTCCTCCTCCTTACTCTTGCCAATGCAGAGGCCGATCTGTGAGTTCAGGACTCTGTCCTCGACATCCCCAGCTTTCCTGATGACACGCAGGGTGCTCCAGAAGGGCTTGATATCGCAGAGACGCCTCTTCTCATCTAGGAGAACCTCCTGCTCTGCAGAATAGTTGATGCACTGGAAGATGTAGAAGTTGAGGTCCAGGAGAAAGTTGAAGAGGGGCTCTGACCGTGCCTTGGACCATAATTCCTGGCGAAATGGGAGAATATACAAATCAAAATAGTTTAAAACAGTACTGTTTAAGCGTACCGTAAGAACAATACTCAGCTAGTAATACTCAGCTGCCAGGTTTGCATTGTGTCACCGATGATGTGCACAAATCCAAATGAGCAGCATTTGCCCTCACAGAGCACTTTGAACTGACATCAAATCACCTGCTGCCCCTACAGGAGAAAAATATATAAAATATTTCATGGCTACTTTTCAAGTCTGGTGTCATGAAATAATACTTACACAAAGCCATGTGGCGTATAAATATCTAAGAAAGAGAAAAAATAGACTCACACAGGGGCTCTTTAATTGTCTTTTTTTGCATTGCAAGGGTAGACTTGACCCGAGTCCTACAATTTTGATAAAACCAATCACCTCATTATTGCATGCTTTCAAACTCCCTACAAATAGTATTATCCATGTATGTATTATCACCTTCATTCCCAATGGACTGCATGTTACACTGTATAAGATTCTTCATTTCATTTCATTAATAAGATGAAAAAACATATCATACCCCTGTACATGCACAAGTAGATTTGCATGTATACATTACAGCCTGCTTAATTTAAAAAAAAAATGAACAAAACCTACTAGGCAGTAGTTCATCTAAAGCCACATATATATGTCAATAAATGAATGCCATTTGTATATATAGTTATCAGGTTCTTTCCTGATACACTGTATACATGTACATGAAAAGAGGGAAAAGGAAAGAGGTATGGGGAGAAGGAAAACATGTAAAACTACAGAGAAACACATAGAAGACAGTGTTTGAAGAACAATTGGAGGATGATTAGGAAACAATGGATGAAAAAGAAGATGATCAGAAAGAAGGTGTGGAAAGGGAGGCAAGCAGCAGAAAACAAGTATTTTTGGATGGAAAAAAATAACATCAGAACTATTTTATCTCAGAATGCTAACTGTTAACTTAATTGTAAATACTGTACATGTACAGTACATCATGTACAAATGTAGTCAAATTTGTGTACCAGTTATAACTGCTGGCATGAAGCTGTTTTCCCCTTCATTCATTTTAACATAGTGCACGTACAATATACTTATCCAGTATACATGTATGTGTGTGCATATGAGTACATGTACGTACACGTATGTACTTGTACATCTATCTACAGTGAGTGGGTGACAGAATTTCCTGGTATAAAGAGCAATCTTCAGTGCACATGCACATGTACATGTATGTGTATAGGGTTCACTATAGATCTAGGACATGTAGATGTAGATATAGGCCGAAAGGTCCTACAGTCACAGTGAAGCAGACACATTTCTACGGCATACACGCAGCACTTTGAATCTAGAGACAGTTGTACATGTAACCGTGTACGTTTAGTCAAGAGTTCTTTTCAATGAAAAACTAATAAAAATCTTACTAGCTTCAACTTCATACACACACATGTACACATGTACAGGACTTGATCTATATTTGTAGGATGGTTTCAAAACTTTGTATCACTTTATAAACCTTCAATAATAGCTCTTCCTGTTATATCATGTACATGTAGACGTACAAAATATAATAGCACCAACTATATTAAGTAGTATTGTAAGTACCATGAATAAACTGTTTTCTGAAACCAAAACAAGAACTGCAGGTTCTTATACACATACTGTAGTGCTCTTGGACTAGTTTCACACCTCCAGATTCTTCTAAAAATACATCCTGTAGTCTTTAAATATGAAAGATAAAGGCTGAAGAATTCATTCACCTCAGTTTCAGGTAATCAAAATGAATGCGAGGTAAGAAAACCTGTTCTAAACATCCTTGTCAAGTTTGTAAAACAAAGATAAGTTTGTAAAAATAAGATAAAGGGCAAACGGAAGATATCACAGTAATACTGTAGCTTCAATTTTCATTCTGCACGTGATGAAAAATAATATCCTTTTAAATTGTGTTGCCAGCATTACAACCATTTTTTTTTCAAAAGTACCCTTGAAATAATATCAATAAAAGTCCCATAAGAAAGCCTTGACTCTAGGCTAACAATCAGAGTCTGGTATCACCTCGGTATCACCTCGCAGTACAAGCTACAGAGTTTCAGGTTTAGATCAAAACATCCATTTACAAACCATACACTTCCTGGTTGTGTCTAGGGAGATGTTCACACCAGTTTGAGCTTCATGTAGTGTCAGCTTGGAATGGTTCACACCAGCTTGTTCATACATGTATGCAAATACAATCAGTTAAGTATGGAGCAGCGGATTTTTTTTCACTGTGTTATCAGATAGGCAAGGTTTAAACCAAATAATTGCCACTTATGTATGTTCTAATCAGCAATATGCATTAGATGTTACCTTCATGTGTACATGTAGGAAATAAATAGGGACCTACTTCTCTATGAATAGATCTACTTCCCTCTCACTCTCATTCTCCCTCTCAATTCTCTTTCCTTCTCTCTCTCTCTCTCTCTCTCTTTCTCTCTCTCTCTCTCTCTCTCTCTCTCTCTCTCTCTCTCTCTTCTCTGTCTTCACATCTCTCTCCCTCTGAGGAAAGTAGGAATGGCTGAGACAGAAATGGAGCAAGAAAGGAGACATCATAAGAAATGGGAAGACAAAACAATATAGATGAGAGAAACAGACATGTGATGTAAAACAACTGGAAGAAAGATAAATAATAGGAACAAATGTAGAAAGATGTAGAGTCATGGGGAATAGAAGCCAAGAGAGGGAGCGTGTGAATGAGAGAGAGAGAGAGAGAGAGAGAGAGAGAGAGAGAGAGAGAGGGAGAGGGGGGGAGAGAGAGAGAGAGAGAGAGAGAGAGAGGACAGAAAGAGAGAGAAATAGATAAAGAGATGGAGAGAAGAAGAAAGAGAGGTAAGGAGAAGGAGAAACAAGAAAAAGATTGATAGAATTTAGAAGAACAGGAGGGCAGAGACAGAGAGAGCTCCAGAGAGAGTTGAGGTGGGGGAGATGGTAGTATGAGTACACATGAAGGGCACACAAAATAAAGAACAGGTTGCTCACAAACATCCCACTAATTCAATTTTTCCCATGCAACAAGAGTTGTCATGCTGGTACCATATAACATGAATCACGGCCGCGCACACTCTTGTGTCGCTGGCAGATAAGCTGACTCAAAACTCCCAGGGAACTGAACTTCCTTGAAATCCAGAAACTTGTTTTTCTCACTTTTCACAAAAACAACTGAGTCACATGACATGACATGGTTTCCCCATTCCACGAAGTGAAACCTCAATCAACAAGTTATGCCAATGTCACCTTGATATCAATTGCATATTTTGCTGACCCTCAAAAAGTATGATATGGCAAGCAATGTGTGTATACATGTATGTGAGTTATAAATTGTTATGAAATTTTATTTTTCTTTTCTCCATAAATTGTTGTGAAATTTGATATTTTTTTCTCCATAAATAGAAAGAATCAAATTAACCAGGCAATCATGAATTCATACAAGATAACCTACTGTAGCTAATGAGTTACCTATATACAATGTACAGTGTGCATGTACACATGAACATGATATTCAAGAAAAAACTCATGAGTTTGGGTAGAGGAATAACATACATGTACCCTGATAATGTTGGTTCATGAGCACATTTCCATCTACATTTAAATTACTATGAACAAATCTGCTAATTCATTCCAAATTACATAGCAAATATTAATGTGATGCTTGGAGACTGATTACCTCATGGGTCATAATACTTGTAATTGCAGCACATTTTCAAACGAGAAAGACTATAACTACAGCTGTGAAAAACAGAGCATACGCTAAACATGTGCGTTCATTTTCAGGAACTACATTACATGAAAGTGCACAAAAGTTTGTAGGGAGCAGTTCAGCAAGGGTCTTGATTTCAAATGGAATGCACAAACGTTCTAGTACATGGGCTCCCAAACTTTGGGTATTTAAAATTCATAAATTCAGATGTCAAAACTTGTATCTAGATGTTCTTCATGAATCAGTGTCATTCAAACCATTTTATCACTTTAAAGTTTTCCCATTTATTTCCTTGAACTTTGATTCACGCAATGATTTTCCAAGTTTCAAGGACATGCAGATAACTACTAACAGTATCACTTGGTTTATCTGGAACTATTTACATGAAATCAATACATGTATGTCACCACTGCATTTGAAGTTCTCCTCTTACACTTAAAAACATTGTTGATTTTAAAGTCTTTAAAGACTTTAAAGTCAACAATTTGAGAGTGTGTTGATGAAATCATTTAAAACAGTTGATTAAATAATCAACCATTCTAAATCATTTCATCAACACACTCTCAAATGAAAATGAGCAGACAAAACATAAAGTAGATCCCTTGTTACTTATCTGCCACTATTAAAATGATCTGAATCCTGGGGTTTTCCCTTTTTGCCTACTTGACATTTGACGTTTGACTTTTGACTTTTGATGAATATTGTACCTAGCACATGAAGGGGAATGAAACCCTGGTAACTATGTGAATTGAAAAAATCCAGAACATCGCAGAAACAGATCTTAGTACTGGAAAAAATATATACATTAGGAACATACTACCAGGAAGTAATTTGTGTTTTAAAAAATCTAAATTTATGAGCCTTGTAAATCCAATACACACAACTAATGCCCTGTTGGTGTTTACGCACCGTACATTAGGCAATGAACATTCTGCGAGGTATACGTTAATGCTGACAAATTGAGTTGCCAAGGGAATTTATAGATCAAAATGCTTGAAGTTACACATAATAATTCAATTTTTGAAATACATTGTAGAAATCAAATTGCATTTAAAACATACTACAGTTACAGTATGCTGCTTTATCTTTTCAGCTCCTCTTGCAAATACAAACAAAACAAAAAGGAAGGTTTTCATTTTTCCCCCATATTTGCCCTTAAAATCTTACTATGTCAAGAAGTACATCCCTGCATACAACATTTATTTGATTAATTCATTGCCCATGGTTAGAATTTTTGGCTGTGTGAATCCTGGTCCAATTAAAATGTCAAAAATTGCCATAGACCTGCAGTAGCCAAAGGGGGTTGGCTTAATTGGGCCAGGGATGTGTTATGGAAGGATATGAAACAACTTTCTTTGAACCCATGCGTGCCACCGCCGAAAAAATGATGTGGTCTCAGCATGTGCTGTTCAGGTATTTTAACAATAACGAACAGGATTGCATAGCAACGGTTTCTCAGAGAGATCAAAAGAAATGTAGAGTCTTATTTCGCTTGTCCAGTTCTGTTGGATTGCATCAATACTTTTGTGAGGAAAAGAGATATCAGCGAACAAAAATAAACAGTTTTTTCTAGTAAAGTATCTCAGCTGCACGCAAATGCATGCAAACTCTGTTAATGGAAATAAACAGCTTAAGATATGATTTTAATAATGATTGAATCCCACATTTGCGTAAATCTGCGGAAAGTACAGAAATTTGTTAATTGTTTATTAAGAATATTATCTTATATCTCTGTTTGTGCATCATTCAACAATTATTTAGAAGAAAACCGACTACACGGTCTTTAGTGGTGTTGTCCTTAACTTTCTTGAAAATTGCAAAATAATGTGATAAGAAACACAGTTTCGAGAGACAAAATAGGGAATTAAAGATATTGCTTTCCAAGTTAACTACAGCTAAATGTCGGTGGCGTGCATTGGCATCAAAGCATTGTAGTGATTATGGAATGCTTTTGACATTCATTAGCATGCTTATAGTATCCATACAGAAGTTTGAATATATTATGCTCGAGTTGTCCCTCCTTCCTAACACATCCCTGATCGGGCCCTATAAGGAACTTGAAGTTTATTAATAGTCTGACATCTTCTGTATATCAGTAACTATTGAACAAATTTCCCCATTTAACATGCCTACATATCAAGTTACAGAATAAAACGTAAGTTTATAATGTTTAATATTGTATCATGCTCTCATTTATACACCTTTAACTTATCTTTAACACTCTGTCATTCATGAGATATATTGATAATGTATGGGACTGGGACTTTAAAAATAGCTATGTTGCACCTGCATATTATGTAATAGCAAAAATAATACATAGAATTTATATAGCGCACTTTCCATCTTAACTAGATGCTCAAGGCGCTTCAGAGCAAATTAAAGAGAGAGAAAAAAATACAATACAGGTATGAACTTGTATGTCAAAAAGCACCATTATACAGGTATGTCTTTAGGTTGCCCTTGAAGGTGGTCACTGACGTCAGGGTTTTCACACTCTGTGGAAGAGAATTCCACAGGGTTGGCCCTGCATGAGCAAAGGCCCGTTCTCCCCATGATCTCTTTGAAACCGGAACTTGCAAAAGACCGGATGTGGAGGATCTTAAGGTTCGTGATGGTTGGTAGGTGTGAATTAAAGATTTATTGTAACTGTATATGTTACTCACCCTCTTGATGCTGGTGAGGGTAGCCTCTCTACTGCACTGCAGAGGAATGTAGATCCCATTGGGTAATAGGCACATCAGCTCTACACAGGTCCCAATGTCCCCCTCACTCCACTGGTCCAGCTGGGGCACCGATCCCGGAGGCATCTTAGCAGTTGGACTAGCGATCTTTCTATCGGGGTCTAGCTAGACTGGTCTAAAAAGATCTGGTCTGTGGGTTCCTTAAAAGAGAATAGAGAAGACAAAGAATTTGGAATAGACACAGAAATATCTCTGTTACTCTACTAGTCCAGCTGGGCAACAATCCATAGGGTATGTTGGCAGTTGGACTAGCAATCTTCCTCTCTGGGTCTAGCTAGACTTGTCCAAAAAGATCTGGTCTGTGGGTTCCTGGAAAGGGAATGGACAGAAGAAAAAAATAGGATCTGGAACAAAAAGAGGACAAGCTCTCTCTATAATTCTCTGGGTCCATGCAGCTGGGACAAGGATCCAGAGGTATCTATGCAGTTGGATTAGAGATCTTCCTGTCTGGGTCTACAGAAGCCAGACTGGTCTACAAAGAATCAGGGATTGCAACAAAAACAGGTCAAGCTCTATCTTTTATTCTACTGGTCCAGCTGGGGCAACAAGCCCAGAGGCATCTTGGCCGCTTGACTAGCAATCTTCCTTTAAGTCTAGCTACATGTAGAGTGATCTAAGAAGATCTGGTCTATGAGTTCCTAAAAAAGAGAAAGGACAGGAGAAAGAATTAAGGATTGGGGAAAAAAGGACATGTATTCTTGTTTACCCTTCAGTAAATTTCTGCACAAGATGAGTACATTTTTGTTGTTTAGTGATTACCTTCATAACGATTTTTCAAAGCAAAATATGGGTCAAATGATCATTAAATGTTCAAATCGGCAACAATGCTGTACAGCTTTATATCATGTTTTGCACTTCAAATTGGCACAATCATTGCTCTACATTTTTTTTAATCTACAACACTATGTACTGTAAGCTATATTTTAGAATAACAATCTGATTTTTAAACAAAATAGTGTTGCCGATTTGAAAGCTAAATAGGGATCAGTTGTACTCCAAAGAGGCTTTCGACCTTAATGAAATTACCCGTACCACTGTACCACCACAAAACCTCAATAAACATCCACATACATAAAGTACATGTACAGAATGTTATTGTGGAATACCATGGCAGTGCAAGTCCAACCAGGGTGATTACTCACTGGGCAACCTCATTGAGTCATGATCGATACAAGATGTGCATATTGGGCGCAAACAGGAGCAAGGTGCCAGCACAGCATCATAACAACTCTCTGCGCTGGAAACTCAAGTTGAAACCAGCATTCATTTGACATTTTGCAGTTGCTAGTTTCTTGCTACATGTACCATGTACATATGATTTGCAAATATTTCAAATGCCTTACTGTATTTTTTTTTTTATTACTTAATATGCAGACGTGTTGAACATGTACATGTATAAACATACTGAAGATACTCTGGAATTGGTTCAGACTTTTGTGTTGTTTATGGGCAATTTTTGTATTTAAATTCCTTTGATAACTGCCCCCACACCCTAGGGTAGTTAAGCTTTGGACAGTTTTGGGTTGTCTTTGAGGGGTGGCATACTGTACACTATTCGTCATTATTTTCCACATTATTTTTAAAATGTAAAAACTCTGTAAGAAAGGCAAGTGGAAAGAAGTATGACTTTCTGGAAGAAATCAATGTACATTGCACACATGTAATTGTATTTAAGAGGAAATCAAAATTTTGGAAGCTCCAATCTTCACACATGACCACACATTGAACTGTGTTATTTCCTGTCTAAGCCTCTCTTGCAGAATAATGTATGGGATGCAATACCCTGTAAAAGTACATGACATACAGTGTACTGTTTCATATAAAGCACATTAATGTATGTACAAACATTGATTTCATTTTCCAAGATAAAAAGTATTTGGGAAGTATTGTGTGAAAACATTATTTTAATTCTATACATGTAGTATCTGATTTTTCCACTGCATTCTTGAGAATGTTGTGGTAAGATGAAGAAGTGATCGTACTTGTTCTCTTCTCGATGTGGATTCAAAGGACTCCACTGGCAGTTATGTACAGATGTCTTGAATAATACCGCATGTACCACGTCTAAAAATAAATTATTGATTTAATCATAGCTTGCGTTTTCAATTTGAGTAAGGAATAAGATATGTTAATAACTATAAATACTCATGTGGTTAACTTTAAAAATTGATATAAATTGTAAAACTCAATATCATATTAAGCCTATGGGCTTTCCTCTTGCAGAAACTTTATTTTTAATACTGCAGCCAGACCGAGAATTTCCAATATACAGTTTCAAAAGATATACATTGTACAATAAGAATTTCTAAATGTATTTCAGTAAATTCATGCAAATTACAGGTAGATACAGTGTATCATATTTCAGAGCGCTATTCTGGGTCCTAATTTGAATTTAAATTACATGCCCTTGGTTTCACGCTTGATGTAACTTGCAGTTTTCAAGAGATTTTATGCTATAAGAGATTTTTATAATGTATCCATGATATGATGATGATGAACCATTTCGTCATGCCCAGTATTTTAAGATTGATTTTACCAGTGATCAATATCTACATTGTATGGTCATTCCGTCATGTGATAATGCCGATGCAAACTACAATCATTGGTATACGCACATGTACAGCATACATGCGTGAAGTACCTGGTAAACCTCAAGCAGACATACACTACAGCTCAAAGAATTTGGCATGGGTAAAGGGAAAGGGAAGAAATGGACGGAGCCGCATTTTTAAACCGCGGTATATTTATTCCAGTTCAGCATTAAACATGATGCTTTTCAGGCTAAAGCACTATGTTTCATGCTGAACTGAACAAAATATGCCGCGGTTTAAAACTGGGGCTCCTTCCCTTTCTTCCCTTACCCTTTACCCGATGCCAATTCCTTTGAGCTGTAGTGTATGCGTGAAGTAAACCTTAAGCAAAAATACTTTTTTCCTGGATTGGTATTGAGACTGATTGGGCTCATCAAATTTCAGGCACATGAGCACAGATGTATCTGGGTCATTCCATGGGGTTGGGGCAAGTTTTGAGCTATCAATGAAAAATGTCTCTCTTTTCTCAGTAATAGGCGTTAAAATTTGATATCTTTGACAGATTTGAAGTAATAGGCATGCACAAATCTATCACCGTTACATGGACATCATATTGTTTTTACATGGACAAGAAATTTTCATAAGTTCAATTGCAATATATGCCATGGTTTTTGAGAAATAATACTGGATGGGACCACATTTTTTTGTTCATGCCATTATTGGACGATATTTGCCTGGTTTGAACGGATTTGTAGTTGTGGTAAATGTGTCACAAAAATTGCCCCAACCCCATGGAATCACCTGTATGTACACATGCACTTTAATACACAACACAGACATCAAAGGACATCATGACCTACATGTACAGTATACTGTACATAATTGTTCAGTTGGTGTATAGCCTGATGTCAAGGCTGTTTGACTTTTTTTTCCTATTATATCTACCGGTGCTTAATGAATTAAAATGCATTCTTTAATCACAGTGCTCCTCTACTCTACACTGTTTCTAGTCTTGTACATTCAGGCCCATTTAGTAATCCCCTTGGCGATTTGTGTCTCTATTTGCCGGGGAAATGGGCAAAAATACTAAATGTCCACAGCCTGAATGACAGGCTAGATGACCTATCTGGAGGGTCCATATTCCTCACATGTTTACAGGAAGTAGCAATCAGTATTCAGCTGTGGGGATGTATTAAATTCTGAGATTCTGCTGTTTGTTCAAGCAGTCAGTGAAAACTTCCACTAGATAATCCATGTCATAGGAAACAATGTGGGTGGTGGCAGAGTAATATATCCAGCTCCCAATGCAATGACCCTGTATGCTGGCCATATATTGTACAATCATAGTACAAAGTTGTGACTGCATAGACTACATGTAAGGGGAAATAAACACATTTGCAGGGGATTCTAGCTAGCCTGATATCAAGAAAAAAACTTTCCCAAAAATGTTTTGCAACAAGTGTTTGCATGAGGGCATTCATTTTCAGAGGGGTGCTTTTGTTATTTTCAGAGAAATTCTTTTTGCCTTGGGAAGGGTAAATTTCTCTGAAATTCTAAAACACCAAGTATTTTTGTCATTTCTTCAACTAGGAAGCCCTTCTAAAATTGTATGATTTCTCTAATTAGGCAGTCCTGCACGACACATTTTGCAATTATTTCTGCTCTGATGTTCCACTGGGCCTAAAAGCAATAACACAAACAAAAATCTTTGTTTTTTACCATTTAACCTTTAATGCGAGTAAGCATGGCTTACTTACGAAGGTGTTGACGGTAGATTCCGTTTCCATTGACGTACAGTTAAGTTATATTATTCTAATGTTTTTCTTCTTCTCTAATTAGACCTTGAGCGGTGTATGTTGTTGCTTTTCATTCTTTCTTAGAATTTTTCCCAGAAAATGGATATATCATACAAATTCATACATTAACATGTACCATCATTATAAACTACACTTTCCTTGAAATGAAACAGTAACTTACTATTTAAAAATGCCTTACTAAATGCAGAAAATTATTTCAAGTACAAGATCCCTGTCATTGGAGCATGCTTTCAGATTCAAAATCACTCAAGTTACCTGTACATGAAGGCTCAGTCAGAATTCTTTGGTTGCCAACTAACAAAATGTAGATCTATACCTGCACTGTTTTCAATAACATTTCTGGCGAACATACTGTACATGTTTTTAACAACATTACATCAGCTAGTACATGGGCCGGTCTACAGTAATGGGTACATTTCTGTTACATTTACTTTAACATTTGCACAAATCTCTAATTCCAATTATTATTTTTTTGTCTCTTAAATAAAAATATCAAAGAAATTTCAACTTAAAGGTTTTGTACGCTTCAGAAAATTTGCCCTGTACAAATCTGCCATAGCATGTTGGTAACGGAAAGACGAGTTTGTAACACACTCGTCTGTCCCTTTACCTAAGTGCTATGGCAAATTTGTACAGGCTTAGTTTAGAAATAATAAATGAACATTCAAAGCAGGATTGTAGCCGAAGGTATTTTGGAGGAAATTAATTCAACACTCTGTCATATCTTGGTGGTGCAAGGTGGTCATAATTTCAAATGATTCAGTTGTGCCAAAACATATCCCTTTACTGTACTAGACAGACCCACATGTATACTGTTCACATGAAGACCCTGGCTAGAACCGTCTTTTAACTGATGTTTTACAGATCAAGATTTCTACACTGCCTTCCCAGTAAGATGATAATACACATCTTATTTATGTACAGTACAGAGAATAGAAGAAATGGGATACTTACATCCTACATGTAGCTTACAGATTGTAGGTTCTAGGCCATGGAGTGCATGAACGTAACTGAATCTATCAACTAGTAATACGACTATGTCTGGTAAATCAGACTACGCCATCTTGCCTTGAGACAGAGAGAGCAATAGGCAGGCTTTTTTAAGGTGGCCGTCATGGCCACTTGAGCATGAGATCCAGGTAGCCATTATGGATTTTCAGGTGGCCCAGACTGTCCATAATGTGAGCTACACTGTACATGTAGCTTTTATGAGCTACTGTATTTTTCAGTGGCCAGCCCAGCCACAGATTTTAAAATTCCAGGTGGCCCGACACTGTTTTAGCTGACCATTGGCCCTCAGATATAGTCCTCCGTTAAAAAGACACACATTAACAGACTCAATATGTCCATGAACTCGACGGCCTAGAAACTACATGTAGGCTACAGCTTTTGTACAAAACAGTATGTAATACCCCAACTTGACCAATTGCCATTAGGAGTGGTGTGACACACTGCAAGCTGATGATCTCATAAAAAATGGTAACATTTGATTGGTATACAGAAATAAAATATGAACACTGACAAAGTTACATAGAGTGTACTGTACATGTACATGTACATGTACAGTACGTACGAACACTATACTGTAGATCTACACGGTCCACAGTTGTACACATGTACGCTGCCCAAAACTCACAGGGAGGAATGAATGGTACTGATACGATGCACTTTCTTACCGGTATCCCACAAATGCACGCAACTGGAACAGTGTGATGCCGATTTTTGTTGAGGGAGAGTGAGCTAGAAACCACCTTTGTGGATGAATTAATCAGCACGAATTAGGTCTATGGTTAGGGTTAGAGTCAGGGTTAGGTTAAGGCTTATAATTCATAAAATTTGTGGGATATCAAAATGCTTGAAAAACAAATTTTATGAATTACATGTACATGTACACTACAGCTCAAAGGAATTGGCATAGGGAAAGGGAAAGGGAAGAAAGAGAAGGACCCCAGTTTTTAACCATGGTATATTTTGTCCAGTTCAGCATGAAACACGATGCTTTTTAGGCTAAAGCATTGTGTTTCATGCTGAAATGGACAAAATATACCGCGGTTCAAAACTGTGGGTCCTTCCCTTTCTTCCCTTTCCCTTTCCCTATGCCAATTCCTTTG
>OZ022591.1:5019747-5284747 GCA_963669155.1 Arbacia lixula | reverse complement strand
CCTGTCCTTTCTTGCCTTCCTTCCTCCCTTTTCCTTCTCCTTTTCTCTTTCCTTCTTTCCTTTCCTCACTCTCTCCTTCCCCCTCTCTTTTTTCTTCTTTTTTTCACTCGTTCCCCCTTCTTTTCCCCTTCCTTTTCTTTTTCCTCTTCTCTTCCTTTATTTTCCTGAGACACAAATCAGGAAAAGAGTCGAGTCGGCATGCACTACATGTGTACCAGAGAGGGCACTATAGTGTCTATTAGACAAATATGCTAATAGACGAAATGAATATTAGACGAAATGGTGATTAGACGAAATGGCAATTGGACCAATTGGTGATTAGACCAAATGGCAATTAGACCAAATGATTGTTAGCCGAAATGGGTTTAGACCAAGTGATAATGGACCAAATGCAGATAGACCAAATGGAACATGGACGAAATGAAAGTAGACCAAGTGGCTATTAGACCATTTGCCTTTAGACCAGTTGGCTATTGGACCAAATGGGGATAGACGAAATGATAGTGGACGAAGTGGCTATTGGACCAATTGGCACAAAAATACCATTAGACCAAATGGCTATTGGACCAAATGATAATAGACGAAATGGCTATTAGACCAAATTGCTATTAGACGAAATGGTTATTGGACGAAATGGTAATTGGACTATGTGGGTAGTGGACCAACTGATGGTAGACGAAATGACATTAGACCAAATGGCTATTAGACGAAATGGCATTGGACGAAATGGCAATAAACCGGCCCAGGATGCCCAGGATGGCTATAGCTACCTGGGGAAAGGGTTATCTGTGCTAATTTCTGCCGCAGATGGCGCGATAACATTTCCATGCAAAATCATCACAATACAGCAGCGCAACAACTAGCGCTAGCGCTAGCGAGTGGTCGCTGCATTGCGTATAGATGTGTACATAGTACATGACGTGTGCTGTCAATCTACGGAGAATGAACCTCGTTTGCTAAACACAGTAATTGAACACGAAGTTGGGCTCTTTTAACAACAAAAAGCACAACAACATGGCGCTAGATGTGCCTTACATGACATACATGACATTGTATGTCATTTCGGCGAGTATTGTGTCAACAAACACTCGATCTGCAACCCACTGGAAGCTTCAAGAGAGCTCAACAGGAGAGTTGCTTGTACGGCCTGTCAGCGATGAGACCACGGGGAAGCTCTCGGGTGAAGACCCTGTGATGAGCATACTAGCCCAGAAATATGGCTTCGGCGAAACGGTATTGGAAACGACTGATCAGGAGTGTTCGTCATGCGGAAAAATATCAGAGGAAGGAATTTTAGAGTACGTTGGAAGTGTTATCATTTATTTGTGTGTTTTTCTCTGTAAGTTAGTGGTATTAGACTATTACTGCTTGGTTGGTGAAGTGAATTCAAAGTCAAAGATGGCCCTAACTTCTAAAGACTAAGATCTAAAAATCTAAACAAAAAAATCAGTCTCTGTAAATAATTGATAATGTTAATTGTTATGCAGTTTGATCCACAGATGTTGCATCTAGCTCCTTTGTGAACCCCCTTAATTGGGATCCCCAGGCCAAGTAAAACATTTATTGTGTCTGGAGTAACCATTGCCGGAAACCATTGCACCCCCCACTATTTTTTTTTTTTTAATGGCCTACTGTCTAAAAAAAAGGGCGATTCTTTTGATGGGGGCTGAGTGAAAAATAGGGCGAGGCATTTTTTTTTTTTTTTTTTTTGGGGGGGGGGGGTTAAAAGTGTAAAAGAAATAAAAAAAATAAGGCATACTATAAGGCATTTATTGAATGTGTTTCTTTAACATCGTAGATGGCGTTATCATGATTACTCAGATGGCCGGTAAGTGTAAGATTAACCCCAATTTTTATCACTTCCCCCAATTATATATGATAAATATATAAAGGTCTATATATTTCTTTTTGTAATTTTTAATGGAAGGGGGGGGGGTGCATATGGAACTCATACCCATTTGCCATTTGTGATTGGTGAGTGATGTATTGTAGACTATTTGTGTTTTTTTCTTGTGATGTTCACTCTTTTCAAAATTATGCAGCATTAATTTTTGGAGGATTCCATATTGGCAAATGTCAATCATGAGTAAATCTACATAAAGTAGATGTGCCCATGTACTTCAGTGATTTATCTTTCTCTCTGTTGTCATAATTGATGTAGGCTCAGCAACCCATCAGATCCATTGCATTGTGGGAAGCATGCTAATAAAACGGACTACGATGATCTGAACGGTATAGCAGATCGGTGGAAACATCCTAGCATTCCAGAGCCAGAAGTGGCGCTCATATTCAAGAGGAGCGACTCTGATCAGGTTGACATGTCACTTCTAGAAAACTCCCTCAGAGAAACTATTAAACTTGTAAGTATCGTGCATTTGTACTTCTACATTCCCTCAAAAAATGTAAGCTTCTGCATACTGCTACCTGCCACGTTTGGCTTGCTGCTGTTATTTGTCACATCAGTGAAAAGCACGAATATTAAGTTGCCAGTGAAAACATTTCATAGGGGTTCAGTGTGATCTGGCCTTTGCCTCGGGAATAAAAAAGTTCGCATGTGAAGAAAATGTATTCTCTTATATGGTACAATGCAAGACATATAATGTAGTTCAGGCTGTTTGATAGATGCAATCAAGTTGAAAATGAACCCACACAAATCCATTTTTCATTATTTCTTGTATGATGTACATATGGTAACGTGCCTCTAACCAGTGTTCATCTCATATTGTTAAAGTAACCAGATTCTCAATGATTTTGATTCCCATCAACTAAGGTTTAAATCTGATGTTTATAAATTAAAATTGTTGTTGTTGTTAAAAAGTGTCTGAATACAAAGTTTATGATTTGTCAAATTTGATTAGGATTTTTGGAAATTAACTCACACTATGTTAAAATAGGAACAAAGTGTGGTATCTCATTTAGCACAAGAAAGGGTCACCAGTTGTGCTTAAAGTTATTCTTAGCTTAAGAAGAGCTTGGTGAAACACCTAAGCTCCCTTAATAAAACAAGTGGCCCAACAATGCCTATTTCCAAGGTATTGTAATTTTTTAGATTCAGTGATTATGTCTTGATTGTTTTCATGAAAAATGTGACAAGAAAAACAAGAAAGCACATTATCCATCCCCAAAGCAGCAACTATTGGACAAAGACAAAGCTATCAACATGTGGATGAAGATACCTGTGTCCTGGTTAATGCTAGGGAACAGACTGAAAATCTTAACACGAATTTGCATGATTGGAGGTGTGCCCAGAAAAGCTGTTACATGAAAGAGAAAAGCAAGTTACTTCCTGGCCATCCGAGGCAGTGCTCGCTATTGGTAACACTACCAGATGCCCATGCAGGCGATGAACTACAGTACAGTATGCGAAACACTGTAGCTTTCATTGTACCTTAAATGTGTGTGATGGTATGAACATGATACAGAAAGCAGACCTCTGCTCACAAAACACATGGTTTCCCTTGCTTCACTAAACCATTAAAAACATTTTAAAAGCAAATTCTGGGAGATGTCTGATGGAAGAATTTTTAGCTACCTGTCGTACACGTATATATAGTATTAAAAAAAAGATTCCACTGGCCTTGTAATAGTGCTGTGCATACATAATGAAAATGGTCTATTTTGCAGTGAGCAAGTCATGTTGTTGGTATGGTTCTCTTAATGTGTAGTGCACAAAAACAATGGCAAGTCCATGTATTGTAGATTTTCAATAATTGTAACTTACCATCAATTTTTTACTACAATGGCAACAGCCAATGAGCTCTCATTATTGCATCTGTTCCCATGGTAGTTACCATTGATGGTAAGTTACAGTGATTGAAAACCTGTGCAGCATGGCCCTGGTACAGTTAGAATGTCAAAATTTACTATGGAACTACAGTAACGAAAGGGGTGTGGCTTCATTGCACCATAAAGGAAAGTTTATTCATAGAACCACAAATATGTGGGCATAGTAATGAAAGGGTCAATCAACATGATTCAAGGTGAATGTAGTAATTAAAATTTTCACACAGAAAAACTTCTTGTAATCATCACCATTTGTATATTTTTCCAAATTTTAAGCAATCTGCTTCTGTGACTTCTTAGCTTTTATTTTTTAGGTTTATTAACTGGCAGCAAGTCATGATGCCGGAAATTGAGAAACAGCTCAAAACAGTAAAAATTCTGACCACAAAATATGGACTCAACCTAGGTATTGTTTGAAGAATTTTTTTTTTTTTTTTTTTTAGATAAATCGGTGCTTATATTGGACTTGATAATGTATTGTAAGTTTGTAACCACAACTATCATCAACAACTATTTCCAACCTCTGAATAAGATCCAAAACCAGAAATGTGGACAAAATATCAACACATTTGGCATGTTGCAAACAGTGAACATGATCTAAAAAGATTTTACTTTTGCTGTATTATTTTTTGGAATAAACATATTTTGCACATTGTCCACACGTTTTTCTACAGTATAAACCCAACTGCGGTCAAGTAATGTTTATACAAAAAAAAAAATAGCTTCACAACACATACATGTATTCATATGTAGCTCATAATATTTCATTGTTGATATTAATATTGATAAGTTATGTTACTTCATTATTAGGTTGAGATAAGTTTAATGACTTGTTCTTAATCAGGACATAGCACAAATTAGCAGTTCGTGCGAAAACAGAATAAAATGCTGCACGGATCATTGCATTGATATTTGATAACATGCAGGGATAGGAAGATAAAGGTTTATGACATGTTCATAAAGTGCTCCAGGCATACTTAGTGGTAATACAGTAACTGTGTACATGTACATTGTACATATTGTGATACGGTAAAACTGCTATAATTACGGCAGATGGTCCACAGTAGATAGATATATGATAATCATTTAATTTATTCAAACCAATTACTTAGATTGGTCAGACATCCGGTCGTCATGGCACCCACTGCTGCATACAAATAGTGTAATAGACTTGTGTGATGCTCTTTCGGGTAATGGACTTCACATTAGATATGCTGTACTAATTTACAAGACCAGGCTTTCTGTTTTTACTACCAGGTTTAATGCTGCTTTATGGGATTTATAGTGGACAGGAAGCCTTTATAAAATCCATCTTAAGTGATAATGAATTATCATCATTTCATTACCCAAGTTAAAAGTCTATTTTTACATACACTGTACACAGTGTAGCTCTCAAGACTTTCAAGTACAAAGTACATGTAGCAATAATATTGCTTTTGTTATAAATATTGTTACTGAAAGAGTGAAGTAGATATTGGAAAAAATATTACCCTTGGACAAAATAGGTCATTAATATATCATGCATCCTATTGTGTCCATGTAGTAGCAATTCTATGCTCTAATGTGTTGATGACCAATTTGCATTCTTATGTTAATCATGATTTTCTCCTTTCTCAAGCACATTATATTCTGTGAATTATGTCACTTCTTTAAATATGCTTGACCATACTTCCCTGTATGTTCTTCCCTGTCACATTCAGAACAAAAAATGGCAATTTTACCCCCGAAATACTTAGAAGAGCCCTAGAAAATGTTAAAAGAGCCCCCCAAATTCCCATAGACACGATGGAAAATGGTAGCCAAATTGGCCAATGTGCTAAAAAAATAGCCCCTGAAAATGTTGGAATATTTTTTTCCTGGTTCTACTCCGTCACAATGTGATTATCATGTAAACCTAAAAACATAAGAAAAGTACTTTCCGAAATGCAAATTTGGATTCATAGAGTATTTGTTGTTTAAAAAAAAAATGATGTTAAATGTTGTGCTGCAGCTTCAAATACTATGTGATTGTTAAAACTGATCAGAACCTTTACCTTGTTCCATTGCATTCCATCACATTCCATGACTCGGACTGAGCAGTATGGTCATTGATCAAACCTGTTTCCTGCTTTATACCTGGTTGTGACTAGAACCACCCAACCATTCCTTGGCAATTGTAAAGTCACAATCTCTTAAAAACAAATAATCCAGAGCCTCTTTCTTGTTGACTTATTCTGTAGTATCATAACAAGTATTGTTTATATTTTTTTTTTCAGTTGAATATCTGAATCTAAATTTATGATGCAATCTGGAATGCATACGTATTAATTGTGTTGCAATTAACTCGAATTAAGAATTGTTAAAGTCTGTTCTGCTCTTAATTTAATAAATATTTCATCCTCTCTGTCTTTCTATGTCTCTCTCTCTCTCTCTCTCTCTCTCCCTCTCTCTCGCTCTCTCTCTCTCACTCTCTCGCTCTCACTCTCTCTCTCACTCTCTTTCTCTCACACTCTCTCTCTCTCCCCATCTCCTTGATGAATTTCAGAATCCATCGTCATTGGCAGTCCTTAACCAAGTGGGAAACTTTTGGCGCATTAAGGGCAATACGTACCTTGCCATTGAGTGCTTCAGAAAAGCCATCTCACTCTCGCCTGCAAACCCGGACATTCTCCTCAACCTTGCCAGGGTACTTTTTAACCTTCAATACCACGCCGACGCACTCTTCCTCACGCAGAAATCGCTGGAGTTGAAATCGCCGGATCAAAACGCTTGGCTCCAGCACTTCACGCTCGGCGAAATCTACAAGGTGCTGGGGAATTACGTCAATGCTTCGGTGCACTTCCGGAACGCGCTCGATCTCAATCCGACATTCCAACCAGCTGAGGCTCACCTCCGCGAAATGGAACAGCCCACACAGACTAACGCAACTATTTATACCCTCCTTATCATTGGCTTTTTAATCGTCGCAGTCTGCATAGCACTCTACCTGGTCACGGAGGTTTACATGAATGAGAACCCGCTAAATATTCGTCGATCCCCCAAAATGGCCGTGCCATGGGACCGGTCAAAGTTCCCCATCCCGCCGCGCTTTCTCAAAAGCAAGAGAGGGGGCTCATATTAATATGGGGGCTTGTGGTTAAGAATATATTTTGCAAGAGTAGTTGTACTATTATTACTACTACTGCTACTACTACTACTACTACTGCAGCAAAAGGGTAGTGAATTCTGTATGTTAGTTACAAATGTGTGTGTAACCGGTATTCATATGACCGATGATTAGGAAAGACCATTATGGTAAGGCACAGGGATATCCTGTGATGATAATTTCTTTCTTAGGGATTAATATTTTGTACTTTTTCATAAAGCATGCACAGAAATGGGTCAGATTTTCAGAAATGGGTGTCTCTATATCTGACCACTTTCTTTGTATTTCCTCACCAAATTTCAGCCACATTTATTTGGTCTCTTCAAGACTTACTCTGCTACCACCTGACATCTTGATGCACGCAGTAGAAGTGAAGACTGTGCATGGTAAGATTTTAATGGGGTTTGGTAATAACTCAAATGTACGTTTGCAATATCTACAGCAGTTGCTTTTCCAAAAATCCCTGCACTTCAAAGTGAAAATATGCACCGTTTTCATATAAAGGGTGCTTCCATTTAAGTTAGTTCTCTCCCCTCTCTACTCATATCTTCCATATAGAGTACCGAAGTGGTGTCATCATATGAACATGTTGTCTAGGCAATTGGCTCTAAACAAGCTCACTCCAGTGAGAGGTTTAGCTGTCCGATATTGTCTATCGGGCTAGTGTCCTGCATTCCCAATAACAGTCCCCGTTGTGATCACTGCTGCTTGCACTACCCGTATTGTTTAGAGCCAGTTGTCTTGACAATAATGCTCAAATAACGTCACATTTCGGTACCCTATACCAGTAATATATTACAGGTAGTGTCACTTTACATTGACTGTGTGTACACATGATCGTTCCCAGTGTTGCAAAAAAGGGGGTTATTTCAAAGTGTGTTTGAGAAATTTGCTGTTCTTGGAATGAAGAAGGGTCCTATTTGATGACATACTCTGAATAAAAACACAGGGTCTCCTTGTGTGAATCTTGAAATGATATGAAAGGCATATTCTATGAAAAAAAGGGGGGAGAGTTTATAGTTTTGGGGGTGAATTTGTACTTGTTTTTGTGTAAAATAGAGGTGAAAATAGCTGGAAAATGTTTGTAAAAATAGGAGGTGAATTTTGACTAAAGGAACAGTCATGCGTTACACTTTGGGAAGTGACATTACTGGGGTAATACTCCACTAGTTTGAGTGATGCTGGTACACATTAACTCTTGTATGAGGTTACATGTACCTCACCCTTATTGAAATTCAATATAAGCCACCGTCACAACTTTTAGCTATCAAGATTAGAATTGATCTAGCTTAGTTCAGTGTAAGCACTAAGTACACAAATCTCTCACTTACATTACATTATTTTCCAGGGACAGACTTGCTCAGACTTGTAACTTGAATATGTTTATGGATGTCCCACACCTCTTTCTGACAGATTGTTCTACCTCTTGTTGGGAATTTTCTTTTTGGATGTGTCATAAACTGCCTTTGAAACTCATGTCACTTTTGAAAGGTCATTCCAAATTAGAGATAAAGGGGAGGGGTTATTTAATTAGTGTCTATTAGATGAAATTATCAATTTTGTTTGCCTCAGATTAAAAAATGTTATTATCCTAGCCCACAACCGTGTTATGACAGTGGAGTTAGGGGGAGGGGGTAGAATAAAATGGTCTACATGTATTACTCTCCCATCCATCAGCTTTTCCAGTTGGGGGAAGCACCAGCTGACCCCCACCCCCTGCCCCTGCCCCTCCCCCCTCCCATTTGACATGCTTGTACACATACATTATTCACTTATAGACACACACTCTTAAATACACACAGGGCAGCATACATATACAGCCCACAAAAACACACAAACACACAGACAGACACACACACACACACACACACATACACCCAGATACACATGTCCACCAGCACACATACACAGACACACAGCTCACAGACACACATATGCCTCGCATGCCAAAATACAAGCATGCACACACACATACACATACACATACACACACACACACACACACACACACACACACACACATACACACACACACACAACATTAATGCACACATTCACAAGAGGGTACCAGGTATGCTTCATGTATTATGAAAACATGAGAAGAGGTGGGATGCTTATAACATATCAAACATAATTATTTACACAAGTACAGAAGGGATAATTATCATAATTATAAAGGTCAGACATATCTATCAAAAAGTGTGATTAACAAAACGAGACTAGCCTTGCCATTCATGTTCGCAGGCTTTTTCCCAGGTAGATGTCCTCATAATTGGCTAGTAATGTAAGTCAATGTGAATTTGATATTGAATAATTCAAGGGGCAGGGGGCTCCTTGTGAAGGTGGGAGTGTAATAGCTCCCCGATTTTCCCTTTTCATCACAGCTTAACATTTATTGCACCATGGATGCGTTATTGTGCATTCAATACACACAAATCCCTCAGAGAAGAATGTGTTATGGCATGCAAAGGGTTAAAGAATATAGCACTAAGTGAAAACAAAACAATCGGATTTATGAGAGTGTATGAGGAAAATCCTTATTCAATCAGGCAAAACTACACACTATGGGTACAGCTGTAGCTAGAATGACTTCTAATCTGTTGCTTGTATTTTATTGAGGCACAAAAGGGGTATTTTGGAACTGTTTTAAATACGTACAGAGTGCCATGTTGGAAGGGTTAGTTTTTGAAAGATTTCCATGTATTTGTATCTTCTTTTTCAGGCTGCAATAAAATGTTTTTCATACTGAGAAAACAGAATATATGCTGAAAAAATAATGTATATGTGTGTGGTTGTGTTTATTGAGTGGTTCTAGATGTGTGTTGTATTTTGCGCCAAGATGGTAGAGAGAGAGAGAGAGAGAGAGAGAGAGAGAGAGAGAGAGAAGGGAGAGAAAGAGAGAGAGAGAAAAGGAGAGAGAGAGAGAAAGAGAGAGTGGGATAGATGCCAAGAGGAAAAGATTGGCAAGAAAAACATATTCTCTGTCGTGAAGACGGAACAAACCTTTAGGTAGGAGGGGCGGAAGGATGGGAGAGAGGGCAAAGAATAACAAGGAAAGTGAAATGGAGGGCAAAATGGAGAAGAGAAAGACAAGGGCATGTGCCAAAAGGAAGAAAATGCCAGTGGGAACAACCGATGGATAAGACAAACCTGGGCCCTGTTGCATAAAACGTAGTGATGGTAACTAGGCTGCCAATGGCAACTTCTATGGAAACCTTGAATTTGATTGGCCGTTGAGTGGTGTTACCATGGTAGTTACCATTTATGGCAGAGTTACCATTAATGGTAACTTTTATGCCACGAGGCCATGGAAGGAGAGAAAGTGGAAATATGTGGATAAAACAGAATGAAACACGGAAACATGAGAGAAAGAACAAGAAAATCGAGTTCGAGAAGGAAAAGAGAGCAAAAGGAACAGAATAGATAAGACATGTGCAAATAGAGCAAGATGGACGGTGTGAACAAGTGACGGATAAGATAAAACTGTCCAGGGCCATGTTGCATATAGGTTTTCAATTATTGTAACCTACCATCAGTGGTAACTATAATGGCAACAGGTGCAATAATGTGAGCTCATTGGCTGTTACCATGGTCGTTGATGGTAAGTTAAAAATAATTAACAACTTACATGCAACATGGCCCAGAGGGAGAGAACGTGGAAGGAGGTGGATAAAATGGAGATGGAGGACAAAGAGAAAAAAGGACAGTAATATGGGGAATGAGATGAGAGATAGAGCCCAAAAAGGAGAGGGGGGGGGGGGTACGTCCAAATACTTCAAGGTGTTCCATATTAGGAGGCGAACGATGAGACATAATTGGGCGAAGAGAAAGTGGAATGAAGGTGACAATATGTGAAAGGGGGAACTAAGCATGAATGTAGAATATCCCTGCCAAGATGCATGAAATGGGAGTATGGAGAGAAAAAAATAGACGATTAAAAATAGAATGAGAGGAAGGATTGAAAAAAAAATGATGTCACTAAACTTTGCGCCAGCAGTTCATCACAGCAGAAACAGGAACTCTAGTTTAATGGCTATGAAATACTGGATGAAATTTGAGCGATTACTTGGCTCGGATTATTATGCTATTTTAAAGAAGGCTCCGATGCATGTTGGTATGGAGCGCCATCTCATGGTCAAATTCACATAAGTGATGGGCTGGGATTGCCGCAGAGGTAGAATGCCAACCGTAAAGACACACCAGTAGAAGATACCAGTCTATATTTCTGCGGGATATGCCAATCATTCAAGGGCAGGGGCGGATATGAGTGTGTATATGTGAATCTCTTCAACAAGACGGTACCCTTGGTTTAACGTTGTTTTACTGAGATTAATGCCCGAAACCTAGAATATCAGATAATTTCACCATTATACTCCTTGATGGAAATCACATCATCGAAGGTCAAATATCAAATTTAAATATTTATATATATATCAAACTTCAGCGTAATATTATGATTTACAGTACATGCATATATTTGAAATAAATATGTGGAGTGCTAGAGCATATTTTACATGGTATCTGTCATTGTTAAGAAGTATCTTATTAAAAGCAATGGTCATTGTCTGAGTAACACTAGAAGGAAGCACATTTCCAGGTGGGAGTGGGCTTAAACACTTTAGCAAAAAAATGTTGTCTTTGTACATAGCAGCTACAGTGAAATCATTATTTTTGTTGTTGCCAAAAAAATGATCTTATTTAGTAGCTTTGAATATCTGCAGGGGTACATCATTATCTCAGGAGGCTACATTACCTTGTGCCAATGAAACATTATGATTTGCCCCTATGTTCCCCTTCACACCCACATACAATAACACAACCACATACAATAAAATAACCACATACAATCACACATACAATTGCACATCCATATAAAATCACACATCCACTTAGATGCACAACACACACAAAACACACACACACACACACAAAACACACACACACACACACACACACACACACACACACACACACACACACACACACACATATACACAAATATACCTATACACAAAGCCACCACAACCTCTACATAAATCTCCCCCACCCCCACCCCACCTTCCTCACTCCCTTGTATCTGACATACATCACTGCCTTTGTGTGATACTTATCAATTGACCATTTCTCAACCAGTCGTGAGGCATTAGTGTTTTACATATTGGTACCAGGACTGCTTGCAAATTTCTTGAACATATCAACTGTTTGTTTTCAAATCTCTTGAGCATTCGTGCAAGTTCATAATTTTACACATACTTTGTGAATATCAACGTAAGTTCTTATCACAAGGTTTCTACAACTACAACACATGAATGAAAGCTACATAATCAACAAACAAAACAAAATCAATTCAACAAAACTCACTTTTTTTTTTAATGAGAATATGTCAAACAAATCACAATATAACGGTTCCATCCCTTAAATGACATACAAACTCTTCATTTCTAAGATTCATAATGCATATTTTGTTTAATAGTTGGTGAAAAATACTCCTTATATATCAGTATACACCTGTACTAGCATTCCTTTCATCTATCCCAGAAATTTACACGTACAGTGTAGAGCACAGTAAGGATCAACTGCAATATATGTCTTTCCCCAAGGGCACAAATTCCTCCAATATGAACTACGGCAAATATTAAATGTAACTTATTGCCAAGAGCAATGGATAAATTGCTAAAATACATGTAAATAAGGGGGGGGGATGAAAACAATGTACGAATCTGCATTATTTACTTTTGTGACATATTGTCCACCTGTTCTCAGGTTGGCAGATCAAGTGCAGAACTAATCATGTTACATGTACAGGTATCTTTGATTTCAAAGCTCATAATTTGCAAGATAAGGGGGGGGGGGAGGATTAAGTGGCCGATGGCACTAGCTTAAAGGGTGTTGCACATGTTAAACAAAAAGGCTCTTGGCACAGAATTGGCCCATTTGCAATCCCTAAGTAGTTTGTAATTTGTCAAGGAAATTTGCACCTCACAAGAAATCAACACTGGCAAGAGCCATATTAGGAAGAGAGCATTCTTGTGATCTTTTTGTGCTAAGAATAGTGGACCTGCAATGTTCTAATTACTGGTACATACAGGAAACACAACTGCAGTATTGAACAACAATAATCTTACATCCAGAAAAAAAAAAAATGTTAGCAAACAAATCATTTCCATCCGAACGACAAACGAGAAGTTTTGTCGCATTAATAATCCCATCATCATTTGAACCAATGAGGACCACGGCCTACAAGAAATTAACCTACAAGCAGCTCAATGAAACTCCTTTATCACATTACAAAGGGACGTGGGGCAATTCAGCCCTCACAAATAACACAACAGCCCCTGTTAGAAATAACTATTCTTCTTCATACTTCAGTGTATTTGTTTTATGACATCAGACTTAAAAGTTAGCCCCCCCCCCCCCCCTAAATAAATCTTGGATTTACCCTCTGCTCAACATATATGGAATAAGAATCCTCCCTTGGACATACTGTAGTTCATCACGACCTATCATCTAATTGTGGCTCCTTCTGGTACGATTGGGCTTGGCACAATCCTGCCCGTCGCACCCGGTGCAATGCTCCCCCTAGGACCTCTCTTCTTCTTCTTCACTGCCCCCTCTTCCTCCCCAACCTCCTCCGTCTTCTCCTCTGGCACATCCACACCCATATACCGGAGGTAGATATGCAGCCGCTCCCTCTTCTTGGCCAAGAAATGCTCTTTGTCGGCAGCGGATAGCTCCGTGAAACGGTACTGGTTGAGGTGGCGCTCCCACTTCTCTTTGCGTTTTTTGCGGCGCCGCATCTTCTGAGCGCGCAGCTTGAAGCGGTTTCGCTTGCGCCATTTCTTGTACTGATGGCGCTTCATCTTCTTATGCCGCTTTTCCAGGATGTTCGATGCCCGCTTCTCGATGGTCTTCCCTGTCGCTGTGGGATCCTCAATGTACACTTCATATGTCCCGCGGGTCGGGGCGTCGACTGTATCTTTAATCACCGCGGTCGGACAATCCCATGGCAGCGGGCTGCTAGCGACGGGGTCTAAAATTGCGACTTGAGTCTCTGGTAGCCGTGACGGCAGTCGGTATTTAACAGTTGTGGTCGCTTCTTCCGGCGATAGTGACAACCTTGACAGAATATTGCTGAGGTTGTCAGTAACGTGATTCTGCTGCTGATGTTTTGATCTGTCAGCTCTAGCTGCTATGAGGTGACTGGATGGGAGGATGTGATGCTTGCTAGTGGCAGCAACATCGTGATGGTGTTGTGCCGTGGGTGTGGCACAGAGCCGGCTACCAAGGGATCTCAGGGGTGTATTCCACAGGGACACTGGAGGAAAATTGGAAATCAAAGAAAGCATGTTCATTAATTGTACAATGGAATGGCATGCTTGCTTATGTAACAAAAATTAAGATACTTAAAGACAGCCAGTCCCTTTTTCAGATCACCACAAACCCGTCGAAACACTGGCAAAACATATAGAGAAGTGTCAGCAAGCTCTATATTCACAATTTGAAACTGATACGTAGTGTAAAATTCAAATAATGCACGTAAACAACGTATGATTAATAGTCTTTACCCCAGGCTCTTAGCAGCTTGTGTTGAAATATCTGCTTTATTGATTAATCTGTTAATTGAATTATAAAACGCATTATGAAAAAAAATTGTTCTTCAGAAGGAATCATCTCCAAAGTTTGGTAGTTACTCATAAAATTAGGATTTCACACACGCATAATAACAACATAGAAACTGTAACAAAGACTAATACTTTTTTCGTGGTACGAAAAAAGTCGGTTTGAAATTTAACGGCTGAAATTTTTTACATATACAAAAAGCTTCAACATGCTATATTCTTAGAAATGGTCTTGAATCACACTTACTTCAATTTACGATCGTGATAGATGATTTCAAATTTTAAGCTTGCAAAAGTGACTGACAATCTTTAAAGGCAACTACGAAGTAGATAGCTCACCTTTATACAAAGTTATTTATTGAAGTCAATAGTTTTTTTAAACCTAAAAGTGAGAAGTCACTGGAAGTTTAAAATGAATAATTAAAGCAGGTAATGTAAATTGCTTAAACTTGGTGGCCTAATAGGATACATCAAACAGAGATTGGAATGATGGCTTTTATGGCTAATGATTCCCATTCAAAATAAAAATACATTCCCAATAATTGCTCTAAACGAACACCAATGACCAAGTCGTGAATGTATATTTCTGTTTTATTCAAATCAACCCATTATTTTGTTATGATACTGTAGTTAAGTGTCTACTTGTAGAGGTCATTTTTGTAATTTTGTTATAAAGTTAGGGACGCCCATGTGTCACTAGATGGCGCTATGCACATCAGCGTGAAAACGGAATGGCAAAATGGTGGGCGCAGTTTGCGGCGTGATCTGTTCGGGTAGTGATGTTCCGATGTCGAATATTATCAAAGTAAATTTTGTGGTTGAGATTTTGAGCTCGGCGACCCCGCGAGTTCTTCTTTCATTTTAGACAAAAAGTTTTGGGAAAGCTGCGATGACCGAGCGAGATCAAAACAATTTTGCGGTAAGTTTTTGAAAATCCACATCACTTTTTCGCGAATCATGGTGAAAACGAAAATGTTCTGTGATGAGGATCAATTCGAAACAAGAGCAAAAGGATTTTATGAGCCCATGTCTAGATCTATGTCGTCTGCTATGATAACTCAGCTACTGTGCTGCGGCCACCATAGGCGGCCGCCCATTACTGGCTAAACCCGAACCGCTCGGATTGGCGCTAAAGCTGACCGCAATGCGTGGCTTGCGAACACCGTCCCGCTCACGCACTATACTTTATCGGAACATGCATCGGCCGTGCTGCGCCATTTGCATGCGCCCACCTTATGCTCGCAGTTAAGTCCGATTGCTAACATGCATGTATGCCTGATGTAGCAATATGCTGGCTGATCTCGTGCGGATTCAGCAACCCACCGGAATATATACGCTAAGCGTGTACCAGCAGAGCGCTAATTAATATTAGCAATTTTGAGTAGTGTTGCGGCATTATCTGTGACTCTGAGACGATGCTAAAATCTTGTTTAAATAAATACTTTTCTTGTTATTTTGCCAAAATCAATGATTTCTATGGATTGTCAATAGTGCAAACAAGCATATTTGTACATGTATTTTAAAATTGTTTTAATATTTCGTGGGCGTCCCTACCAAAGTTGTTTTTTTTCTTACCCAATCCACCCTGGATGGGGGAGGTCCTCAGATTTCCCAGGACATTCTTCAACATTCTGCTTGTTGTTGCTCTGCTGTGTGCACGCTGTCACGTCAGTCAGGACCTGTGAATAAAAAAGATGTATGTAGCGCGCCACTAGCAAAAGCAAAGTCAGTCATTTGAAACGCAAAATTCTATTACAATGGCATGCAGAACTAATTAAGCCCAAGGTGATCTAAATGGACAAATAAACAACAGAGAGAAGAACAATGGTCAGGGCACATGCTCTACAACTGTGTGGCGTCCATTGTCTGTGCACACAGAAATGCACATCAGCACGCGCACGAGATCTACTACGAAATCTGTGTGGATAATAATATTAATATGGTGCAACTCCCACAAATCATTCACGTACACGAATTAGAATGTATGGGGCTATGTTAATTTATTCACTTATATATTTACAACTACCTACTGTTGGCTTGCGCTATCTCATTAACATAATAAAGTTCAGTTAAGTGTGTGTACTGACAAATCAAGGGACGCTTTCTCTGCGGAGTTCGCCACAGTTATCAAAATATTGAGTATTGATAGGATTATCATGGTAATGTTCGTAGACTCTACTTACCGAAAACCATCATTGCACGCATTCAGATCCAATACGCGCATGCGCACGTACTGTACATGTATACACGTTTTACCGCTAGATAGCCTACGGAACAGACGCACGTGACAAAGCGTGTCTGTCTGCAAACTAGTGATGTCTTGCTAATTCGATTATTTAAAGGAAAATAACAAACAAGACATTTCGACCTACTTCTAGATAAGTTGTGCCTAGGTCATTGCTTTGCTTAGCATTTCAATTGTCTTGTTATTATTTGTATTACTGTTTTATTAGTACATGACTTATATAGCATCGTTATAATTCTCCACTTCTTATCTAAGTGCATCCAGAATAGCTCCCTCACCCACGACCCCCCCCCCCCCCCCTCCCCTTCTTCATATCGAGTCTCTTCACACACGGCCTTACCCTTTCTCCCTCCCTCCTCCTCACTCCTTCGCCTTCTTCCAAGCAGTCTTAACATTTTCAACGAAATTTACATAAAACAGGGCACCCGCTAGTCCAAAACCATGACAACCACGCATGGGAGGATCGCAACAGCCTCGCGACTCATACGTGCTGTATGAATGCACTGTTTAGTCTCCACCAAAGCGTTATCATAATAATAATTGTTTATCTTCTAACGATCCAATGATTTTAACCAAAAAAATCCGTGATAGACGCCAAACTGCTGAACTCCAGTCAGATAGCCTCACACTGAACCTCATGTCTCATATTTCTTCGAAGTTGAGAACAAGCAATCCATTAATCGTTTGGCGACCCTGTCGTATTTTGCCATATTGTTTCCCCCATATCTCTGTTGCTTAAGTTGCTAAGGCCTAAAGGTAGTGTTTCATTTTTTTTCCGCATGGAAAAGGGTTCGCTCATCCAAAAAGTGACGTACAAACTGCTCTCACTCCTTGCCCGAATCTATACTGCATTTAGTGCATTATGAGAACGATGTGTGTTACCAGTGCAATTTAAAAGAATGCCTCATTGGACCAAACAATTTAAGTACGATGTACTTATCATTGTCGGATTAACGAATCGCATTTCATCTTCAGATGAACAGATACTCTTTCATTTTGGGATCAACGAACCCTAGGTGTTTTAGTAGATTAACGAACCCTAATTTAACTTTGGACAAGTTCGGAATAGCGGACCTTCGGGAAAAAAACGAACTTTCTAAATGGCTTTCTATGCATTTTGGTACACCACATAATGCACATCCCATAAAACAGCATAAGGTAAAATCAGGAAGACATAAACCTATCACCAAAACAATTTAGAAGAGCATAATCACCACCAGCGACATCAACATACTCAATTATCAGCACATCAGTTACCATTGTCGTCTCAACCACCATCGTTACCGTGACTGTCATCATTGTCTTTGTTATCACTACCCCTTTCAGGTGTATAATCATCTTTTTTCTTTATCAGTATACAGGCTTATTTTAACATATTCTTCTTTCCTTCGTATATACCTCCATTCATCATGCGCCCCATGCGTTTCATTAATGTATTTGTTTTATTCTCTTGCTCATAACCCATTGGGATTATTCCATTGCGTTTATTCCTCAAGTACAAAATACACAGGTACCGCTATTTTCCTTGTAATTGTGTGTGACATATATATTATATTTTATTTCACGTGACTCTATCATGCCATGGGAATCATCATCTCTTTATTATCTAATAAAGCTGAGTTGAAGCCACGCTCCTCCTCGTAGACCACTCGTAACCATGGAGATCGGCATCCGGTGTCGAGCTACGGACGATTCCTGGTACATCAGGCGTCTCGTTGCCATGGAAGCGCATGATTGGGGGTTGGTCTGCTGATGACGTGTAATCAAACGAGATAACCTCTGGGGACAAAGTAACGAGAGGTGACGAATTATATGATTGGTTAATAGACAGGGGGATGTTTCACCAAGCTGTTCGTAAGTTACTAACGACTGGTGATCCCTTCTTGTGCTAAATGCGGTACCACACTTTGTTCATTGAGAGTGTGATTTAGCACAAGGAGGGATAACCAGTCGTTCGTAAAGTTGTTCGTAACTTACGAACAGCTTGGTGAAACACCCCCAGGACGAGCAGCTCTTTACATAATGTAAGTGTTTTACATGTGGTACTTCTTACATTAAAATCCGCAAAATGGTAGTATGATTACATCCATTTCTGTGTTTTGTTTAAAACAACAGAAAGTGTAGAGGAAGGCACATACATAAAGACAAACGATTAAGGGGAGGGGGCAGATGAGAAGTACATTAGACAGGGAGACAAGGAGAGATATAAAGATGTGTATGATAGGAAGGCCATTCTCGACGCACTTACGATTTGAGACGAAAAGAAATACGTATTTCGATATACTCTAACACTAAATCACACTTACTTTCATGCTTTATATTTTCACAATCATATTACAGAGACATTTTAAATAAACACTTACAAATAATTGTATTTTCAGGGCAAAACTGTTAGCCTGTCAATATTTGTCGACGATAAAGTTGTGGCCCTTAATCGCCGCACCGTTTACGTGTATTGTCAATATGCTTTTCCTGATCGAAAATTTTGTGTTCGATTTTATGGCGACTTGGTGATTTGAAGAAAAAAATTGTAGTTTGCTTGTTCATGTAATTTATGTTTGAAGTGGAATCTTGATAGAAGAATTATATTTTTTTTAAGGCTTCCCTAGATGTTTAATTGAACGAGGTCCGAAAACAAAGAGAATGCCATAATAAGAGAGTCTTCATTTCAATCGTATTTTCTCATGATGTAGAGCCGAAGGCATGCACATCACGATGAAACTGACTTTTCCGGTCGGCGACCGAAGATCCCGCAGCGGATGCACGGCAGGAATATTGGAGAAAAGGGACTTTCTGGCCGGCATATAATTTTGACATTTCCCAAATAATGTGATTTCTTGTGGCTTTAAATTTCAAAAAACGATAATTTGATGAAACTTGCGTTTTTTTACTCGTAATTGCGTAGCTTGACCGAAAATGTTGTGCCGACGCTGATTCTGTTGTCTCACGCGTGATACGCTTACCATTTCGTTCTATACCCATTTTTGCTAGTGCGTCGATTAAGGGCCCCGCGGTGAGAATGGGTCATTAGCCATACTTATAATTATAATCTTCGACGTACCAACAATAGGGCACAGAATGCGGTCGATTTCATCATCGACGTCGGTCTGGCGATAGCCGTCCTCGTCAATGACATAGAGGTCGAGCTTAAAGTGGACCCTCTTCCTGGTCACAATGGAGCGAGGCCTTGAGGCGTCCCTCTCTTCTGCCCAGCAAGCAGGCACCGTCACACGACACCCGCGCTGACATACTCTGGGAAAACGGGTGACTGGCCGGATGGCTGGCTGCGTAGTAGATGCACTTGCTGGAATGCGCGCAGCCTGTGCTGTTGAAGTCACAATAAGCGCATCCGGATCCCCTCCTTGGAGATGGATAGGCGCCATCTTAGCAAAAAACAAACAAAATCCCTCATTGAAACACTATTACATCCCTCCTTATACTGTTAAACATTAAGACATGTATACAGCGCATATTTCCACAGCCCTGCTTGCAAATTTAGTAAATAGTGTGTTTATTGGGTATTATGCACTTTACCGACTTGAGTCCCACCTCTAGCAACGAGGTTAAGAAGGTTAGCAACGAGTGCCTGACGTCATCTAGATCAATCCCCGATGTGAACTGACTTGAGTGATTGGGTCCCTACAAGTTTCAGGCCGAGATACGATTGCCATGGGTTTCTACAGCGACTCGCTAATATCCAGAGTGTTTTGGGCGACGATATCCATCCGCTGAAACACCTAGTTCCTTAAGATTCTAATCTACAAACTGTCCTAAATACCTTAAAATTAGGGTAAGGATAGCCAATTCTAGGTCTTAGGTTTAGGGTTAGGGTTATGCCTAGGTTTTTAAGGTCGAGCCAATGATTCATTTACCTTCAATTGTAAATCCGTCTTTCACACATCCAAATCCAATCAATTATCCAATTCATGATCTCCTCGCCGACGGTTAAAAACCACTAGAACAAAAACAAAATGATCCCACAAGTTATCCTCAAACATTGTTCTCTCCGCGATATTCATCGACGTGATCCAATTGCAATAAACGACAACACAATTTCACCATAACAACATGATTCCTGGACGATCGCTACGATTCTCGAGCTGCCGTTTAGTATACAGTTAACTGCTGGCAGCTTCCTTATACTAGGAGTCTATGCAGTGGTAAACATAGCGCGCATAGCGCGCAATCGCAGTCAACTACAATGGACAAAAGTGCGCATTACGCGCGTAGTACGCTTGTCATAGACGCGCTGATGCCAAGCTCCATAGACTCACGTGTAAACTTTGGACTTTGATTATTTTTCATGCTTTTTCATCTGAAAATAGTTCCGGACTCTCATTCACAAATAATGTTTTTAGCTCCTCACTAATTAATTAATTGTTGTCGTGGGCTGATTTTTCAAACCTACTACAGCTAAAGCTGTAGTACAGGAGGGTTTGTTTTGCTGTAGAACCGTTTTTTCCACTTTTGAGGCCCCAAACCTGCCGTTTTCCCCGATTTTGAGCCCTACCGGGCTCAAATCCTTTATAAGGAGGCCTCCGGCCTCCTTCAAGGTTTGGGGGCGGGGCCTACGGCCCCGCCCCCAAACCTTGAACTCGTTGCTAAGGCAAGTCGGTAAACTGCATAATACCCTGTTTATTTTTCAACTAATTATTAGTATATTCATTAATTTTCACCTTGTTAGGACGTTTCAAGCTACGGAATCGGACACCGGAACAACAATCGGGTTGACATTTTGTCTGCCAATGCCGTTTGATTGCTTGCTCCGTGGTTGCCCCTGCTGGCAAGACGATGACCTTTGTTTGATTACAACCCATAGCTACAAGATTGTCTTGAAAAAAAAACTGAGGCAATAATCAAAGAAGCTCTTGTTGAAAGGTAGCTTGGAATGTTGAATAGCTCTCGCACAGAAAGACGATAGACTGAAGAGACCGTCCCAAACGCGCTCTCTATATTTTGTATTTTTTTTATGCGCGTATGATATGAGCGTATGCGGCTACGTCACAGAAGATGAATTAAACCTGCGCTTATGCGCCATTCATTATGTCCGTTTCCAAGCAAAACTGCATGTTACTAAGAAACAACTGACATGGAACCGATTGGTCGTTTTAGAAGCAGATAAGCAACTATCCAGCAAGTATCCAAGTATCAAAAGAGAGACAATGTATGTGTATGTGTATGTAAGACAACAACAACAACAATAATAATAATACATGTACATAGATATATCTTTTGTTGTTGTTTTAGGAGTTTTGGGATACATTTTGCATGGGAAAGGAAGAATAGTGGAGATTACAGAGTGAAAGCGACGTTACCGCGACAGAAAGAGATAAAATGTATGATAGATAGACAAAAAGACAAAAACCTAAATAACATGGAAGGTAAAGGGATAGAAAGATAAAACTTTACAAAGCAGGTCGAGAGAAGGCAAATGGTAATAAAGGAATAAAGACCGAAATAGGCATTAAGATAGGGGAAAAGCAATGGAGTTGAGTGGTTGGGTGGGTGGGCGGGTGGGGGTGGGGTGGAGATGGAGACCGGGGACCAGAAATAGGGTCCAGAAACTACGATCTCCGATATCAGACATTTCGATATCGCACCAGGCGCGAGACACTGTGGCGCCACCAAAGACCGGAGTCTTTCTTGCGTGGCATCTTTCCCGCCAAAACCGACCACCACTCACCGAAACAATTCAGCTCACCGAAACACTCAGCTTGCTCGCCACACATCTCGGAGAAAACTGAGTATTGTCTTATCAAGGCTCTGTTGAGCGCAGCATAATATTTGTTCTCTTCTACTGGTGCTAAACCTAGTCAAGAACTTCTCATTTTCTTCCATTATCATTTTAGTTTCTCCAACTCGTGCAGAAAGTTTCCTTCACCTTCAGTTAATTACGTATTCATCATTTCGACGGTCCAAGCAGATCGCGCTATTCGTCATCATTATTTTCCAACACTGATCGTTTCTACTGTGACGTCTTCTTTGTTTGTTTGATATATTATTTTTCGAGTCCTTGCCTTCCAATTTGCCACCGTGACTTCACTTTATTTTGTCAACATAATACTTCTCGGAGACTTTCTCATCAAGGAATCGCTCTTCAGAGTATTAGTCAACATTTTCATCGCCTTACGAAAACATTCGTGAGTATTGCAAGAACTGTTTTGATCTTTCTCTATTTTCTTAAATGAATTGATATTGTGGAAAACTCTTGTGTACATAAAAACATGATGGATATGTTATGATTAAGAACACGTTGTTAACATTAATGGTTATCTTAATTGTCACAATAAACGATGTCTAAATGGTTATTTAGATTTTCTCTGTGTACTATGTTAGAGTCTACTGATACATGGATAGGGATATTGTTAAACACTTTCCTTGGATACATGCAAACGATGTAAATGATGAGAATTAACGATTTGTCATGCACATATTAGTAATGCACGATGATAAATTAAGTTATGCAGAATTTAAAATAATAGTTGCTCAAGTATATACTAGATTTTGTTTGTTTGATTTTGATATTGTTAAACGATGTTATCTTATTTGCGTAAAAGACGCGTTTATCAAGTATAACTGCTCATGTTATGCTAGGTATGTGTGTTTCAAAAACATACTTCCGTCTAATGAAGATGAACAGTGATCATTTTGAGTGTGGAGGTCAATAATGGATAGAAACAAGAGGGAGAGGCACATTATGTTCATTATCGACCGATATAAATTCGTTTTGGAATAATGGTTACATTTTCACGCTCGTTTAGCATACAACTGGCATGGATTCATAAAATGCAAAGCGAAGAAAGATAAGAAAAAGAAAAAAATCAAAGAAATCAAATCATCCATTCTAAACGCTCGTAAGCATGTATCATGCGGACATGTACAGGGAAGTATCAAGGGTCGCTTGATGGTGAGTCTGCGTTTTTTTAACACGTTGATCGCCAGATTAATTGCTGCTCTTTGGATTTTGTTTGTAGTACTTGTGCAGAAAATCATCAATGGCACATAGAGAGTTAATGTGTGATAACAGTTGGATGATCTTTGCTCTCGTTCCAGATCAATGGAGAGCTATTACCATCGCATCACGGGTGCTTTCCAGCCCGTAGCAAGCCACTTTACAATCACTGACTGCTATGGTGGCGGAACCTCCACCAAGCCCGACCCGACAGACCCGGCCAGCTTGCACCGGGCAGGAGGGGGTCACGGAACTGGCATCAATCTCGCATCTAGCACGCAACCACCTTCAGCTGCTGCCAATGCCAGTCTGAGCGTGGCGGCGATAGTGCAGAAAGCCGGGTGTTTCCCGTCGAGAGAAGACGAGAGACCGTACCCACTTGGGCTTCAGCACATGCCGCCAGCGACGACGTCGACTAGAATCATTACCTCATCCGGTGTTTCTGAGACGGCAGTACTTTCAAGCGTCAGCCCGACAAATGCGGCGGCACCCTTGCATAGCAACCGCAGCGTGCAGACAGACGACACGGCAACGGGAGACGAACAAGGCGGGAAGGGTGACGAGCGTAGCGACAAGAAATCGAACGTAGACGACGACAAACCTGATCCGTCGCAAAAACCGCCTTTCTCCTACGTAGCCTTGATTGCCATGGCAATTAAAGATTCTCCTGAGAGGAAGCTTACCCTAAGCCAAATCTATCAATACATCATCAATAAATTTTCGTACTACGAGAAAAACAAGAAAGGATGGCAGAATTCGATTCGACATAACTTAAGCCTAAACGAATGCTTCATCAAGATTGCGCGGGAGGGTGGCGGGGAGAAGAAGGGCAACTACTGGACGCTAGACCCCGCCTACGACGACATGTTCGAGAAGGGGAACTATCGACGTCGTCGTCGGCTTCGTCGTCCACACCGCCCTATCGCGGTGATCGACTGCTCGTACATGCCGGACGGGGCTTATTCCCCGTACCCGCGGCGACTGCAGTACGGCAGTAGCTGGAGTATGTGTCCACCACCTCCTCCTCCTCCTCCCCCGCCACCCGCTCCTATGCCCATCCCACACCAGCCGCAGCCTCAGTACTCCAGCGGTGCGTGCCAACTCAATCCGCCATCACCGCCGCCCCATCGAGCTCTCATGTCCTCTTCCCTTTCCTCCTCGCTCTCATCGCAGTACTCGCCCACCACCTACACTCAGTTCCCGCCGTGCTCCCTCTCGACGTCGCACAACGCCACCTACATCTCTTCCGTCGGCATAGGCCTGTCGCAGAACTCTCCGATCTCCAGTACGACGCCGACCTACGAAGACGCCGATCTAGCGGGAGTCTATTCCAGCGGACTTCTGGCAGTCGGCAACGGATACACCACGGCCAGGCGCACCGACGCTTTCCCGCTGAGCGGAATGTTCACAGGAAACCAGTAAAAGGCAAACAAAATACTTTTGTCTGTTTTTTTTTTAGTATTCGTGAGTCATCTTTACCATGTTTATAGCATCATTGTCATTCACAAAATGTATTCAACTGCCTGAAGAGACGCTTTTTAAAACCATTTTTGTCCTGTTTCTATTATTTTCCACCTTTTCAGTACACTTTTCTCCTCTCTTCGTGATTATATAAGTGTTTTAGTCAGATTAACGTCACAATGCGCGTAATGGTCATGTTGCGATATTCATTACAGTATTACACATTGTGTGGCTTTCACTGCCTCGTTCAAATTACAAACTGATAATAATACATGTCCATAATCATTTTCATATTGTTCCTCGATTGTCTATACTTGAAATGGTAGCAGGTTTTTCTTAAGTCAATCAGTATTCGTCATCCGTCCGATAAACTTTTTATCTTACATTTTAAAGGCTTCTTAACAATACATCATGCCTTAACCAAGCTACTGCATATGTAATCTAATTTCAGATGAAAGTATTATCATTCCATGAAGTGTCATTGTAACAATTATTGCAACTTCATAAACCTGTCGTTTTGTGTTTTAGATTGGGAAAGCCCCGATTTGCAGATAAACATTAAAATGTCACTCTTTGGCAGTGCTTCCAATGATATTTGTGCTGGTATGGAAGAATTCTCGACCTTGAAAACCATCAGCCACTTCTTTACATGATCCAGTTCCTTAGTTACAAATGAGTTAAGGATAGCATATATTTTTTCATGTTGAATGTTTGTGTTTCGTCGTTGGTTGTAACAATAAGAGAGGAGGGAAGGGGGGCAAACTCGAAACCCCTTGTGCTTTTGTGTACACATCATCACAGAAGGCTGATTAATTTTAGATATGTACATAAAAAGTATGCAAATCTAAACTCTGTTTTGTAATAAATAAATAAATGAATAAATGAATAAACAAATAAATAAATAAACACATTTTTAAAATGTTGATACATTTATATATTATCCTGATTTTTTTAGGTATTATCTAACTTCTGTAGAGATTCTACCAAAATTGTCACATCTTCTCTACCGTAATCTTAAAATTTGGTTGGGTTTTGTTTTGTATTCATACCAAAGTGATACCAAATGTGAACATTGAAAATTTTTGTAATGAAAAAAAGTAATCGAAATTACAAGTAGGTCTTGTTAGTCGTGGTAAACATCTTATATTTCTAGAGCGTTTCATACATTCTTAATACCGGGTAACTGAGTGTCTAATATGAGGATACTTACATAATCATGGGAAATTAATACATTTATTTATTTTTTAAGTATTACTTTATTAATGATTCTCTTCCCGATATGTTTACAATCTATACTTTACACGTCCAGAAAATGGACAAAAAATATCAAAATTTGGCATCGAAATGGCACTTTTTCGGTTTGCCCAGCCATTTCGGGACTTATGTATTCAAACTTGACCCGTTATTATGAGTGGATAGTTGGTTAAAGCGTGGAGCTATCAGCTGTATAGTTACAGCTCTGTTGACATTTTTAGCATCGTATTGTTTCTGTGTTTGGATTCTCTCGTAGATTATAAGTTGTTAACTTTGTCTGATGTTAACCAGGCCGACGCTCAGGGCGGGCAGCGCTTGAGGCTGTGGGGTAGCCATTGCATTGCTGATCTTTCAGCGGCGGACCACTATATGAGTGTCTCAGAAATCACTGTAAAATGCACAAATCCCATACCTCGTGTTATGATTATTTTTAGGTTGGAATTTATACGTTCAAGCCGGCCTAGGCCTCACAGGATGTCAAAAACAGTTTCCACTTTTTAGAGAAGAACGATTTTCCACATAAGCGCGATAAACCCATCAAACTACAATTAACATTAATAATTTGCACATTAAAATAATTTGCACAGACAATGGCAGAAATTAATTATGTTGAAGTACTAGTCTCATCGGCGATTTGCGCAATGTCGTAATAATGATTATTCGCAAATATTCTTAATATCTGTTGTGGTTCCTTTGGCATAGGAAGAATTCATTAAAAAATAACAGGCCCTGATTGGTGAAAGCAATAGATATTTCAAAGAGGTTGATAAATATAAGCATATTAGGCCAACATGCTATGCACCGTTTTGTGTATCAATTATTTTCCGTTTTGTGCTTAATTTGGCGATAAAATTGAAATGTATTTTATGATAAGATTCCACACGCTCAGAACTCGATTATTTTGTCCTAAAAAGCCAGTTGCTACAAAGGGCTACTAGATTTTGACGGCTGGTGATATCATGTAGATGTGTAAATATGTTGTTGTGACTGATGGGTGTAAACAATATGAAGGATGCCAAATGACGAGAAAAGAGTTGTTACCTATTAAATCCGAAAACGACGTAGAATGTGTACACTTTGGTTTGTTATGTAAAGAATAATGGATGACATTAATTACAGAGCATTCAGTGAGGCTAATTGATTGATTATTGTTTATTAGAAATCAAACAAAACAGTCAGATCATTTAAATGACAACTTTTAACTTTGTACGCGTCATTGTGGGGGTGTTTTGCACTCATAATACGCACTATTACCATAGGTCAGTATGGAGTTTGGCAGAGAAGGAGTTAATTTCATTGAACTACCCCTTTAATCCCGAATCATCATGTTCATTGTCCAGTGCTGTTGTCCGTCAAACTCCGCTCGGCCGTGACACCATGGCCACTATCTGATCCAAAGTTGTCCTAGCGCGATACGTGATGCTATCATTGATAACAAGGGCCTACCGAATGCGACAAACATTGTGATGGTGCTCAGCCCTGTTTGTGTTCCTCTTACCATTCACAAATAAATCAACATTGTTAATGGAAACATCGACATTATACCGGAAATAACTGATGTTCATGTTTGTTCGTTAGCTTCCGATTTCTCATCCGATCTTCCTCTGGAAGATATGCCTTTCTTTTTCAACCTGTCGACTTTCTTCACCTCCTCTCTTCCTCCTCCTTTCTCCCTGTCCCTTCCAGGCTCTTCATCTCTCACTTTCTCTTCCTCCCCACCTCCTTTATTCTCGTGTCTACCTTCCTTCCTTCCCCTGTCTCCCTATCCCCCCCCCCCCCCCCCCATCCCTTCCCAATATACCAGCTATGAATGACTCTCTGTTTGTCTGACTGTCTCTGTATGTCCGTTTATTTTTCTGGTTGTCTGTCTGTCTCTTCGCCCCCCCCCCCTCTCTCTCTCTCTCTCTCTCTCTCTCTCTCTCTCTCTCTTACTCTCTCTCTCTCACTCTCTCTCTTTCTTTCTTTCTCTTGCTGGCTTATAACCTCTCTCCTGTCTATATGAATTCCTCTCCCTCTCTTCTGCATTTAGTATTTAAAAATATTTTTTCTGCAATGAGAATGCTTCCATTTATTTGTTTACTTTTGCTCATTACTTTCTTTGGTGATATTTGTTCTCTCCAATAACCCAATTCACACATTATTATTTCATTATATGCACGTCTGCCCTTCCGTGGTACTCCATTCCCAACATGTGACCGATGTGCTCACAAAGTTAATTTTACATGTTTCTTTTTCTGCTTTTTATTACTTTTACACTGCCTTTTTATTTTTTGTACGATCTATTATTTGTTTTAATCTTGCAAATCATTTGTAAATATTGTGATTTTTGATGATTCACTTTAATAAATACTTAAATATAACAAAAAAGTTATTTTTTACTTCCCTGTTAGTGCTTCATTCACACTGTTCATGTGCCAGCTGTTTTCCATGATTTGATATTACCACTGGAATAAAATTACTTAAACGGACAATGATGCCGAAATGTTCTACTTAGGTGAGCTTTTTTCCACATTCTCATCTCCATATAGTTTCACTTTAGTTGCCTTCATAATGGTGATACATTTCGTGATGAATCTGATTAATTATTTGTATGGCAGACACCATGTTGCCCCATGGGAACGGTGTGTATCACCAGCACATCAGTGCATGGATGGCGCATAAAGAGTTTATCAATGTTAGAGTAACCTCATCAGTCTTGGAGAGGCTTTTCGTGTTCATGGTTCTTGTTAGAGAAAACGGGTTGAAAAGTCTCTGGTGAAACAATGGGTCCGCCATGATCAGTGGGTGTGACCTCTTGAAGAAATGGCGGGGACTCGACTCAAATAGCAGAACGGAATGCGAAGGCCACCACATACGAAACGATTCTGCCACGATTCTGCAGTCGGAAGGACCTGGGACTGGAAATGTGACGTCACACTCTTGCACAAATCCACTGACCGGGTTTTGAAATTCCTGCCAGTCGCAAACGACATTAAACGATCCGATCAGTCGAACGCGACTGATCGGATCGTGTCGTCTTCGGTGGCTTTAACGAAATCTGATACCAATACATCACTTGGTCTCCTTATCTACTCAGGGAAAAGTTTGGCACCTGCAAAAGAGAGGCTTTGTTTGGAATTGAGGAACATTATTTGGAAAACAGATGGAGCGAACTTCAAAATACAGTTCGTTTTCATTCGCCTGATTTGTCCAGATCCCCTGCCCCACATTTATCAATATTTTGTTTCTTGATTCTTCATATCTTGCTCTCTACCTCTGTCTCTCTCTCTCATGAACCATATTTTCGCGTTGTCCTGTCTTTTCTCCACCCGTTCTATTTTCTGTTTTCCATCATGCATGGCAGGTACGACTTTTTCTTTTCATGTTCTGAATTTCTTTCGCATAAACACAGTAAAAAAAGTAAGCCCCCCCCCCCCCTAAGCAATATAGCATAACTTGTGATCAAAGATGTTTTGGACAAAATAATTTCAAGGGATTGTTTTATAACTTATTGACTAATTTATGTGTGAAAATCACATCAATCTGATTAGTCATGCATGAGTTGGCACATTTTAAAGGCAAAATGTCACTTTTCAAAAGTCACAAGGGTAACTTTGGGATTCTGTCATATGATTTTTCGATGAATTCCATTTCTGATGCATAATTTATGTCCTTTAATTGTTTATCATCCATCTCTCGATGCACTAACATCTATCCCGACACTTAATCCATCATTCTGGTTGAGTGCATATGAGCACCGTTTAACAAATACTTATCCCTCTTGAGTTTGAAACTTTTTGTGAAAAAATAAAACTGGGTATTTTGACAAAGATGCAACATGAAATGCTATGTAAGCATAAGAATCATTTTCAAGTCATGGTTGAGTGAATACACTTTAAAAATCGCACAAGAAATGCCAAAATGTACTGTTAAAACGACATAAACAATTACTCTTGTGACTTTTGAAAAGTGACATTTCTGCCTTTAAAATTCGCCCGCTCCTGCATGACTAATTAGATTAATGTGATTTTCACACAGAAGTTAGCCAATAAGTTAAGAAACAATCCTGCCAAATTATTTTGCCCAAAATCTCTTCGATAAAAAGTTATGCTATTTTGTTTGCGGGGGGGGGGGGGGGGGGCGGGGGGCTTACTCTTTTTGTTGTGTTTATATTAGACACAAATTCATCTTAAACAGCCAAGTTGATTCAGGAGAAAAATCGGAAACCTCTTGAGAGATAGTTGGAGAGGTTAGGGCAAAGAAGATGGGGATAATAGATATAGTGTTAGATATGTCGATATATTGATATGCAGAGAGGGGAGAGAGAGAGAGAGAGAGAGAGAGAGAGAGAGAGAGAGAGAGAGAGAGAGACAGATAGACAGATAGACAGACAGACAGACAGACAGACAGGCAGACAGAGGAAGAGAGAGGATAACAAAAAGGGCGAAGAAATAGAGTTGGAGCAAGGAAAGTGCATAAAGATAAAGACAGAGCGATTAAGCGAAAGGATACATGAGCTCGTAGTCTAGGTTCTAGACGTCTTTTATCAGCACGGATTCGTATACCCAGCGCGCAATTCTAGGCGATCGCCCGATCACTCGATATCGTGTCGTTGCGCTGAGTTTCGTCACGCGCTGTGTATACGAATCCGGGCTGATAAAAGACGTCTAGAACCTAGACTAATGAGATCGTAGAGAGAGAGTGAAAAACAGATAGAAAAGTGCAAAATGAGGGAAAGAGGAAAAAGAGACAAAGTGAGGGGAGAGGGGGAGGGGACCACGACAAGGGGGTAGATTGTTGTGGTGGTAGAGAGAGAGAGAGAGAGAGAGAGAGAGAGAGAGCCCACGAACCATTTCTGTTCCTCATTTCCGGTTATAAGAATTCTGCTCGTCAACGTTTTTTTTTTTTTTTTTTTTTTTTTGCTTTTGTGGCGAAGGGTTTCTTATTACGGACAACTGGGGCAAAACATTCGAAAAATGAATCGTTTGTCTCCTCTCTCGTCACCATTGAGGTTGTAAAATATTGGGGGGAAAGGGGGGGGGGAGAGAGCTCAGACTTGCCCCTCCCCTGTTGTTACTTCAGAGAATCAAGTGTTGTATGTAGTGGGGCTATATGATTATGTGTGTTTGCGTGTGTGATTGATCGCAACTTGATATCAATCGCAACTGTGTATCAGAGATATGGGAATGGACTTCGGTCGATTTACATCAATCCCTAAAAAGACGAGGCTCTGGATTGTCTCACGATATGAAAACGTTCTGCCCTTTCATTGATTCCAATCACCATTTTTCAGTTAATGCCAAGAGATTCCAAAGAGCTATGTTCTACATTTTGATCATTTAAAAAAAATTAAATAAACAATTGGCAAGAAGCAATCCTTAATTCATACGCACAAAGGACTCTCTTTACCATAGGTGTTAGGAGTTATATCTGGGGGTGTTTCACCAAGATTCTCATAAGTTACGAACGACTTTACGAGCGACTGGTGATCCCTTCTTGTGCTAAATGCGATAGCACACTTTGTTCATTGAGAATCTGATTTAGCACAGGAAGGGATCACCAGTCGTTCGTAAAGTCGTTCGTAACTTACGAACATCTTGGTGAAACACCACCCTATATAATAACTTGCTCTTCTGCTTTTGATGTTTGATGATTATGCTTGACCTTGATTAGGCCAGGAAGAAGTACTTCCATCACCCCCCCCCCCCTTTCCCCCACTAGTTCTAAGTACACACATGTCAACAAAACAGCCTCATAATGGTAAAGAAAGGGAATATTTCATAGACATGATCAAAACTAGAGCAATTCGACTGCCACGCAGTCGATAAATATGCCTCCGCCTCTTTGCTATTCTCCAAAAATGTGTATATTTGGTGGGCAATGTACCATTGCTCCTACGTGAAAGGAAAATATCACACTCTGTTTTTTCAAGCTTAGCCATGTTTGGCAATGTTCATTGACCTTTGACCTCTTGCTTCTTTGACTTCCAATCTAACCAGTCTGTCTAAATCTATCCTTGTATCAAGTTTGTTTAAATTTAGCCAATTTTGGGTGAAGTCCATTGACCTTTGACCTTTCAGGAATTTTACCCAAACTTCACCAGTCTACCTCCATGAAGTGATACATCTCTGTACTATGTTTGGTTTGAATTGAATCATTAGTATTGGATTCAATGTAAAAAATATCTATTTGAGGGCAATTTTTTAGCCAATTTTGGCAAAGTTCATTGACCTTTGATCCCTGACCTTTGAGAAATTTCACCAAAAATGTCTAGTAGTCTAGTCTAGTAGTGATCCATCTTTGCACCATGTTTGGTTGGTATTGCTCCATTGGATTTGGATATATTTTGAAAATGATCACTTTGGGGGCAATTTTTAGCTAATTTTTGGCAAAGTTCATTGACCTTTGAACTCTCAGGAGTTTTACCCAAACTTTCACCAGTCTACCTCCATGAAGTGATACATCTCTGTATCATGTTTGGTTAGAATTGCGCTATTGGATTTGGGTTTATTGTGAAAAATGTCAATTTTTGCAAAGTTGATTGACCTTTGACCTCTGACCTTCCAGCAATTTCACCAACAATGTCACCAGTCTACCCCAAGTAGTGATCCATCGTTTCACTATGTTTGGTTGGAATTGCACCGTTGGATTTTGATTTATTGTGAAAATTTGAAAGTTTGGGGCAATTTCTAGCCAATTTTGGCAAAGTTCATTGACCTTTGACCTCTGAACTTTCAGGAATTTTACCAAAAATGTCACAAGTCTCTCCCCAAGTAGTGATCCATCTTTGTACCATGTTTAATGAGAATGGCATCCTTGGATTTGGATTTATTGTGGAAAAGGTCATTTTGGGGCAATTTTTACAAAGTTCATTGACCTTTGACCTTTGACCTCACTCAGATTTGACTTAATTTTACACACTTCATTAGTTTCATGCAATACATACATGTACCAAGTTTGAAGCAAATCTGCTGAACGGTTCTCAAGATATTGCCTAAACGGATTCGGGACGGACGGGACGGACGGACGGACGGACGGACAACCCGAAAACATAATGCCTCCGGCCACTTTGTGGCGGAGGCATAACAACAACAGCAGAAGTTCTTTTTAGAAGGGGAATATATCTCATGATATCTGAAGTAATATTCCAGCCTTTCTGCAGAATAAGTCGCACATACTGTCAGGTACACACCACACAACACAACACAAGAGACAGCAATAGCATATGCCTTCGCAATCTGTGATATACACAGAATGATTTAATATAATATGGTACTTCTTTAACAAAATTCATTCATTTTCTACTGTCACTACTTTCTTTATGTACACTGAAACCCAACCTCAAAGCTTCCACTTTCAGATAAATATAAATGAAGAAAATAAGTAGAGAAATCTATGCGCTTGTCAGAGAATTCATATTTCTCTGGAATCCATTCAAAAATTATGAGATAAGCAAAAAAACATTGTGCTAAACTTTCTTGACAATAACCAGGTTCAGTTTGTAAGTCATGTTTGAGTAATAGATCACAAAGGGAACATCAAATTACTAAATTCAGCTACAATTTCTAAAAAAAAAAATAATACATTCTTTGATAATGTGACATAAGCCTGTGGCTGTATTATTGTGAGTCAGATTGTTGAAATACTTATAATGAAAATAGTTTTTTTTTAGCACAATTTGATCAATTCCATGGAATGAGGGAAAACGTGGGATTCAAATTGTAATTGTGGCAAAATGCACCCTTACTAGATTAATATCACTTCCACATAATCAATATCTATTCTCATTAAATGAATAGCAATGCATTTTCATGGTTAAGGACCCATTGATAATCAACTCTTGAGGAACCATAAACAATTTGTTTACTTTCAGGACAGCTTTGAGATCGCACACAGTAAAATGCACTGATGTTCCCCTGCCACAAGAAAAAAAGGTAAGAAAGAACAGCAAGCACTTAAACAGGATTTGTTTGTACTGCCAGCATATCAGTATTCTAAACAGATACAGTGTATACAAATACAAAATGTGTAGGCCTACAGTCTACAAATACTTTGCTATGACAAAGTTGTTGTTTTATGCAATTTCTTTATAAGTAGTTTCAATTTCAACTTCAGCATGACTCTTGAGACCCTAATATTTCAAAGGGTAATTTCATCGGAGTAACATCACAAATAACATTTTTACATGTGTAAGGAATAGAATCTCATGATTTCCCACTCTCATATATAATCCAACTGCTGTTAATACATTGGTACCAAATACATCTGCAAATAACAAAAAATAAACAAGAAGGGGTGACAAAATATTGATTATCAGGTAGTGCTAATATATTTACAAGTTGTCAATAACGTCACAATGGAACTGCGAAGCTATGCTAAAAGAATCTTGGACAATATTAGCGACATTCCAACTCCATCTTAAAGGATTCCTTCTCACTTCCAATCACAGATTGTAGATAATTCAACATGGACAACATGGAGATGGTGCACATAGGGTCCAATGGCTTATGATGAATATCCTTTTACTCAGACTTTTTCCAGTGCTTTAATCAGTAAAGAGCTGAAACATGAATTCAAGCATCGGTACAGGGGGCCAAATTATGAAGCAGATTTCACAATCATTCATCCTACCACATAAATGAAAGAAAGTATGGGAAACAGAGTCACATTGGAGATAAATTGACCAAAGTTAAGTTTATTTTTTGACCGTTTTTTCTAAAATTCAGTGGTTTCTCATGGCCTAGAGATCTGAAAGATTGCAGTAGCGCAAATTGCACCTCTCTGCCCCATAGTGAGGCGTTGCAGGAAGCATCGCACTGCGGATTGGATTATCCTTCTAATGAAATCACTTTGTAGCACTGTCACCTGCATCCTTTTAAAGCACTGGATAAGTAAGAATACAATATTACACTAATCGTTCCACTATCTAATCATCGTTATCACTCATTGCGCAAGGTTCCTCCAACATACCACCCCTGGAATGCTAAACACCTGCCCCCCCCCCCCCCCCCCTCTCTCTCCCTCTGACAAACTAGTCTCCTAACAAGTCTTCCTCATCCAGATTTACTCCTGATGTATCCACATTATCATCGATGTCGAGGTTATCGAAGTCGAAGTCGAGATCATCTGTGTCAGTGCGTGGTCGCTCACCGGCCTCAGCGGCCGGTGGGGAAGATTTGGCTTCTGGTTCAGCTGCCGCTGGAGATGCTGCTCCTGCTTCTGGCTCCTGGTCCTATACAAGGAGAAAAAAAATTAAAAAGTCACATAAATTGATAGTCACATACTACTTTCTTTTAGACCAATGCCACCAGCCTGAAATATGATTATTATTGGACCATGTATGTGCACTCTAGGCCTAGTCTGCCCTACTCTGACAAAAGGTAGCAACTAACAAAACAGGACTTTTCTTGTAAATGAGCAAAATGTGTCTGTTACTTGCATTGGCATCAGTGAAACACCACATTGTGTTAGATTGAATATCTCGCAGCAAGATGAAAATTTCTTGTCCAGATTGTGACCATATTCATGGAATGCTGTGTACAATCTAAGAATACCAATAACCCAGATTTGAGTGATTTGTCACTTGCTTCCTTTTGTCAGAGTAGGGCAGTATGGATAAACAGAGGGTGAATAGTGATTGTGTGTGAAGCGAGAGACCATGACTGGAGATTTTGCACTTTGTTGCATGCAGTGTGGAACCTGGTACAAAATTTCCTGATCGCCCTATAAAGTTAGTACAAGTTAAGTACACTTTAGTGTTAAATGTCTGTTCAGAATTCAAACCAGAGTGTTAAGTAACACTATTTCTGCAAGAAAGTGACGCTCATATGAAGCTGAACGTTAGCTTAACTATTGAACTGCTGGTTGCACACATCAAGACCATTCGAATATGACAATATATGAAATAGAGTTAAAGCAAGCTGACAAGACTCACAGCAGAGAAGGCTCCCTTGGCTATGGCCTGCTGCATCTCTTCCATCACATCCCTGTCACTCGAGCTCTGTTGATGAGAAGAAAGCACTGATCATGTTAATTAATCGATATAAAAATAATAAACAAATATGAACTGGTCAGTATCTTCTAAACTTGCCTGCATTTCACTCTACAGTTTTTTAAAAAATAAATAATTATTTCATTTTTTTTTTTAGAAGAGATGAAGAGCAGAAATAATAATAGTTTTGACTTTCAAATTGGCAACACTTATAAAGAAATTAAATTGCCACCTAATATAGCACATACATTCCATTGTATAGCACAATAACATTAACATATGTAATTTTGGTCAGTAGATGTGCCCATTTGAAGAGCAAAAATAAGATATAAATCATTTCCATTGCATCGCCAGTTTTAGTGTTTAAAGATCTTTTCACATTTATCCGAAATTGCAAGGGTAATGAATTCAATGCACAACAAAAATGGATTTACTAATATGCACTATTTAGAAAATAGTAATAATTTTTGAAGACACTAAGTAGTTGATTTTTTTTCAGGAAATTTGACTCACTTATGGGTTGAAATATGATGCAGCTTCCATGATTTTTAGGACTTCATATCAAAAATGAATAGCACCATATTCATGGTCCCCAAACCCAAGGTAGAGCTAGCTCCGTCACTGACCTGTACTGAGGGGTACTTGCTGGCTGGCACCTCTCTCCTCGCTGCCTTGAGGAACTCCTCCGCCTGCCCGGCTTCCTTCAAGCCGCTGAACAGGTTCTCGTACTTGGTGGGGTCAGCCAGGGCATCGGCAGCCTTCTGGTTGATCTTGCCCAGGCTCTCCTTCCAGCCAGTCACGACCCTGCATTAGAGGTCAAAGGTCAAGCACTCATTATTATATATGAATATTCATGAGCCACATATTATTTTAAACAGCTGATGATATTTGTGTAACTTTGTGAAGGACACAAGAGCCATGGCAGGGTTTTAACATATAACCTTGTGGTTATTGATCACAGTTTGCAACTATTCATACATGTATGTATATCTGTACTCCTGGGTTGGGAGCAGCAATATGGATGAAGTGTCTTTCTAAAGAACACAACAGCCGGGATGGGGTTTGAACCTTCATGAACCTAAAGGTCATCGATCACAGGTCAGAGGCATATATGCAATGAATCAGCCCTCTCAGTACAAAACATTCAGAGTCCCAATGATAAGAGTTGATAACCTAAGCTGCCCTAATCTGACAAAAGGAAGCAACTAACAATAGAGACGTATCTTGTTAAAGATTGTCCGTCCCTTTTGCAAGCTTAAAATTTGAAATCATCTATCATGATCGTAAATTGAAGAAAGTGTGATTCAAGACCATTTCTAAGAATATAGCATGTTGAAGTTTTCTGTATATGTAAAAATTTCAGCCGTTAAATTTCAAACCGACTTTTTTCCTACTACAAAAAAATATTAGTCTTTGTTACAGGATTTATGTGGTTACTATGCATGTCTGAAATCCTAATTTTATGAGTAATTACCAAACTTTGGAGATGATTCCTTCTATAGAACATTTTTTTTCATAATGCGTTTTATAATTTAATAAACAGATTAATCAATAAAGCAGATATTTCAACACAAACTGCTAAGAGCCTGAGGTAAAGACTATTAATCAAACGTTGTTTACGTGCATTATTTGAATTTTACACTACGTATCAGTTTCAAATTATGAATATAAAGCTTGCTAACACTTCTCTATATGTTTTGCCAATGTTGCGATGGTTTTGTGGTGATCTGAAAAAGGGACGGGCTGTCTTTAATGAATAAAATGTGTCTGTCACTTGCATTGGCATCAATGCAACACCACATCATGTCTGATTAAATATCTCGCATCAAGACGAAAATTTCTTGTCCAGATTTTGGCCGTATGTATGGAATGCTGGGTACAATCTAAGAATACCAATAACCCAGATTTGAGTGATTTGTCACTTGCTTCCTTTTGTCAGAGTAGGGCAGTATGGGACTGAGAGGGTGAAGGGGATGGATGGGAAGAGGGGGGAACTCACTCTGAGATCTTGCTGGGGAGGTAGGTCCTGGCGAAGAAGGCAGCCTCAGGGTAGCGACCAGACCGACAGAGCAAGTCCAGACACTTCTCAACCCTGTCCACAACAAACAAAGAAGAACACATACATTTCACACCTGAGTCGTCTTGAAATAAAACTCTTGCAACATTTGACACAATTGCGTTAAGAGCTTGGGTCTGACAGCAAACAGTAGACAAGGCTCTCTACCTGATTTGCATTATCAAAAAGTAGGAATGATTCCCAGTTTTGTTATTGGACCTTTCAAATCAAGATTAAATCTTATTTCCACAAATCTCACAAGAGCAAATTTGTTTTCTGCTGTGATCACACAAAAAAAGTGGAGACAATCACAAAATAGCGGGACATTTGTAAAAGAGGTGTTCCTTCAAGTATGTTATTATTTTGCTTACAAATGAGCTCAAAACAGAGAGTTGTGGCCCTCCAAGATTGCCTACATCACAGGATATTGCACTTGGCTACATAGATATATATTGCATACAAAGCCTGACTTACTCTCTGCGGATAAAGACGTCAACAAAAATGTACAGGCATACATTTCTTTCAGATTCAGTGTTTTTCAAGGTTTTCCATCTAAATACTAGATTTCTTAATGCGCGACTTACTCTCCGCGGATGAAGAAGCCGACAAAGGCCACATTGTTCTTGTCGTTCTCCGCTGCCGTGTTGGCCAGCTTGTCGATCATGGGCGCGTTGCCGGAACAACTGGCCAATAGGAGGAGCCCTCCGTAGTCCTGGGCCTTGTGCAGACACTCCTGGGCAAGCTCAAACTCACACTTGGACGTGGCAAGCTCCGCCAGCTGCTTCCACTTCTGCTCAGACTGTTTGGGGGATTAAGGCGGGGAAGGATTAGCCAGGGGGATAATCTAGCACTTCATGCTGAATTTGTACTGGATGAGCTCTTGAGTAATTATCATTATTTTCATCAGCATTATATAAAACAGGAAATACATAAAAAGGAGCTTCCTAGTCACTACAATCCACTAAATCGAAACTCCTAGAATGCTGAGAGATATCTGTGCAAGGTGGTGGATGTAAAGACATTTACAAGTGTAACCGGATGAACAAGAGAAGCAGGTGCACAGGTTGACAACTAATATATATATATATTTTTTTTTTATCTGAGGTAATTCGTACCAGCATTGATTTGCTCATGCACACATTGCAACTACGAACTGGCTTATTATTAAATGTTTCAGTTCTCAGTTCCATGAATCGCACTTAGTAATCAAGTCTGAAGTTGAATGGTTCTTAAAATCTGTAAATTAGCAATGCTGAATATCTTTTGTGACTCACCTCTGATTCTAAGGCCAAACTGTAGGCAGTCTTAAGTTCACCGAGTTGAAGTGCGAGGTCAAATCTGTGCTCAGGATCACAGGAGACTGCCAGAGCTTGAGACTTGAAGCCCTGTAGAAGAATGGATTAGAAAGAGACATATTAGATGAATACAACAAAATCATAAACATAACACTATGCACTTCACTAGGAATATCTCTACATCATCATTTTTTTTTAACAGAAAAATTATTTGTTTGCACATCTTTATGTTGTTGCCATTACTAGCAGCATGACAAGAGAAGTATCATTTGACGGCAAATTACAGTGGTAGCAAAAACTTGATTTTTCAAATATAACCTGTTAAAAGTGGAAGATGCCTCGCAATTACCTAATCCCAAACTTAGCCCCAAAGATTTTTTAAATATTCTGCTCTGGATTATGATTTTCAAAAATACTTTTTAACCTTGCCAGTGAAAATGATCACATGAAAATAAGTTGCCAATAGTACAGTTTCGTTTGCATGTGACTTACACGTTCTGCTCATGTTTATATAGTGTGGCGGACATGCAGCGCAAGTGCATATTTTTTTTGCGTGTTAATGAGCATTTGGGAAGAAAGTAAAGAGTGGGGGTGGGGGTCGGGTTGGGTGAGGTGGGAAGTTAGCAAACGCACCTGTTTCTCCAGGAAGTGGGCCACCCTGGTGCGGTGCTCCCTCGGCACTGTGGGAAGGACCTTGTCGGCCGTGGTGAAGTCCCTGCGCATGACGGCCGTCTGGTACTCCAGCACCGACAGCAGCAGCGAGAAGCTGACCACCGTTAACTCCTTGTCTCCCAGGTAGAGACGATTGTCCTTGGCGATGTAGCCCAGCAGGTACATGGTCCTGGAGGGTTAAATCATGGGTTCAATTCTTGTTTGATTGCAAAATACTAGGATGGAATCATCTCACGGTGATGAAATCATTGAAATATGATTCCCAACATTATGATACACTTTCAACCACTTATGATAAAAATGGTGTACATGCAACATAAATATTGTGATAGCCCAGGCAAAACATACATGTATTTGCCAAGGTTCTACAGACATTTCTATAATGCTTCATGTGAACAAATAAATTGTAATGTTCTAGTGGGAGACAACTGTTTGTCAAGCTCTTTGGTTAAATGTTGGAAATGTATAATCAAATCCATACATTTTGCTTCTTCACCCCTCCCCCTTTCATACCATCTACTTGGTTTCCTTTCATGTTTCAAGTATCACTGTCTTAATCTTATTGTGAGGATTTTTTTTTTCACTACACTGCGAACTAATATCATAAAACATCCACTAGAGATTGTTCAGAGATCTCAAGTGTTATGTTACAAATGTGTATAAGTTATACGTATATAGCCATACATGTAGCTGCACTCTGGGTGCTTGTGACATTCCTCACTGGTGAAATAAACATTTAGCAATGTGTACTGCCCAGAAGGGTCTAGAATGTTATTTACATGAAAGAATTTTGCAGCTAGCTGAGACTCATTAGCATAATAAAGGAGCTCAGATGGGCTAGTGATGACTCATCAGTGTAATCTAGGTCAGGTCAATATTGTTTGTCATGTTTACAAGCATATGTATATGTACAATATAGAGCTTACTAGATATATTGAGAAATCTCTAGAAGTACAACTAATAGAACCTTCTGGAATGTACAGTTTGTAGTATATATATGAGTTGTTTGAGATAGGAGCTCAGAGTTTTCATATCATCTTGCTCCAGTCACCTGTGGTAAAAGTAACCTGCATCTAAGATATTGTTGCATCCCTGGCTCAATACTTACCTGTGGATTTATACGAGGATTTTCCCTACGTGGATAACTACCTGCCTGTTAAATAGCGCTTATGAGATCCTGCCTGTGAAAGCATGAAAGCTCTGTGGATTAACATATGACCATCTTGGATCATCTATTTGGACTTGACTATCTGGAATACCTGTTCTTCAGCGTACAACATTGGGATCAACATTGCGATCATAATTTGGGAATACTGGATCGGATTATCAACTGGACCATCAGCGAGAGCCGTGGATCCATTGGACTTCAGTATCCTCCAGCACTGTAAGCTAACCTGTATCCATACATTGTAAAATAATCTATATACATGTATTTATTTCTTGATGTATTGAAAGTGAACGCTTGTCTTGGTTTTTGAAGGGGAAAATACCCCATATAATAAAGAACACATAAACTAAATATTGGTATCATTTTGTGCGATCCTTTCTGGCGTGAACTGATCGTAACAGTTATAATGAGACATATTCCATACCTGTCAAGATGAGAAATCGTGACAATCTCTCCTCCCACAAAATAGTTGAGTCTGTTCACTGAGTTTGTGTAGATAAAACAGTCACCCACCCAGCAACCAGTCTTGACAACCTCTTCGATCTCAGTGATGACCTGTACAGAGGGCAGTGAGTTTTGAGAAATGGTAACAATCTTTCATTCCAAAGAGTAAACTGAGTACTGGGTGCTTATGCCTTGTGAAGAAAGAAAAACAGGATGTAGTAGTGTAGATAAGATGGAGGAGAGGTTGGAGAGGGCAATGAGGAGGCGGAGAAAATAGAAAAGCAAATGAAGAAGAGGGAGAAGAAAATACATAGGACAAGACAGAAAGAAGATAAAGAGGGAAGAGCAAATGAAGGAGATGGAGAAGGAAAAGAAAGAACCTCTAAATAAAAAGAGTGAAAATAATGGTTATAAGAGAGAAGTGGAGGAAGAAGAAGAGAATAAATAACAGAAAATAAAAATACAGAAAATACACAAAATATATAGGGAAAGAAAAAAGGACAGAGGAAAAGGAAGAATTGACATAACATACCTCAAATGCCTCTTCAATGCCATCCTCCGTCACTCCCTCATTGGTCTCCTGAGCCTTGGCAACAGCCTCAGAGTTGTAGCGCAGGATGAAGAAGGACTCGTCCGTTGCTAGGCAGAGGAGCTCGCCATTCTCTGACCAGTAGAGCTATACAAAATAATATGAGAGCATTGTCATTAAGATTACATTATATTCTTCAGTATCATTATCATCTAATTGTCATCGCCATCACATGACATATGATTATCACCACAACCATCACCATATCATCATCATCTTTTAATCATCGCCACCATTTCCATCACCGTCACAATCACAGCGTCATAATTAGCAGCAGCAGCAGCATTATCATCATCAGCATCATCACCATCATCACCATCATCAATAGAATTATATGGGCAAGAAATAAAAGAAGTAGATGTCGCTACATTTGTGGGCATACACATTGATAAACATTTGACATGGGATGCCCAGATCCGTGCTGTAAATGAATCTGTCAGAAGGAAGGTTGGTATTTTATTTAAATTACGATACTTTGTACCTAGGCATACTCTAATTATGTTATACAAAGCATTCATTCAACCCCACATTACATATGGCATTGAAGTTTGGGGTAGTACTTATAAATCAAATCTTAATTGTATATTCTATACGCAAAAAATGGCTGTACGTGCCATAACATTTAGCTTATATCGTGCCCATACTCAACCTCTTTTTGAAGAGCTAAAATTGTTGAACATATATCACCTGCACAAGTTATCTGTATGTACATTCATGTTTGATTTAGTTCATGACAAGTTGCCACATGCTGTTAAGGATTATTGCAGTATTATACAACACAATTATTCGACGCGACAAAAAGAGGGCCAACAACTTCGTCTCCCCCTTTTCAAAACAATGCAGGGGAAATTCTCAATGTCCTTTGTAGGAAGTAGTTTTTGGAACGCAATCCCACAAACTTTGAGAGCAGAAACATCTCGATGTGGTTTTCGGAAAGCTATTTCAGACATGCTATTGAGCGAAAAGTAAATGGTTGTTTTGTATTCCCTATGATTATGTTTCATTACGATTAACTAACTTGTACATTATTTTACCTTAATTAATCATTCAATTATAAAGAAAAGACACATAGTTTCATTATATGTAATATTTTAGTTTCCACTTCATTTCTTTCATGTAATATCATATTAAGTACATCTTCTTTGTATGAAGCATTAATCAAATTGTTATACGAACTGCTTTTAAATTAGATTATAGAATAATTTTCATAAGAAGGTATAATCTTTATACAATTCATGTATGAAGCTATTTATATTTATGTATTTTTTGTCTCAACAGATTTGTAATCAAATGCGAGTCAGGCTCGACTAGCACATGTGCTATATCTGACTCCATATTGCCATTAATTATAAATCATCTCTGACAGTTGAAAAAAAAGTTGTTATGACATACTGTATTCATGTATCATGTATCCATGTAATGAAATTGTCAGTAGAAATGTCATGTTTCATATATTCTTGTCAATGATGATGATGATGGTAATAAAACAATCAATCAATCAATCAATCAATCAAATCATCACCATCATCATCAGCACCATCACCATCATCATCACCATCATCACCATCATCATCATCATCATCATCATCATCATCACCATCACCATCACCGTCACCACCACCATCATCATAACATTATCATCATCAATCACCACCACCATCGTCATGGTGACTACTCACATGTCTTGGTGTGATCTCTATTCTCCTGATGAGCTCTGTGGAGTCCCAGTCATAGAAGGCCAGGCCACTGCTGGATTTCACTCCAAGGAGATAGCCTCCGAAAATGCCTACAAACATCGCGATAATGTACAATTCCTTTCAATTTATCTTAACAAATGTATCATATCTTCCATAAAGGCATGTCACAACTGGATTACACTCCAAGGAGAGTGCCTCCAAAAATACCTACAAACACAGGAAGTCCTGTAAGTTTTGTTCCACACAACAGTCATGTCATTCACAAAGGCATGTCACAACTGGATCACAGTTGAATGAAATTCAAATATCTCAGGCAGCAAATGAATAACACATTTTCGTTTTAATTCCATCCATGAAACAATAATTACAATGTCAAACAACACATTAGTAATCTAATTTTTTTTTCAAACTATATTTCTCATTCTCTGTCTTAAGTATGTTTAGGCAATGCAAATATATGTTCTGAAGTGATTTCAATGCTTCAGAGAGTGAAAGATAGAACGAACACCCCCTACCCAACCTATCATTCAATCAGGATCTGTAGGTCAACTGTGTGTATCAATACCTTCCGCTCCAAAGTCTGGCTTGAATGATTTCTTCTCTTTGAAGTTCTTGAACAGCTTCACTGATGTGTTGCTCTCCCGGATGGCGTATCTGTAGATATAGGGAGAAATATTCATGAAAGTAAATTTACATAAATTGTGTAATGACCAACTAGGAACTTGATTAATTGATTGCATGATCTAGTAATTAAATTTAATGTATCTATGTAATTTACAAACTCGTTGATTTGGCATGATATTCACAACCTCCAGCCTTGAAGAAAAATGGTCATCTTACAATGTACATATTTTCATAGTCATGAAAAAATCATGAGTTATTCATCTTTGTAAAATCAAATAAGTAACAAGTATTTATAGCTGTTGATTGGAACAGAGAAAAAAGAAAGTAATTTAACATTTCTTTAAAGTTAGATTACAGATAATGAATAAGCTGCTATCATTTTCATTGATAAATAATCTTAAGTCCTGAGCGAAGGCTACTCACTCTGAGGAGTCATGTGACCAGACAAACTCCAGGGCGGAGCCATAGCTTTTGTTCCTGAGAGCCATGGCCGTGTAGATGATGTACTCCCCGTCTCCACAGACGACCACAAACCTGCAAGATGACAAACGGACATAATGCAATACATGATGCGGTTCTCAAAGGGACGTGTTACGATGCTATGAAGGGAAACATACACACCGGCTCAGGAAAATGTATCCCCTGAGAGGTGAGGAGTGAGGCCCAACTTAGACACTTACAGAGGTCAAGCAATGGGCTGGTGTTCCCAGACACACGCATACAACTGCTGCGCTTATTGTGTTTCAGCTTTATATGCAGCTTTCCCCTGCCATATTAATAACAAAATCTACTCTTTCTTCTTACTTCAGAGCTAGTCCACATAGGAGCCTATAGTCTATACTTACATATGAGAATCTAAATGGCAATAATTGATGTATGAAAATCATCAATATATTACATAATATAAGGTGATAAATCTGGAAAGGTCACCTTGCTTATTCACTTCTTTCTTCAAATATTGTGCAGGCATTATACGACCACTATTGTCACATGACCACTGATGTCACATGACCACTATTGTCACATGACCACACCTACCTGCCATTGGGGTTGTGTGCCAGGTTCTGTGGGTAGACATCACAGCTGCCCATGTCTTTGATGCCAAGAGGAAGCCTCTCTCCATCCTTCACCTCATAATCTAGACAAACATGTGCACAAAACAACAAAAACTCAGTCATGCTGTCCACCTTTAGTTCTTGTGATGAAGACAATTTACTGAGTTAATTACACAATCTGTAGCTTGCTAATGAGTGAAAAACAATAAAAGGAAAACCACATTCAATTCTTTGAAGAAACATATGTCCTACTGAGGAAAATTAGTAAATGTACATGTCGTATTTTGAGTGAAAAAATGCACCAAATACAGCAGGAACAGAACAGTAATCATCTATGCAAAGCATTCCTGTATGGATGTACTCTTATAAGGGTGTTTGAATGTGTACTACTCACCTGTCATGGCCTTGAGGTTAGCTTGCTGGATCTCAGAGTGTTTGGCCCACATGATCTTGCCGCTTGAGTCCATGGACATCGCTGGCTCCTCCCGACCCAGCTAGAGAAGTGAACACAGATACATTCTACCTCACATATATGCCACTATGGGCGTGTTTATCAACTTTTTTTTTGGTAGAATTAAGGTTTCCAAGCGCGTTTAAATTTTTTAAACGCGTTTCAGGGAGTTGATAAAATCAAAGGTGTTTTGATTATGGGGTTCGGAAAGCTGTTTTGAAACACGCAAATCGATCCTAAACGCGTTTGAGCCAGAAACGCGTTTAAACAAGCGAGATAAACGCAAAGCTGTTTTGAAACGGCTTTAAACCACGTGTTTTCGGTGACAAGGCCGGTTTTCAACTTGGGCGATCAAGTTGATAAACGCACCGTTTTTTTTAATGCATTTGGAAACGCGTTTGGATATGCGCTCGTAGAGGCCTTTGGAAACGCGTTTAAATTTCTGAAAAGTTGATAAACACGGCCTATGATATTCAGGCTGGACCTACAATTTACTGAAGTAATAAGTGATAAAAACTGACCAGAATCTTTTCAAAACTTTCAAATTGACAATACCATCTTTTAAAAATTTCATTGTAAAAACAGAACTTGAGTAATGTAATGTCAAAATACAAATATAATTGTACCAATTCGAAGAGCAAAAATGTAATTTAAATATTTCCAGTATGTTGTTAATTTGAAAATTTAGTGGTCATTTCACCTTCTTTCATTTAAAGATGGCCCGTTCCTTTTACAAACATCTGCAAACTTCTTGAAAGTTTGCACATATTTCGCAAGTAACTTTGGGACACCAACTGTGAAATTATAAGGTCAGAGGTACTAAAATAACTCCCGTAGAATAAATGAAAATCTAACTATTTTTCACCGAGATTTGATGACAATTGATTGCCGACCGTTGACACAATTTGGAATTATGATTATTTTTGTGGTACGAAAAAAGGAAGCTCTATCAATAATCAAAGATTATTTCCTCAAAACTAAATATTACGCTTTGTCGATTCCAGGGAAAGGTTATATAGCCACTCTCTCTCAAATGATGACAAAGTCAGGGAACTTTCAGAATTAGGTCTCCAAAAGGGACGGGCTACCTTTAACACAACCAAATATTATGCTTTGTCGATTCCAGGGAAAGGTTATATAGCCACTCTCTCTCAAATGATGACAAAGTCAGGGAACTTTCAGAATTAGATCTCCAAAAGGGATGGGCTACCTTTAAAACAAATGTGAAACATATCGCTCCACAACTATAGTGGACTCATCCTGAGCAGAAATTGACGCTCTTTCATGCCCCCCCCCCCAGCCCCGCATCTTTTTGTATTTGTTTAACTCAATTTCAGAAGTTTTTGCAGAACATGCCCTGAGAAGCACAACTGCTACCCTTACCAAAAATTGACCCGGTGCAATTATTTATGTTTTGCATTCCAATAAACAGGAAGTTTATCAACCCTTGACCTTTGACCTTCACAGCACAAACTGCCTACCTTGATGATGATGCTGCCCTCGTCGTATCCTAGAGCTACGTTGTTGGAGCCCTTCATGTTAGCGATGGTCCAGACTCGCTCCAGACCATAATTCAGCGTGGTCTCCAGCCTGTAGGTATTGGCATGCCAAATCCGCACGGTCCCTGCAAACAAGGAACAAGATGTGCTTACACATTACTACATTATTTTTGTCAGTCATTAAATATGTTACATCATCATTTTTCATACTATTTTCTAAAACCGACGTCATGAAAAGTACACTCGGAAACAAAATCATTTTTACAAAAAAGGTAAATACATTGCTTTCATCAATGTTTAAATTTTTCTATTCTTCCACTTTTGTCATTGGATTCTACTCTATTTCCATACCAAGGCTTTCCTTAAACCATATCTACATTTCAATAATTATTCACTTTTCATTCCACTTCATTCTTTAACCCTTTGTGCGCCAGACTGATTGGCCCTCTATGGGATTTGTGTGTATGACTTGTGAATAAAATCACATGTGGCATGCAAAGAATTCACAAATCACCCCGCAAACATTTCATTTGAAAGTGTTGATAACAATCAGCTACATTGTATATATGGGCAATTCCACAGGTTTGGGGCAATTTTGTGACATACCACAACTCCAAGTGCATATCTTTTTCAAAACATGCAAATACAGTCCAAAAACAACATGATGTCCATGTAACAGGGGTAGATTTTTGTGTGCCTGTTGCTTCAAATCTGTAAAAGATTTCCAATTTTAACGTCTATTACTGAGAAAAGAGAGCAATATTTCACTGATAGCTCAAAACTTCACCACATCTAAATTGATCTTCATGGTGAACTGCAAAGGTTACATGGACATTGCATGAAAACTTTGCCCCAACCCCATGGAATGACCAATATCTCATTTGTGTTCCTCTCTCTCGTTATCTTCCTTACCATCTTCTGACCCGGTCATGATGATGGGAAGCTCTGGGTGGTAGCTGACACAGGAGATGTTCTGGGCGTGACCCTCTAATGTCTGTACACATGTCTTGTTCTGTAAGCGACAACAAAATGCAGAAAGGGTCAAAAAGAATATATCGACACTTCAATGGACTTAACCCATTCTTTTCTGAGCCGGCATTTATGCAGGTTGGCTTCTCTCCACTCAAAAACTGAGCAGCGTGACTCCCGCTGAATCTGCTGTAAGTAATGATATTGCATTGAAATGGCCTAAGTGGTCTTTCACACAGTTTGTCTATACATGACTCTTCTTTTATGTACTTCTTGTTCAAGGAATGGGTGATTCGAACCTAAAAATGTATTCAATTAATTTTTTTTTCAAAGGTTGTTCCTTCTCCAATTCCAATAGAGAAGATCTCATTTATCAACACTAGTTACAGAATATTGTCACAGGGTGAATGCACTTTTAAATCATGTTATGCTTAAAATCCAGTAGATTATAACAGAAGCAATCTAACATCTAGGAAAATTCATCTTGATGACCTACCTGGTAATCTTATGCTTCAAATCAGGCAGATTACAACAGAAGCAATCTAACATCAAGGAAAATTCATCTTGATGACCTACCTGGTAATCTTATGCTTCAAATCAGGCAGATTACAACAGAAGCAATCTAACATCTAGGAAAATTCATCTTGATGACGTACCTGGTAGTCCCAGATCTTGACCAGTCGGTCATCAGCCCCAGATACTAGGTAAGGCTTGTCTCCACCGCTGTAGTAGTCTACACAGTTCACTCCTTTCTCATGCCCCTCTAGAGTGAAGTTGGGTGTGCTGGAACCCAGCTGCCATACCTGTGAGATGATGGATTTTAAGGGTTCGGAAATAAGTTCATAGTCCTCCAACAATCTCAAATATATTTGTCATCCATCTGTGTGATTAATGATCATCTTCATGAATCTTTCTTCTTTATACATTTCTGTCCTCAAAACAAGTTATTTCTATCATCATTATCATTATTTTAATTTCAAGCTCTCTTTCACTACATATGTATATGGGCTGTCACAATTATTGAATGGCCCTGTTCCACAAAGTCCAATTTGCAAGCTACATGACAATCTATCAAAACCCAAAGAAAACTACTCATCTTTCACCAATCTAGACAAAAGAAATTTGTTAGGAGAATTAGGAGTTATTTTTATAAAGTTGGGTAAAGAAATATATTATATGCATGATAAATAGTAAACTATGGCCATATATGTTCATGCATGTACATATTCTGAACAAAAGTAGACTGTTTGTCTCTTATCACTCTCAATGAAAGATGTCTTTGTAAATAATTGATTAAAGGTCTTTAATGGGCATGACAAAATTATCACTGTTCATTAAGTGCAAGACAAATAAGGAAAACTGTAGACCAAATATGGCCGTACCTTGACTGTTCTGTCCAGGGACGCACTGGCGAATGTGTTGTTGTCCTTGGGGTTGAAGACAATCTGCATGACATAGTGGGTGTGGCCCTCGAAGACCTGGGTACACTGCCACTTCCGGTCCCAGTCCCACAGCTTGATAAGCATGTCATCTATTCAAGACCAGCACAGAAAGATCATGAAAAACAGCGCTGAAGTACTTATTTTCATTTTGTTTCGCTCTGAATACAAAATGAAATCCACAATAAACATGCAATATATTCAATACCACAAAGAAAGTTGTCTTCACAGTAATAATCTCTTGAAATAAAGGATCAAGATTGGCTCAGGGAAAGCAGTGTTTAAGATGTCATAACATTTTTATTGTGCACTCTCTCCAGTGTGAATCCCCCACTCAGTACCAAGCAACAAAATCACACAGAGTCATTACATGTAAGTCTGCCCATGGTATTGATGAGTTAATGTTTGGAGCGCACGTTACTTACCGCTGCTGGTTAGAATGAAGGGTTGGATGGGGTGGACAGCTATGCTTCTGATGTAGTCTGAATGGGCCTCAAACATGTGTACCCTCTCCAGTGTGTTGTAGTTAAATATTTTTACTTGCATGTCATCCTGTACAACGAACAGAAGAAAATCAACAAATTAATGACAAATAATAAATCCACCAATCAATTATTTAACTTACAATTGAAAAATCAATCAATCAATCTGTTTAATAAGTGATCAATTACTATATGCAGAAACCAACCAGTTAATTGATTGTTCAATCCAGCAAGCAATTAGTCATTCAGTACAATCGTTCAATATACTGAACGATTGTACCTGTATACAAATATGAAAGTAACGAGACATACTTGTGGACAAGTATAAGGTGGTCTGCAATGGCAAATTAATGCATTGGCATGGGCTGGTAAATGCACGGTGACACCATGGTCATTTACTGAAACTAATGATCTGCTCATGTGAATTTGCAATTACGAAATGGCTCCCACCGACACGGCTCCATCTACCGGCATACCGACAGATTGTGCTCTTCCTCAATAACCACCGACATATCACATACACATGTGCTATTTTGACATTAATGACTATGATCAAATTTTCACCATGAAGATGGAATCTTTTAAAAAAATTAAGGCTATTATTCCATAGAGCAATATCTCAGCTACCACATACTGAAATTTGGAACAAAATTAATCACCGATTACTGATATATACGCAAAAACAAGTAAAAAAGTTCATGACGTCATACATCAAAATTAATTTTTTCAATTCCTATGGCAATATGATGACGTCATGATGTATTGAACGACCAAATGATACATGAAATAGCATCTACAGTTCCCACTCTTTCAAAATATGAAACAAAAATTGGGGGTCACCAGCCATTCTGAGGAACTATGGCCGATTGAATGTGGTCATATTTTTTGCAATATTTGCACACAAAAACGTATTGATGCACGCGCAGACTTTAAACTTTGACGCACCCGCACGACCTTATTATTGCATGGAAATGGCTCAAAATGACAGGATGTGTTGTTTGTCGTGTCAGAAACATGAATCCAGTGAAAAAAACGTTTTTCAGACGTTGCATTTGCTTAACGCACGGAAAAACGTGCACGAGTGCGCGCACGCGCAGAAATTTGAAAAATGCTAGAAATGGCCTGAAACATATATGCAAAATTTCTAGTTGATTTGGAGCATTTTTTTATTTTATGTGCGCGTTAATGCACTAACGTACACGTACGCGCGTTTTTTTCATTGAAATTAATTGTCTTGTCATTAATTTTATACATGCCAAATTTCATTACACAGAGATAACCAGTTCTAGAGCTACATGAGATAATAGATTTTCATTTAATTGCTCGTGTATGACGTCACGATTATGTAACGACCTTGAAAATGTTCCTGTAATATGTTCACATATATACCCATAAATGGTGAACATTTGATAAAACATGGCCCATGCATTGTTGAGATATCAATGTCACAAAAAATTGGAATAAAAATAAATAAATAATAAATAATAAATAATAAAGAAAGAAAATTCGGACGAAAACAAGAGGTGATCTGCCATGGCATGGCAGACCACCTAAATAGCATATTCTCTGCAAATGTAGACGGCTGCAATAATTGTAAACAAATAAAGTTTAAACATACACAAACCATAATTAGTCTGACACTTACAGATCCTGTGATGACCCAGTTCTTTCTTGCGACAAACTTGGCTGCTCTGACCGGCAGATCACACACCTCGAACGACTTGACCAGAGTCTGGAAGGGAGGAAAACAAAACAGTTCAGATTTAGTTTTGCCAAAATGAGGAGTCTCGCATGAAAGAAGCAACAATATTTTTCAATATAATTGCAGACCTCAGACATGTACTGTTAATCTTCTTTTTTTTTCTCTCTGCAAGCCTGTATGTTTTAGCCTGTATGTTTTGTATTTCATATTGAACAAACATGACATATGTTGTTATACTAAATATTAAAATGAGTGATTAATTACTATTACATGAAAACACTTATTCTTATGCCCTTTCACTTCTCATCATAGCATATTTACTTAACATTTTTTTTTCTTTTCTCTCTCACTATCAATTTGTAACTCCACACACATGTTGTTCAGGACTGTCTTAATGCACTTAGGTACAGTGTATGTAATGGCAAATTTCATGTAAAATTGTGGAAATGTAATAAATTCTATGTAATTCAAATCATAAGATTTCCTAAAATTCTCCATTAAGCCCTACCTGTGACTCATGGTTCCAGACGTGCACATTGCCATTGTACAAACTGACCAGCATCCACGGCTCGCTAGGGTGGAGGTCAACACTCTTGACCCTGTCTGACCGAGCAGACAGCTTCCGCTACATGGACAGAAAAAAAAGTGTTGAATCAAATAGACATACATTGGAACACATTTCTGCATTTGGTATACATTGTTATGCTATTGGACTAATTTTTGCATTATAGAATGTGCAATTTTATATTTAGCAAGAACTGCATTCTTTCTCCCCAGCAGTTACAGATCCTTTTGGACAAAAGAGAAGTAACTTGATTTGGAATCAAACAGACATCAATCTGATATTCATATGGCACTACTAATATGCATGTTGGTATTATATGCATTGATGTGCTCCAAGACTGTTTTGCATACATGCAGTACATGCAGACCCTTCATTTTTTTTTTTTTTTTTTTTTTTTTTGGGGGGGGGGAAGAAAATGTGAGCATGTTACAGGATTTCAACATACTAGAAACATTAAAAGGATTCATTATTTCTATTATGTAATAGCTCACAGTAATATTTTGTATACCGGTATGAGAAGCTACCTGCTATTCATTTTTAAATCAACAGGCACTCTGGTTATATTCAATACAATCATGGTTTGGCTTTTGGTAGACTACAATCAAAACATTGAAGTAATATTAAGTACTTAGGCACCTCTGCAATCACTGATTATCATGCATGAAATAAAACACTTCGATTGCAATATTATGACGCTCCACGAACTTGTAAAAATAAAGGTGGTAATGAATATGGTATGCATCATCAAATTGATCAAAAGCTACTAATGATAACATTTTCTCTGTTAGCAATATAGAAATTACTTACTTTTATATCCAGTCTCAAAGGCTGCATAGAAAAAAAAGAAACAAGAAAGAAACAAATACAATTATTGACTTTCAAACAGATTATTTCAAAACACTGCATACAATTTTCTCTAAAGACCAGGGCCTGTTTCTGCATTAGAGAGTGACATCTTATTTGGAACTGACGCTAGTATCAATGACAAATCACTTCTAGCATCTTGTGCATCAATATGGGATTGTAATTAACAGTCCAATTAATAGCCCTTCTTACAAAATTCCTCAGTAATTGATGAAATATCACAATTTCTTTAATTATAGGGCAAGTATTCTTTAGAACCTTGAAATTGCTAGACTTAATGTATCACAAATCATGGTAATTTCTTTTGTGTAATCAATCCATGCTTTCAATTTTGGTAACATTTAGTGCTGAAATTTACAACATGATGCATACTACAGCTCAAAGGAGTTGACACAGGCAAAGGGAAAGGGAAGAAGGGGAGGAGTCACAGTTTAGCATCATGTTTCATGCTGAACTGGACAAAGTATAAAGCGGTTTAAAACTTCGGCTCCTTCCATTTCTTCCTTTCCCTTTACCCGTGCCAATTCCTAGCTTTGAGCTGTAGTGTATGTCTATCAGCATGATCAATGTAACGGTAAGGCTAAGCCCAGGCAAATTTTTTAAAATTTCTTTTTAAAAAAAGGGGGGGGGGGGTCAATAATGCATATTTTGAAAATCACAATGGATAAAACATCTAAATAAGATGTCTAATTACTGAATTGCATTGTCAAAAACTTAAGTCATCGTTTTTGAGAAACCTGCCCATAAATATCATTTCTTTGTGTGCAAGGTAAGAAAACTCAAGTCTCAACAGCTTTTATTTTGATGTTTGATATATTGCTAATTATATGGATCACCTCAGTCCACTTAAAAAAAAACCCCACAAAATAAATAAGTAAAATCAGGGGACATGTTCAGAAGTCCGCATTTGCCCAGTCATATGCCAGTGCACACAAATCTCTGTCACCGCCTACTGAGGAGCGGTCGCCTCGACTCATGTCTCGGGGAAACCCGGGGCAGCAACCAATGTCCAGCTGCTGGCTGGCTTCTCCACTCGCTGCTGTTCCAGTTTGCGATCAGTTTTATTTTCATAGAACATTTAACCACAAATAAATCCACTAGTTTACTTTATTCCGTGAACCTGCATAAAATGAAACACACTTAGTCTTGCAATTGTCCTTAGAAATACATACAAAATCAGACATTATGAAAAACTCACCATTTTGACGAACTCTAAATTTCGCTCTCGCAACACAAACGTGGCACCTCCACATCACAGCTCTCAATCAGACATCAGCCTTGTGAACTTTGCCCTCGCCGTACTTCCGGTTCCGTACTGTGCTTCAAATTGCGTCCCTAGTTTCACACAGGAATAGTGTGCATGCGCGGGAATACAAGAAGTAGGCTTTACATGACTGACGTGTTTATTTCAAAACAAGCTTGGAACTCTTTTAAGGAACCCTGAGGTAACAGATATAGTGATAAGGTAGGCCTATGTGTGCATATTACTTGTGTTAGTCCTTAAGTTTTAATAATCTTGGAAACAAATGACATGGGTTATCATCATGGATGGAAATGAATGGAAATGCATGCAGTGCAGTGCAGTGCGCGTGCGGCACTGGCACTGCATTTCCATTCAAATGCATGAATGATGATGATTCATGTCATTTGGCACTCACTCAGTGCCAGTGTTGCAATCTCAGCTAAAAAATAGCAATGCCTTATACATTAAAGTCAAGGGTGAAGATAAACATCTTATCTTTCAGCTTTCTTATCTTTCGTTTTTCAAGTCCCCAGCTCTGCCTTTCAGTTTATAAATATAATTGATCATGTGACGTGTTCATGACCATTGACATTGTGATTTCTCGAGCTTTGAAGCAATGAAGGCACAAATCTTTATGTGTCTTGGGGCTTCCTGTACAATTCATGGCTGGAAATGTTAAAAGAGGGATTTTTTTCGGGTAAATTGTGATTCTAGGTTAATAAATATAAATATGTGCACCAATTCCTTATTAATGTCCCATCGAGTACAAGACCACATTAGACAGGAATAACCATCTCATTTGGGGTATTAATGGAAATTACATTTTTTTGGACATACCCTTGTAGAATTTAAGGGTGTAAAAAGTGTGTGGTGTTGTGTGGTGTGTTGTGTTGTGATGTTATGTGATACACTGACATTGATCACACGCCATTAAACTCAATTTTTAACTTACAAGGAAGCAGGTTTGTACGATAATAAAAGTCATGAGAAATAGTATTCCCTTTTCGTTTTGTTTATTAAATGAAATGACTGAGCAATGACTGTGCACACGCAGGTGCAGTCATGTGAAGGAGAAATATGGATATTGCACGAATGATATATTATTAAGTTGGCCATTAAAAATATGTACATGACTAAATGATGTGTGATAAATGATGCTTACATACAGTCCAATGATAATGAGGGGTGACACGAAGGAAGGGGCTCACGCGATGAATGATGCTGCGGAGACTTAGTGGCGGAAACGCGACTTCGTTAACGTGGCTGAAGAGCCGTGAAGATCGCGATGTCGACGCTGCACGCTTGCGGTGGTGATGGCGGACGAGAAGAGATGAAGTGAAGTGAAAGCGAACGGAGCGGCGATGCTGGCGTAGTGCAGTGAGTCGCTAGACGCCAGTGATGAGCCGTGAAGTGAAAGCGAACAAAGCGGCGATGCTGGCGTAGTGCAGTGAGTCGCTAGACGCCAATGATGAGCCGGGTGATCGCGGACGAGAAGAGATGAGAAGCGAAGCGGCGATGCTGGCGTAGTGCAGTGCTAGACGCCAATGATGAGCCGGGTGATCGCGGACGAGAAGAGATGAGAAGCGAAGCGGCGATGCTGGCGTAGTGCAGTGGTAGACGCCAATGATGAGCCGGGTGATCGCGGACGAGAAGTGAAAGGCGGGACTGGCAGCTCCCAGCGGTGAATCCAGCCGTGTCGGTGTAGATTATATCGTACGACTGGAAGACTGCCAGCCCGCTGGAGACGGCAGGAGAAGAGTCTCCTGTCCGGAGGCGTGTTGTCTCGTACCGGAGCGAAGTTCCGGGAGATGCCGACTCAAACCAAGATGATGTGGGAGTGACTCCAACGATTAGAACGGGCTCTCAGGATGAAAGCTAATCGTGAAGTGAGGAAGCGTGGAAAATGAAACAGCGTGATCGGAGAAAACGTGTCACGGACAGGAGCTTTGAGAGTGGTAATTGGCTGGTGAAGGTGTACAGCTCGCCACTAATTGGTAGCTTGTTTCCGTGACAGCAAAACAAGGGGTGTGTTTATGAGAAATCCGACTACTGTTGGAATGTGAAATACGCGTACCTCGGCATGATCACAAAGGCGAAGAATGTAGTGCGCACCTGCCGTGTGTCGGCGCACAAAGAAAGTTCGCGTGGATGTTGACAAAATACTGGGGTCACCAGACAGCGTAATTTACAACAGCCAGAATGCCAGACAATATGATACATAGTAGAAAACCGCTACACCCTCAAATAGAGACGGTATATCCACACCACACGCGCAGTGACGTTTTAGTACAACATACAGTTCAATGCGCGTTTAGTAGAAAATTACCTGATTCTTTCGAAAGTCTATGGGAAAACGGACTTTGAGATTATCATAGCTACTTCGTCTGAAATTTTAACATCTTTCAAGCCATGGGCATGATGCAACAAATCTGCTTCAACATGTTCAAATCAAAATTAGATCTATATTATATATTTATAAATCCCAAGACTAAAATTCTCCCGAAATATATAGAAAGGTGAAAATTAAAGACTTACTTTCTGCCAATCACACGTTTATTGCAGACATTTTTAATCTGCTCGAGTCTGACATAAATTTGACCAATCAGATTGTTCGACGGGCTGTTGGCTATGAATATTTAAATCGTCTAACAGTTCGAAGAAAACAAAAATAGCACACGGCAAACGAGCAGGAAAAAAATGTGTGCATGCGTGAAATTACATATTCATATATGCATTAGCATGAGCGTTTTCATATTCAAAATGTTGACCCGCATCGATCGCAATACAGTATACAGGTGTAATGTTCAGTCTCTTGATAGGGTGTTCAGAGGAGCCAGATGCAATCTCAGCGGTTCCAACGTCCTACAGAGACTGATTTTTCGGGGAGACCATATACAAATATTGTCTCGTACAAACTCTATGCAGTAGTTATTTATTTCGTGGTAGGAATAAATGAATAGTGGTCTCTTTCAAAGAAAATTTTGGCACATAGAAATCTTATTTCATTTCTTACTGGTCTTCAAAAAATTATGTTAATTTTGAAAGTATGTCAATTCATAGAAAATTACCTCAAAACATTTGTAGTGATCACGTTAAGGCTCCGGATAAGGAATATGGTGCAGATCGAAGAATACTTCCTGGGAACACCTTGGTTGACCACAGATGCAGTCCTCTAGCAGGATCTCCCAAAAATATTGTCTCGTACAAACTGTATGCAATAGTTATTTATTTCTCATACAAACTATTTATTTATTCCTACCACGAAATAAATAACTATTGCATACAGTTTGTACGAGACATAAACATAGTTATTTATTTCATGGTAGGAATAAATAAATAGTGGTCTCTTTCAAGGAAAATTTTGGCACATAGAAATCTTATTTCATTTCTTACTGGTCTTCAAAAAATTATGTTTAATTTTAAAAGTATGTTAATTCATACAAAATTACCTCAAAACATTTGTAGTGATCACGTTAAGGCTCTGGATAAGGAATATGGTGCAGATCGAAGAATACTTCCTGGGAACAACGTGGTTGACCACAGATGCAGTCCTCGCCCGCACACTTCTTGATGCTGAACTGATGTTTTCCTGCACGGCAGTGATGTTGCATGAAATCTTTCACCTTCCTAGAACACTTGCAGGGTTTTCAGGGTTTCTCATTGCCCGCGTATGAAAGACCGGGAATTTCATCTTCAGTGCTTTTTTGGTGTCGTCATTTCTCTGCTGACGCTCTGTCTCACTATCATCAACCTCAACTTTCCAAACAAAATGGAGATGGGCATGGAGACCTGTGTAGGTGTAACAGACAGATTTGCAAGGAAAGGCGATTTCGTTAAGGAATTCATTTCTCCTCCTTATATCAGCTGGTGCAAAGTCATTGATGAACACTGGCTCATAGGGCTTGGCACATTGAAGGACCTCGGGGAGAAGTTTGTACTCGGCCCTTTTTGTGGGCTTGATGAAGGCCAAAGTAGGATAGATCTCCCAATGATCAACATCAGTCCGTGCATATTTCCTGGCGTGAAGAGTCTGACTGCTTACATTGTGCTTCTCCAGGTAGCTTGCATACTTCCGCAAGTTTTCAGCTAAACGTAGTATACCATTATACACACCACTCCAGGCAGCTTGTTTGAAATAGGACTTAGAGGAGAGGTCAAAAACGGACTGAGAGAGCTCTGTTGCTTTCTGATATCCCAAGGTCGCGTACTCTTTCTTCCTGTGCTTAGCCTTTTCTGGTTTGTGGTAATTACTGAATTCCTCAAAAATTGTTGGAATACCACAGCCGCGATCTTGGAGAGACTTTTGGTGGCCATCTTTTTTTCCTAAGTTCGTTTCGGAATAGTGATTTAGCTTATTTCCATTAAAATTTTATCTCTAGCTCATTTGAATGAAAAGTTTATCTTTTATCCTAAGTTGGCTTTTCGAAATACCAAAGGATAATTTTTTTCTTAAGTCCCTGAGATACAATAAAATTTTTCCTCAGTTCGTTTTCGAATACCCCCCAGGCCTTTTGGTATTCGTCACTGAATGAATTGATGCGGTGAGTGCATTGACAGGGGACATATTTTCTGATCGTGTCATTTCAGCATCTGATGTGAGATGCAAATCACACTAAATAATTATGGTCATCATTGTGGGGACGAGCATGAGTGATAATGAAAAAAGAAGACTCTACTTAGTAAGTTAGGCCACCTTTTGAATATGATTTCGTCCCATTTGCTCTGCAGAAGCTCCTGGATCATGGCTATTACCAACCTGATCCCAGCTCGGTTTCTGTGTATGCTGGCACACTTGGTCATCGCAGTCACTCTCATCTGGTCTCGGGTAGGTTGAGAAATTTTGTTCAGAATCTCTACCATTGTTCACATATGAAAACTTTAGAGCCATTACAGATGACACGATTGTGCCCTGATTCTGTTCGCAGTCATAAAGGCTCACAACTGGAAATTCTATAGTCACCGTCATACAGATAGTCATTGACTGGGTTGTGCGATTCAGCCAGTCACTGAGTCTTACACCTGATGCGATCATGTAATCTCCTGTAGCTTTAATAAATACAGTATTTACCATTGTGTAGTAATAATGAAAATAATAAATTGATGCTAATATGATGCTTAATTACTAAATGTTCCCTAAACGCTATAGGCTCTAAAATGTACAGTGAATAGACACATATTGATTTTGAAGGATGGGGTACTTCATTAAAGATGATTTCTTCTTTTACATTTTTTAGTACAATCTATTATTTTATTTATTCATTTATTTATTCATTTTTTTTTATATATTTTTTTTTTTTTTTTTTGGGGGGGGGATGGGAGCAAGGTTGGCATCATAGCTAATAAAAGAACAAATGCTCAAAAAGGCTGCACTTGCACTTATCAAATCTACTGGATTAATGTTAAATTTGTAGCCATAGAGCGGGGTCTAATAGGAATAAGTTGACTACCATAATTCAATAGGCCTTGATTAATGAGTGTGTGTTTATCTGTATGTTCCTTCCTTTTTTCTTTTCTTTTTTTTTTTTTTACAACAGGACGCAAACGTGAGGGCATGTCTACCAGAAATCTATACTGATGCCCAGTACAACTCTATTGATGTCTCGTAAGTATAAAGAATGAATTTATTTGTAGCTTTAAGTAAACAAATCATCAATGTATGATTATTAAACAGATGATGATGAAAGCATAGTTTGATTTAAAAAAATACTTTATATTTTTTATATAGAGCAGAATGAGGGGAGAACGTGTGCAATCAGTTGTTTAAAGAATCCCTGAAATGATCACTCTGCATTCTGCCAGATATTTTCCTCCATTTTTGTTCTTTTCCCAAAAATTGTGTGTCCAAGTGGCAAGTGTCAAGTTGTCAGCATGTACCTCATCGTACCTCAACATGAAGATCATCGACTTCATGTCAGGAATCTTGCCTACTACCCCGTACCTTTAAAAGGAAAACAAATAACATGTCATAGCATTGCTCTATTTGTTTGAATCTACTGATGCATTAAACTTTCTTTCTCTCTTTCTATATTATTGACAGATTGATAGTTGGACTGTCTCTCAGCATTGTATTCCTCTTCATTGAGATCATCGGCTTCATGTCAGGAATCTCCATGTTTATTCATCCTGTTGGACTGCTGTGTATCCTTTGCAGACATCCATTGGTATTTGTCACTCCAACTAGCCACCACAGCTATGTTGTTAGGGCTACAATCTTTGAAATCAAGTATTGCTCATAAAAAGATATATGCGTCAAATGAAAGAGTATTTATTATGGGGTTGGACCTATTCTTGGTGTTTAGTGCTATGAATCATCATTGCAATTATTTTTTTATGCCAAAATTATGTGCAATAATCAATGGATCAACAAATTGGCAACAATTTAAAAAATGGTTATGATGCACTTTTGCCCTTCAAACATTACATCACTTTTTCAATTTACAATTATGAAATGTTTATGAATTTAGTTTGAATATATTTTATAAATCGTAAATGTTGCCAATTTGAACAGCCAGGTTTCATTACATACAAAGTGCTCTGGAGGGAGTCTATTGAGTGGGTCTTTGCAGATAGATGGTCTTCCCTGACCGTGCTGTTCGTAGGCCAGTTTGACTGTCTCTAGAAGTAAAGTCCTTAACCTGCCAAATTTTACAGCTACAGCTTGTCACGCCAGTGCTGCGATAGCTCTCTCATTTTACCTGTTTGAAGAATGGCCTTGTTACATTTTCTGGTACATCTTTGGTTTCTGCAGGTAAGTTTTTACAGTCGTGTGTACTAATTTTTATGTAGTCAAAGGTTATAAACGCACAAAAGCGGACATATCTCAGCAGGATTTAATATATTGATGACTTTTGATAATACCCCCGGTAATTGGTCAGTTTTGTTCGTTCATTAGATTCTTCTTACATTCTTCGTGTTGCAATGTACATGTGGGCTAACTCAACAATAATTCCCAATAGTTGCTCTCAAGGAAAAGCAGAGAGGCATTTAAATGAAAGATGGGTTAAAATCAGGGAGCAAATAGTAGAAAGTGCAAAATATTGGGGGAAAAAAATGGTACACAATCATTGTGTAATCGTTGAGCATGGCTTCTGTTATTTTTATCCCCTTTTCACTTAAGTTATTTACAGTTTTCTTACAAATCACATTTTTCTGTCATGCTATGTTGACAAAATGTTTCACTTTGGGTTTTTTTTTTTCAAAATGTCTTGATTCCTCTTGCTTCCCTGCCCTCCTTGTTTCTGGTTGATACGCCTTCATTGTCAAATTCTTATCTCGATATATCCATCTCCTCTTCTTCCTTTACGATGCAGTGCTTTTCCTGCTGTAGTGGAGGTTGGAGTTCTGATCGCTGTTCTGGGACTGAAGAAAGTCAGATGATCCCAACCTGTGTCAGCAGTGTACCTGTAGATCTGAAATTGTAGCGTAAGCTCATGTGACATCGCCTTGTTCACATTGGAGGTGTCGTGGTGAAGTGGTTATGAACTGTGACTGAAGATCCCAAGGTCCCAGGTTCAAGCGCAGCTGTGGTACTTGAGTCTTTCACCAAGATGCTTAATCCGCATTGCTACTTATTACCCAGCCTGGAAGCACAGACAACTTCCTGCGAAGGGAATGGCCAATCCTGACATTGTCCCCAAACTTGCGTCTGATAAGAAAAGACTAGAGCCCAAGTGCCTGCATGTGCTTTATAAGGCTCACCATCTAGTCTCCTCACTCAGACACTTGAACAACTGAATGCCTGAAAACCAGTAGGGACGTGCAATGCTCTGTGTAAGTAATAACTTGCGACGTGTTAAACTTCATTTTGCATTAACTACATCCATTTGCCATGCTCATGAAGTTCGGTATTTGTTTGTTAAATTTCTCCAATATCTGCCATTGTCTGTAACAAAAATCATGACAGGGATAGGATTTGGTCAGAGAGCTGAGCAGTAAAAATGGCTGGAAAGGAGTATAGAGAAAAGTATTCTTGTGTGAGGGTTGGTTGTGAAGAAAACTGTTGTTACAGGTTTTGATCAGTTTGACCATTTGTATTTGTGAGGGTTTTTAAACATTTTAAGATTTGAATTAATCTTTAATTATGCCTTGAATGGGATTTTCTGACACATGAAAGACTTGACATTGTAAGCTGCCATTGTTTGAAAATGCATGATCTGAAATGAAGTGAATAAGCTGTTCTTTGTTTGTCTTGTACAGTTAATGTTAACAACTTATTCAAGCAGTCTCCAGATACATCGTCTAAGAGCTTATATTTAGTATCGTACAGACCATGCCATTTTTAGTGAAACACTGAACTTTCCATTTCACTGTTGAGAATTAACTCGACCAGTAAATAAAAACGGAAAAAGTTGGACTATATGGAATAGTAGGCTTGAGAAGTTAACCTGTTCCTTATTACCAGACTACCAGTACTGTTCTTTTGATTCTTTTGAAATATCTCATCGATCAGAATAGCACATCAGTCAGAAGTGCATTGTTTACAACACTCCAGGCAAACCCTGTTATAACAAGCACAGGTATAGCGGAAAACCCGCTTATTACGAGGACATTTCTTGGGTCCCAATTTTTTGTCCATAGACCTCCGTGTATTCTGCTTCAGCAGAGCAATCGGCTTTAGCGAGGAAAATATGTGGGTCCTGACATGCTTGTTATAATGACGTTTGCCTGTATTTAGTGTATACAGACGTGTATGAGTGATTTAAAAAAATGGGAATGTACATGTATTAACACATACAATAAACAAACCAATGTGTTCATTATACATGTATGTGATTAAAGAGGTTGTACTATAGTTTGTTTTATTTGAAGGTAGTACTGCTTTCTGCCAGCTATAATATATAAATTCACAGTTTGCATGCAAAATGCTTCATCTAGGTCATTACACACATTTTTAGTGCATATTTCAGCTTGTTCATGTGTGTGCAGACTGGCTCAAGGGAGCATGTAGTTGGTATTAATGTGGACTGCAAACCATGGGCTAGTGTATGATTGATACATGCAGTGACCAAGTGAGGTCAAGCACCTGAAGCAATTGTGAGCAGTCCAAGTGTCCAACCTGTATTGCTGCATTGTGGACATCAGGTGTAGCAACACAACGACCAGGGCCCACGTAACATAATAGTTTGCAATCAATCATAAAATGGCAATGGCCAATCAACACCATTGTTACATGCACTCTCTATTCATAAAACTGACCAGTAACCAATGAGAATTCATCTTTCAAATTTGCAATCGATCGCAAACCTTTATGTTACGGAAAATGTTTTCTGAATCCCCATAAATGCTGACAATATGCTACCTTTAACCCTCTCAGTATCAAGCCAGGGAAAGCCAGTTGACTTTTTACACATTTCACCCAGCTATTGTACTGACAGGATTAAGTGATAATTTGTAGGTTCAAGAAAAATACAGTTCTAGCATCTGTGTATCAGTATGTAAAATCTTAACCTTTTGAAGGCTTTTTATGTACATGTGTAAATACAGCTTGTATGTTTGTGAATGAATGATGTGTAAATAATGAGCGAAATAAATTATTTAATATTGAGATCAAACACAATGAAGAAAGTTGACACCATTGTTTTGATTTTCAAACTGTTTTTATTTGTCTCCATCAAATTAAAAAAGGGAAACACTGCAAGGAAGACATAACAACTGTCCAATCGAATGATAAAAAGATCTACTCTTCTATCTTTCTCTCTCACCGCACCAACAGTGAGAGAAAGTTTACAGTTCAACACCTATCTAATCTACAAGTAATGTCACAGTGAGGAAAACTACAGCAATAAATACTACACGGGACTACATGTACAAAGTAACTGTATATGACTTCGGCTTCTGCCGAGGTTGAGTACCTTTTCATAATTTCTGCTTTATAGTTTATTTTCCCCTTTTTAGAGAAAAGTAACCAAAAGTAGCCATAACTCATGAATTGCAAATGGCAAAATAATGATTAAACCATATATGACAGCTATACAATTAATTCATCATATATGTATATTGGGATATCATTTTGGGTTTCAATAGGGAAATATGTCTGAGATTTGGAGTTTAAAGGAGCATCTCGTTAAATATCTGTAATATGTAACACATTCATGGGTCATAAATGGGGTGTAACACTTTTCTGGTCTGAGTGACTTGGTGGTTCTATGACTAGGTTTTAGTACATCAAATGGAAAAACATCACTTTACTTGTCAAATCCAAGATTTAATGCATAATTTTGATATCACTTTACTATAGTGTTATCCCCAAATCTATGTCATTCTTTACTTTTAAATCTAGATTACTGAAACAGAAAAATTCTTTACACACATCACTGCAAAACTTGAGTCTGTTAATTTATCACTAAAACAATCCACATAATAACACTGCACCATATCATTGAATCACTAGAAATTAATATAACATAGCAAAGATTCATAGCAGAATTCCCTGTTTTTCATCGCAGTCATCTCCAATAGTAGCATCTTAATAATAAACTGGCACACACAAGTTATTCAAATAATAAGAAATAATTCCTATCATGATCCACATAATAGCTATAGATCAGCATGTACAGTATGTCTAAACAGTACAGCTCATTCTAAACCAATAGAACTCCCCACTCGTTCAGTCTAAAAGCACAAAAACAAGGGGAGTTCCCCTTAAACAAAAAAACATCCACACAGTACTGAAACAACAAGATATCTACTCTTGAAAATGATCATTTTTATAATGTTTTTGCACTTCTCACAACACAAAAATAGTCATAAATGATAGAAAAAAACTTCAATATGCTCTAGTGACATTTGTAATGCATAATACTGTCATTTGAATGAATACGGTTCATCTAAACGTCCTCGTGACATAGTACATATCAACAAATCCATCATGGCCGCTTGTCGGTCAGGCCACCTTTCTTGTCTTTAGAGGTCATACGTCTGTAGATATCACAAACTCTTGCAACTTAAAACTCGTCCTATTTGTTGTACATAGTGAGGGATCCAAAGATCGCTTTCTTTCAGAAACCGTTAATGATTAAGTGTGAATATGATAAGAAATATTGCAAGTTTTCTGATAACCTCAACTGCAGTAATACAAAAATTGTATACTTTGATATGCTGTTTCTGACAGAAAAACATGAAGTTCAACATCTTCTTTATAACCGTCTTTGCACTCTCTTTTCACCCTTTCTGTGCTGGACAAAATGCAAATATCAGATTTGTATGTATTATGAGAAAAAGTGATGCTTAAAGAGTTCATACAATGTTGCGCACATGCTCGTGCGTATATATAAAGTTGAGGACAGATTTGACACGTTCATTCTTTCTGGAATGCAAATTCCTGTGCTTGCACATCAACCCAAACAACAAAAAACAAAACTATACATCACACAACAAAGCAAAATAATCACATGAAATCTACCTTACACATATTTCTTCAACCGATATCAAATCATTTCCAAACTCTGCGAAATAGTGATGTCACCAATGATGTCATGAACGAGCAAATGAGCAATGAATTTATCTACACATTAATTTAGGTACTTCTAATCCTAATCACACACTTGTTTGTAATATATCATTTGACGAACCTTCCATTTGCCACAAAGTGTACAAAAAACACCTATTATCACATGAGAGTATATCTTCCAATACATATATAATTACATTTCTATCATCTCTCTATCCAACCCTCTCATTCCTGATTATTTTCCTTATATATAATAGAAGATAATGTCTTGCAGCTTTTCGTTTCACATTTTTAAATAACTGATACAATCACGTACACAATATCAATATCTTTTATTATACATCACTTTTTGTGACTAGCATTATACAATAAGGGGAGGAGTGACCTGCCACACACATTTATATTTTCAATATGCTATGATAATCACATACTCTTTTCTACCTTTTATATACCCTATATGTACAAAGACTGATGTCATATTCGTATTGCTTTTGTAGGTCAAAGGTGTATTTACAAGTGCACAAAATATATACAGACACAACAACACACACACATTAATTCTATGCAATCCTGAAAAAATGAATCCATCTGAAAGGACAAACAAAAAAATTAAATGGTTGACACTTCCATGTGATAACAGAGAACATGCTTGCAGATGAGCATCAAACAGTACTACCAAAAGGATATTCCTAATATATGCTGATGACAATGTATGTGGACATGTATGTGGACATTTATAAGTATATATATAAGTATTTCTGATCTTATGAAATGTATATCCTTGACAAGCATAATGAGGTTTCATATATGCTTCACTAGGGGTATAGGGGCATCTAAAAAGTATCATTTCGGTTATTACAGTACATTCTACTCAATCCATTACACAAGGCAGATGTCATTTCAGGTGGGGATGGGGCACTGGGTATAGCTAATTGTCTCAAGAAAAAAACAATGGACAAGATAAGCAACTGCAAGATATCAGGCTGAATAGTCTAGTCAAAGAGAAAGAAAAAGGACAGTTTCCACAAAATAGGGAAAAGAACTGTTCAGATTGAATGCTACAGTACATTTGTTAATATGCACTAGGAAACATATATTGGACATTCCCAAAACAGTAATATCCATATCATTACAGAGACACTAACAAAAAGAAGAAAGTATGCATAATTCAACAATAAATAACATACATGTATTTAACAATCAAAATTAAACTCCAATATTTTTTTGCTATTTTTTTAGAAATATTTATTTTTAACAAGATATACAAAGAATATTTCCAGTTTATTGCCACACATTAAGAGATATCTACCAAGTTTGAAGACAAATGAAATAGGATTCCAAACCACAAGATTTAAAGATATTTTTTGATACTGACGAAGAAAACAGGTCAGTTGTCACGATCCAAGTTTAACATTTATAAATATTACATTACATATAGAAGTTTGAGGGAAGATCTAAGTAATGAAAGAACAACAAACTATGTTTCAGTATTTCAATCTAATGAAAACTACAATATCGAAATACCATCACAAAATACAACTACTGAAAAAAAGTATTCCCAAATAGAAGCATTTTACTGAAAATATCTGGAAGAATCAGGAGAAAAAGCATGTCATATCTGGAAGGAAACTAGATTATAAAAAAAAATCAAATTATTGATGAGTGAAAGCTCACAGTATTAAAAGATGATTTTTTTCTGAAATGTTGAAATCGCCTAAATGCAGGGTAGCATTGCTATGGATTATGTAACACAGCCATGTAATGGCATTGATATTATTGCTAAATGTAATACCACGCTTTACAATTAAAATCAAACCCATAGCATTATTTAATGCTGTTTCAGCATCTATAAGTCCAAACACTGCAAGTGCACAATTGGGAATTAAACTGCAAATTTCTTTATTCTTTACCATTTATAATACAAAGAAATGTCATTCTTAGCATACTCAAATGCCATTTCTTAACCTACTAGCAGGTAGTTCCTGTGTTAGATATTTGGGAATGACAGGATTCAGAAGTCAACTGGTTAAGATGTGCTTTCTGTCGAATGTACTCACAGCAATGTTTTGAAACTTATCCAGTTATGAAACTGATATATCTTGATGAATTAATTCATATTACATCAAGAAGGAAAATGACTCATTATTCCAAATGGTACACAGTGAAAACAGATGGATCAAATTAATTCCAAAACTAGTTCAGAATGAGATTTAAGCTACAAGATATATATTTAAACTGGAAGAAAAGTTTGAAATAAATCACCACGGTTGATTCTCATACAAGTTGAGGAACAATCGGATGTCTATATTATGTTGTATTGCTATACATAGATTCTTGCACACAAATAAGTTTAAAGATAGATCTTTCTAGAGTATACTTCTATTTCCATATTCATTATAAGCTAATGTATATACATGACGGTATATTTGCAGAGATAGATAGTTTCTGAAAGATTCACAATGTTTATATTGTATTTTCTTATGATTATTGCATACACTAGAAACAGAATGGAAGAATTCAGAAATAGAGTCCATTATGTTGAATGTTGCATCAGCCTTCTTCATATTCATATTGCCTTCTTCTAATTTCAACTTCCAACAATGCAATGCACAAATATATATTATTAGTCTATTAGCACTTACATTTCAGTGATAAACATCCTACATAATATATCCTATGTATTGCAACACTGTGGACTAACTTTAAGTAGTTTAAGTTGAAGTAGCATTTCCTTTGTTAATATATTTTATGTAACTGTCTGCATTTTTTTTGTGACAACTACAGTACCAGTTTTGCCATTTGAACTGATTACAGGTGATGTGCATGCTGCAAGCAGCAGTTAAATTGTATAAATTAACTAATTAACTAAATAAATTACTAACTAAATAAATTAAAATAATCTAGATGTGCATATCTTATTTTATGAAGACTTCTTTAGCAGAAGTTGTTGCCATGTTTCAATTCAACTACACAAGGATAGTGTATGGCTTCAAATGAACCTGTAGTGCACTTTTCACTTAACTTTCTTATCTGGTTTCCTTTTTTCTGAGCATGAAGTCAACTAATTTCTTGCAGCTACTAAAAAGCTGACGTAAAATGCTGCATGCTGAATTCAACATAATGGACCCGTTTCCTGAAACAACACAACACAACACGACACACTCACAAATGTAAACCCCATTTATATCTTACTACGATAAAATACAGATCTGTCGATATATAATGTATGTTCACATGTCAGTTTTCTAAGTTCTAAAGGAAGCCCCGATGTGTTGGTCTGAACATAGCAGTAGATATCCATATAATTATTGTGTACTCTGTTTGAAATTATCACCGTCTCAGTCTATATGATCTCAATTCTCTATACTGCACCTGGAACAGATCCAGATTTCCAGACTACCTCCTATTTCATATTATACAATATAAATTGATATATCATAGGCATACAGTACAACCCAGTTACTGTAATATGCCCAAATATGGACATACTCTTCTGCAGTCAACATAAATTAAAATAAATAATATCAATAGTACATTCAACTGTTTTCAGGATGGACTGATCTATCATTTTAACCAAATGATATAGATTCATTGCAATTTAAGAAGTATATAATAGTAATACCTTGCACAAACTTGTTGGACGAAACAACTGAACGATAATCTTTGAATACAAATACTGCTATCTTCATATATATTCAGTAAGTAAAACATGTACACACGTGTGATTGCAACATGTGATTTCTTCTGTCACTAACTAGGGATATTGGTTGCATTTACATAATTTGAGATATATCCAGATCTACATAAAGAGCTACTTCTATCGAACTATCATTACTTTAAAGGAGGGCTCCATTGCTATTTGTCCATAACTTGGGTTGTAATAATTCATCTGGTGAAAGAGCTAACGATAGCTCAATACAAATAATAATGTCTTTGGTATCCTATTTCTGTACTTCTTCTAAAAGAAGAAACATATCTAGTGACAAAAAAGAGAAGAAATGTCAATGAAAAATGATTCAGGAAGGCAAACACATACTAGTATTTCACAATATACTATTTACAGCTGCATGACAATAGTAGAGGTATTTATAAGATCATAACTATAACTGTTAAATTTCAATATCAATATTCAGAAACAAAACAGCTTTTTATTACCTGCATATCTCCGAAATTGAAAAGTATTCTAATGAAAAGAGAGAATTTCTTTTTCCTATGTATCTACAAAGTTTTAACACAAGTCAAATACAAACTACTGAAATTGAAGAAAGAAACCTCACTAATGCTATTCAGCATTTCACAGCCTAATTCTATTTGTCTTCATCATGATATGACTTATCAAGAGACATGTATCAGCACAGTATATCTATATTAATATATATCAGTCTCCAATCTATTCACTACTATCATATTATGAATTGCACACTTTTCAGATTAAGCCTACAGTTCAACAGACCAATCTCTGTTTACTTTATCCATATGATTTTTTTCCCCCACTCGTATTAAATATTCATGCAAACTGTTCCTTCATAGTGAGCTTCACAACAGGTACAGGTAGCATGCAATGCATTATGGGCCCTCAGTTAACCCCTCTAGAGCCAAGGGCAATGCTCATTCACAAGACTCGTGTCTTTCACTGGTGCAAAACTGTATCAATAGCACGTAAAGGGTCAAAATGGAAGTGTCAATCTAGGAAGGATTGTACGTACTGGAGAGAGAAGTCTGCAGCAAAATGTAAGAAGTAAGAAATAACTACAGACGGTTGGAACGGACAAAAACATGTAATGAAACATCAGAAATACAAAATATTGTATCGCTATTCCCCTCTATCAAACGCCCCATTTGCACAAAACAACATTTGAAGTCAAGCTCACAAACCATGAAAAATCTTCATGAATTCCACAAACACAACACAATCAACAGAAAGGTTTTTTTTTATCACTACAACGAAAGAGTGCACTATGACACTGTATTGCTTTCTTACACATTTGTTTGTTTTTTTCTCATCTGAAGTGAGTTGGAGCTCAGCTCGAGTCAAAGGAAGGGAGAGTGACGCTATGTTCACACGCAAACTGCTTTCGCTGCTGCTTGCCCCATGTGGCTAAGAACAAGTATTTCTCACCATGGCATGAGCAAGAACATTGCTACAAGAAGCGATATTAAACTGGAGGATACCGTGTTAAAACAGCCCAATAGGATTGCTACTACAGCAGTGAACAGCTTTGGTGTGAAAGCACCATGAACAAAGCATGTTGCAATGATAGGTACAATCAATTGTACGAGATAATCATTGAAGTGCTACCTACAATCATGGCCCTGAACTCTGCTCTAGATGAAGGTCAGAAGGAAGAGTAGTGGCAAGCCCCTCCCAGAGGTGTCACACCCCTCTCAGAGGTGCCATGCCCCTTCTTAGAGGTGACACACCTCTCTCAGAGACGATGCTTGCGGCTGTGGGAGTCCATCTGCGTCATGCCGATGACAGCCTGTAGGCAGCCCGGGCGCACGCAGTGGAAGTGAGAGTACTTCTGTGAGTACTTGCATTCATCCGAGACGCACTTCTCGGTAGAGCTGAACTGCTTGAAGCCAGCGGCGGACACGGCCTCAGTCTTGGCGTGCTGCTTGCGGTGGATGGGCACCTTGCCGCTGTCAGTGCAGATGAAGGGGCAGCGCAGGCAGTGGAAGTGGGTGTTCTTGGCCGTGTACTCGCAGTCGCTTCGGTCGCAGCTGACTGACGCCTTGAACCGCTGGAAGTCGTCTTGGATGATGCTGTCAACGCGGTCATGGTGCTGCGCGTGCTTGTACATCATGGTCTTGCCGGCAAACTTGTAGTTGCAGCCGGTGTGGCGGCAGTGGTAGTGAGTTGTGTTCATGGCGAACTGGCAGTTGTTCTCCCCGCAGTGCATGTTGCGTTCAAACCGCTCAAACCGCTCTTGCATGGACGAGTCCAGCGGGCCACGCTTGTACCGCTTGTACCCAGACGGCGCCCCCGGATCCTCAACCACAAGGGTCAGCGGGCGTTTGTGCGGTGTTGTTGGCGACTTCCGCGGTGGCGAAACCATGGACGACTGCCTGATCTTCCATCGACCCAGCTGGAAGTTGGGCAGCACCTGAAGTCCTGAGACCGGATTCTCCAGATGGTTGGAGGTGCTTGGGACGGGTTCCTCGGTGTCTAGCGGCGCAATGGGCACCAGGAATTGATGCTGGGGCTTTGGGGAGCTGCCACCACTGCCCATGAAGTGACCATTGGGTGCAGCTAGAGAAGGCTGGGGTGCAAACACAGGTTGCATGGTGCTTGGTATCGGTGACAGGAACATGCTTTGGAGAGAGCTGGCTGCGTTGACCGGTACAGCCTGAGACATGGCCGCCATGGCGGCAGAGTTGGCCAGGTGCAAGGGGCTGGAGGTGGCCATGGACACCATGGTAGGGTGCAGGTGGTAGGCACCAGGGGGAGACCCCAGGGCCCCTGGGGGTGAGGAGAGAGCACCAGGAGGGGAACAGCTGTTGTTGAGAGGTAGGATGGGTAATACGAGCTGCTGGGGACCAGTCGGAGAGTTGTTGTTGGGACGGTTGAAGAACTTGCCGTAAATGCGGCGCATGTGCTTCCTGCCATGGGACTCCATCTGCTGAATCTATTATGCAAACAGGATACAAAAGAACCACATGCTTTAATAAACAAAAACTTAACTTGCACTTCATACACCATAAGCCTGCATGAGCTCAGACATAAACAACTGTGCATTTATGCATGAAGAAGACAATGCTTTTCACAATCATATCATGAAAACAAATGAACTTGTTCTTGTACTGGATTAAATTCTTGATGATGATGATGAAGATGGTAATTAGAAATGATGATGACGATGTTGATCATGATGATAAAGATGATAAGTTATGACTATGATTTTAATGATTGATATTGATAGTAACGTTGATAATCATACAGATAACGATGATAATAATGATAGTGATGATTATAATGATAATGACAACCAGGATGGAGCTGATGAGTAACCCACCTGCAGGAAGGAGAACTGGCAGCCCTGGTGCATACAGTGGTAGTGCTTGTGCAGCAGGTTGTACTTGCAGCCTGGCCGGCGGCAGTCCAGCTTGCGGCTGAACTGGCGGAAACTATCAAAGATCAACTTCTCGTTGCTCTTATGGTCGTGAAGCATGTCAGGGCTCTCCGTGGCAAAGTTGCACTCAGTACGCGTGCAGTGGTAGTGACGCTGAGCGACCAGCGGGCACTCCGGCTTAGCACATTTGCCCGGTTCATACTTGGCATAGCCCTTGTCGTTGGGAGGGTTGGCAGGGGCCTGGGGGAACCACTTCATCTGTGATGGAACAAGTGAATATCAAAGTAAAGTAACGTTTTCTGCTTCTACCATTCTTTTAGTACTTTTAAAGATCACCCTAATTTACACCAGTATATAGTAAAAACTGAAAAATGTATGGAGGGAGGCAAGAGATGTGATCTTCCTGTACAGATTGTTTTTTTAGACAGGTAAAGAGAAAGATTGTTCGAGGCAAATCTAAAATGTGGCCTGTTTATATGTGTTGTCACAAGAACAATTTTCACTTAACATTTGTTATCAACTCTTGCAAAACATTGGCCTTTCAAAGCGTAAAACAATCATTATTGTTTTTGTATACCAGTATGCATATAACATCAAAGAGAGGGAAACTATTGGATGGAGTAAAATTACTGTCACTTGAGACAATTACTACAAAAGATTCAAAATCATATTAATCTTAAATTTGCAAGGCATTTTACTCTCATCCTAGGTACATTAAAGATTTCATACCACAAATACACAGCATTATTGGTGACTTTCAGAAGTTTCAATAATTTTTTGCAAGCGGCGGGATGCATGATAAATAAGGCACATTTAGGATGGTTCTCGCATCCATCTTTCCTACAACTACTTAACATGTGATGCACCATGCAACCCTGTTTCTAATCTTTTTACCGTGACGAAGTGCATTACCGTCTGATCCTTGAGAACAACCTGGGGCTGGGGCTGGGGGGCCACAGGGGTGCCCAGGTAGCCTGGCTTCTCAGCATCGCTGTGCCGGATGGACTCCAGCTCAGGGTTCTGGTGGTGTTTCTCGTAGTGAGGCTTCATCAAGCTGCTGCCCGTGTGCACCACCTCCCCGCAGTAGTTACCCGGCTTTAGGCTCTGTGGGATTAACATGGGTGCAAAGGGATTAATAGTGGGCAAATATGAAAGGGGATTAGGTTGATTTATAAAAATACATGTATCTTTCTCATAGAAATGTGGCTTCATTAGGCTGCTGCCTATGTGCACCATCTCCAAACAGTGGTAACCCCGCTTTTTAGGCTCTGTGGGATTAGCAGGGGTGCAATATGGGCTTTAGGTTTCTTCTGATGAATTAATGTATCCACCTCACAAGTTTTTTTATGATTGAAATTAATTCATGTAGTAACACTAATTTATTAAGCTCTATCAATAGGTACCTGGCGTTAAGTTGTGTGGGATGACCAGGGGCGCAATGGGATTAGATTTGTCTCAATGAAGTGAGATATCCAGCTCATAATAGGCCTTCAAACTCTTGCCAGTGAACAGCTGCTATGGACCCCAGAATCACTAGAATTGCACTGCAAGGAAGCACTCTGCAGTATTTTATTGTTCCCCTTTCTCCCACAGATACTTATTCAGCTGAAATCATTATTTATTATCTTGATGACTTACCCACATACAGTGGTAGTGCGCCAGCGGACTGAAGGGACAACCCTTGAAGATGTCTTCACATGACTGTCCATGCTGGTAGTACTGGAATCCAAGTTCAGCTGCCTCTTCGCTCATCAAATGGTACCTGCCAAAGACACAGTCAGGATTTGATTTGCCTACCAGATATAGACAACTTCTGTAGTATTACCATAAACCATAGAGAGGCCAGTGTCACACAAGCAGAAAGCATTGTCACAATAAATTTTAATATTTGCTTCATGAAAACCATGGATGAATTTTGCCCAGCAAAGCAACAAAAAGATAACATAAATTACACATTAATCTTTGTGCTCTAGCTTCGTAAATGTTGATATTGGTGATCCAGAATAGGCAAATGCAGCAAACACAACTTATCTATATCTAGACAAGACATATGCGTGTTTTCATAACATATGAGTGATTGCCTCATGAAAATAAAGGTATAGAAATATGGGTACAGGGACAAACAAATTAAGGGGAATTAAATGCAATGGGAAGTATTTCAGCTTTCAAAGAACCTTCAGATATGATATAGTTTTTTGTCCACTGTCATCTAGAATTCTGCAGCATCCAATAAAATCTGAAGCATAATCTGATGTTTCACCTTGTGTGCTTGTTGACACCCTCCTTCGACCGGAAGTACTCTCCACACCCCTCCACAATACAATGGTAGTGGCCCTTGTAGAGCAGCTCACATGTGGAGTGGCAATGGTCATTGGCTGTGTACCTGGACAAGTCCAAATGAGAAAAGGGGTTGTCAGTTCATAAATGCTCCTCTGGACTTATTTTATCTCATAATTTCTTCCTATTGATCATGCACAGCATTCAACACTGCAAAATTATTAAAGAAATCTCTATTACAAATATTCTTTGATCTCAATATTGCTAAAAACACATAAATTTAAGGAATGACCCTCTAACCAAGCAGTTACAGTTCATGACCTATGGGACCAAAAACAAGAAAGGTAGAAACAAGAAATGTCTCTCCCTCACCTCCTGAAGTACTTCTGCCACGCCTCCTGATCCTGCCTCATCTCCCCCTCTCTCGGCTCCTTCTTGATGGCTACTGCCGAAGACAGGTGGTGGTGGGGGTGGTGGGGAGGCATCTCCCCCATCCTGTCACTCCTATCCCCCTCCTCCCCCTCCTCCTCCTCCTCCCCACCCCTGTCCCCGTTCTGTTCATCCCCCTCGCCGGGGAGTATCGTTCCTGGCGGGGGGGAGATGAAGGAGGCGGTGGGGAGGTTCAAGGAGTCATTGAGATTGTCCCCTTCCTTGTCTTCATCCATCTTAGCCATCTTGGCGAAACCAGATGGCAGTTCTCCCCTTTCCTCATCTTCTTCTTCTTCTTCTCTCCGGCGTCCATCCTATAAAACAAACAGGTGACATGAAATTTAGTCTTGAAATTCAAATCCGAGCTCTAACCTATCAACACAAAAAAGGTATTTTTTTCTATCTTTCTTGTTGCCCTTTTTGGTTTAAAAACTAAAAAATTCCCCCTCTTCTCATCTTCAGATTCTCTTTCTCTTTGATCTTATATAGACAAAAGTCTTAGATTAATTTCAATTAAGCTCCTTTTCCCCTTAATCTTGACCTTCTCCTTGCCCTTAGGCCATCATTAAGGGCTAGCCCTGAGATTTCTGTATAAATATGTTTTCCAATGAGATGAGGCCTACCTGAGACTTGTCGTGCACACTGAGGTCAGTTGGTTTGTCATCATCGTCCTCCTCCTCCATATACTCCCTCTCAGAGGTCTGATGCTTGTCATAGACCTGCAGGTCCATGGGCCGGTCCTCTCTTTCATCCTGCTCACGGTAGTGGTGGTGGCGCTCCATGGCGGCCGTAGCAGCTGAGGTGTTGGTGATGACAGAAGTCATGGCAGCGGACTCCCCATTGTGGCCAGCACCACTCCTGACGGGATCAAATGCACTGTGATTCGGCGACGACTCGAATGAGCTTGTTGCAGACGATGGCGCGGACGTGATCACGGACGACTGCACCGCTTGGATGTCTGGCCGCGATGCCACGTGAGGTTGCAGCGCCATCACTTGGCCAGCATGAGGAGAGGTCTGCCCAACACCCAAGCCGGCGGATTGCCCGGCGAGAGCGGCGCGTTCGGCGATCGACGCCGCGCCTGGATCCGATTTAAAGATAATCGCCGGACACGGTGGCATCAATAGCGGCTTCTCACCAGCACCAGTGTTACCGTGATGGAAGGTGCGGTAGGAGGGGTTGACCCGCGGCAGGGGCAGCTTCATCTTGGGGCGGATGGAGCGCATGAAGTGGCGCCCTGTCTCGTACTCCATCATGCGGTTGCGGCGCTCGTGCTTGCGCTTGTGGGAGTGCATCTGGTTGGCGGCGGTGAAGGTGAAGGAGCAGCCGCTGCGGATGCAGTGGAAGTGGTTCAGGGTGTTGGAGTAGCGGCAGCCCTCGTGTTTGCAAGACTAGAGATGGGAAGACAAGTGGGAAATCAAATGAAACCTGCTTTTGCGACCATCTGTACAGAAAGACAACCTGCTAACATTTCTCAATCTATTTCTTAAAACATTCCTTCACTCCTGTACTTTATCCCTAAATATGTTATTTCCACGTTCATGGTATGATAAATCGATTGAAATTTAGTAAATATGATGATTAATTATCTATGCCAGTGATGGAATGAAAAAAAGGATATTATTCTGTTACCATGCCTCCATCTTAATTTTCCAGTTTCAAGTTTGGTCTCATTTCATAAAGAGCAGTATAAACATTTAGAACATTAAAAGTTTTTAAACATTAAAGTCATTAAACAACATACATAGGGGGAAAAAAGGAATTAGCAAGAAAGTACATAAAGTGTTATTCACGCTGATCTCAAACTTACCTCATGCTTTGAGAACTTCCTGAAGCCGTCCTTGCGGTAGATGTCGTCCTTCATGTGGAACGTCTTGTGCTTCTCGATGTCACACTTGTTCTTGAAGACAAAGTCGCAGCCAGGCCGGCGGCAGTGGAAGTGGGTGGTCTTCTGCCCATAGAAGGAGCACTGGGGCGTGCCGCAGTCCTCCGTCGCGCGGAAGCGCTGGAAGCCATCGTTGAGCAGCGTGAAGTTCTTCTTGTGGAAGTTCTCGTGGGTGAGCACGTCCGAGGTGGAGGTATAGACCTTGTGGCAGCCACCCTGTTCAGGGAGGGGAAGGGAGAGGGGAGGGAGATTATTTGTTTGTCTTAGCTATTAAAGTTCATTTGTATTCTTAAAACTGATTTAAGTCAAAACACATTGGGAAACGAGTTTGAGTAAACTCAAATTAAGCTTCTTAAAGTGCTCTTCTTGTGAAAAAGTGATTTTCAACACCAACAGTCTAGAAATTTATTATCATTATCTCAACTTGTTTGACCATGTCATTTACAAATATCTATTTATCACTTTGATATTGTGAGGACATTGCTGACAGGGTTGATACTGCAACACTATTTTTTCATGGAAAATATCCTTACATTGCTTCATAATATTGTTTCATACATTACCCATGCACCTTCACCATAAAAACAAAAACATGCAAAATAGTTTTACAACACAAAAATGTTAAATGGGAAAAAAAGAATATCAGAGAAAAATATAATCAATGGTTAGGATAGGCTATGATTTTTTATTTAGTTTGTTATTTTTTGTGTAATATGCAGTGAAAAGTGCAGAAAGTAGTAAACAATGTCATTCAAGGAAGGAAAGGTATACAGATGAGTAAAATCTATATTAACTATAGACATTTTAAAGATCACGGTTTTGTTTACACAAAGTAATAATTATTCACCAACAGACAATATAAAATAGATGAATGAATCAAATAGATCAAATGAAATATTGACAGTTCCATACATAATAAACTGAAGTGTTTTTATGTATGCTATATGTACATACATTGGTTGGTATCACAACATTTTCTCTCACACATGTACACACACTCACATCAGTTTGATAAAGGCGAATGCTTTACATTATATAATCAGTACTCTCACAGCTCTTAAAAGTGAACATGAGGCTACTACAGAATGATGCACACTTTTAAATGTCGGAATGGTCTTTACATGGTTTCACGAAGCATGTAGTCATATAGTTCTTTGATTGCAACAATAATGATGATTCATGAATGGCAAAACCAAAGGGCACAAAGCTGGGGGCAGCATAAAATTTTCCCCCAAGTCTTAATCAAAAGTTTCCTGTATGATTAAAAGTGATTTTCCCCATACTATGACAAGTTTTGAAAATTAAGTAATCTGCATTTTTAGGATAAAATCAAATACAACATATGTGATGAACTAAAGGAAGTATGCAACCAAAAATAAAATACAATGAACTGTTTTTAATGAGCTACACATACAGAACTAAAATGAGTACAACATGCATGATTTAAAAAATAGCGCTTTAAAATAATATAATTGACAGACAGCAGAGTACAATTGCTTATACATGTAAATACACAACAGCCAACATCACATAAGATGTTGATACTGTTAAATCTTCAGTGTAATCACTGATCATTTGCTTTTGTTGATTGTTTGAGGAGGCGTTATCTCCACAAGTTTACACATTCATAAAGAGTAATTTGCAACGTAGGCCTTTAGTTATAGGCATTCTATAAAAAAAAAAACCTGTACATATGGACATTTTGATATGAAACATTCATGTGTCAACTCTACAGATTTATGTGATTTAATATTTAAAATATAACATATAAATCCATACAGAAAATGAAACTGATTACTACTTAACTCTTGTTTTGACGATCTATTTGTGTTTGCAAGCAACTTTACATGATGAACACAAAGAGCTCTTGAAGTTGATAAATGATGGCACATATTTTACAGACTTGACTTGCACAGATAAAGCACCTGCATAGACATAATAATGAACTTGCAAATAAAAACAAGGTACAGCATGCAACTTTTAATACAAAACAACTAAGTAACCAACAGTCACAAAGAAATCAAAGCTCACAGCACAATCCAGACTTTCAACATGCCACCAGATAGATTGATTTTATTCAAACTCGAGAGAAAAAAAAAATTATCACAAACAAGTCAAAAGTAGTTTCCAGGGGAGTATTCCTCGATTTAGCAACCAAAAACAGAAGCGGGGAAGATAAAAAACAAACACACAGCACAATGCACGATATGACTAGCATGCCATGAAGCCTTGCTTGAGGTGTGTCTCTACAGCAGCAAACAGCACAAGACAATAAAAAGGAAGATGATCATGATCATGGTAAAACGGCACATGCTACCATCAATAAGCGGGGGAAAATAAAATCAAACAAAACATCACTGCACGAGCGTCACCACGGAGTGGAGGGGGGGGGGCAGGGATAGGAATTGTCTTCATGACTTTGGGGGCTAGTTTTTCTCTCGGCAAGCTGTTTGTTTACCTGCATACAATGATAGTGAGTGTTCTTCATATTAAGAGTGCAGCCTGGGTAGTAAGGCCGGCAGTCGTCAGAAGGGCTGAAGCGCATGAATCCGTGCTGGAGCGAGTTGTCGCGCCGCTTGTGCCAGTTGTAGTGGCGAATCACGTCCTCCTTACGCGTAAACCTCTGTTGGATTATTCATGGAAAATATTCGCTAGATTCGCCATTTTGAGGTTAAGAATGACAAATCTACGAATCCTGGGATTTGGCAGCAAACGGCAAAAAGCTATGTCCGCACTTCAATTTTAAAACCATTCAACAGCACGCACTATCAAGTACTCATTGGATTCTCTCATATTAACACTCATCCATCACCTTCATCTTTAAGTTAGAATAGATCAGGATATACCACTAGAAGAATGAAGGAAACATGATTTCATGTCATTTTTAAAGGTTAATCATTCTTACACCGGATATAATGAAAAATTGCGGAAGGATTTCAATAAGAAAATGTAGAATTAGTCTTTCAGTGATTATAGATTGGAGAAAATTAGTGGAATATCACAAACCCAGTCGAAAGAAAAATGTATTAATCATTGTAATTCTGAAACATTAGTCGAATTTTCAAGATAAGAATGTTAACAGTATGTTAGAGAAATAAATATCCACAACCAAAACAATAACCAGGAGACAAAAAAAAATGATAACTTTCATTTTTATAATCACTGTTTATTCTTGATTTCTTATGAATTTTGTATGTCCTTCATTTTAGAATGGAGGCAAGTAGGCCAGACTATTTTTTTTTCAGACACAGGACCAATTGCAATATCCATATTAAAAAAAAATCATTTAGTAAAGGAAACTCAATTTATTTCAGAATTAACAAGTTAAGATTCTGCAGGGCATTTACTTGTAAGATCAATATTACTAATAACTGATTCAAAATTCTGCTATTGCGAGATGCGAAGACTAGAATCCATACCCAAAATAAATCTATTCATGAAAACAGCAGGGTTTCAATATACGTGTTTGGTACACCACAAAGCATTATGGTTATTGATAAACAGCTGAGACTGAACAGATTTTAGATTGCTGCATTGATTAGACACGACATTGAGGACTGAGTACAAGCAGGAGCAGTGAAGACAAATATATTTTCAAAAATGTTCACTTCTTTTTATTTAGCCAAAAGATCATCCAAAGCCAAAAAAAAGAAAAAAATGCTGATAATTTGTTAACAAAAAGCTTTTTTGTGAAAAAAAAAAAACACTTTTAACAAAGACATTGAATTCATTGGGACTTCACAAGTGTGTAACATGATACTTTATTTGTGGAATGAAACCAGTACCAATTTCTCTAAAAGAATTTGTGCTGAATTTGATTCCGCAGTTATTAAAGTACTCCAATCTATTTAGGAATTTTGCTTGGTAGTTATATGTGATTGTGTTGATCATATTGAGAATCCCTCAAAGGACTACTGTAATTGTCAAAAAGAAATATCGCCATATTTTATATCCTCATAAATGCCAGGTCATTTTAAATGAAAAATATTTGAAATATTGTTAAATTCATTTTTTTTTTGCAGCAATCCAGATTCTGACCATGTCTGTATCACGCAACACACAAAGAGTAATGAACAGAACACCAAAACTTGTTAAAGAAGAAAATATATACATATATATAGAGAGAGACAGAGAGAGAGAGATAGAGACAGAGAAACAGAGAGAGAGAAACGGATAGAGACAGAGATAAAGATAGAGAGAGAGGCAGAGAGAGAGAGACAGAGAGAGACAGAAAGAGACAGAAAGACACAGAAAGAGACAGAAAGAGACAGAAAGCGACAGAAAGAGACAGAAAGAGACAGAAAGAGACAGAAAGAGACAGAAAGAAACAGAAAGAGATAGAAAGAGACAGAAAGAGATAGAAAGAGACAGAGAGAGACAGAGACAGAGGCAGACAGAGCGACACAGAAAGAGACAGAGACCTACAGAGACAGAGACAGGCAAGAGAAAGAGACAGATAGAAAGAAAGCAAGTGAGATACAGAAGAAATCGAAGGAAACATCAAATCAAACAAAGGAGAAGGGAAACAGAAAGATAAGAGAGAGGAGAGAGGAAGAGAAAGAAAAGGGTGAAAGAGAAGGCAAAGGAGAAAGAGGAAGGAGAGAAGAACTCACAGCAAACTTGCAGTCCTTGTCGAGGCAGTGGTAATGTTCCTTGAACTGATAAGAGCACCGGCCACAGTCCTGTGAAGCTCCAAACCTACATAAGGTGAAAGGTCAAAGGTTACAATACACCAATGATCACACAAACTCAATGATAAACTATATCTTGATGTCATTGCACCAACTGATCATCTATATTCATACCATACCATTCTTAGCAAAACATTACACACAATTTATAAATGTCCATATTTTCTTTCATCAAACTTTTTAATTCATTCTGTATTTTAAAACAGACATCTGTCTTTAACTCTACAAACACGTTTTTTACAACACAATCATCATAGCAATTTCAATCAATACTTTTTTTATTCTATAGATTACACATCAACTCCACAACATCACTTTTCTACACAATTTTACATTTTACATTTATGACAATGGTCTTCTTACTCATTTAGGATATTAACCTTTTTTTTGTTGCAATAATTGCAGCAAGCTTTTAAACAACATGATCCTTGAAATGCGAGCACAGGATAATGTGGTGACAGCTGATTCCACATCAAATGGTTGAAAGTTTCTTATACCTAAGGACTTTGTATAGGATTCTTGCAACTAGTCACAAGTCTATCAAGCAGGTTTGATCAGTAATTGCATTCCTAATTACATTCATGTACACATTCCAGGGGGAATCCAGACTCTCACCAGCAATAGCACTACTAAGTCTGAACAATCGCCTGGGAAATATCTTTGTGGTTTGTGCCTCTTAGGTGGAATGAAAAGCAATGTAATGACAAAAGTAATACATCAGTTTATATACACATTCAAATTCTATGCACACCTCCTTCACGATGCCAGTTCTGACATCATACTGTGCCAGAGGTTTTCCTTGAAACAGCAACAAAGGAGCATGCAACATTCTCATTTTACTTTGAGAACAAGAGAATGTGCGTTGCCATCAACGGGTGAAGAACTGGCATGTATTTAAGTTTTGAGCAGGGCATAAGTTGCTTTTTTGTATCACATTTCAATTTGCAATGTACTATGGGGAGTTAGGTCCATAACCTTGAATGCTGTATCATGCTTTTCTTATACAATCCTTTTTGGAACATTGTGTCTTAAATCTGTTGGTAAATTAAAAATGCTTATTAAATTTGGAGAGTTACACATACATCATTCCCTGTGTGTGCATAAGCTGTGAAGGTGATAGGAAGTTGGTCTATTGAGTGCCCAACACCACACATAAACAAACACGGAAATGGTTCAGAGTTAAATGAGTGAGTGCGTACCTTGCAATGTCATACCTGGCTATGTATCTGTTGAAGGCACTGCCCTCGAGCCCGGGGCTGGACGAGGTGGATAGCGTCCCAGACTTGATCCCCTTCTCGCTCCCCTCCTCCGAATCAAGCTCGCTCCTTCCGGTCTCAAGGAGGCATTTCTTGAGGATGTTGTCGCGCGGCTCGTATGACAGGAAGTCGTCCCGCTGATCCATCCCGCCACCGAACTCATCCTTCTCCGCAAACTCCAAGCTCCGCTCCATCCGGACGAAGTCGTCACCACGGCGACCAGCCGCGTCATCCGCTGATGATTCATCGTCAGCCGCGCCACTACCAAGAGGTGGGCTGATAGCTGACGTGCTGGAGTTAGACGACGTGGACGCCATGCCTTCTAGGAGTGCGTACGGGGACACGCCCTCCCCCTTCCCAAATTTAGACATGAAGTAGTCGTAATTAGGGGTGCGCTGGGGGTCGAGATGCAGGGGTGCCGTGTTGCCTGACGATGCGGCAGCAGCAGCAGCAGCTGCAGCGGCAGCCGCGGCGGCTGCATACTCCCTCTGAGCGGCAAAGCCCTCATTCTCCAGGAGCGCCGCCTCCAGGGCCTCTGCATCCACCTCCTCCTTGGAGCCGTTCTCGTTGCCGTGGCTACCGGCCCCTCCCTGCTTGAGCTGGATCTGCTGGCTGATGATGTCACGGATCCGCTGCGAGGCAGAGACCTTGCGCCCAATGATCTTGTTGATGGACTGGCCCGCCTTCAGCTTGCGGATGTAGCTGTCATACTTGGACACCCTCAAATTGGGCACGTCTTTGGATATACTCTCTCCTACGGTGGAAAGTAAGAAGCAAGAATTTAGGTCTCTGGTTATAATATCCTCTACGAATAGTGGACATCAACAAGGTATACAAAGTGCTCAGCCACTAAAACAATTATTGAAATATTTCACCTTGCTCATACTGCTTTTGATTGAATGTAATTTAAACCTTTTCATCAGGCTTCAAAATTAGCTCACAGCAAAAATATTAATATATTCTTATCCCTGCATGGTACATTCCAATATAGCGTCTTTCCCGCTTCTGCTTCTGATAGAAATATCAATAGAGCTGTATCACCACCCTGAAAAAGTGGCAGATCATCTGAGGATTTGCACAATGACACATGAAGCCATATCATTGCTCTTCCAAGATGGGAAAACACTAGCATGCAACCGTTTACATTTGAACGTTACTTAACTCTTTGTGTGCATTTAAGTATTTTGTACAGGTAGTGCATGCAAATCTTATATATAGAGCAGCATTTTATCTGGCACGTCCCAGGTTAAAGTAGAAAAAAGATAATTCATGAGTAATGTCCTCTCCACTCACCTGCTTCTAGTTTCTGGATGAAGTAGTCATATTTTGAGAACCGCTTGGTCTCTGCTCGGTCACCCAGCTCCATCAGGTTCCTCATGAACTCCTGCTCCTCGATCAGCTGTTTGACCGTCTTCCCCGTCGCCATCCTTGATCCCGCAATCTACAAAGACGGACAAAACATTGCAATAGTGGCAATAAAAACTCTATACACACCATTGGTAAAAAAAAACATGGCATTGTTAGTGAAGGGAGCTTCTTTCAGATAATGTTTGAATTTTTGGTCAAGGGTTGGCTGATTTTAAATATGAAATAAGAAGAATTATGTTTGAAGTTGCATATTAATGAAAGCTCTTGCTTTCTTGTTGGAGGGGGCTTGAAAAGTCTGGACTGGTGGGCACACCCTTGATCCCATACTTGTCTCTTTCAAACCTGGTGTAGTAAACGGGCACCTGGCAGGAAGTATTTGCCAGACTAGCTTTTGAGCACCCATGTACGGAAGCTCTGCTAAACCCATCGGCCAATATCCTCAATGGGGGTTTAACTTAGGGCGCAAACTTAACTGAGACTAACTTCATTGAGCGTTAACAAGTTATCTACTTCTGTCATAAAATCAAAGCTTTGGCATTTACCTTTCCTTCTAGGTGCGCAGCCAGCACTCCTGGGTGGGGGGCGAGTAGGTCTGGGATGCCACCTTCCGCAGCTGCCGCAGCTTCCCTCAGCGACTCCAGGTGCTCCCGCATCCCCGTAGCAACCGCCCGCATCCGGCTCGCATCCTCTCCCCTCCCTAGCGACGACGGATGCTGATGATGCGACGAGGACGAGGAGGGGGACGATGATGATGGGGGATCGCGGTTGGATGCGTCGTGACTGGCGTTGGAGCTGCCAATGTGGGCAGCAGACTCCTCAGCACGGAGCTGCTGATGCAGAGCTGCGAGCTGCTGGAGTACGGTGTGACTGGCCGGCATCTGCTGGCTTGCCCCATCACGTGAGGATGGATCCTACAAGAAAATAATATTGAAATTAGCATTGTATGAACTCGTTTACACAAGGTGCTAAATACACTTTGACAATTTCTAAGAAAAGCAGTTTCTCTGTCTGACTTTGTGCAGATGCCTATGGAAAATTTAAATCAGTCTCTATCATGAAAATACGCTCTATGCAATAGTCAGCTTTGAAGCTGCTCAATGTGTTCATAAACTCAATTTTGAAGAAGAGTGGATTAGCACCTTCACCATGATAAATTATCCATTTGCATGGACTCAAAAGGGAAACAAACTCAAGTGTGGGCTTCTAGGAATTGATAGAGTGATGGAATAAATTCACAATCATATAAATTTACAAAACAGGCATGGCAGTTTTAAACGTTATGTTTGTATCAATGCTGGAAAAACAATTTAAAATGGACTTGCATGGACATAAAAGAGTATGATGTCCTTCAGAAAAAAATTAAAAACGATTATGTCAAGATGAGCAACTGAGCGAATAACGGCTATAAACTTGATGAAAGCCGGATCTACACTTAAATTATACCAGTACAGTACACTGTACATGCAAAATACAATGCACAAAATGTTATGTGCTATTTTTATCATATATAGCATCCTTGGACCTGAGTGATTAATGGTATGAAACTGGTGGAAACCTTGGCAACATCCATTAAATACATGATTAATCTAGTATGGTCTAAGTCACCTTGTCTTTCACAGTTTCACACCCTTTATTCAACATGTATTGAAATAAAAATGTAGCTCATTGCACAAGTACATCATTTCTCAGCTGTTCATCTCCTTGAAAACTAATTATGAGTTACTGTACTAATTACTTATCCAATGATTGACGTCTGTATTTAAATGAATCCATCACAGGGACTTAACCAGATAAATTACTAATTGTTTCTCTATATTAGAAAAGCTAGAAAAAAATTGGTTGTATCTGCATGATGAATGTAATGAAAAAATTAAAAACGTGGATATTGTGCACGGTTAGCTATTTTCCTTAATAATGGGATGATATATGCAATACATACATGCATTGCAGACCAGCTATTACACTGAGAGATTATTTAACATATTTTGATTTTTGCTGTTGGGTAGATCTTCTCCCTTAATAAAGATGATACCTAAGGTGTAAATGCATGAAAAGAGACCAGCTACTAATTGTAAATTGTAAATTGTAATTTGTAAATTGTAAATTGTAAATTTGTAAATTGCTGTAATCGGAGTTGGAGGGAGAGAAAAATTAATTAATATATTTTTTAAGGCTAAGAAAACATTTCATTTTCAGGGGAGACTTTTTCACACTCAAATTCTCAAAACGCAGTATTATAGTTTCAGGTTGGCAATCCTGTAAAAGATCATATTTGACTGAGTCACCCACATTCAGTCCACTAGCATTTCTAAAAACAAAGATAAGTATGGGGGATGTTATGTGTATTAATCTACATGTAAGCAAAGGGCTCCACTCATAAGTGGACTTGCTTCTTATTAAATACCATCTTTTTGTATATAAACATGTAGATATGTGGTATAATTTGTATTTGTTTTGATAAAGGTCCAAATAAATCAAATGAAATATGATGTCCATTCAATCAGCATTGTTTCTTTGCCTCCGTACCTTGGGGGAGGGGCGGCTATCTGACGACGGCTTTGCAAAGGCGGATGATAGAGGGCGTTCTTGCCCCGGAGACGCAGCTTCTTCAGCGTCGGTCCGGCTCGAGGTTGGGTGCTCCGAGGCAGGGGCGATGGGGGCACGAGGGGGGGCCTGCTGGTGGTAGCGCTGGTGAGCGAGGGCTCTCTTCTTCTCTGCGTGCCGTCTCTGCAACTCCAAGATGTGTCCTGGGGAAAAGATACAATAATAAAGATGTTATATTTTTGCACATTAATGGTGCAAATCATGATCTTGTTTGCTATGCACTGAGAGAAATCATAAAGACATAAGACAGAATACCAATGAAATGAACATTGATTTGATATCCCACGAATAAACGCTTTTAAAAACACACAAAATTGTCTCAATGTTAATATGATATTGGAAACACATCTACTAGTGAGAGGTGAGGATTAATACAAATTATTTGCAAGATTGGGAATCCTTATAGTCCAAAATAGCAGCATCTATGCAAATAGCCAAATAATCAAATATTATTAAGTCAAGAGGATCACAAACAATGACAGTACATTTTTAATAATGAATATTACCAAGGTTTAGGATAAAAAGAGAGTCTTGACATAGTCCTGTGAGCAATATATCGTCATAATCAAGAATGAGAAATGAAGAACAGAGATGAAAAGAAAGAAAAATATTAAAGACAAGTATATTTTATCTGGTCAGTGCGGGCAGGGGGAAACGGCATCAGCTAGCAGGCTTGCCATTCAGTACAGTCTCCTGAAGGCTGATAATCTAATTACCCTAAAAGGTTGTGGATAAGAATACTACTGACAGATACTGGTGGAAGATTGAAGGGGGGGGCGAAATTTGCCTTGATAAATGAAAATGGCAAAATTTGGCTCCAGGCCGACTATATTAAATATTTGGATTTATTTTCGCAATGTGGGGAATTAAATTGGATGTTCTCGTTTGGCAGGGTGGGTGGACGGACGGACGGGGAGTGGTGGGTTGCGAAGGAATGTCTTGGAGTGTCGTTGGCTCGTCCGGTATCTTTGGAAACTATCATATTGAGACAAAACACAAACATTTATAAGACCTTCAATCGTGGAGATCTCTCCTCTTCCCTCTTTCTGTCTGCCCTTTTCATCTCTTACTTCCCGTCTCCCGTGATTATTGGAAGGGACATGCCGCTTAAATTCCTTTTATTGAATTCAGCGGGTACAATTGAAATTGATTACAGGTCCTGGGATGTTTTTATTTTGCCCCGTCATTTAGTCACAATTGTTTTACTTCACAAATGTAATTATGCAGAGGGTAATAAAAGACAAGCAATTTGATTAGGAAATGGACGCAAAACAGGGCTGCATTATTGTGCTCTGTCGCATTCATCCTAAATAAGTTAGAGAGTGGACATACACAATTTGCTAATTAAAGTATCATTTAAATGGACTATGGATTAATTTCAATCAAAATGTATGTACTCATGTTTACAATTCCAACACTAAATAATTTTTGAACACAATTTATACTAGTCACATAAAATTCAACATGTATTTTCATATTGTAATCCTCCACAATTTATCTAATGTTTTTGTGGTTCAGGGATCAATTCTTATAAATGATTTGATTATTCAACAAAGATAATTAACCAGAAAACTGATGTAATGTAAATGTAATTCCATTTCATGATGGATCAATTCTGATAATTGGACTTTATTCATGACAACTAAGAAATTCAACCAAAATAGTTCTTCATCTAATTTTATTTGGGTCGATTGGAATACATAACTGGAATATTCAAACACAAACACAACATACTGGTATTTTAATTGAAAAGCCATTTAAGAAACCAATCTCCATCAGCATTACAAATATTACAAGCATTCTGACATGTTTATCCAGCTGTGCTTTGAAATGGCATACTTTGAAATCGTTTACATGTATGAAGCTGCACTGAATATGTTTTAGATTAAGATTGTCAAGATTACTTAAGCAAATTTTGACTAACCACGGGCCAGGGTTAGGGTGAAAAAGAGAGAACAGAGAAAGAGAGAGAGAGAGAGAAAGAGAGAAATAGAGAAAGAGACAGAGAGAGATGAAGAGGAAGAGGAAGAGAGGAAGAAAAAGAAAGAGGGAGAGGGTGGGAGTAAGATAGAGAGAGAAGAAATGCAAATAGGGAATAAGAGGGGTAGAAAGAATTTGAGAGGACATAGAAAGAGCATTTGTAAAAGAGGATTTGTATTTCTATATAAATGCCAAAAATAAAAGATGATGAATTAAGAAAATCACATTTATAGTACTCTACAGTATAATAATCAAGATAATGAAGAATGTACATCATGATGATGAGAGTGAAGAGAAAGAATGAGTGCAAGAAAAAAAAAGAGGACATAGAATGAGAGAGAGAAAGAGTGAGGAATTAAAACGAGAGGCGATAGAGCAAGCGTACAAAGAGAAAAATGAAATCAGATGGCAGATAATCTGCAAGGAGGACGACAGAGAAAGGATCGAGGGCAGAGTAAGACAGAGAAAGACCAGGAGAAAAAGAGGACACAGCAAGACAGAGGCCAAGAGAGATAAAGAGGACAGGGGGAAAAGCGAGAAAGGGAAAGCGAGAAAGAGAAAGTGAGAGAGAGATGAAACTGTTGTTGAGTTTTAAGCTTCAATAAATGCCAATGCTCTTAGGCATGCACAGAATTTGGCTGCCTCTTCAAGAGCACTTTGCAAGCAACTTCCCGTGAAACCCCGAGATCATTTAAAATGCAATCATCTTAAAATTGCATTTTTTAAAGAATTATAATCCAGGAGGAATTTTAATATCATCAAACCGGTATTATCGAGAGGCCGGCCAAAGGGGTGGAGGGCTCTATTTAGTGACTTTCACTGCCGAGTAATCTACCCGTGCTTTCCCCCGTACGGCCTACCGTGCAGGAGTGTACACACCAAACGGCTGCAACTTAATTACGCTAGCATGCATACACAATAATTTCAATCACGTTATTTTTGTCACTGGATCACCACGGGGGAATTTTTGGCGGCATAGATTTTTCCGGACCAGGCGTATTTCAAATGATCTTTACACTTACATGGTCACAAATTCTGTTGTAATTTTCTGGCGTGCGTGCTTGACATTCGCCAAAATTTACTCCCTCAATTTGTGCCCGGCCGAACTAAAGTGCTCCCCGGAATGTACGAGCACAAGAGAGAAAGGGGGGAAATGTTTCAGGAATTTGAAGTATTTGAGGCACCCGTACAATAGTTCTGATATGGTTTCTCTCTCCCGGTCGTCCCCTGCCTCCAGTTTCTACCTCATTTTCCCAATAACACAATAAACTCCATCTTCCATCTCAAAAATAATACCCATCTCGCCCGCAAATGTTGGTGGCAGCTATAGGTTTGCATCTTTCAATTTCCTTGGCAATATCAAAATCGAATAACTGAAATGCCTTAAATGCGTGGCATTCTTGGGGGAGAAAGTTTCAGATTTAAGGCTCTATCAGAGAATTGGAGTACCCGGAGATGTCATATCAAGAAGATAACCTCACAACAGTTTTCCTTTTGTGTAATGAACTCTAAACCACAGTACACTTCTTCCCATTTAGCGCTTCTTGGCGAAGGCAATTCGGGAAGAAAGTACGCAGCTACGCTGTTAGTAGGGCGTCAGTTCATTCTTAAGCAATTGACATATTAATATTACATGTAAGATGCCTGCTGAACTTGTCTCAGCATGAGATTCAGGTAACCATGCTCCCTTCTTCAAACATTTCTAGTATATTATTTATAAGTGACATCTGCAGATAAGAGTTCAGAAACTGACAGTTTTAACAATTCTGCGTCATACATGTACCTTGATTGGCATTTCAGATTTTCTATCTTTGAATGAAAAAAACTCGCTAATATCACATTTTAAAAAAAAATTATGTAAAGCACAAAGGCCTAATAACAATGTAGTATCGAATTGTGTGTTAAGAAATGGGTCTTTTTTATGTGCAACTCTGTATTTGAATGGGTCATGTACTGTGAGACAAAACTAAATGAAGATGACGGTTAATTCACCACATGATTTTAGAAGAATTCCCCACTATCTCATTCCCCTTGCCCCCCAACCCCTACCACCCCACCCCCTACCACCCCCCCCCCCCAAAAAAAAAAAAAAAAAAAAGAGAAAAAGAAAAAGAAAAAAACAGAGAGAATTAGAGGGAATCATGAGCAAGGGAAAAGAAAAAGGTCGTTCCTATTATTGAACTTGTATGCCTATTATGACTAGTATCAAATTACCTCTCTGTAATAATTGAAACTCACAATGGAGAGATACATGGGCATGTAGAATTACAAGACTCTCGTACATTATCACATGCACATATATCATGACTAGTATCATCCAATATCATATTATTTTTATGTAATAATTGAAAATCATGTGATCTGAGAATGCGGAATAACAGGGCTATTGTATAATCTTACATATTATAGAACACGATACTAGTACATTGCCTAAATCACATACATATAGATGGCTCCAATCTAATGTACAATGTAGCGCTGTGAGCAACAGAATAACATTATCACACTATATCTACATCCAGTGTATGATAATACTTAAGCCTACATGTGCATTGTAAAGCTATGTCCAGCTAGCCACACACTGATGGCTTGCACGCACATGGTATTAGTGCAGTGTGCAATGCATTACTTGCGCAGATGTGCCTCGTTTGGGGCTGTATCATCAAGCTCAAAATTCCTGACCCTCCAAAATACTATCACAGTATCCATCCCTCCTCCCTCTCATCTCTCACACAGGGCTTTTGAATTAGGCTCATTAACCCTGTCCACGCCAACAACACATATAGTTGCAATATAATGCTATCTAGGATTTACATGGATGATGGTAGATTGAATAGTATGGGAATGGAGGGGTTAATGGAATTAGTGGTAGGCTGCTAATTGATGGGGGATATGGGATTGTAGGGCGGGGGGGGGGGGGGTTGGGGGGGCAAAGCAGCTCTTATTATTACTGCTATTTAACATCTGTACTGATGATACAAAGGTAATGAGCGATCAATTCATATATAGGGGGGAATGTGAGACAGAATAGTTTTATTACTGTTATTAAACATCTGTAGAGATGATAAAATGTTTCTAGAGCACTGAGAGCTGAGAGATCATCAGTCAAAACCAAAGGGCAAGGGCAGGGACTGATCATGGTCATCCTGGGGGGGGGGGGGGGGGGGGGGGACAAGGTTAGATGGATTGCACAAACATATAACACATCAATGCAAACACAAACACACTAACACAGGCAAAAAAGTCACACACAAATACACATTCGCAAACAAACCTTGTCTTTTAATTCTTTCACTCTTCCCTTTTAATTCCTTCTACATGATGTTCATTGCTCATTGTACCAGAGTGTGTAAAATGACAATTCCTGAAACAATACGTTATAAGATCACAGAGATACAGACCAAACTTTTAATACATCCTACTCCTCTTTCACATCCCCCCCCCCCCAACTTATTGTACACCCTGTAGCCTTCCATGCTAAATATGAAGGTATTTTGTATCAAATTCCAAAATTGCAAAATAAACATGCTCATCTCCACACATTGACCAGCTTTAATAAGCTCAGCAAACATACCAGTCATCCAACCATGCACGCACACACACACATATACACACACACACACACACACACACACACACACTACACACACACACACAAACACACACACACACACACACACACACACACACACACACACACACACATACACACACACACACAAACACACACACACACACACACACACACACACACACACACATACACACACACACACACACACACACACACACACACACACACACACACACACGTACAGACAATCCACTCTCTCAAGCGCACCCCACCCCCTCCTCTCTCTCCTCTTCGGCCATCACCTCTCGCTATCCCTCTCCTCATCCCTCCCATGCTAATATCAAATTGGTTTGTATCAAATTCCAAATTTGGCGAGCGCCGGTTTTAGCGCGGCCCGCTTAATCGCCGAGCCACCGACGGCCAGCCAGCCGGACAGAGGGAGAAGGAGATAGCTACACACACACACACATACACGCGGCCGTCGGAGCCTTGTTTGCGTTTTGGTATTACTCCTCCACGGCGGTGTGAGTAAAGGTCAACAGAGTCACCAGGTGAGAAAGGCAATCTATGATGGGCCCTATGAAATCAAACTTTCATGCTCCCGCCCCAACGCGCTGACGAGTCAGTGCATCCTACCTGCCATGCAAGCCAGTATCAAAATTAGCTTTTTTTTATCATAACCCCCCCCCCCCTCTTGCCCCTTATTAATGGTGGGCCCTACCTTCAATGCCAGGTACATGTACATGTCATCAAAATGAGTTCTTTTTTTCTCATACCCCACCCCCATAGACCCCATGTGTACAATGTACTACAATCCTCCATATCTTTTCTTTCATTCCATCAGAATTCATCATGAGGTAATCTCCCACCTCAACACACTAATGCATCCAACCTACAATGCCAGGTGCATCAAAATTAGCTCCTTTTTTCTCATAACCCCCACCTTCATACTTGACCATTCATTGCGGTATCTTTGGAGCAAGTTTATTGAAATCATATAAAACATTTCTCGATTTCTAACATAAATGAGATCGTCTACATGTAGATGGATATATGTCTTGGCAGACAGACAACCTGGAAACATTGGTCACCTAATGGAGGCATTGGAGAGATAAAAATGGATACAAAAAGTGCAACAGCAAAGCGTGCATACATGTAGCATGACTTTCATGTACATGTAACTCAATCAATGCACTAAATGTAACAATTAAATCAACGTAAATGCAAAATCATGTTGCTGACCTAACATTACATTAAACGGTCAGCTTAAAGAGATTATGACATGTCCTTCATTAATGATATCCTGTCCAGTGAGTGGTTTACATACAGTACCATGATCATGTGACCATGAACATAACATTGCTATCATGTTATTCACGTTTAGAACAAAACGTCAATTACCATTACGTACTGTAGGTTTAGAGAAGAAAGAAAAGAAAGGTAAAAACTCAAACTCAAAGGTACACTGTAACAGGCACTGGATAAGCGGAATAATGAATCTAAACGAGGAATGCTACACTCAAGCAGAATACGTAATTATCCTGCTTACTGTGTTGGGGGGAGAGGAAGGTGGAGGGGGGGGGGGTGGTGGTGTGAAAGAATGTGGAACACAAGCGTGTGAATGAATCTCAGGACGGCACAAACAAGAGGTGCATGTAAACCTAACACGATAAGGAAGACGATGAAGGGATAAGTAAACCCGGCTTCTTAATGAAAAAAGGTTCATTTTACATCAATGAAGGCTCTCACATGACTTGGACCCCGCCCTGAGGTGCGAGCGGAAAACGCGCCCCCCAGGAGGACTTTTATCTTTCCTAAACCCCACGTTGTGCGGGCTCATTGGAATCAGATATTACCCAGCCTGGCATCTCAACACGCTGTATCAACATCCAAAACCCCCCCTCCGTCTCCCGATTTGCTGGTTATTTTGGCGAAGACCAGAGAAAGATAAGATTTCACAATTTGCAGCATGTTGACCTAAATTATTTCCGCTTAATGAAAGAAACCCGAGCCGAAATGTTTTCGGACTCGTTTTTCGTTGACATGAGTGTTATCATGATGCCCGCACGCGCGTGGAGGAGTGGAGAAGATCTTAAAATTAATCAGTCCGGCATTTTCTGCTGGGCATATTTGATGAGGTAAAGATTTGCTCCCTATTTTAACCACATCCTTTGGAGCCAGGCTCTAAAATAGCAACCAAATAAGTTGAGTAAAATCTACCATTATCTGCTTTGGAGGATCATCTTTACTCACCTTGGGTCTGCAAAGTACTGTACTTTTTTAACGATCCATGACAATTATTCCAATCAGAAAATTGACTTCTTTTCACTACAAGAAGTTGCAATTAGCATACTAATAATCATCATTGCCCCATTATATCATATTTTCAGGCAATATTTCTGAAAGAGCTCTGCTTGGGCATTTCAGTCAGTCCACTTTTTTATATAAATATCCATCTCAATGTTTTAAAACAGAGAGTGGGTTTTGAGATAGATGGTTGAAAAATAAATGTCAGTGGATGTGTCAAAGCTCTGGACAGGCAAAGACAATCCACTCTCTCAAGTTTCTTTAATTTTCAGATGCATTTGTAATTTTTTCAGCTGAAGCTGCTTTTTTTATATCAATCTAATTAATAGTATACATGGTTTCTTTCAAAGCATACACTCTTGGTACGCTCCCTTTCTGTCACAATAGATACTATATTTTTTTTTCCTCATCAAAATTGCAGTCTATGAATATCATGCAATGCTATCTAAATGTACATCTACGCACACTAGGTACGACCAATGGAAGCACTAAAACGTCCCTTGATTACCTGTACTCCATAACAGACCCACATCAGAACAAACACACCCTTTCATCAACCCGATCCCATTGACGCCATTATATTTCCACTTTTTCTCCTATTAAAAAAAAAAGAAAAAAGGGGGCTCTGCTGATTACCCCCTTGTACGTGCTCCACTGAAACCACGGCAACAATTACGGGGAGAAATAATAAAATAATATTAACCATCAGCCACTGACAAAGCCAACAATGGAACGGCCCCCATTCAATTTGAGTGAATACCACATTACTCCATGGCAACCAAATATGGCTGCAGAAATTTGCTCCTTGTTTGATGGGTATAAAAGCACTCGGTTGCCAGGGCAATGGGGGTAAACAAACTGACTTGGGGGTAGTGTCTCTCCGGTTTGGGCTCATTCAGCATAGAAGTGATGATTATTATTTGCGATTCGACTTTGTGGAGTTTGGCTTAGAACTATGACTAATGTATGTGTGCTTGTGTGTGTGCATGTATACAGTACTTCTATATGGCTGGTACCAAATGAGGCCTTTTCATATCTTCCTGTCTGCCCCCCCCCCCCCCCCCCCTCTCTCTCTCTCTCTCTCTCTCTCTCTCTCTATCTTTCTTTTCTCTATCTGTTTTTCAACCCCATCTTTTCTCCCTCTCTCTCCCTCTTTCTCCCTCTCTCTCTCCCTCTTTCTCCCTCTCTCTTCCACTCTCTCTCCCTCCCCCCCTCTCTCTTTCTCTCTCTCTCTGTCTCCATCTCTTCAACCGTCTCCCCCTTTCTCTGGCTTGTTTGACAATACCCAAAGAATTCCTGATGACAGGACATGATAAAAGCATTTTCTCATCAGCCACAAAACACCCATGAGACCAAATGCAGTTCTATTTTTCTCCTCCCATTTCAATGTCTGAGGAATGACATATCAAAAATGATTGTGATGGATTTCTCGTCATCAAACACGATACAATACTTGATGGATTAAAACATACAGTGAAGTGGCCTAGATAATACCAAATATTGCTTTCTACTCTAATTATATATTTTTGTGTATTCTAGATGCCATCGGGTTTCAGAGTACACATATTACATAGCCCTGTGTGTTAAACTACAATTATCAGTAGTTTCAATGTTGTTTATACAGAATACAGATACAGAGATATGCAGTTTTATGTACTGTAAATCCAATCATACAGACATCAAGCTTAGAGTATCATGTACAGGTACATGTACATGCACCTGTAGGATTAAAGGCTTTTCCAGTTTTAACACGTTAAACCATAGTTTCTTTTCACCAATAATTCATAAATGTCACACATCCATGCCTGACCATGAATATAACAAGATAGAATTATATACAGTATACATGTGTATACCATCGCATTCATAACTCACAAACTAGTCTATTAACGCTGTAAATAATGGGTACACAGTACAGAAGTAGGCATGATTACTTAAAAAAACCACATAGGGAATGTTGAAAGTGAGACTTCACATTAAAAAAATGATAGAGCAAGTAACTCCACATCTTTTCATTGTGAACAGAATACACGGTTTCACTTCTATTCCGAAAATATCTTACATGTCCAATGTCGTTGAGATGGAGAATGTTTTTATTACCTCTCTCCATTTTGAAAGCTGTATTTTTTCATATTCAGTCCACCACCAATTTTGCCCATATCCCACATTTTGTTAATTAAAAAGCGAGAAAACAGCTGTGCCTAATAGTTCCTAGGTGCCAGCCACTGAAACATGCACAAACAGGTAATAATTTCAATTCGGCAAAGACAGAAAAATCGTACCCCTTCCGTCATTTTTCATTAAAAAACTGATGCAGCAGCCTGCAGTTCCTGATTGGATAAGGCCATTGGTGATGAAAAACTCTGATGTCATGATCGAAAGAAATAATGACTCCTCACTTTGATTAAACCAGGTTGCCATGGTAACAGTATCTGTGTAAATGTCATGGAAATATCAAGAGCTGAGCTATTTCTGCCCAAAGGTGTGACAGTGTTTTGACTAGAAGCATAAGTGGCAAGAAGGGGCATTTGTTAATCCACAACCCCCTTTCTTGAATCTTCTTTTTTCCCCTTTCCTCTTTTACCTTTTCTCTTCTCTGTCTCTCTTTCTCCTATCAATCCCCCCCCCCCCCCCATCTCTCTCTTCCAACTACTGTCTGCCCTTCTGCACTTTCACAAATACTACTAACCGTCTTGCTCTTTCACTCTCCCTCTCTCTCTCCCTCTCTTTCTCTCTCTCTCTCTGTACATGTATCTACCTAGCCCTATTATCCTCCTCCTCTTCTCTCTCAATCTCTTTCTTCAAGTACCCTCTCCAACTACTTTTTATTAAAACAAGTTAACCCTCTTGAAGAAATCAAAACAGCTAAGCAAGTCCAGGATATTGCCAATATTCCTTAAAATCCCTGCATTTAGGAGCTTCATATTCGTCCGATCGCCCCAGATTTATCCCTTAGGTATGAAATACCTAAATTTATTGAATTTGATAATCAACTTATATTGAGGACAATGCCTAACAGTACAGATATGGGAAGAGCTCTAATTAAATTTTTAGGAAAGGAATATATACGGAGGACCTTTTATCGCTCAAGGTTGGGGGATTTTTGCCAGCTCGGGCAGAATCAGGAAATGAATATTATTGCGATCTTCATGAATCTGTCAGGGAAGCGAGACTTTCATGAAAAATATCTCCAGGATGAATTCCACCACTACAAAAGCCAATTATGAGATCTTCTCTTTGGCAAAACATTTCAAATTTCACCGAGACTTTGCCTTCTAGTATTCTCCTTTCTTTTTATAGTTCCATCATCTCACTGTACTTTCTCTTGATTCCGATTGTCTTCATAAGTTCCCTTATTCCTCTTTAGGGCTCTATAACCTCAATCTCTGTCCCTCTTCCTCTTTGTTAGTGTTATTGTTGTTGTTGGTATGACATCGCCAGTATAATCACTCATAATCACTTGGAAAAGTATGCGTAAATGTATGAGAATGCTACTGCATCAAACAAGGTGAATGGTGTTTTGTTTGTTGTTTGTTACACCAATGAAAGCTAAAATTGAAAGTGCTTCGCATGACCATCATTACTTCTATAACTGTGATTACTGGCATATTCATCATTAACAGTTAGCAGCAGTAGCATACAACATTACCATCACCATCACTACCACTTCTAATGCCACCATCACCATCACCATCATCATCAAAATTATACTCCATGAACACGATCTTAACCCTTACCTTTCCAGCACCATTAAACCTTCAAACTCATCATTAATGTTCTTACTGACCGGTATGTTCTACTGTATGTGCAAGCCTATCTCTCTTTGCAGTTCACACTCTGATATATCCTTGTTGACCTGTTAACTCTTTGCATGCAACATGTGCCTTTTTCACAAGTAATACCCACACATTTCACAGAACAGCATTATTATCTGGCACACAAAAGGTTAATCACATAAAACTCCATGAGCTACTTACTGATATGTTCTATGGGGACATCTTCCTCCCTGGCCCCAGCTCCTTCCTCCATGTAGCCATACATCCCCAGAAACTCCTTCATGGTGTCTGTGGCATACTCCTTTACTGCCTCCAGCCCCTCCACATCATAGCCAGGGGCTCCAGGAGGCGTGTGTCCCTCCTTGACAGCCTGGCTGGGTGCAGACGTCGACAATGATGGCGGAGGAGTAGAAGCTGATGTTGCATCCATCATCGGTTCACCCTCCATTCTGCCATCATCGACCACCTCCTCGTCCTCCTGCTGACGCTGCTCATCGTCATCGCCGATGAACTCCACCATCTCCTCCTCCTCCTTCTCCACCACCGCCTCATCTTGATTCATCACCATCCTGTCATCACCGACGGCAACCGCATCAGGGATTTCCGGACTCCTCACATCACGCATCTCCTCGGTGGGTTTTGGCGGCTCACCACGGCTTGGTCTGCCTCTCCGTCTCCGGGTCTTGGCATCCGTAGCTTGCGCACCTTTCCCACCGCTGCCACCTTCGTCAATCTCACAGATGACATCGCTCGTCTCAAGTCCCTCCTCGATTTCAGTTCCGTTCTCATTGCACCAGCTGCGCTCAGCGTACTCCATTATTGCGCGAGGATCGTACATAGCATCCTTCGACACATCCTCCTCATCTGAAAGCCCAGTTTCGTCATACATAGGTACCTTGTAGCTGCTGCGGACACGCAAGTCGTGCCCAGCAACCTTGTAAGCAGACACATCGGTGTCTTTGGAAGATGATGTAGGGTCTGTGTCTACATTATTATTGCCATTATTTGCCTTGTGATTAGGTGCATGTGTGCAGGGGATACTTTGCATAGATACATGGTTATCATATTGTGTTACATTGTGTTCCTGAGTAAAATCACTAGTCATCGTCGTAGTGTCCATATCTTCTTGCTCGTCTTCCCAGTGTTCGAGTCTTTGAGCCACTTCGTCCTGTTGCGACCCTGCCATCCCACTGTCCAGGCTCTCGCTGCAGTCCTGGTAACTGTTCATCGACGTGCTCTCCCAATCAGTCGGACTCTCCGGCTCTTGCGCCGCGACCCGTGTCTGCCGTTGCCTTGCTTTCCTCTTGCTCGCTCCACTCAGCACCTTAGGTGAGCTACACCTGCTGTCGTTTCCGCTGGCGGCATCCGGAAGATACGCTGTCTGTTCATTCTCCATGTAGCCATTGTTTTCTGTGGCCTGGACCAACGGGAGCTGTGCCCGTCGGTCTTGCGTGACGGTTCCATCGTGAAGGGTCTTGAGGTCGGAGCTGAAATCGGGCTGGCAGGCCTCCCTGTCCTGGTCCTGGAGGGGGGTATACCCCTGGGAGTCGCCCCTACCAGGTAGGGTCGCTCCAGTGCAGGGCTCCTCTTGGGCAGGGAGTCCCGAGAGGCCTTTGGACAGCTTGGCGCAGATGGCATCAAGCTTCTGCGTGGTCTTCAGCATGGTGGAGGTGATGGTGGTGGAGGTGGAGCCTAACGAGAAGGAGGAGGAGGAGGTGTGAGAGATGTCTCCAGGTGGAGTCTCCTCTCATGGAGCATGCAGGATCCTTAGTCAGTGCTGCTTCATCGTCTGAAAGACATAATCAACAAGACACTCATGATAAAAAATGGTATCCAGTAACCAATGCACAAATGTAAAGTGTTGAACTCTTTGTTACATGAGAAACATGAGAACAGCAAAAGCCAAGAAATGTTAAAGCGAGATCTGCAGTACACTTTGCATTTCAACATATAGGCACAAATGAACTATTTGCATACACTACAGCTCAATGGAATTGGCATACGGAAAGGGAAAGGGAAGAAAGGGAAGGAGCAGCAGTTTTAAATCGCGGTATATTTTGTCCAGTTCAGCATGAAATATGATGCTTTAGGCTAAAAAGCATCATGTTTCATGCTGAACTTGAAAAAATATACCACGGGCTAAAACTGCCGCTCCTTCCCTTTCTTCCCTTTCCCTTCCCCTATGCCAATTTTTTTTGAGCTGGAGTGTACATTTAATTGTCGGACGTCTAGGAAACATGAAATAAAGGTTGAACAGATCATTATGATTACGTTTCACAGAAATGTGAAAATCTCTTAAGAGTTTTCAATATTTGTAGCATTCTGCATTCTTGCCTGAAAATTGAAAGCAATATCGACAGGATTATTCATTTCAAACACTTGTGACACAATGGAATTGTACACAATTGTACACACAGGGAGACATCACATTGTAATATTGATAACAGATTATGCACGGATCCACTGCAGAACAAACACCATGTCCATGTGCAATGTTGAATGTCAGCTCATGTTCAGAAATATGACTGCATACATGTAATGCACACCACGAGTGAGGAAAGCCTGGGAGCAGTTTAAAGCACGACCACTTCAAAACGCTGGTGTATTGAGCACTGTATTTCAGTCAACAACCGAATGCTGAGAAGAAAGCAGTTTAACTCACTCAAGACAGAGATCTTTTTATATCAGAACAGATCCCTATTTGGCTTTTAAATTGACAAAAAGTTCTCTACTTTTGAAGATGATTTTTTATGTCAAACCGAACGTACAAGTACACTCCATTCTAACTTCAACTTCTAAAAATATAATTAAGAGTAAGAATTGAAGAACAAGAGTGTGGTCAAATCCTTTCCAGCATGTTACCAAGTTTAGAGATGTGATGATTGCTTCACAGTTATTTTACTTTAACATGAAGGAAGCAATTAGACATATTATGTCTTAAGTTTCTTTACTGAAATACTTCAAACTAGAAGGCTCATTATAAAGCTTTGTCCTTCAGACATTTTTCATAAGTGTGACCTGCATGTGAAGATCACAAAAATACTAAGATTCTATCGGTGTCATGTTTTGCAGATTTTGTAACATAATATCTAAATTTTGGTTTCAAGTGTTCAGATAAAGAAAATCATTGCCTTGAAGATATTCCAATAAATGTTATTGCTGTTTGTAAGCTAATCATACCATGAACTGTAAATACATTTGAGATAATACACTGAATATCTGAAATGACAATGCAAATGAAACTTTGTGTTTGGGGATGCAGCTCTAAAACACAATGTTCTTTCTATATCACTGGGTTAAAGTCAAAACTGATAAAACCTTGTGTAAACATTTTTAGGGTTAAAATTATCAAAAAGTCATCAGAATTAATCTCCTTTGGGCAAAATATTTTATCCAAACTGAGCCATTGTCTTCTCAATGTGAAATGTTTGCGAAGAAAAAACATAACATGACTGGTTTATTATGGGAAAAACACCGTTTTGTTAACCTTTCTTTCAAGCATTGTACGTGGACTTTGTTCTCAAGAAATGAACTCCTAAGAGGTTTCAGAAAATGTCATAATAAGCTCCGATTAATGTGACACTGCGTTCTTATATCTGTACAAGAAAACATTAAGCCTTTGGATGAACATTTAATTCCGAAGGCTTAAATATATTGCTATCAAACATACCCTTAAATAGTAGGCTTCAACTCACATTTCAGTAAATTAAAATCTGTAGTTATTACTACAACAATGCTATCTGATCCCATTATTTATTTATTCACTTTTGCTAGATTATAATATTGAAACAGTGAAAAACATACATATATCATGCATTGTATGCACATGTAACAACAATGTTTATACCCTGTTTCATCATGAATTATACATTTAAGTGTACATTCCTACTAATTCTAATAGTTTCGCTTTATTGATCTACCGGTTGATCTAAAAATATGGCATTACAGAATCATGCACGTTTTTATTAAAACTTTATTTTTTTAATTAATAAAATGCACATATTAATTGCCAGTCGGTCACAAAAAATAATCCAAACAAGTGTTTTCTTTGTTCATGTTCCATGTCATTCAGCATGAATGTCGCAATCCTGTGTTTCACAGTCGGTGCACTTTAATGATGTTTTGTCTCTACTATTGAGCTGAACCAAAGTGTCAAGGCGTAGGAATCCATTCAGGAGAATTCTAATTATTTCATGTCATACCTCAGCAAGTTACAACCACCATCTTTTTACCAAAACTGATTAAAATAAAGTTTCAAGGCCACTATCAATGAACCATAAAAACAAACAAAATACATGTATCCTTTGTTGAAATATTACTAGTAAAAGATTTTTTTATTTCTTTCACCACACATAAATTTTATCATTTAATATTTATTTTTGCTTTAGCACCTCCCTAATCTATTCCTACTTTTTCCATTTTCATTAATGAGGTGTGAGTGAGAATAGGCCTGAGCATGTGACTTGAAACATAAAAACAATTAAAAGAATAAAATTCACAGATATGACAATAGATGTGAATAGATGTGCCCTGTGGAAAATACTGGCAAAACTGAAAATGCAAATTGAAAAACTTTTTCAGACATGATACGTAAGTTTGAAGAGATCTGCGAATGCATCTGACAAAACCTGGAAACGTGACTTCAAACGCTCTTTCAGACATGATACATAGGTGTGAAGAGGCCCGGGGCTGTAACTGACTGACCGACCAAACCTGCGCCCAACTGGAAATCCTCAAGAAATATGAGGCCAGTGCGGACAGAATTCTCCAAATCCTTGGGATGATAAAAAAATCCCTCTCAAGAGAGAAAACCTTTGTGTAGCATCAATTTTGGGGGACTCATTCGGTTACAAATGGGCGATGACTGATAGGTCTGAAACGCGCAGGAGGGAGGCCAAAAACGCCATGAAAGGGGATGTCTGTTGAGAATGAGATCTCTTCAGGTTTCGCTTTTCAGTTCCACTAAGTTCCTAAATACTATGACATCAATGTGCTCTGGAGGTACATGTAGCTTGACAGTCACAGGAATTTTTATTGCACATTATCACAATATTTATGGTAGTAAATACATACACATAATAAAAAATCTAGTGTTCAAAAATGTAAACAAATTAATCAGGAGATTGCTTCAATAAAATGCCTCTTTTGAATTCATAAATTCTAACTAAAATATGCTTCTGAAGATAATTTTAGACTACCAGGTATGGTAAATTATGCGATATAGAAGACTTGTTTATATACAGTTTGACCTCTACATGTAATAAACTGTTTTATGATCAGAAGAATACCCAGATGTAGTAGTATTGCTCTTTAATTCGAGGTCAGACACGTTTCATACCCTACAAAGGGAAAACACATAAATGTGTAAATCGAGGAGCCTTCTTTTAAAGCCTGATAAAAACACACCAACTGAACTTTGTTTAATATGTATTATAGATTCAATGACAATTATAAAAAATGAGGCAAGATATATACCAAGTTAGCAATTGCTTGAGCTTTGTGCAAAACTATAATGTACATGTTGGTTTATAATCAGAATGATTAACATTTATCATTCTCTTTCTAGTTTGTGATGGTGTAAAAAACAAAAGTGTTGTTTCACACATGTATGTCACTCATATATCTAATCATTTCAATCAACAGTACAATCTAAACACAGCTACACAGCTTTCATCCGGGTGATAACACACCCCCTTGCAATAATATCTTCCCCCAACAGACAAAGTGGTATCTGTACAGTATAGCGGCCAGCTGAACACATTTTCAAGAGGGATAATTTCATCTGTCTTCATTTGGGAAAGAGACTGGATGGATATGGTAAGGAATGTAGCGAGATGAGGTTAAGAGTTCATCCACACAAGACAAATTACCCCTTACTAAGTGCGCACAGTAATATAGTCTGATTGCCAGAGACCTTTGGTAAAAAAAAATATCAAGATAAGAAAAAAAATACATGTTGGTTTTACACTGCTCACAAAGCAGATGCATGTAATTTACAATGAGAAATAAACTTGGAGAAAGATATATATTTGTTAAAGCTCTGCTTATTACCTCAGCCATTTAAAATGTTCATTTTTAAATGGACATGGAAAATTATGCAAAGAAATGTAATTTTGAACATGCTCTATATTTGCACAGTAAACAAGAGAAAGGAACTATCATCCCAATTTGTCCATCTCCATCTCAGCTTTCTGATTATTCTCCCACATCTCCTCTCTTCTTTCTTCTGTTTCTTCCCCTCTCCTCTCTTCACCCACTCCTGTCTTTCACAAATTCCCCCTTTTTTTACTTCCAGTTCTCCTGATGTTTCTAAATATATCATAGACAACAAGAATGAGTGAGTGAGGTGTACTCTCCCATGACATGTAGACTACACTAATGTATTGGCCTAATTTCAGCTGAATAACTTTCAGTGTACACATAACGAAAGGTACATGTACAACGTTAACCAGGTAAGCTGTCCAAAAAAAAAATGCAAATTCCATCACATAAAAGGCAGCATCCTCAACCTACTATGAACACCATCACACACAGATCACAAGCCAACGACAGCGCACAAACACAGACAATGCTCCACCAGAATAACTGCACAAAACCCCGGCAAAAACCGGGGGAGAATAACAGCCCACCGCCGACGTACCTGCACAACAAGCCGCATCTTTAAATGCAAAGTAGAACGGTGCATTATAACATCTTCCAATTATTAACCAGATGATTGATTGAGCCACTGTGTGACTCGGCATGCTCGCAATCAACCAAACTGGTAATGGAGACAACTTCTATGACTACCGCGAGCTTGTGCTATTGCGGTTAATGCGACGGCCCTTTCTTTTTTTTCCGCAGAAACCTCCCTTCGCATTGAATACAAACTAAAAAAAAGGGGGGGGAGCAAGAAACTGGGCTTAGACTCGGAGGGTTGCCTAGAAGTCGAGGGCATTGTGCAGGTGCAAATTAGATCTATATTATATGTCTGAGAGACATCAAAGTCAATCTCTCGATACATTCTCACCTTTTATTTGTACCTTTGTTGTGTGGTAATCATCAAAACATATTATATTTAGAAGGGGAAAAAGGCAATTTTGTCCATTGTCACTCTGGTCATGTCATCTGGGGCAATAAAATTAATCAATATATTTTGAGACGCATGACAATAGACCCACATCAGAGGATGACAATGGATAGAGATCTGCAATTGAAATGTTTATTATTCTAAGAAAACAGGTATTTGTACATCATTATTCCTCATATCAAGATGAACTTAATTTGCAACATTTTACAAAATTTATATTATGTTCTCTTTTTATTTCATCTATCAAATGACCTTGTCAATTTTAATGACTTTCAAACAAATCTATCATAACATTTATGAATTGCTCCTACAAATGGGGGGGGGGGGCGTGTTTGTGGAAAGGGGGTGACTTGTTTGTAAAATGAATGTATTTAGATAGGATAAAACAAATGTATTCATACATTGAGGATGAAGTACCAAGAAATTCCTGTTGGGGTAATAAAATCTACATTTTGAAGGATATGCCCATAAAAAGCAATGAAAAGGAACTGGAATAGAATGTTGTCATTGGTGAATGACGTTATAAAATGTGAATGATAGGAAATGGGGGAATAAACTAAAAATGCCATGGCAACTTTGCTTTGAGATATGTCACGAGAGGTTCACTGTCAGATAGTAAGTGATGTCAATGAGGGGGAGGTATCTCACAAGGGTAGTAAAAAAGAACGGAGAGGAAAATTTCAATCTTGGGGTTAAAATGGAGGAAATTGTCAACGTCTTTGGGCGAGGAGGGAAGGGGAGGTGGGCCACTAATTTGGATGAGTCGCCTAAATCAGAGATTGACGTCAATGTATCTAGTTTGCCTCTCGGCATCCAAAGCGCGAGATAGCAGAGTCATTGAGGGATGCGTGTAGTACAAGATGTGTACACACAGGAATACACAGGTTAGTCTGCTCTTTCAGGCTGTTTGCACACATTGATTGTCTATGAGTGTTTAACATACAGTGTCTAGTACAAAGACTAGATACCTTGCTATATCTCCTACAGAGTAGATCTTCATGAAGCGTGTTCATTAGACGTCACAAAGACACTGTTAAATAAATGTGAATATCATTCCAGAGAGTAGCACTACAAGAGTATAATATGCTATGTCAAACACGTAACCATGTACCTTTCCTTTTCACTTGGATATTTAAAGACACCTTACAACTGGAAACAAGAACCATGAATCAAATCATAACTTGTAATGGGCTCTATTAAGTCAACACACACACCAAAAAAAAAAAATATATATAGCTTGAATCTACAAGGAAAGTGCAAACCTCACAGAGACATAAAAAATGGCTGTAAATGAAGCCTAGCTAGACAATCAGCGATATGAAAGCAGTCACACGTACACCAAGGGCCATCTCCATAAATGGTATATCAGAAATTGCGCTCATTGTATCAAGAAATCAGTCACATGTGGGCTCTACTGCTGCCGGGAGATTAACTCGCTACTCCAAGGAACCTCTTTCTGTTTTTCTCTCTTTTAACCCTTTATGCTCCATTGAGGCATTCCTGAAGAAGTGGTGTGTACACAGAAATCCTATTGGTAGAGGAGGCTGTAAATATTACGTCATGCAGGGGCTTGCACCAAATTACACTACACTATTATATAGCATTATATATAACAATGGTTATACAGGGGTCTGTAATTCATTTGCAATGCTCTTTCTTTTTTTCTGGTGGAGAAAGAGCACTGGCTCTAATGTCACAAAGACATCATTTTTATTCAACAAGATCAAACATTTCTAACATGAAATATAACTATATTCTTTAAATTTGTTGACAATAATAAGATTTTGTTCTGAAGGATGATAATTATATTCAAATAAAATGAAAATGATACACATAATTCATCATTTGTTCAAATAACAGTGTCATTTAATTCAAAGCTCATAAAAAATCGACATTACCTCATATAGTAATAACAGGAATGGATTTCAAATGACCTGCATTTTTATGGTAGATGTCCATATGAAGAGATACAGAAAGAGAAAGCTAAGAAAGAGAAAGAGACAGAGAGAGATATGAGGGGTGTATGAGGCAGACAAGGGGATTAAACCAAAGAAGGAAAAATTGAAGACAAGTGAGAAAACTATTATTAAACTAAAGAAAACAGTATTTAACCCTGTTTAATGCCAATTTATTTATTATCCACTATCCCTACCCATATCAAATCATTCGTTTCCCATGAATCATACGTGATGTAGCGAACCTCCAGCGAGCTGGAAAAGGCACCATATGATAACCACAAGCAAAACTCTTCCCTATGACAGTTAGATATATATACACTGACCTTGGTTTGAATTATGACAAAGATTAAAGGACTGTATATGCCTGGGTCAGGTTATATACACATGAAATCCAATAAATTTCAGAAATTAATGCGACTCCCTTCTTCGTGATATATTTTTCTTTTTGCCCTTGGACGATTATGATTTATGACGCTGCCAATTTTCTCCAATGAAAATATCATGGCTAATATTTTTGCAGTACCATGCAATGAAGACAGATTTCAAAGTGTCCAATAAATTGAGAAGCAATGATTTGTATTTCAAAATCATAATTAACAGATAATGCGCAACTGCATTTTACAATACTAATAATAGATCCAGAGGATCTAACCATAATCGCTTTCATTTTCAACCAAAGGAGTTTCAATGATCCTAGAAATTAAGAGTTGTTTTTCTTTTACTCTAATTTTGACTGTGTTTTAGTGCAGTTTCTGTCAAAACAACCTCTTTTAACTGTATTCTTTTTAAGAGAGTGGCCTACTGACAAGAAAAACAAGAAGAAAGAGAAAAATGGTGAAACAATGAAAAAAAAGGATGAGGCAATGAAGAAGAAAACAACATTAAAAGAAAAAGAGTAAATGTAATTAGAAGGAAGAAAGAAACAAAATGATGCAGGTGAAGAAAAAGGAACAACAAAAAAAAGAAGAATGCTAAAACGAGAAAAGGAGAAGGCACGGGGTGAGTCTTTAAGTGAGACTACCAACCCTAGGCAGCTGCTGAGCTGACAGGAGAAGTGGGTCAAAGGTGATTGACCTAGACAGATCGGGGTCAGGGGTGAGACTGGGGATCAGTGATAGTGTTGACACATGTCTCAATGAAGTGGGGGCATGTCTTGAAGGACTAGGTCCTGCCACATGAATGGGGAGACCAACACAAAGAGGGTTGGACCCTGACTTGAGCGCAACGGCTCCGCCTTCTTCTTGTTCTTCTACCCATCCTTTTTCTTATTCTACCCCTCCTTCTCATTCTGCCTCTCCTCCTACTTCTCCTGTACAATGTACTTCATCCTTCCAACTTCCATCTTCCTCCTCATCCTGTTCATGTCCTTCTTTTTCTTTGACTTACTTCTCTTTTCCTTCCATTTCTTTCTTCATCTTTTATTTTCTTTGTCTCTTTTTTCTCCTTCTTCAGTTTTGTTCTTCCAGTCTACTTTCTCCTCCTACCCCTCCTCCTGTCATTTTGTCAAATAACTTCACTTCATTACAGCTTACCTCGTCTGTGTAAGTGCAAAAACGCTGAAACTGCAAAGAGACAAAATTGTGAGTTTTCATACAATATCCCTTCCAAATTCATGTTTTTTGACAGCTTGGTGGGGAGGGGGAGGGGGGGGGGTGACATGAATTTGATTCCTTCACTGATATTGTGTTTCTAAAATTGAATATCCAACATATAACTAATTACTAGTTAGCAATACCAACTTAGATTCTTTCTTATTTGTTTTGCTTTGTTTGTTTGTTCTTGCTGCTTTTTTTAGGGGGGGGGAATGGGAGGATCAGTATCGGGAGAAAGGCATTATATCTGTTTGATATAGATGAGTAATTCATGATGAGTAAACGTTTGTGGAAATTACTACGAAAGAGATACATGACATACTCAGAGAGACGGGACACCCAGCAATGCTAGGCGGCTGGGCGAGGTACCAGTTTTGTCTGGTTTTCCTCTCTCCGACGACGACGACACAGACCCTAGGTGAATCAGAAATACCTGGCATTCTCGCCGAAAAACGAAACTCGAGCGAGACGAGAGGAAGAAGTCGGGGGAAGACGGAGGACTAATTTCTCCCTCCTCCTCCCTTTCCCCATCTTATTCTACGTCCTCCTCCTCCTCCTTGCCATGGTACCCCTGTAAGGTATCCCGAGATGGGCCACGGATACATACAAGCACCGTCTTGTCGGTAAGGGGGCAGCCATGCAACCGGAGAGGGATGATTGGTAGAGGGAGAGCGCCTTTGTGTAAATACAGCCCGACGGTATGAAATATGAAGAAAATAAATGCGATTGCAGTAATGAGCCCATCCACGCAGATTGTACACACACACAAACAAGCAGCTGGAAATGGCAGACAAACACACCATGCATAGTTTCACCCTGAGATCATAACTTTTCGTCTGAGAGTGTTTAAACTTTCCACAGCCAATTTGAGGAGCCTTACTTATGTTTGATCACTTTTTCTTCCCTTGTTTTGTTTTGTTATTATCTTTATCGCTCTCATATGTCCCTACTCCCAAACATAACTCACCCACAATGTTAGTTTGGTCATTTGGACCCATATGATTGACTGCCATGCAGCAAGATTTAAATATATTGCAACATGAAAGTCATAAATAGGGTTAACACCCAAACATGACAGCTACAGTATGCTTGTCCACCTGCTTTTAACCCAATCTCACTACATTCTCAAAAGTCCACATTAATGGCAATAGGAGTGTCTGATTGCCAGATAGAATGGGTTAAAATAGAGAGAATGATCAACAGAATGCAGATGCTAATAAATACTATTTAGAAAATAGCAAAACTTTCGGTAACACCATGTGGTTGTATTCTTTCGGATAATTGGCCCACTTATGGGGTGAAGAAAGGAAAGGAAAGTGAAAAGTGAAAAGGAGAGGTGAATTTTTATATTTTATAACACTTACACAAGACTATTTTTAGCTTTAGTTTTCGGTGTTTTAAACCGAAAATAAATGGGATGGAATGGAGGTAGAAGAATGCAGATGATGAGATTTGCTACATTTAACTGACAGAGTGACAGAGTGCTCTGATATATATCGGTTCCAATCATATTTACTTTGAAAACAAATTAATAAATCTTCTATTATGGGGTGTTATTTTCAAGTGTCATAATAGAAGACAGAATAATATTCTACTTTTCAAAACAATGAAGTGACAATCATGTTACTTGTGAAACTGTTTTATCATCCTCTGCAGCCTGAAACCTATTTTCAGCATCCTTTGAAATGTTGACTAATCACAATTCTCAAGCCATAAATCTCACAAAACACTCTAAATGGAAGTTTTGACACCTCCATTTACTCTCGCAGTACCATCCATGGATAGTCCCATGTCCATTACAGCACCATGTATAGCCTGTGGGACTGAGAGAATTCTACTTTGCAAAATGATTTAATGGAGTTCACAACTAAAATATTTTCTTTGTCTTTCAAAACTTCCAATCCCAAAGAACTCGGTCATTTATGAATCTGACACTTCAATTCAAGTTTAGGAAACCAAATTTATCTATGAAAGAAAAAGTCATCCTTAACATGAAATCGTATTTTGCACAAATGATTAGTTTTCTTTATCTGTTATAACTAGCTGGAAACATACAAGCTTGAAGAATGCAGACATTTGTGAACCTTCCACTTGAACTCAAATCAAGCAAACTAAATATCTACAAAATAAAAAAAAGCAACCCCTTACTTTCTCTTCATGTGACCTTTTCTCCACCCTACCACAGGAAGTTATTTCTTATGGCATTCTGCATGAGGCAATCTGCCAGGAGACAGACAAGTGGATTAATGTGTAAATTTGTGTGTTATGTCATGAAATGTTTGGCCATTGGACACTAAAATCCTTGAATACCTAGGTATTGATTTTTGTGGCAGGGCTTTTATGCTCCTGCATTAATTTATGTGTCTCTCTTGCCCTCTCTCACGCCATATGGCCCTACTTAGAATATTGCCCCAATAGGCGAATTAATTCACAACCGGCTCGGCAGATTACATACAAAATACAACACGCTTATTGATTTTGTCTTTAAAACGCCAATGTGGAAAAAAACAGACCAGAACAAAAAGAGAAAGAAAAACAAGTGTGGGGGAGGGGGGGGGGGGAGTGAATAACTCTTTACCATAGGGGCAGGGGGGACAGAAAAGGTAGTAGGTCAATTGATTTCATGACAAATGAGCGACTATACTGAAAGGAATCAATTACTTTTGTTACCATATTTTTTCAACAAATGTACTACTAACAGATGGACATTGATTATCTTCATTTATATTTGTTTCACATGTCTATTCATTACTTAGCAGGCTAATGCTATCTAAAATGTCAATGGAAAGAGTGCATTTTGCTACATTTTCACTTGCTTTATGCATTAAGTTCCAATTTTGAGAATTTGCAGTCTTCCATTGTGTATTCTTTATTTTTCCCTCTATTTCTCGCCATACTGAATTCTATGAATTTGATGCAAGGAAAAATTGTTTCAATTAAAAAATTGTGCACGTACGTAGCAACTAAACTACAAATAGAAATTCCATGACACTGGGATGAATTCTTTGAATGGTAAACCAGAACAAAAAACATGTGAAGATGATTTGCTCCATTTAATCAGCCAGATCCGGTTCTCTCGTCCATTACAAAATTCAATTATCCCAACAAACAGTCAAAACCAAAGAGATAGAATGAGGGGGTTAAAAAAAACTAGATAGACAGAGACAGAGACAGAGAGACAGAAGACAGAAGACAGCTAATTGTTAATTTTACCTCCCCTTCAAGAAAACACAATTACGCCATAAATGCCGAGCTGCCAGTTGGTCTCAAATTTGATCATTTACCCGATGCTGTCTCTCTCTTTCTTTCATCTGGTTCTTGGGGGAAGAGAAAATGCAATTATCTCATGTGCTAATTTCCATTGGCCTTCTTATTTAGAGTCCGGCGGAAGAGATTCCGTAACATCTTCTAATTAATGGTAATGAAACTTCAGCCTCTTTTTCAGAGATAATTCTTGTTGTCTCTCTCTCCCTCTATCTTTCTATCATATCATTATAAAAACTCTTAAGAAATGGTTCCGGTTTGCTGTCTCACAGTCCACTAATCAACTTTATTCCAATTGTCTATGTAACAGCTTCATCTCCTCAATTGTTTCTTTTTTTAATCTATGATTATGTTAACCTCCAGACCAGTTTGTGTTTCTCTAATTCCCTGCAATAGTCTTTGTCCATCTCAAATTGCACTTTCTGGTTCATTCCACTCCTACATGCAATCATTCAAATTAATCCTCTTCCCACTTCTCTTTCCCTTCCTCTGTTACCATGTCCATTATCTCTCTCTCTCTCTCTCTCTCTCTCTCTCTCTGTCTTTCTGATGTTCCCTCCCTTCCTCCCATTATTTCCCTTACTTCCTCCCTCTTCCCCCATCATTTCCAACGTCTCTCTCCCTCGCTCGCTCTCTCTTTCTCTCTCTATCTCTCTCTCTCTCTCTCTCTCTCTCTCGCTATTTTTTTCTCTCTCTCTCACACAATCTTGCTCTTTCCTTTTAAATATCTATTAATTTTTCATTCTCTCTCTCTCTCTCTCTCTCTCTCTCTCTCTATCTCTCTCCCCCTCTCCCCCTCTCTCTTTCTCTCTGCTCCACAGCTACCTTTCACCTTTTCCACAATCTCCATTTCCTGTCTCCTTTTTCTCCTGAGCTTTAGATTCTCTCAATTTAATTAAACCTCTGGACTGGTATCTGCGGGACATTTTGTGCTAAGAAAAATATTTATGTTCCAGAGAGTATCATAAAACTCAACATTCTGTCTGCTTTATGCCTGAGAGGAGTATGAAAACAAATCATTTTAATGTGAAGAGGGGCAGAGTTTAGCAAAACAATTCTTCCTTGTAACCTGTTTTGATCTATAAAGATGACAATATTTTTAATTCTACCAACAATCTCTCCCAGCCCACTATCACAACTGCAATTTTATTGAGAGTATCTATAGATTCTTCCAACCAAAAGAGAGGAAAATAATTGCCAACGTATTTAAGGTCACATCAGTACAACAAATGTAATCCCTTCTCTGTTATGTCGGACAGTTAATTTGCTTTCATTTTGAAATAATTATTGAAAGGAAAGGAAAGTTTGAATATAAGCAAATAATCTTCAATCACAGCAGAAAAAAAACATGTACTCATTTAAAGTAGACTTATTTATTCTAGCTTTTCAGTCTAAATTCTCAAACATTGATGGTTGAATAGCGAATTAAAGGCCCTCTTTACACTAATATTGCTTGACCATCTGACAGTATTCATCTTCATCTCCCATCATCATCTCCTTTCTCTCCTCCTCCACCTTCTACTCTCTGCCAATCACTACACCTCCATCCATCAAGCCTGCCCAGCCGAAAGCATGACAAGACAGAGGACACGATGGACACGGATTCTGTAACGGACCAATTAATCCCCTCGCTCCTCCATCACATGACCCCTGCCCTCCGTGCACTACTTCACGTCTGAGCATGCTCAGTCCACAGCACCCAAGACCCAGCCAACACACCAACAAAGGAGAAATTAATTGCACATTAGATTCACTGCATACCTACGGTAATGGCAAAAATATGCTTATGATAATGAATGAATGAACGAACGAGCGAATCGACTGGCCGACCAACTGCCTATAGGCTGAAAGGTCATATCGGAATTTCTGGAATCTTAAAAACAAAACCCCGACATGGAATTCTCAAGTGATAAGGAGATTACAACACTAACAAATTGCTTGTAACGCCGACAGGCGATCTACGCAGGTATGGTTGGGTAATCAATGTTTATTACCGACTAAATTTGGAGGAAATTGAGGAGTAGCATTGTCGAATACGAGGTCTTATGACACAGCCTGGGGCAATATTGGAGAGGAAGAGGAGATTCATGAATTACAGATATGATAATTTCTGGTTATTACTAGCACAGGGGAATGCAATTAAAGTGCAAAACCGCCAGAAATCCATCACAAACAGGGCTGATTTCATGAAAAGATACGCCACGCACAGGTAATGAGATGGCATTACACATTGTCTTTCTGCGCAGCGTGCCATACTAAGCGAGCCGAAATGAGAATGCTGGCAATAATTCTAGGCCGTCGCAGCTCTCTGCATGGTCTGCAAACCAATCAATGCATCAACACCAATTTCACAAGGCAAACAAATGCAGATATCATATGCTGATGCCATCCATACAGCATACGTTTTAACAGACATAAATACATATCATATATATATAGATCTATAGCGGTGGCGGTATACACTCGATAGTGTGGCGGGGGTACGAAACACACAATGTACTCGGTCGAGGAATGTGGTCATAATACATATGAACCTTTAGAACCGATGGTGTCCCTATAAATAATGTATAAAATTCTGGCGAGAGGCCTACGCAGAGGGAATGCCTGGTTAGACCAGTTTCTTGGAGTCCCGTATTTGGGAATGGCAAGCTACAATACGTTATGCTGCCTCCCTCTCCAGTTGATCGAATTCCAGGCGAGAAGCCTTCTGAATTGGGCTTCTCGGCTAGAAGTTGTGTTTCCCCAACTCTCGCCTCCACTTCACTAGCCTCTCTTCAGGCACAGTCATGATGTAAACATGCTCAAGGACGGATAAAGATGTTGAAAAGAAGCATTATTATTGCTAATCAAGACTCTTCCAATTAAAGCAATTGTACCTCACTTGGAAAACTAAGACATAATCATGCTGTAACATGATTTTGAACATGAATTTACATGAAAGCAGGCAATAAAATATTTTCCACTTGAATTTTTCTTTAGTATGATTTTATATTCAGCCCTCTACATGATTTTCATAAAGAACAACATGACATATTTATGAATTACATTCTTTTGTTTTAATATCAAATTCCTTCTGCTGTGTAGGGAAATAATTTGGTTCCTCTCTATGGAGGTGTGTGGGTATTGTGTATGAGAAGTCATTTTCATGATGTCATTTAACATTACGAGAATTTCAAGATATTTATTCTGCTCAACAATAGTCTGAAATTAAACTATTACCTTCGAGTGAAGATAAATAACGTGGCTCAGGTGGCTGTGAACAAGCCTACACCTCCCTGCACTTCTCGTTTCTGTGCTGGCCTGAAGAGGTGCTGTATCAAAATGCAGCGAAAGAACCCCAATGTGGAATTTGTGGAATCCACCCATACCCATATCACACTGCAATTACTATCTTCCATGGTGCTGCGTCGTAGTGCGGCCTGCTCTTGCTTCTCTCGCCTTCTCTCTCTCTCTCTCTCTCTCTCTCTCTCTCTCTCTCTCTCTCTCTCTCTCTCTCTCTCCCTCTCTCTTGCTCTCTCTCCCTCTCGCTCTACCCTAGAAGTATTTTGCACCTCTTTCCACTGATTGCCTTCTCTGTTTCTTTCTCCCTTTTCTCTCTATCACTCTCTTGCTTTTGTTTTGCTTCGTATCCCTGATCTTTCTCTTTCTTCCTCCTTCATCTCTCTCCCTCTCTTTCTGTACCAACATTTTTCTTTTCTTTTCCTCTTAGTTGCTCTCTCTCTCTCTCTCTCTCTCTCTTTCTCCATGATGTATTTTGCATCCATTTCTTTTGATTGCCTTCTGTTATTCTCTTCTAATTTCTTTCCCCTCTCTTGAAGCTAGCAAAAAATATGTTCTTCCTTCTCTTTCTCTTCCACCCCACCCCCTTATTCTTCATCTCTCTCTCCCCCTCTCTATCAGTTACATTGGTCCAACTTTCTCCACCTTTCTCTTTTTTTCTGCTGGACCTTCAATTTAATTAACCATAATTGCCCCTTCCCCCACCCCCCTCTCGTTCTCTCTCTCTCTCTCTCTCTCTCTCTCTCTCTCTCTCTCTCTCTTTCTCTCTCTCTCATCCCTTCTTTCCCTCTCATATTACATGAACTAATTCACGCAACTAATTGCTGGTCAACTAAATCGCCATCACATATAAAGTATAACCCATTTAGCTACAAATAAACATAAAACCTTGCCTTCATTTCTAAAGCTATTACATCTGCTGGTAGTAAATGAACTATTCGATTTGCCCTTCATGAATTTGATATTAAAAGAATGTCAGTACTATCTGCATAGCCTGGACATGGCATGACACTTAATGAGAATTAACAAGTGTATCTATACTCTGTACTATTCACATTACAATATCCTGTAAGTTATACAATATAGAAGTACTTCTGTGTCTTGTACTCTAAACATGATTGGGGTGTCAAAATCAGAGTGAAACCAAAAATCCTACATCAAATGTCACATAAATATATTGATAGATAAGGAAATGAAGAAATAAATCAAAATGCTAATCAACTCAATATAAATCAATGCATACATCAAATCAGTGATTCCTCTTATGTTGATATCAATCAAAGGAAAAGATATTTGTGTATTTTTTTCCTGAAGTTTCTGCATCAGTGAAAACCTAGCTTTAATGTCGAGATTATTACATTATTACAATATTACAGCCAAGAAGGCTGGCATGAAACCTGCACTTACATGGTATTTCTCTCAAAGGGGGCAAAAATATGCGCTCATAAACGTGATTGAACTCTGGAAATTACGGGATTTATTGATTCAATTTTGGTAGCCGGAATCCTGACCGGTCACTCACACACTTAGGCTCGGGCCACCCCGGTTTCGGGAGAAGAAAAGATTCCTTGGATTGACAGCATTCCTTTCTTCCTAAATGCACACCGTTGTTGGCCGATTATGTTCTCTTCTCTTTCCTTCTCTCTCTCAAATCTTTTAGAGGATTACAGAGCCGTGCCGCCTCCTGAGAATACCATGCTGTTTCTTGAAATATCACCAGAAAATGGGAGTTATTGTAACTTAATGGTATCATCATTATTTTTCATCCACGGATTTAGAGGATTCATGTCTGATATTATATGTTTGTGTGTCTTTGCTTTAAAAGATTTTGAGAACTGTTAGGGCTACTTTTTTCCTGACTTTTTCCCCTCTTTCTCATATCTTTTAGTCATTTGCTCTTCCTTGTAACACCTCTCCCCATATATATTTGTTTGATATGAGTAATTTGTATACTGTTTTGTATATGTTGAGACAGAGCTAGATCAATATCCAACATAACAAACGGTGGATGGATGAGTGGGATAGAAATAAATGCCTGGAGGGTTAGTGAAAGTTCAGCGGACAATACACCGTGTGTCCATCACTCGTTCCCGGAAAGGAAAATTGACCACTTCCACTTACAAAATGTTAACGAACCTTTAGCATTCATGTCCATGTTACCAACTGTGTTCACGAGGTGTTTACCTTTTATGCACGATATATAAAACATCATGGTTCTGGATAAATGCCAATAAATGTACATGCACCATTGTGTTTAATCCAACTATTATGACCTTAATGGGAAATTCACTACCCAAAATAAAAAATTTCATGAATTGAAAGTAAAATTTTTAATGGACAAATCATTAAAAAAAAATGCATACTAACATTTTTTATCATCTATAATGAAAACTTTAATTCATAATATAAAATTTGAGGGGAGAATCAAATGAAAGTTTAAACAGACAAACAAATGCATAGAGCCATAGACCCAAGACTAAAGTGAGTTTATATTGTAAACACATGAATGTACATGTATCATATTGATGATTGTTATTAATGATGTCTGACAGGAAACATTTTCAGGTCATCAAATCATTCCTGCATATGGTCCTGAGCTGAGAGAGACTTGCTCTGTCTGAAGGAGAGTATCTCTGTCCCAATCAAATGATTCAAATAACTTTTGTGTTAGATGTAATGTACTTTCACATAGGGACAATTCTACTACAATTCTACAATTCTACATGTATAGCATATTTACACAAAGATTAAGATGATAATAACTATGATGATGATATAGATTATAAGAAAAATAAGAACACAAATAAACACAACTTAAACAAAATAACACAAGAGGAAGGAAAACAAGAATGAGAAGAAGCAGAAGAAAGGATAAACAGATGAGCGAGTAATTTATGAAGAAGCAGAAGAAAAGAAACGAGAACAAAAACAAGACAACAAAACAAAAGGAGATGAGACAAAGAAGACTATAGAGCGAAAAACAACAACGTCAACAACAAACACATTGACATACATAAAAGTACGTTGTGGATAGAGGGTGAGGAGGAATGTGATGAGCGTTGATGACAAACATGAGGAAAGCAAAAGACCATTCCACCCCAATTTCATCAATATTTTCACTTAAGCCCAGGAAGATGATGAATCTGCCCACGACCGTTATGAGTCAGGTTCGGCAGGGATTCAATTAATATTTCACAGCCATCGTGGATATTCCATCACCCGGCCGCCAAATTATGCAATTTTGGGGCTAATCACTCTGTTATTCTCTCCTTTAATGAGTTAATTAATTATATTATCAGCTGTCTCCTCAAGATGGTGTATACTACGGGTCTCCAGTCTCATCCATTCTAGGACGAGTTGCAGGTGTGTGTCGAGCAAGGAAAGGGTAAAGAATAGTTCAATTATTTTGATGTGTACACAAACACTGATAACACTGATAATCTACTGTCTTGAAGACAGTAGACAGATCCTCAAGATGCAACCCCCACACCCTTGCAATGCCAAAAAGAGCCCTCCAAGATATCAAAAGGGCCCTTGTAAAATATTTCTTTTCTTTGTAGGGCATAATGCACACTTTAGCATGAAACATAAGTTCAAGGTATTCTTCATAGTATCAGTACCCAAAATAATAAAAGAGCCCCTATAAAAAATCATTTTTCTTTTTAAAGAATAACCCATATTTTTGCAAAAAATCATAATTTATGTGATATAAATTCTCCACAGAATCAGATTTGAACAGTAGCCCTAACCCTTACCCACAAACAATTATCAATTTTGCTGTGTGCTTCGATGTTGTGATGTAACACAATAACACAATTAAAAACTATCCTCCTCCTTTCTGCTTTGCACTAGTACATTGCATATGCTAAGAGATACAATAGTTCCAGGGGGAGGAATAAAACATTAATCGAGGGAGCGATTTTTCAAACCTAATTTCATGAAACAAAAACATTGAACCAAGATGAACATATGAGAGAAATAGTTTGCACAAGGGGCTCTTTTCTTATTCATGAGGGCTGTGTTTTTCACTGAAAAGTTCAGTGCATATATTTCATGATATCAATCTTGACAAGTAACCCCTCTGTGAAAAAATATTTAATTTTCCTTCAGTGGGCCATTTTTACACATGCAAGAATCAAGATTTCAATTAACTTTAGTTAGGACAATTCATCTAATCCGGCCAGGTCACTAACTGCATGTCCATGTATACTGTAATCCAGATTAGGCAAATGCCGGAGCATCTTTTTTCAACCAAATCTGTTTCACGCTATAAATGCCTGAGATATCTCACATGCCCTTTTTCCCTTCTTATTTGCTGCCTTCTCTGGAAAGGCCATATTAGTCCGGAAGGGCACCCCGAGATTTGTATCCCATTAAAATTTTGGCCAGGATTTTTCGAATCCTTTATGGTTTGAACAGCTGATCTAAATTACAGGGACACGTGAAAGAAAAGGAAAGTGAATAGATGGTATTTGGAGGTAGAATAGCCAGATGGGAGGTGAAGGGTTCATTTCTTGGTATGATGACTTGATAGGGAGAGGGCAAGAGTTCATTATGCATGCAAACCAGATGGGATGGAATTAAAACAAAATAAGAAATTGGTTCTAATGACTACATGCACCTCACATGATCTAGATTAAATGTTCTCTCCAAAGGTATGGGTATGTAGTGATTTAAGGACAAAACTTCAATTTTAAAATGAGTGGACCTTTGCTGACGAAATTAAACCAAAAGATGAGTCATTGAAAAACATGATTTTTTTTTAAAATAAAATATTTTGGTATTTGCTTTCATTTGCTTCAATGTGAAAGTAAACTATGAAAAAGACTGCACAGACTAACTTAATATCAACTGTAAACTTTCCTTTCTTTACCCAAGACTAGTATATTGGTATTGATATTTTTTATTTCAACAAAAGAAAAATACAAAATTGTTAACGATATAAATAATTCCAATAAAAAATATAATGTATGGCAGTACAGCTTTATTGCTATATTGTGTTTATATTGCTCTTGCAATTTATATTTTTCCTGTTTATTAATTGGAGGAGAGAGGAGCACATGTGTGTACTGCTGTGACAGGTCTATGACAGAATACATTAAGAATAATTTGCTTCACAGTATTATCAATACAGCCATTACTGTAATGGCCTCAATATCACAATGAGAGAGGAAAAAGCCATCACCATGAAACAAGATGGGACAATGGAGATAAATTAATGATTTTCTTAAACTCCACCATGCGAGAAATGGGAAAAAAAGGGTCCCTAATGATTAAAATTCACCCGATTGTGAATACATGCATATAGCGTGCATCAGAGAGAATATCTCTTCCCCAAACATTAGCTAATAATACACTGCATTATCACCATCGCAAATTGACGAGATCAATATCGCCACGGTAACCAATTCTCGTCCATTTTTTTTTTATATACACTGGCTCCCCTCGTCAATATTGCTATTAGTGTTGTGACGCTGTTGAGAGGGGAAAATATCCCGTTTCTGCTAATACCAAGGAGAAAGAATACAGCGTGCTTAATTAACGCATTATGGCATTCTGTGATAGCAGCTAATTAGTGCCGGGATGCTTGGCATTCGACAGTGCAGAAAAGAATGAGCCTTATTTTTTTTTTGCCCTCTATTTCAGCGAGATAAATTTCATATGTAAATACCTCACAAAATGAGATTTTAATTATCAAGAGGATATTTTAATGAAGGATCCAGATGTAAAAAATAAATGAAAAAACCAAGCTTCATTATTTTTCACTCCATAATAGGACACATATCTGAACTCTGTACAATCTGAAAAAAAATCCTTGAAATGACTCCACAATGTATTTTCCCCTTCATCAAGACTACAGAACTGTGATTATATCATTAATGAGACTGGTGCACTGCAGCAACACACCAAGTAAAATCGCATCTCAGTGTAAACAAATTTGAATCTTAATGTCATTATCATAAAACTAAATAAAAATTACTTTCATATTCTATTTTGTTTCTTCCCATTGGCACTTACAGTAACTGAACGACTCTGAAGAGTATAGTGTCTCCCTCATCAATATAACATACAGAGGGTATTGGGATAGTATAATAGTGTAACAATTAAGTTCCTGAACATACACATTTACACACACACACACACACACACACACACACACACACACACACACACACACACTTTACACAAGTAATGAATTTAAGAAATATAAGGCTATAGTCATAACAAGAGACAAAAGATGTATTTGATGTCAATGCATATTGTTGCACTATAGTCCTAGTTAAAAACAAATTTATGGTTCATTTCTAATTTATGTTAAATTTGTTTATAAAATCATACAATATAGGTCTTCATTAAAATCTATGTAAGAAAGCTCAAACCATTCCTATGTGTACCGTGCTTCATCTACTCATCCCTCCAAGACATGTTTCAGGAGTTAATATTTAACTCTTTTTCTTGTGATGTACATGTACATTTCACCCTGTCGACCTACTTATGACACTGAAATACTGATGAATCTCTCATTCCTCATTCCTGTGTGATACATCATATACCCTCCTTACCCCACATACCATAATGCGGACAAAAAGCTCTTGAATGTCTTCATACAGACAATACATAAGCATACTATAGAAAGAGCGTCCATAATTACCAGTATACACTCAAGATACTGGTCATACATGTACACCATGCCAAACATACCAGCACAGTTTGCACATGCATGTTCAGAGCAAGGAAGAAATGATGTTTACATCTCAGTTGAAACGTACATTGTATCTAGTTTGTATTGCCTGTCAATCTGGGTACATGTACTATATGTACAGTAACTCTAACGTGCACTATAACTACATCGTGTCTATTGATTTTGATACTGCAGATACAAGCAATTCGTACACTTGTATATTATGTGTACACACACACGGAAGAGTAATTACATACACCTACAAAAAGGTATGGTTGGCGATGAGTCGTAAAGGCCTGTCATCTTGTGTATGCTTTTAATAACCCTGACAAGCAAATCAGAAAACAAATTTAGGACTCACCTTTTTGCAATCCTTTTTATTTAAATCACTGGCCCTTCTCATTTACAATAAACACCCTCTTACCCCCATATGACCTACTTTCCAATCAAACTCCCAACACTCTATTTCCATCACATTCTTACGCGCGACCCCTCTCCATATTTGGGAGCGGCCGACTCCAGAAACATTCTAAGACTCTGCCCTCTGGTGGAAGTGTGTGGTGGAGGAAGGAGAGGGATGGGATGGGGGAGGGGGAAGAGGAGGGAAGAGGGAGGGGGATGCGGAAGGAGGAGGAGCAGTTGGAAGAGGAGCAGGAGGTGGAGAAAGAGAGAATGCAAAGAAAGAATGAGACTAAAAATAGAGAGAAATGAAAGAGGGGAAAGAGAGAAGGGAGGAGGAGGATGAGTCAGATGTGGATGAGAGATACCACAAAAATCAGCAGAAGAAGAAAGGGAGAATGGAAAAGAGGAAAATAAGGAAAAGGATGAAGAGCAAGAGGAGGCAAGAAGGAGAAAAGGGGGAGAGAGAGTACGAAAAGGAGAAGGAGATTGAATAGAAATAGGAAAGTGGAGGAGATGGATTGGGGGCGGGGAGAGAAGAGAAGGAGTTTAAGAAGAAAAAGAATAGAATATAGAGGAAGAGGTAAAGGAATAAATAGCAAGAGAAGGAAAGCATAAGACAGAGATGGAGAAAGAAAGAAACAGAGCAGGAGAAAATGAAGGACAGGGAGCAGAAGTGAGATGAGAGGGAAAATATAAATGTAGAGAGAGACAAGGAGGAAGTAGGAGAAAGGGAAGTAAGGAGAGAGAGGGAGGGGGAGGAGCAAAAGAAGGTAAATGTCAAGAAGGAATAGAAGCAAGAATATAATGAAATTGGAGATGAGTAAAAGGGGAGAAGAAGATAAGGATTGGAGGAGAGGAATGAGGGTGTAGGCAAGAAGAAGATACTTGGCACGAGTTAAGGAGAAAAGGAGGAGAATGAGAAATGGAAAGGGTACATGAAGCAAATTACTCACAAGGAGCAAACTAAAGAGAGGAAAAGGAAGATCGAGATGAGGAGGAGAAGAAGAAGCAAGAGAAAAAGGAGGAAGAGGAGCAAAAGTATGCTGACACTAGATGTGAGTAGATGAACGGATGGAAAGAGGAAGAGAAGGAGGAGGAGGAGAGGAGGAAAGATTAGAAGGGATGGACAGGAAGAAAAGGAAGAAAAGAAAGAGGAGGGGTTAGAGGAGGAGGGGGTGTCAAGAACAGAAGCAAGGGTAGGGGACAATATGTCAATGCTTTCATACATAAATTCTAAAATCTGCATTTAATATTTACTAAAAAAAATGGTCAGTCATACCCTACGAAAGATCACAAAATATATTTACACACTCAGTTCATTCCTTAGGGGGAGAAATCTGTCAGCTAAATTTTGAACCATTTAAGCGCACCTTGGACAATTTCTGTTGCCAATGAAGGGAATACCCAAGTGGACTTGCCTCAGAATAAAAAGTTTAAATTGGATTAATTCAAAGTCATGACTCGACACAAAATGGCACAAAATACTTACAATTTAGAATTTCTCAGTTCCCAGTGGACACAACTATATTTCAAAAAGATTTTTGTCACTTTTTTGTGCTCTAATGACAACATACGGAAGGGAAATTTTCACCACTCTGCAAATGTACTGTGCCATAATTTCTCACAGCTTGTAAGATTTTACTGCCTACATATTTACACCACTAGGAGACTGAAATCAAAGTTTACTTTTATCATCAAATGAGTATAAGGGTGGGCAAAAGGGATGATTTCCCACAGAAGTCTCTGTGATCATATCTATGGCAAAAAAGGTTTTACAGTCAAATTATTCTATTAGCTTGCACCAAATTAAAATGTGCACTTATCAAATCATTTTGAATATGATCAAGGGCTTTACAAGATACCTGCTCAAATTTGAGGATAATGAAGATAAAAGCTTAATGATTTATTTTTTTAAGAAACATGATTGGCCTATTTTCTTTCTGTGATTGTTATGACCCAGCCATGTATCAAAGTGCAATGATAGCAGGAGCACAGTATTGCAGCAGAGTGCTGCTGACAATCGAGTTTACCCAACTTCTAACCCCCTTCTTGCGCCGCGATTGTAGCATGTAACATGTCTCAATAGATCTGCCTCATTAGCATTAAACTGAGTGATACATGACTGGCAGAAATAGGCATAAATGTGTACCCTTCAGATTAGGGAAACACAAACTGATCGCAATCTGTCGCAAGTCCCTGCTTTCGGGGAAGATGATTGAAGAGAATGGCCATTTGTGACGAAAAGCGCAGTATGATTAATTTTTCTTCCCCGATGCGGCGATCTGTACCCAGAGTGAGGCGGCAGTAGTACTCTCTGTTACAATATTCTGTGACGGTTTCCCAGCTTCGATACTGATTTGAATGTCTTGCTAGGGGGATAGGAGTGATAATAATAATGATGGAGGAGAAAGAGGTGAATCAGAGAAGAAAGATGGGAGGATGAGAATGATTATACAGAGGAAGAAAACACAGGACAAGAAAAACAAGAAGTAAAACAAAGAACTAGAAAAAAATACAAAGCAAAAGATAAAGAGAAGAAAAGGAAAGAAATGGAAAAGGATTTGTTTATTGGGAGATAGACTGGAAAGACTTGAAATGATTTCAGACTGCAATGCAAAGTGAGGCTACCTACACTTTCTCTCAACCCTTGATATCTAGTTTAACGACCTTCTTATCTATGTCACCTGGATATTCAGTTGATGCCACTTTTGATGACAAAAACTGCAAATTCAGGACAATTAATCAATTACTTACCGCAGTATCGCAGGCTTTAAATGAACAAACACCAATTTCACAGATGATTTATGAAAATCTAAACAGATACAGTATCCTGTGTGGGGAAGTGACACCTGGATATCTTGAGGGCTGACTTTCAAGATGTCCACTGAGGAAGAGGCTCTCATGTTCTTGTCATTACCAAATGCTCTCTTTTTCTCCCAAAAAACATTGCGGTTGGCTGGGCTAGGGATCACAGGAGAGGAAGTTTTCCGTTAGCCAGGGCTCAATCAATCTAGCCAGGAAGCATCCTTTTTTCCCTGCGCCAGATTTTCTCGTAACGAATTCCAAAAACAGAGACAGGCCGAGCTACTTTGTGTCCAATTTGTTGAAAATGTAGTCCGCCCTTCCTTTTTGAGTCTAGCGCAGGGACAAAAAGAAAATGCGCTCCCCACCAAAAATGGCAGAATTTGGTGACTAATTGTGATCCTTTTGCAGCCCGCAAATTGGGTTAAGCGGGAGAACGAGGTGTTTATTTGAAGGGAGGGGAAATTGACCGTTTATCGCATAATTCTCAAAAGGAAATCCACCCTTGTTGGTGTCGTTAGAAGGTGCGCGTAAGGCGGAGGGGTGTTTGCTACGATTACGCACCGCCACCAAGTCTACCCCCGTCTCTTTTAGCGTTTTTCGCCGCACTTTCGGCCAAAATCATTCCCAGCGAGTCTCTATCGGATTGGGTGCAAATGAAGGACTGATTAGCGGGTTGGTGTTTCTTGGAGATTCCGTCAGCAAAATTCCAGGCGAAGGTCCTGGGTAATTATGGGCTAATTCACGCCAGTTTTGCTTGCGCATTTGAGTCATTTTGCAATGATGATGTGGGCAAAAAATACAGCTTTGAAAAAACTATTTTTGTTTCCCTCATGTGATATGCATGGCAGAGAAAGGGACATATAATGGAAAGGGCAAGGCTGCTCCATTCATCAAGCTTGCTTGCAACACAAACATCATGGCAAATATTCCATCATTTATAAAACAACATACAAACCAAAACAACTTATATATATATGTTTAATGTTTATAAGATAGCTTACTGGTATCAATTAGATATGCCATGTAATTTGTGTAATAATTCATGCCATATTTTGGCAGTGATTTATGCCATATTTTGGTAGTAATTTATGCCATATTTTGGGATTAATTTATGCCATAAGTATTTACACAACTTTGTAAGTACATTGTCCAGGACTTTACGTTATATGACGTATGTTGAGAGGTATGAAACATGATGGGAGATTTATCATTCAATGTAGCTAATATGAAAACAGCTCTAATTTATTGACACACTTGAAACCCCAGAAGTGGGCTTAAATCTGTTCTACTATACAATCAGTTGTGCTTGTAGTAATAAACTGCAGTCGATATCAAGCTGTTTGCACACTGCCATATTAGGGTGAAAACAAAGCAGAACTACCCAGCCATCGTGAGTATACTTGAGTTCGTCATGAACCACAAACTCTTCAAATTGCCAAATATGGATAGAGATATTCTGCCTCAGTGAAGGAAGATAAGATCCCACCCATGCACTCTCTCTCCCTCTTATCTCCCTTTGTCTATCTCTCCTTTACCCCACCCCCAGTCTTCATCTCCTCTTCCTCTCACTCTTTATCTCCTTTCCTAGCCATCTTTCCCATAAATATGTAGATATAAACACACATACACTCCATACCTCTCCCTTCTCTCTCCCCCCCCCCCCCTTCACTCTCTCTCTCTCTCTCTCTCTCTCTCTCTCTCTCTCTCACTCACTCCCTTTTGTCCCACCCCCTTTTGAAATCCTGATGCACAAGAAGTAAGGTCAAAATGAATGCAGGTACAAAGGACAGGAAGCTATCAGTTACAATGCTGTGATATGATCATGCACTCAAGGACCTACAGGTCAATGACCTCACGTTGACACACACCACACAGACAGTATACACAAACTCACACATATACACACACACACTCTCACACACACATGCATACATACATAGAGGCCCTATTTAGGCAGGCAGGGGGTTACCCCAAAACTCTCTTAGTCTCCTTCTGCAGACCAATCTGAAAGCAGGATCATATTTGCATTTTGCATATTATACAATTTCTTTGATTTTCCAAAAACTTTCACCAATCTATTTCTTAAATATTTCTGCGTGTGTACAATTCAACAATCGTTCCGTATGCTTTCATGCTTTCATTGCATTCACCTTCACCCCTTCAGTACATGGGTTACATGCTACACAAAAAGAATACCTCTTTGCTAATGTGTGTGAACTGCTTTAATGAGAGTGATGGGGGAGATGTGTCACTTAGGGTATTGTCTTTTTAGGCAAAAATCCCTCCATCTATTTTTAGAAAAGGTTTGCACAGTAAAACCTCATTCAATCAGGACACAATATATGAACCAAAATAGGGCCACTAGAGTTTTGCAGTGTTCCAACTCCAATGCAGCAATTTATTTTATATTCTATTGATTTTATATGTATTGCTTACATATACATTCCTTTAATTATGCATGTAAGATAGCAAGGTAGTTGGGGGGAGGGGAGACCTTCACTGGTTTTTATGGGCCTATTTTTCAGAAAGCTACAAATAACATTGATCTGCATTAAGTACAAAGTACACATGTACATGCACATAGTGGACAATGTGTATTTTTACTGGGCAGATTATATTTCATTTTACATTGTAATGCTAAGTTTTATGAGAATACATCTCCCTTAGTTTGGAAAAACAAGCATGATAAATCATCATAGGATGACATATGATCATGAATTATTAGATACATCATTTGTTTAAGCATAATATCAATATTTTTGTTCCAATTCTTCACTACTTGGTAAAAAAATAAAGACAAATCAGCTCCCATATAACTGTACAATAAAAGGAACTTACAGTAATTACATTTGCACACTGTCAATACATACATGTATATGTGCGTATATATCCTAGTAGTACTATATAAATGTACTGTATATTTCCATTATAAAAAAATCAAAACATAGGAAAACAAAGCCGAACTGAACTAAACTGACCTACATATGTATAAGCATTGACGTTAAAATGGCACAGCATGAAATGGATCATAAAAGAAGCAAGCCAACAAATTTCCTAACAAGACCTCTCCGTCTTTCCTCTCTACGAGTCACCACATTAGATGGATGGTCCGGGGATGCCATGTACATGTATACAATCAAAATGTCCATGCGTGAAATAGCACACACAATGAAACTTGTATCAGCCAGCCGCTATCACGTAACCCTGCTCGGTCAGCGAGTGCCCCCATTCCATCCCCCAAGGGTAAGGGGGAATCAGGGTGCACCGCACTGGAGAGACGGAGATGGCATTGCAATTTCCCCCACCTACTTGTAAGTCATGATTTCTCTTTTTCTTGATCTATCTCTCTATCTTTGTTTCTTTCAATTTTTCTTCTTTTTCTGCTCCCTCCTCTCTACCTCCTTCTTTTTCAAAAAATAATTCTCCCTCTCCTTCTTTTTTTAATCATGTACCTTTACTTTCTCCTCGTTTTTTGTTAATTTTCTTCCGTTGTCTTCTTTTCCTCCTCATCCTTCTTCTCTCACTTCTTCTTCACTCAATGAGTCAATGTTTCACATATATTGTGATGCGTGGCAAAATCACCAATTGCAACAATGCAATAGCTTTGCAATTCAACACAGCAATGTCATGACTTGTCTCGTCATGTTTTGTTTCTTTTTCTTTATCCCCGTTTCTTTCTGTGTTTCTTCTTATTCTCCTCCCTTCCCTCTTCCTCATTTCCCTCTTTTTATAAACACTGTACCCATGTTCACATTTGCACTTTCCATGTGATCTCTAGGGACTATCGAGCGTGTGTAAGGCATAATACTGGAACACTATGCAAATATATTTCTGTACAATGCACAGTAAAATATACTGTTAAAGTTGTAAAAGTACACCAAAGCCACTCAATAATTATATGACATTATAGTTTTTATATCACTGTGCAAAATCATCAATTCAGCATGTTTTGGCCTTGTAAACCAATCCTTAATTATGAAACTGAAACACAATTATTATATGATAAGGCAGAGGTGAATTCCATTTACTTGTACTGTAAGGTTTTAGAACAAGATGCTGGTATGCGAATACATACAGCCCATCAGCATCATTGAATGATCTTGGTAAAATACATGATTTCAGCAGTGCATGAAAATCATACTTGTAAATTCATGACATTGAGGTACAATTAAATGTACATGTACATGTAGTAGTAATCATAAATTGCATGAATAGAATAACTAATTTTAGCAGTGAAGAAAAATCGTATAACCTAACTCATTTCAACAACATGTGATAATACACAAATGTGTATAAGGCCTTTTTGTTGTCAAACTCATTTAGAGCAAAAACGGACACCAATATCATATAATCCTTACAATAAAAACCACAAGGATACCAATTAATAAGGACATGTCAGAGTGGAATGTATTGATGACACAGTCACTCCACGGAAGATATCACAATTTTCACCTGCATTCTTCCCTCTTTCAGCATATCACAGCATCGATAGCGATGGCGTAAGAATCCGATGGGGGTACAAGATAAATGCCCACCCAACCAAATTGTGAACTGTTAAAAGACAAATTGTTTATTGTCCCTGGCCAGGCCCTACAGAATCAGACAAATTCAATAAACCCCTTCTTTGATCAACCTTCAGACTGGACATTTCAGGATACAGTAGGAGAAGAAAATAACCCAGGCTGAGATTTATGCCTTGAACTACATGGAAATGCCAGTGAGAAATAAATGCGGGCAACATTATTTGCAATATTCCATATTTCAAGTACAGTGGAGGCTGTACACGTACTTTGTGTCATAAAGTTGTTTTACAGGGAAGTTTATAGTTGATATGGATACATGCAATATTATGTTGATATTACTTTTTTCTATTGTAACCAACAGCTGAATTGAATTATGTACTTATATCTGCGCATGCACAAGGTAAAATTGTTGGGATTATGATCCATTTCATTGAAATAATACACAGTTTGAAATAACACTCCATGATATGAGTTAGACCTGTTTGTGATGTTCTCTTGTTTCCAATGAGAGTGGATTTGTTTTCATGTCAAAAAATATCTCAAAACAGAGGAAAGTATAAAAGGTAAAAAAAAATGTGGGGGGGAGATTGAAGTGTAGATGAAACATAACAAGAGAAGAAGGAAACATATAAAAACAAGAGAGACAAGAAAGAACTTGAGGTATTTAAGTAAAAGGAGTATGATAATGACAACAATAAATAGCAAAAGAAGAAGAAGAAGAAGAAGAAGAAGAAGAAGAAGAAGAAGAAGAAGAAGAAGAAGAAGAAGAAGAAGAAGAAGAAGAAGAAGAAGAAGAAGAAGAAGAAGAAGAAGAAGAAGAAGAAGAAGAAGAAGAAGAAGAAGAAGAAGAAGAAGAAGAAGAAGAAGAAGAAGAAGAAGAAGAAGAAGAAGAAGAAGATGAAGATTGTACATGTAGGATTCTGCATATTTCAGAGGAAAGCACAATAAATGAAATTTGAAAGAGAAGGAAGAAGCTATTAACAGGAACATAAGCCTTTACAGACCCTGCTGGGTCTACCAGTTGTTTTCTTTCAAGAAACTCTATGATACATCTAAGAAAGGTGTGTTCCCTTAATCATTAATCTCCTCTCCCTCCTGTCTTTCTTTCACAGATATTTGCTCTCCTATGCATGTGATTTACATGTATCCCTCCATTTAATGCCTATAAAAGATTCTGGCTTTTTCTTTCACATTTTCCTTAAAATTCCAGCACATTTTTTAATGCATTTGTATTCATCATTTTCTCTTCTCTTCTTTGGTTTTGCCAAAATAATTCCCTACTTTTCTCTATCTTTCTTGCCTTCTTTAGTAATAATTCATCTTCTTCCTGTTCATTCTTGACTACTTATCTTCCATTTCTCCTATGTAACAAACTTGTATGTTATGATATACTTCATACTCCTGCTTTATTCTTCACCTATAAAGTTTTTCCTTCTTCTACTTTTCCCTTTCCTTCTTTCTTTATTCACTTTCTTCATACATTTTCTTCTGTCTCTATCAACTCCTGAACTTCACCCTCTGTTTAAAAGCCAGCCACAACCCATGGTCTTATCAATTTATGTGAACATCCCTTGAAAACACATGCACAGGCAAACCAGGCAGCACAATTTATTTAAGAACCCTCATATCAAGCATGAACAGAGAAAAGAGAGGTCTAAAATAGTAGTCCCAAAGTCCCATCAATTTATGTGAATATCCCTTCAAAAACCTCTCTCACACCCATACACGTACAGGGAAACTAGCCTGAACAAGATTTTTAGCACAATATATTTGACAACCCTCATTAATAACATGAACAGAGAGGTCTAAAATCCTTAAGTCAATATTTGCCTACAGTCTTCATATATGCCTTGTTGTTAGAAGATGGGGTCTTTGCTTGCCAATTACAAAGCCCCTTAAAGACATATCAAATAAAGACGTGCCCCTATTTGGTTTTTACAACATCCTGAGTCATTCTCAGGAAATTTCTTGACCGAAAGGGCAGTATTTCACCTGTGATGCAACAGCACTTTGTTTCGCCTTCTTCTTTTTCTTTGCAATCATTTCTGCTGGTAGGTTGCACGAGTTACCCTGTATGCACAAAACTTTAGTTGCCATGACGTGTGTTTGACCAAATTTGAGAAAAGTACAGGTATATGGTCTGGTTTAATGACTTTATGTTACAATGTCTTTGCAAGAAATCTCTACCGAAAAAGTACATATCTTCAAAGGTCATTCTGAGCAGTAATAGTATATATCCACTTCCTGACTAACATACATTTGAAAGTTGCTTTTAAAATTTAATCCAGATAAACAAAGTAAATTTTAAGCACATTTTGTCTCCCCTTTTCATTATATTTAATAAATTGGCCAAGACTGGATATGTAATTAGTGATTGAGCATTTTTCGTTCAGCAATATCATGACTTTGAACCCAATATACAAACATTCGTTTTTGTCGCTTTTTCACAATACCAAGCATTTTTATATTAAAAAATGTTTTCCTTTCTTTTTCAAGTAGAAAGCAACACTGTAATTTGTCAGCATGAATATAAATAAATCCCACTTTCTTTTAAATAGTCTTGGCTGGTTCCAAAAACTGCAGAAAAATAGTGAACTGACTTGGAAAAAGCAAATGAATATACATGACAACCTAAGCATAACAGTGCAGAAAAACAAGCACAGTATATAAAATATGTAAACATCAAATCATTAAGCTTTAAAAGAAGAGTAACTCTGGAACTTATGCACAAGATATAGGAGTACAAAATCATTAGATTTGCACTAACTTAGATTTATTTGAAAACTATTCACTGCACCAGTATATTCGATCCAACAAAATTCACACATTTGTTCTTGTTGAAAGATTGCAAAAGGTAGACATATTTACCAGGCCTTGACGCAATACAATCTTAAAAAAAGAACTAACTATCTTCTCTATAAGTAGTTTATTAGTTACATTCCTGAAACACAGTAAAACAGTGTTATTTGGGGGATTAGTTGACGAGAAATGTTTTTGTGAAATACTCATTAAACAATTTAGGTTCTCTAAGAAGTTTACTCCAAGGTGAACTTTAAAGATGTTGCTCTAGTTCAGCTGTTCTATATCATTCGACAAATACATATAACCAAACATAAAATATATCCTTTAGAAACTGATTGATAAATACCTCGTTGTAGCAGTTGAAGACAAAAAGAACGATGCTGCCAACTTCTCATCCAAATTTCCTCTTTCTTTCACGGTCCCAAGTTCACAATACTGAGAAAAAAGTCACTTTGTCCTTTTGAACCTTTCTCCTCTCTCTCTCCCCACTCTGAAGTTACTCCATTCACAACTTATCACTCTCCAGTGCACAGGCGACTGAACGAACAAGGAGCAGGAGCGAACCCTACTCCGCCAGCGAGAGTTCACTGGTGAAATGTGCGCACACGTGTGGACAATACCGCAAATGAGTAAGTGTGTTGTGCTTTTACTCCCTGTCTGTCTCTCCCCACCGTCCCTCTGTGTCTCCGGCTCTCTCTCTGGCTCTCTCTCCGGCTCTCTCTCCGTCTCTCTCTCTCTCTCTCTCTGTCCCTCTGCCTGTATTGTATCTCTCTCTCTCTGTTTCTCTGTCTCCCTTCCCTCTGTCTTTGTATCTCTCTCTCTCTCTCTCTCTCTCTCTCTCTCTCTCTTTCAACCTGCCTGTCTCTGTTTCTCTCTAAGTATTTCTCTCTGTCTCTCCTCCCTTCCTCTCTCTCTCTCTCTCTCTTTCTGTCTCTCTCTCTCTCTGACTTTATATCTTTGTCTTTGTCTCTATCCCTCTCTCTCTCTCTCTCTCTCTCTCTTTCTCTATCTCTCAGTCTCTCTCTAGCTGTGTCTTCTTTCTGTCTCGTCCCTAACATGCTCTCATCCATGTAGCTTTCCCTTTGTGTGTGTAAGTGAGTAAGTGTGTATGTTTGCAGATTGTCAGAGCATACATGTGTGTGTGTGCGTTTGTTGTGAGTGCATGTGTGTATGGTTGGATGGTGTACGTATGTACAGCACGTATGTGTGTATGTGTTTGTGTGTATGTGTGTGTGTCTGTATGTCTGTCTGTGTGTGTAGGTGTGTACGTGTGTGTGTGTGTGTGTGTTTATGTATGTATGTTTGCATTTGTGTGTGTGTGTGTGTGTGTGTGTGTGTGTGTATGTGTGTGTGTGTGTGTGTGTGTGTGTGTGTGTGTGTGTGTGAGTGTGCATACTGTGTGGGCTGGTAGGGTGGGTGGAGGTGATACTAGCCAAACAAAATACAAGCCAATCATCCGCTGATATCTCCCTGGGTATGACCCCCCTTTTAGTGATCTGATTTCTACCCCATCTTTACATTACACCAAGCAGAAGAAGGGAGGAAGAAAGAAAACCCAACTCAAACACACAGGGAAAAAAATGACTGGATATGTATGCAAATGAGAGGGTTGAGCTAAGCTAATAGGTCTATATACACAACTTATAAGAACACACATGGCTGGCTGGGATAGCACATTACCAATAATAGATGGTATGGGATGGAGGGAGTGAGTGAGTGTGTATGCAGTGTGTTATTGTGTACATGCAAGCAGGTGTAAAGGTATGCTGTATGGGCCGGGCATGGGACAATTTCTGCCGTCTAATTTGAATAATCAGATTATTTTTCTCATAGGGTCTGGCTAAAAGCTGATTGGTGATAAGGGCGATAAATTCCATAAATTAGTGACATTTTTTTTCTCTCTCGATCCGCCTCCTCCCTCTCGGTCTCGCTCTCTCTCTCTTCTCTCCTGTGCCTTTTTTGGAAGACTGGTTGTACAGGAATGTCGGGGTTTTCATGGAGATGGTAATGAGTATAATGGGATGTCCATTGAATTCTGGGCTTTTCACACAAGAGTATTTCAGGAATGGCAAATGAGATGAGTATTGTCTCTGTCTCTGTCTTTCTTTCTATCTATCCATCTCTCTCTCTCTCTCTCTCTCTCTCTCTCTCTCTCTCTTCTCTCCCTCTCTCTCTCTATTTCTCTCCCTTTGTCTCTCTGTCTCTCTTTCTATTCTTCTCTCTCTATCGCTCTCTCTCCCTCTCTATCTATTTCTCTCCCTCTGTCTCTCTGTCTCTCTCCCTCTGTCTCTCTTTCTATTCTTTTGACAAAGGAATGTGTTTACTCTCACAAGTTCTTGGTAATACAAATACAAATCATATATTGTTTTTTACCAGGTTGTTACAAATTATTTTGATACCAAATAATTATACTCTAATTAGAACTGTTTTCAAAATATAAACACATTTACTTCCTTTCTTCATTTTTTTTCTTTCTTTCTCTTTCTCCTCTCTCTCTCTCTCTCTCTCTCTCTCTCTTCGTCTCCCTCTCTTTCTCTTTCTGTCTCTTTATCTTGCTCCTTTTCTTCTTTTGATTTTTTCTCTTCCCTTCCCTTTTCTTACATACAATTTTTCAGTCTTTCCTTCAAACTGTACAAATTTTCCCCATTTCTTTATTCAAATAATAAGTTCTTATTTTAAGTAATATCATCTTTAAAACAAATATCAAATTAATAAAAATATGTTACATGAGATCATATTCAAAATGTGTAATATTGCTTCTGATGTAAAGAAGAAAGGTGAAACAGGAAATATTGCACACAATATTAAAATAATCATTTCTTCTTCTTAGAAATACATTTAACACAATTATTAAATCCATAAAAATACCTCACATGATGTCATATCACAAATGTGTAACATAGTTTGGAAATTATTTGTTTCTTTGAGGTAAAAAGAACAGGGTAACAGAAAAGACAGCAAACAATATCAGTAACATTCTCAGTGACACATTGTTCCTACATTAGAGTTTGAAATCATGGCCGCAAGATCAGGGTTAGGACATAAGCGAACTATCGCCTTACCTCTTCCTCTCTCCTCCTCTGTATCTGTCGGTGACCTACAAGAGTGCATAAAATGTCAGCATACTCATGCAGAAAATGCACAAAATATAAGTTCAAATCTAATAATCGAGAGATATCTACCCGTTAAGCCCAGAAAAAAAAGTCCATTTGTAGATCAGCAGCCGCATGTAATGAAATTTGCAACATCTTAAAAAAATTCTTCGCATGCATGTTTGTAGATGGAGTAATGAAAGGGAGAGAGGAGATGAGGGGGAGAAAGGAAGACGGGAGGGGGGGGGGAAGATATGGGGAAAATGTCGGTGAAATATCATGGATGGGTAGTAATTGTCTATGCTTCCTCCCGAATTTCTTCAGGTCTGCTAAAAGCTGGGTTTTATTCCATTACGGCCAGATGAAATAAAATAACAGATTTTACTCCTTCGAGCTGCTCGCACCTACGAAGGACTTTTTGTTTCCTCTTTTCTTTTCGGGACAGCGTATTTTCCTTAACCTTCTTTTCTCTTTCTCGCGTCTTGCCGCGACCTTTACAGGTATCAAATTTGTTCATCAGGAAATTCAATTATTCACTACATGGATTCAATCTCCTTCTGGCCCTCCATCGTTTCCACAAGATCTGCCTCATTCCTCAGCTTCTGCCCAGCTCCCGTTTGTTTTCTTGTTTAGACAAAAAGAACAAGTCCAATGGTATAATTTCTCTGCGACTTCGCCTACTAATGATAATGGGAAAATTGCATTATGATGGGGTACAGTGCACTGCAGTTGCTCCACTAATCAAATACACATTACGATAACAGATTCCAGTGAGGGGACATTCGAGAATAAAAATTGATTTCATTGTTTTTGCGCAAATTGTCTTTGATTATCCACATTAATTTTTGCGTCTTGGCTCAGGGACAAACAAGGTGGAATCAGAAGAAAATATTTATTTTAATAATCTGGGGTATGTCTCTATGAGCATGCAGTGAATGTCTAATTGAATCTAGGAAATGGGGCAGAGAACTTTTGCAATGTTGTGTTTTATGAATCTTGCCCTCTTCTCTCTTGCTTTCTCTCACTCTCCCTCATCAATTTTATTGTCCGCTCTTGGAAACAAGTGCACTTCCGTTCCCTTTTCTTTGAATGTTCATGTGAGATGAAAGTATGTGAACTTATACCAGGATATTGGGTACATGTACCACTCATTTAAGAACAGTAACAATGTCCATGTGAATCAATTTTTCTTTCCATCTCTTTTGCTCTCTCTTGCTCTCCCCCACCCTTATCCCCTCACTTAATCTACATCTCCTCCATCCCCTTCTCCTCCTTATTTTCTCTCATCCTCTCTCTCTCTCTCGTCCCCTCTCTTTCTCTCTCTCTCTCTCTCTCTCTCTCTCTCTCTTTCTCTCTCTCTCTCTCTCTCTCTCTCTCTCTCTCTCTTTCTCCCTCCTTCTCTCCATCCTGTTTCACACTTATTTCTCTCTCTCAGTCTTCAACTGTCTCCTTTTCTCCCCCCCCCCCCCCCCTCTCTCCCTCTCTCTCTCTCTCTCACACACTCTATTTTTTTCTCTTTCGACATACTATAAATTTATCTTACAGTTAAAATGTGCTATCCCAGAAGCAAACATACACCACAGTCAGGACTGGAATTATTATGTATGTAGTTTACAAACATTCCAAGCCATATTTGGACACAAACATAAAGATAATTTCAAGAATGATTGCTGAATATAAAATTTGTTTTCCTAATGAAATATGCCAAGTAAACACAAAAATAGGTAACTTTGGGTAACAGAGCAAAGAATCATTCAATGAGAAAAGGGACATAAATATGATAGAGGGGAAATAGAATTAGTTGTGTTAGTTTAATAGCAATGACAAAGAGGCAATTAATTTAAAGTATGGAACTAGAATGAGTTATGTTGGATCTTTGTCTTACACATAAGATTACAAACATAACATATCAAAATATTTCCTTATTCTGACTCAAACATGGACATTAGCCAATACATTTAATACATTAAGGTCTCAATCCAAAATTCAAAAACTTTCTGTGATAAAATCAAATTCAAGTACATGCATTTGCCTTATATGAATGAACCTTGGAAACAGATCATAAAAAAATCAAGCACATAGGTCGATGATAAGAACACTCTCCGAGTGAAAAAAAAAAACACACAACAGATTCTTCAAATGATTGATGTCAATTATAGACTGAAGAGCAACATTTGTGTTTAAAGATTGAAACTTAGGTTACATTCATGCAAATGTTGCACAAGAGCAAGAAAATAAATCAGTGCTAACATGAACTACCAAAAATAAATAATTGTGTAAAATGACCACAGTACAGTTAAATTTAACACACAAAAACATAACATGTAATGTGAAGAGAAAAAAAATGATTTATACAACCAACACACACTAGAATCTGATCAAACTGATTTTACAGAACAGCATCAATAAAACATTGAATCACGTTCAGTTTGGTAGGAAAGTAGAGGGAATCAAAATTCTGAAAGACAAAATAACACAAATCCACGTTCTTGGCTCTTTAGGAAATGTTGTAGATTCGAAGCAAACATTTCACATCATATTTACTTCCCTTTCAAAGAATCAACTACAGTTTTGAAGGGAAACAAAGAGAGATTAACATCAGAATGGATAACAGTGGTCAAAGAGAAACTAACCTCTTAAGTTCCCAGCCTTTCACCTTTGGAGTTTCATCTTGCTCACTTTCTTGTTACATCCTCCTGTGCAGAAAGAAAAAGAAAATGAAAACATCATTTTCTCTAATAATATTTTACAAATGAATGACATACAATGTACCTGTACACACATTATATTCTTTTCCTAATAAAATTCAAATTTTTCATTAAAATGCAAAAAATATATACATGTATGTACTATGATGATGCAAAATAGTAAAAATGTACACTTACTATTAGTACTTCACTAGAAAAGCTGGTCACGATTGGCAAAATTGAAAAGTTTTTTGCGAAATGAAGGCCATTTACCATGGTTTGGTCAACTTGAAATGGATCTACTGCACCAGAAATGCCACAATGACTTCTAGTTCTTCTTGTCTTAAAGAGTTTCATGAACCTCGAACCTCAGCCCCAACATACACCTAATAATACTGCCACCTTTACATGATATTGATAACTAAGCCAATAGGGCAATTATATGACTGCTATCTACATGGGAATTAACACACATTGCCTGATAACAAAAAAACGACAATGAAAAAACAGAGATAACACACAATTTGGAACAAATAACTTGTCAATTCATCCCAAAGCAGGTAGTGTGATATTTCCTCTCTTTTTTTGTAAATCTATTCTCCAAGCAAACATCACATAGACCAAAGTACAATAACAATGTACTTGAGTTCAATCTGATAATGGCAATATTGTCTAAATCTGCCGTATTCCAGAGCTAAATTGCCTTAAAATATCTATTTCATCACCACTGTTTATGATGTTGTAACCTTTGTGACACTTTAGGTACAAAATTCCACCAAATAATCTGATTTCTTGGCGATCAAAGTCATTTCTTTTCAGTCACAATGTTGATTACATGTACTTGAACTGTACAGCGTATATGTATTTTATGTTTAATTATTCATAAAAACGGAAGAGAAAGATAAAATGTTAATACACTCTTTGTGCAAATCTGGCACATTATCTGTACATTAATCTTGGGGGCTAAATGCATGAGACGTGATTTTGATAATATAATTGAAATCTGAACTTGAACAGGAAACAAGCAACTTGAAAATGTTAAGAAAATGAAAGATCTTCGAAGCAATTTATTTTTTTCTTTCCTTCTCCTCCACTTTATTCTTTTCCCCATTCTGTTCTTTCTAAACAGAAATCCCCAAACAAGCTGTATAATACATGTATGTCTCAAATTAACAGACATGCAACCACTCAATTTGCAAACTTACAAGCACTAGGCAAAGAAAAAATAATTTTAAATTAACTCTAAGAAATGAAAATAATAACAGGTGATACTCTTTGCAAAGTAAATGTAAAGAAAAAGACACTTTTCTTGCAAAGAAATCAGGAAGTGGAGTGAAAAACGGGGACCAGGTGGAGAGGGAGAAGGGGGTAACAGGGTTGACAAGGGAAGAAGACAGGATTAATTCTTGATCACACTCAAATGATTAATCGGAGAAACAGCAGACGGTTCCACCTAAATGTTTCCTTTTCTCTCTCTCTCTCTCTTTCGCTGTCTAACTACCTCTCTCTTTCTCTGGTCATTCCCATTTCTGCCCAAAAGGAACTTGGTAATTATAAAGAATGACCAGTTCATGCATGGCATAAGTTACACAGGAAAAGCTTTGGCAATGTGAGAAACAAGTAAAGAAGAAAGAGATTTCAAGCTTCATTTGATGGACATTAAAGCAAAATGTGCTTTAGCAACAAAACAATAGAGAACAGAAGATGCATAGAATTGTCAGTAACAGATATTTAAACAATCCTGTATGATTCATACTCAAAAGATACATTCACTTGCCAATTGTACTATAAAAATCACACACACACGCGCACAAACACACACACACACACACACACACACACACACACCTTCTCTCTTTTTCTCTTGTCTGTCAATATCCATATATATCTGTCACTTTTGTTATTTTCTCTGAATCTCTCTTGCTGTCTGTATTTACTTCTCTCCACCCCCCCCCCCCCTCTCTCTCTCTCTCTCTCTCTCTCTCTCTCTCTCTCTCCTCTCTCTCTCTCTCTCTCTCTCTCTGTCTATGTTTCTCTCACTGTCTCCCGCACTCTTCCAAGAGCCTTACTCACTGTAACTTAAGGAAGTTATTCATTACGTAGAGTTCCCTGAATAGGGGTCTATACAACGCAATGACATGTTCCTTACAAGTACATGTAGTTCAATAACGTCCCTGTCATATATCTCCACCTAGTCTTGAAGTTCAGACTTCTATACAATCACCACAAAAAAACTCCCCATTGTCTTAATATTTGTAAGATGTCTAGTGACATTCATAGTGTGAAACACACAGTTTCATGATACTCAACGTTTAATCCACTTAAAGTGCAATTGTTCCACAAATCAGTATGGGTTTGGATTTATTCTGACCAAGTATATGAGACTACTGCGATTTCTCAAGCAAGGTCAAAGTGATGAAAAACAAAGCTAGTTATGTTGTTTACAGTTACTCTGGCAACAAAAGCCAACTTTTACAGCATCAAATCAGAGTTTTTTTTCATATACATTATAACATCACACATCAGGGTTATCCCCGGTAGGGTTGGATGTCCCTGCTAGGTACTAATTCTAGAAATTATGATGTTTCAAAAAAATAACTTCCTCCTAGGGTCAACTACGTGTACACCTTGGCCATTGGCCATAATCAAAATGCACAATAGTTGTCAGGATGTCTACCTCAAATCAAATCTTTAATCTATATGCAGTAGAGCACACTATAGCATAAAGTACATGGGAGTACAATCCCCCTAAAAAAATAATTTAAAAAAGGGGGTCTGGGGTATGGTGTGGGGTATGGGGGTGCATGTTACTCCATTCATAAGCCCTGATCTCTCATTGCTGAATTCCCTTACATAAACCTCATCCAATCTCTGTTAATGCTTTCTGTGGTTCTCCATAACTTGTCTTCCTTCAATACTCCACTGCTAAAAAGTCACTACATCACATACAGTGGACATGTTGCGCATAGTACGCTTTCCCATCAAACGCTGTGCCAAACAGTCTTTCTAATTACCTCTTTTCCTCATCATTTCTTACACAAACTGCTCAATCATAATTGATCCCCTACGAGAAATGTGCCAGCCTGCAAGTGCTCCCTGCGCATTTTCGTGCAGGAAAGGGCATTGACATTTATAAACAAAAAGACTGACTCAGCCCAAAATGAAAAATAACAGTCCAGTCAGGAAGTCCCAATCTGTACTACTCTGAAATTAGCCGCGAGTTCTTTGTAACAGCCCTGAAAAATCGACAACGCGGAAACGAAGAAAGAGAAATTAATGAAAATCTATTTGAGAGTTTGATTAGGAAAGTAGCTAGATCTGTAGCTCTGGCTAAGCATCAATGACATACTTAAAGATCATCAATCACGCAAGAACTAGTTTCACAAACTGGAGAGCAATTATAAATTATATGAAAACTCACTATTTGACAAGTCCCACTTCTCTGTAAAGAAAACACATTAATTAAGTTAAATTCTGGTAAATGTACATTTCTAAGTGTGTGCTGCGAGAATTCCACACACAAAAGAAATCTTTCATTTTTAGCGCTAGTTGTCATGTCATCATCATGATTTACTCTTTTAACTCATTAACCTGTTGGGTGCCACATGTGAATTTATGCAACCACAATACACATGAATGATATAGAGATACATGTCGTCTAGCACTTAAAAGGTTAAAGGAATAAACAGTAATTCTGTGGTCAAACTGTAGTTTAGAATTATATCCAAATTGATGATGGATGTGGTCCAAGTTCTGACCTTTACAGTAGCTTAAAACAAAGAGTTCTAATGAATGTAGTATGGACAAATGTATTGGATTAAAATTGCCAGCAAAATCTTTCATCCTGAAAAGAAGAAGAAGACAAAGTTCTGGAATCTGCCACATGATCAGATTTCTTTTGGCATTTTTGCTCTGCCTGCTTCTCCATGGATACAGATAGAGCTAATTTGCTACATTTTTACAGGGTTATTAGGTTACTGAAGGTAAGAAATTTCTAGGTTATTTAGGGTATCTCCTCCCAGAATCTCATCAGATAAGGGCGCCAAGAAAGAATTTAGCCTGGATAGTCATCTCTTTTGTACTTGTGCTCCAGCACAGACAATGCAGGACCTAAAGAAGAGGGGAAGAAAAAAATGAAACTCGATCCAGAAAAGTAGCAAGACGGATACGTGGGCTAGTATTCCAAATTAATTTCCTTGTCGTCTTGACCCCAGAGCATGTGGCGATCTTCAAAAGTATTTTTGAAATTCATCCTTAAGCTACATTTTCCTTTGTTCTCAATCCCCAAAAGGATACAGAGCCGAAAAGTCAAAATAATTGTGATTCTCTGGGACTTTGATTTACGTAATTGTATACATTTATACAAAACTAAACAGGACTGTATAATCATGGACTGCATGTTTCCTGCTCTAAAACTGTCTTGCTGATTGAAAAAGAGAGGTTACTGAGAGGTTTCTTTCTCTGGAAATCCCCATCAAACATAAAACCCATCGGAAAGTATAAAAACAAATTGAGACATGCATATATGTGGCTATAGTATGAAAGTGAAACCAGTGGTAAAGGAGGGGGGAGGGGTGGGAGAGGAGCGGGACTGTCATCATTAGTCCTGTTATGAAGTTACAGCAAATAAACTATTTAAGGAAAGGTAAGAGTCAACTAAGAATAAAAAGTCCCCCTCCCCACCCCACCCCCCCCCCCCACCCTCCCTCACACACACAGCACTCCAGAGAAGACACTTTTAACAAGTCGTTGCGTGAGTTGCAAAACCAATTTTGTCAAGTTGAGAATGAAATTGCACATAACAATTGAAATTGATAATTTAATTTGCATCAAAAAGTCTTTACCATAAACATACAGACTAATGTTTCATGAATAAAAAAAAAGATATAAGATTATTCAAGTAAGGCTTAAGCATCATGAGAATCATATCAACATCATCTACAACATGATCCATGCTTCCCCCCCCCCCAAAAAAAAAAAAAAAAAAAAAATCAAATTAAGCTCAGTCTTTTTCCATCCAACAGACTTGACATAAGGAAATATTTCTAAAGGTCAGTGGAAACTGGCTTAGGAAATAGACTTTCCAAGCAAAAGTTATGCTCAAGGTACAAAAAAGCACTGCAGTTGTTCTTATCTTTAAAGAAGTTAAAGATAGAAGAGTTGATAAATTCTTGCCTTCTTTTATTTCAAAACTAAAACACATTTGTTGTGTTTGTTAACTTTTTATTTTTGTAGTTCTGTCATTGTCTTTCTGGTAGATCGTCACTCATGTTTAAGTGAAAATGATTCTATGTTGTATCATAAAAAGAAGAGTAGCTCTGCTAGCGTAATCAAGAGTTACACCCTTCTTACAGCTCTTAAGAGGTGTTTGGTAATATTTTGATAAAAAGTACATCAACGTTTTTTTGAAAAATCAGAGTTCGCTGCTCTTTTATGATTCATGTTGATAACAAATTCATCACAGCAGTAACACTTTCAGGTTAAATTGAAGAGCATGTTAAACGGAAGCATCGTACAGGAGAAATCACCTCCCACTTAGAGCTAATCTCAGAAATTAAATGCAATCCTGCCCCCTAATCTGATGAGTAACATGGAAAAAGAAAACGGGGCGTTCTTCGTCCCGCGCACAGAAAAATTGATGATTCCTCTGATGTTATGTAACCCGATAATCCCTTTATGTGTAAATTCCTGCCTCTCAATTTCGCATGACGATCCGCGAGATTGGGGGAAGCCACCGCCGCATGACATGAGAGGAAATGTATCATTACGCCAATTAATATGGTGAGATTAATCACAATTATTTGTGAGATTGGTACAAAATCTGGATTGTGTTTGTGCGAAGTGTCAACGACCTGGGAATTAAAGGCAGCCTGATGTTTATTGCTCACAATGTCTAGTTTAGTCATCGGCAGATTAAGGAAAAACCCTTTAATTTGATTTACTGGAAAATCTGACACATACATGCCTTCATGTTCATTGATTAACCTTTTACGATATGTTTACATATCGCATGCTAGTACGTTGTGTCCATTCTGTATTCATCAATTTCCAGGGATCTCTTTAATTGAATAATATCAAAAGTAAAACAGTAGTAGCGTTACTTGTAGAAACAGTACAAATATTGAGATGTATTTCAAATAGCCTGGTATTTGAAGTTGATTTCTTGCATTTAAAGGTCTTTACCCTTCAAATGACAATGATGCATGAACCTACTGTAGAAATCAGGTTCTTGCATCACAAAATCGAGGGAAACAAATACCTCGCACGATTATGAATCCATCCCAATTACAGTGCAATCACATCTACAGTCTGGATCCAAACTGAATGCAACTATATTGACCCATTGATTCAATTGGTAATAAAACTTTAGCACATTGTCAATACAAAAACTTACAAGGACAATGCATGTGTGAATGTCCAAACACAGCCATTGCAGTATGTTTGTACATGTAAGTCAACATACTATACATGTACTATAGTTACATGTAATTAGTACCCCTACATGTAATATATAACCACAACAAAAATCATCATTAAACTGAAATTCATGCCCCAGATTTGCTGGTAGTCTTAACATTTACATGAACTATTCTATTGGCACTGAAAACTTGTAAAGTTTACCCAATTTTATCTCTTGGCTTGTGAGGAATTCTTAGAATGGAGAGTGTAACCAAAATCCACCCTTACAAAAAAAAAGTGCATTAATTACTGGTACAAGCAATTATGGTATTTGCTTTCATAGGAAGAATGAAGGACATGATGGGACAGCATATTCTGGATATAAACTTTTTTCTTCTTACGTAAAAGAGAGGTAAAAAGTTCATCCTTCCATAAGGTGACTCATAAAACAAATGATTAAGGGCTCTGATAAATGGCAGAAATCATCTCTGCTATTTGCTTGTCTTAGTATTGTGACTGTCTAGTGTAATGGCAGCTGTCTGTCAAGAATCCATAATAACTTTTTTGTGTAACTTCAGTATTCAGCTCTGAGGATAACGTCAATAATATGTTTAGTAGGCAGGTACTGACATGAATGTAGTTGTGGCTTAATTTGTCGCATATAAATAACATATGTGTGTCTGGGAAAGCAAGTTAACCCAGATCCCCCGATCCTCCCCCACCCCCACCCCCCGCAACACACCCCCATACATACACACATGCCCCTCACTGCATCATATCTACATGACAACATTTTGGCTGCTTTTCTTTGTTTTTTTCTTAGAGTGAATATATTGCTGGTTTTCTTCTCGTAATGGAGGAGCAAATCTTCATGGGTTAGCAATTATTATAGCAGGCATCATTGTAAGAAAGACACAGGGTGGGGTGGGTGAGAGAAAGAGTCATACACAATAATACCTTCTAGTTACGAAGCTAAAGAAAGAGAGAAATGAGGAAGTGGGTCAAGGAAGGTAATTTTATAACACCTCTCAATTAAAGGAGAAAGACAGAGGAAAAGAAAGTGTGAGACAGTCAGCTCATAATGTTGTTTAATTAAAGGAGGAAGGCAGAGAGCTAGAAGGAAATGAGTGCGTGAGAAAGGGGGAGGGGATCCCAGAATGAGACAGACAGACATATGAGATAAAAGAGGCAGTGACAGAGAAAGAGAGAGAAATAAAATGAAGACAAAAGCAAATACACATGTATGAGAAAACAGTGCTGGAAATGTAAATGTAAAGATCTTATTAAAGTATGATTAACAATATTTTTCAGTACTTAATAACACAACAGAAGTAGATATCATTCACAGGAAATGGGTTACATCAAATGAACTTTCACATATTAATTACATTCACCTTGAAGGAAACAATTGATATAATCATTTTACATTTTCTTTCAAATAGCAAAACTAAAACTTGAAAGCAGAACTTTTACATTGAGCTACATGTAGCAAAGCTAAAAAGGAATAACCACAGGACTACATGTACATGACAACAAACAGGAAATTAATTACACATTTGCATGATAGTTCAGCGATCATTCTTCCTGTCAAATATGTCAAGAAAATTGAAGACTGGGTAAAAGAAATCTTAATTAGCCACACAAATCTGGACATCAGCAAGTGGGACAATTAAAGAGTTCACAACTTTTTATGCCGTCTTTCAATCGTTAAACCAAACTGGACAGCAGAAATGTTTCATCATCAGCTAAAGTTGAGAGCAGAATTTCTTCATTAGCCTAACAAAAGTGGACAGCAGAAATTTGCGCCAGGGTGACTACATGTCACAGCCATACCCCTCTTCAAAACACACCTGGTCAAGAAGCCAAATCCAGCCATTTACAGGGGTTGGATTATGCACAATTAGCGGTCAATCACTACCACATGCCCAACAAGAAGGGCGGTGCACTTTTTCACTCTCTCTCTCTCTCCCTCTCTCTCTCTCTTGCTCACTCACCTCAATGTCTCTCTTTTTTGTGTCACTGTTTTCTCTCGCTCGCTGGTCATTTACCCAGGAAACCGATTTATCCCCTATTTAGCTATAAACAATCTCAGGGAGGAAGGAGTTACATAATGCATGATTTTGAGTTCGAGCACACGCTCAGGATGTCGGTAATTTTTGGTCTTTTTCGGGCAAACTTGGTACTTCCTGCTACTGTTGAGTGAGCGTGAGATGGAGGAAGGTGAATTGAGAAGGACAAATAAAAGAATTTAAAGAAGGAATTATTTCTAGGCTTCTGCAATCAATTGCTCAAATTGTTTTGGATGCGATACTCCTGTTTGTTTGATTTAATTTTTAAAAAGAGCAGGTCTCTCCAAAACATGACTGAATACAAAGCCAAGAGAAGACATACATTTCAGATGGCCCATATGGGCACCTATAAAAAAAATAATTAAAAAAATGGGGCCCTGAAAGTGCCCATTAGAAAGAAGCTCTTTGACTTCATATCTAGTCAGGTGGCCATGAAAACAGTTAGGTGCCCAGTTACTCCACAAACAAGAAAGTATTGATAGAAGACTGACAGAAAAATAGATTTCAAGTATCAACAACTTGAAAATGCATAATCTTGATTAATAAATAACTAGATATGAGGGCCCGTATAGTGGTGTTGCTTAGACCATATACTAAAGATAGACTTACTTTATGGGGCGCAAAATGAATCATCTGATGCTGTCACAAAACAAGTGATTTTCATCAAAAAATCACAACAGTGGGTGATTTCAATTATTCGCTGTAATTATCATGTGGAAAAACTCAATATACCATAGTGATTCCGAGGACAAAAATCAAATAAATGTATATTGAATCAATAATAATGTTTTTATGTTGTTTTATTTGACATCCCATAAAGTTAGTATAGATTTAGTACACACAGGAAGTAACACCACCATTGTAATGATGGGCCCATAAGAATACCGATTTACAATGACAGTAGAGGAAGTTGTACCAGAAGTATATAACAACTATTTTGCGGGCGATATAATCATTGAGATATGATACTTCTTTGTTAATTAATTTTTTGGCTCAGAGAACTGCTCACAAGCACTGGAAGTGATGCTCATGACAATAATTAGTTGATGTCCCAACATGTGTCTTTCATCAAACCTGACAAAAGCTTTCCACTTGGCTCAGATTTCCCAAACCTTTAACTTTCTGTTTATTCTTTACTTTTATCTTGTTTGATTAAGAATGCAAGGAAATGTCTATAATAATTTTCAATTGTTTTTTTGGATTTCATTAATCAATCAATTAATACATAGTTTCCTTTGATTAGTCATATCATCAATTATTCAAGTTAAAATCATTTTGTATTTCAAGAAGAAAATCTTTATGAATTTCTTTGAATCAATAAATTCAACAAATCAGTAAATTATTCACCAATTAACATTATTTCTCAGTGTATATTGACTATTGTTCATTGTTATTCTTGATCAACTGTGAAATTTGCTCATTGATTCATCTCAAACGCGGATGAATGAGGCTACCCTTTGTTATCGTTCAAGTCTTCATATTCTGAGTGTAGGTCTCCACAAAACACACAGATATCACTCTTGCAATACATGTAAATACGTTCTTGAACTTTACGTTCCCTTAAGATGCATTTTCCCCCTTTTCTCCCGTTCTTTGGGCGTGGTCTCAAAACAAAGTCTAATTGTGAGCAAAACAGAAGATCTATTACAAGCATATTTGTCAGTTCCCATGGTTATTACTCAGGAAATCACTAAACTAGGTTATTGTCCTATTTATCAGAAGTCTGCATGACTTTGACTTTTAGTGTTTGAAATAACAATACAGCATGCTTCCTGGAACTTTCTCTGCATGGCATTTAGCATTTTGTCTCACTTTCTCACTGTCAAATATCAAGCAGTTGAGCACAATATTATTTGTACAGGAACAACCCTTTCTGATTCATGTCAATGCAGAGTGCAATTTCGAGTTCAAAAGTTACATTGTACAAAGATTGGCAGAATATTGTTTCCTCTTCGATATGATTGCAAACAAAACCAGAGAAAAACAACAATTTTACTTAAATATAGAGTCACTTTCAATAGAAACAGAAAATTCTTTAAATTCATTCAATTTATTCCAACCATGATAAGAGAAAACAAATGTACAGCATACTACTGTATATACAATGTTTATTATATGTTAGAATGACAAATACTAGTTTGTGTTTCTGGATATTTGCTGTTCAAGATGTGTAGAGGTACAGTACTCTGTTAAAAACCTTTGGGGCAATTGCATTATCCTGATATATTATCATCGCTAATCTTGCCAATTTGAGAAGCAGTCACGCTTTATGTATCCATGACTCCCATAATTCTTGCCCAACTGTTTTCATGTGTTTCTTTGATTTTTCTGCATTCACACGCAAAATATATTTCACCACAATGAGGTATATAGGTTAATCTTGATGGTAGAATATATTCCAACTTTTTTTTGAAAAATGAAATGTTTTTCTAAACCACATCTAGATCTAAAAACAGTGTAAAACAAATTAAAGGACCTAAAATATATGTTGTGGGAAATGTGCCAATGAATTTCAACAAAACTGCTACGATGACACCTACATTGTACATGTACAAACTTGACTGACATCAATATGATTATGTCCACAAGCCAGGAAAGTGTGTCTTTACCTCAGAACACATCATTATCCTCTCCCATACTGAGATAACTTTAATCACAATTTCAAAATATCCTTTGTCCTCTACTTTCTATTCACAGATAGATATGCGGCGAGGGCAAACATATTACCTACTTCCTTTTCGCAGATCAGATTACTGCTCCTATCTTTTGAAACTGTAGTTTTTGGGATAAATTGCTGACAGAAAAACAGTCCTTCACATTATTAGAAAACCTACAGATAATTTTATCTCCATTTGAGGACACCTTGATGATTTTTCAAGGGTACTTGCAGATCACATGATCATGTTCTCTGCTTTTTTTTTGACAGTTGAGGCTTGAACGGGAAAAAATGGTTGAGTACGTGGGTATATAAATAGGCACAAAAACATGGCTAGAAAGTTGCAGGTATGTGTAGCTATGTATAATTTGATATTGCACAATAATGATAGTTATATTGCTCTTTCTCTTTTATTGAGGTTTGTTACATCACGCTATGTTAAAGAATGTTTTATCAGGTTATTTTATGACTTTTTGATAGTTCCATGTACTTATCTCCCTATCATTATGTTCATCTCTCTCCATGTCTCTCTACCTCTATAATTCATAAACAATAATAAACAATAAAATAATTTTCTCTGCAGATCTCTCCCTTTCTCTCCCCCTCTCTTTCTCCCTCTCTTTCTTTCTCTCTCTCTCTCTCTCTCTCTCTCTCTCTCTCTCCCCCTCACTCTTTCTTTCTATCATTCACCCCCCCTCTCTCTCTCTCTCTCTCTCTTTCTCTCTCTCTCTCTCACCTCTAATTGTTCTCCTTATCGTATCATTTCTTCTTTTCCACATCCGGTATTACATATTCAGCAAACCTTTCACATATTTTCTTAAGTACTGATTTACCACATACTTAGTTTGTTTTGATGCTTTCCCCTCTTCCAATTCAATGAAAACATTAAGGATGGCAAGATCACCATTTTAATGGCAAAGATTTTGATATTGTTATCATCATCATGATTACCAACATCATCATCATCACTGTCATTTAGTGTGATAAATACATACATGTATCCACAAAAGCAACAGAAGCTTTGGTATTAAAATAGGCAGTCAGTTCATACAGTCTCTACACAGGCATTGAACTGAGAAAGAAAACATACAAAGAGAAAAGAGGAAGGAGATAAAACTGAACTCTCAAGGGAACACAATCTTAAAAACACACATCACAAGAAGACAATAGAGCATTCAATTCAATTCAATGAAATTCAATCAAATAGAGCACATGTCCCCTGTAAAAATACCAATCAATGCAAAGCCCACCGGAAGAACATTATTTGTAAAGAATGAGTTAACATTTTCACATTTAACATTCCAGCCATATTGCTAAAATGTAGCTGTTACAAGCAGATTTGATCCACATTAGAACCAGGATAACTTGTGGTGTGAAAGGGTCCATCTCAGGTAATAACAAATAGTGTCACAAATTACTGTAGATCGGGATAATAGGTGTTTCACATCCTCTGACAATGTAAGCACCCTAAAACATTATTCTTGTGGAATTTCAGTCTTTGCTGACTTTAAAGGTAAGGAGTAGTGCTGGTAGAGACTACGGAACCTGTAATCTATGCGAGAGCTGTTCCATCATGGCCATTATATGGGTTCTATTCACACGTGATTTCATTATAAAATGATAAAATTGTGGAATTTTTAACCCTGGGGATGATGGTATAAAAGTTCTGCCTTGATTACAGCCTGCAATCATTACCACTACAACCCCCTTGCCTTTAATATTTCATGAAAAAATGACTTCTTGGGTCAAAAAGGTCACCATTTTACTGTACTATTTATTAACTCTACATGTGCATGTAAAAGGAGATTACGAGACCCTAGCCTTTCCACAGATACAAATCGGTTAAATACATTGCATCTCCAAAGGGGGGAAAACAAGTTTTCTATCGATCCATATCAATATAAAGTGCCCACCTGGCCTGTATAAATTTCATTGTTTCAACATTTTGTCCGGCAGACAAATTTGCTCAAATCAAAACGCGACACTGCAACAGGAATTATGCACTTGATCCTCACTGAGGACTGATATCAAATTCTAACGCGTACATCCAGCTGCTCCGCTTGTATCTATTGATCTAGCAGCAATAAGGCACTTTCTTTTAAGCTCCGTTACCTCGGCTGCATTAACCATAGAAACCAAATGATTGCGGGTCTAATAGACGATAGTTACGGGGGTATTTTGCTTCACCAAATGGAGCAAACGCCGCATTGCAGAAGAAAAAAAAAACGAGGGAGAAGAGGATGGTTTAGCGGGTATTTTGGCTCGCCAAACGGAGCAAAGGTAGCGTTAAAAAAGGGGAGAGGAGGGTCTCGCCTAAAGGCCAAACCTGATACTGTTGTTTTTGTAACGTGCCAGGAAAACGCGTTTTAGGCCGAAAGGATGGCAATTGAGCAGAAATCCTGCTACGACATGCTTCATGTGATTATACATACGAAACCCATAGGGGGAACCCAGGCGTTGATTACCGGGTCCGCATTTAACCCAATGGCAAACTTGGGTAATCTTTAGCACCTTGTAATGCTTGGGTTCCTGTCGGGTTCCTAGCGAGCGAGAAAAAAAAAAGAGAAACCGGGTGAGATAGAGAGGAAAAAAAAAAAAGAGGCGGTTTTTCTCCCACTTTCCCCTTGACGATAATGAAGTGGATGGTGTCATGCCCTTGCTTGAAAACTTGACCGATTCTTCAGCGTCAGTCAAAAGATAGAAAGAAAATAACAAAACAAAAACAGCGAGGATCAATCGCAGACAGGTTTACAGGAACTTTGGATCATGACTGCTGCGAAATCGAACGCATCTTTCACCACGTGCTAGAAAATGTTTTTTGGGAAAAGAGGAGACGGGTGTGGGAATAGGGGAGGAGGAGGGGGGAGAGGTGTAAAGTGGTTATTTAGGAATCCTCTGCTTTTGATATCGTAATGACAGAGGCGTAGAAGCAGACTTTAGTTTAGGGCCATCTTTATGAGAATAAAGTAGCAAAAATAGCACCCTATTTCTGACCTAGGAAAGTAGCCTGGTCTGACAAAATGTGTGCTATCTAATGATTGAGGGTCTTTTTTTTTTGTTTGTACTTCATGTTTTCTCTACTTACATGATGAATGTGCCCCATTCACTGACAATAGCTTTTGAAGGGGGTACCCCTAAAAATGCAAATAACACACATTTTGGTCAGGAAATCTCCCGGCAAAATTTTGAGCAGAATTTCGCAGAAAAGCCCATATACTTGCATAACAACACTTTTTGTTTCTAAACCATCATCCTCATTAGACCTAAAAAAAAAACTCAATTAAGATTTCCCACCTTCACTATACTCATCCATTACAAGGCTCTTCACCTGTGACACTGGAGGACAAAAGGCATGATATTTACTTGTTTCAGTATCATGTCCAGATGCAGTATGAACGGGATATTTTGCATTTTTGTCATTTCTATAAAAAGAGAATAGGTGCTGTGTGGATTAACAATGTATATGTATACGAGCCATACCAATACAAGTTTTGATACATACTGTAAATATTGGGGTAAAATCTCACCCAGATTGGGGGGGGGGTGGGGTGAGGGGGGCAGGGGTTACCTATCGGGGAAACTCCAGAGGATCGTGCATGCATGCACGCTTGTAATAATAACATATGATCTCAACTTATCATCACTTAACTGTGTTTATTCAGGAGCAGGGGGTCTTCATATCATATCCCCCGATGTTTGTCATCAACAGTGTTAATATTGGACCAAAAAAAAAAGAGACGAGAAGAGAAGGATCAATTGCGTCAATAGGCGATGTCTTTGCGAGTCCTTTTCCATGCGCAGCAACGGGGTGTTCGCGCTTGGGCGCACGCAGTGAGATGAGCCTATTGGAGGAATGCAATGCCCTTGAGCATATAGAGAGAATTATGAGGCAGAGATGATCTATATTCAATGCTGCTTCTCTCTCGACTTTGGCATGTGCGCATCACCTATCTATATCGTGCATGTACCGACATCTAAACACCTATGGACCGCAAGTGATTTCTTGCGTGTATACACACAGTTGCATACAATGTACACAGTGTACATTACCTGTACCCACTGTACATCATACATGTAGGTCCCATACATTATGTGGTGTGTGAAAAGCATGGTATGTATGAAGACTATGTTGGATTATCCTGTTGGAGTATCCTGCATACTACATGTAATCGATACAGTTCTCTTATCCAGTCCAATAAGTATCATTCATTGTTATATAACACAACACTTGAATATATAAAAACATGTACACTTGGTGCAGTCTCTATTACGCTGAGATGAAAATTCAAAGCAAAGTGTTGAAAAGTTTTATCTGCAGGTTTAAATGAATGCACAAGTATAGTTTGACATAAAAAAAAAGTGAAGCAGAACAAAAGGGTCTTGATGTGCATGTATCGGGGGGAAATGTGCAGTATTTGCAGAGGCTAGTTTTAAAGCGTGATGTCATGAAACATGTTTTTCGTAGTTCCCTATGGGGGGTGGATATCATAGCACAGGGGCTCTTTTATTATACATGGGGGCTTTTGTTGCATTGCAGGGGGAAAATTGCCGTGTGCCCCCCCCCCCCCCCTCCTTCTTAAAATGTTTTCACTTTCAATGAACTACTACAATGTTCAATATACCCAATCAAAGGCAAATTGATAAACTGCATTAACTTAAAGGAAATCATAACAAACAGATGGAAGAATTATCTACAAACTAAATACTCTAGATAATATCCTACAGACTAAATCCAGCTTAAACAGGAAGAAATAGTGAAACTGGCAAAGAAAAGTTCATCTGCCACGAAACAAAACTTGACAATCTATCAAAAACATTGATACTGGACATGTGACAGGCACGTAACGTACAACAAAGAAAGGAAGATGATGAAATGCTCAGTTCCAAACACAATGGTACAATAGAAGAATAATCTTGCAAAAAACACAATTAATTCTTCCTCTCCAATAGAAACCACTTAAAAAGGGCCATTTATCAGCAAAAGTAGGGTATAATCTATTTCCGTTGTTTCATTTTCACAATAATTTAATACCTAGGCCAAGCCTGGTTTCTTTTGTTTTCCAAGAGTTTTATGCATCTGAACAGACCCTATTTTGATTTATGATATTTCTAGATTCTCACGAGATAGTCTGGATAGTTTTTTTTTTTCTTTGAGAAAGCACATCTTAGCATATGCCCAGGGCACAAATTAAAGCAAGTGCCTGAATATAATGCATTCTAGTTTCAGTCTCTACTCCTATGGGGAGACAATCTGCAATTATGTTGAGGGAAAATAATGACATTTTGTGAATTCTTAAGCATCGTTACTTTCGGTTGCGGTCCAATTATTGTGATTACGTGAATGACAGTAAGACTCTTTATGACATTCATGCACAGACAATGCAAACTGCCAGACTTAACTTGGCATTTGAATGTAAAAATAGTTTGCATTATTGACCTTTGTAATGTTTGTGATTTCTTTATGAAATGATGTTGAAATAAGCTAAGCCTTCCATGAAGATGAAGATTGTGCAATGTACATCTACATGAGTAAGGGGCATTGCATGATTTATTTCTACCTCTCTCCCTCAAACTTTCTTCTCTATAATTATCATTTTTCATAGCTACAAAGATAATGCATAGCATAATTCTATTTTCTTTTTTTCTCTTTACTTTTTAATCATATGCACTAAAGGACATGCATGATCTCTCAGTCTCTCTCTCTCTCTCTCTCTCTCTCTCTCTCTCTCTCTCTCTCTCTCTTTCTCTTTCTCTCAATCTCTCTTCTTCATTATCATCACTATCATTACCATTTTCTGAGCAAAAGACATTATTTTCACTCTTGATACTGTTCTCAACAAATTCACAAAGAAATCCATGATCCGTGATAGTAAATCTTTAAAATAATTTTTCAGCCCGGACTAAAGGGCACAAATTGTAAGAAGTAAGAAAAGTATGCTGTAGTTGTTCTTCAATGTCCACTTACGAGTACAATGTATGCACTTCACACGTCTTCTTACACAAGACACGAGAATGAAACCTATAGCTCTACCCACGAGGCACAAACAAAATATGCCATGGAAGACGCACATCTAATCAAAATTCATAGCTTCACACATTCTTCCATCCCACCTCTACTACATCCACAGTAGAGTCTTATTCCGGCCCCAGAATTTTTACACACTTGACCGAAAACGGGAAAAAATTTAGCTGGCAGTCCCTCATTTTTAATCCCCCGAAAATCCTCCCCGCTTCGGTATTGCCACCGAGGTGAAATTGGATGCTATGCTCATACTCAATTAAACATGGTCGTAAAGAAGAGCGAGTTTCCTGCCGATTCTTGCCATAATATCCAGCCTTTGTTCAAGACTCCCTTACTTTGTTTTTAGTGTTATTTCAGGGCCCATGTGCGTTTCATAGGATCTACCTCACTGGGTAAATTAAATTTGAAGTATACAAAGAAAGTGGACATGTACATTTTTTTTTTACATCACTTCTATCACATACATACATGTGTATTTTCCTACGTATAGATATTACATCTTCATTAGATATTCCGCACTTATGATTTTTTTCTTAATCTACAATACAGGGTAATAGGTAGTCTTAAATCAACAAGGAAATTTGTTTGAGAACATTGCTTACTTTGAGGTAAAAACTGAAATGAATAGTAAAGACCTAAACATATTCCTGATAGTAAGGCTACAGCTACTATAAGTACAATCTATAGCGAGGATCTCTTGTATCATTTGCCTCCAGTGTGACAATCCATACAAGTAGCTCATTTGTTTTGTGTAGAGAGACGACATAATGAAAACAGAGAGGACCAGTGTATGAAAGCTGCTGATTTTCATTACTTTTTGGTCTATTCATCCTGGTAACCATGACAATGTCAGAGAGAGTAATTTAATTAAATATTCAGGGTTTTTCTCAATATAGATGTATTACGAAGGGTCTAATCATTAATACATGTACATGGGCATGCGTATACATTTTCGCGCGCACGTGTGTGTATGTGTGTTTGTGTGTGTCCGTACATGTACATGTAGTTGCAAGTGCAAGAATTGCACATGTGGTGTATGAGTGTAACTGTGTATGTGTTTGTGTCTGTTTGTATGTCTGTGTTTGTGAATTTGTTTGAGTCAAGAAAATAAGAATTCTCTTAACATGAAATGCAATCGCATACTCCATAATTACATGTGTTAAACCATAAATCACACACATGTACAGAAGTCTATGTACATGTCCATTCAGATTTAATTAGCACATTATTGATTATTCACCAGCTCATTCATGCCATACCATAAAAGAGCAAACTTGAACTAATTTCAAGTTTTTTCAGGCTAAAAATAATCACACTATTTTGTAGCGACAGTGACATGAATTTCTCACTGTTTTTTGCTCATAAATCCTAATATTGGTAGTCACAAGTGACATTTTTAAGATTACCATTATTAAATTGTTTATTCTTGCTATGCAAAAGAAATAATTTGCATCCCAAACTGTTTAATACTTTTCTGTTGTATTCATGCCTGTGGAAATGAAAATGAGCTTAAACTTGAACTTAAAATGTACTTTTATATCCTGTCATTAATGTAATTTCTCATTCAATAATCATAATGATTAACATAAATATGTTTTGTCGACTGTTTGCAGTCATTGTTCTACCAAATAAACATGTGTGATACCTCAAAGATGAGAAAAAAATGGATTTGAAGGAATAGTGTGCAATACACAGCATGATCAATTGACAAAGCATGCAATGCATGGAAATTGAAATGAGAGAGAATCCATATATCTGGCATCAAAGTCGCCACAAATTGTTTTTGACAAAAAAGAGGGGGAAAGATATATTGCCTCCAATCTTTGGGTTGGAAATGCTCGGAATTCATCTATTTCTGTAAATTGCGGCGCAAATCCAGCCGGGGCTTTGACGTCACTGCGAGTGTTTATTCTGGGCGAGAAGTGCTTGAATTCGGGTGCAACGCAGCGACGTTGTGCGACTAATAAACAAGTTCCTGAAAATAAAGTCTGAAATGAATGATGGACGATTATTGGGCGACTTACAAGGTACGCGTAGCTCCACGCCCCACCCCCTTCCTGTCTCAAGGGGAAGGGGATAAGTCATATCTTCTGTCATTCGTCTTAAAATGTGACAAATGGCTTCTTCTAAGGTGCACATATTTCCATCCTTTATTTAGAAGCCTATCTATCAGTTTTGAAGTGGTGTACCTCTTTTGAAGATAAAACCAAATTCTGTCAGACTTGCACAAACCACAAGAGCACAAATCACATGTAGGTCCATTTTGGGACAATGTTTCCAATGATACAGAACAATTTCCATGCTAGATGACAAATGGTGCTATCATCCACTAAAATACAAGATATTTCTCTCAAAACATTTAGGTACATGAATGTGGCAAATTACTGATTGTGAAAAATGTATGGCCTCTTATATTATTCAGCTAGGAAAGTGCAGTATACATTTTTGTAAATGTACTATACAGTACAGGTACTGCCACATGTATGAGGGTGAGTTTAATTGATGAATCATATGTGCACATTAACAAAAATTAAGTTTCTTTATGGAAACATTTTATATCTACGTCAAAAATTATTTTAGCACTCTCAAAATCAGTGTATGTTAAAAAAAAAAAACAGGAGACCAATTGCCTTGAGAATGACAGAAAGATAAAGACAGAAGAAGGAGAAGAAGAAACAGGAAGACAGGAAGACAGAATGAAAGACAGGTTGATTGAAAAGAGACAGTAAAAAGAGAGGAGATGAAGGCACGCAGAAAGAAGAAGGTTGGGGGGAAAAGGAAATATTGGGGGAAGAATAGAAAGCTAAAGAAACAAAGAGAAAGAAGAGAAAGAGAAAGAGACAGAAGAGAAAGACGAGAGAGAAAAGTAAAAGCATTATTTTTCTCATGTCGGTCCTTCCAGGACTTTACACAGGGTGTACCGTAAACCTCTTCCGCGACTGATCATACCACCATGCAAACCTTCAAATATCATCTGATTATGGGGAGAGTGGAGAAATCAGAAATGAGGAAGAATGAAAGATAAAGAGATAATTGTACACGTATAGCGCACATACACTGTACATTCAATTGTAGGTACAATAGGAGGCCTTTAGATGCTATACTAGATGCAAAATAGATGCAAAATAAAGAAATAGAAAGACAGGGGGCGATTGAGGGAAAGAAGGAAGATAAAATACACGTATCTCTTTCCCTTACACCACAAGATCTTATAAAGAACGAGGAAGAAGATAGAAGAATTGGGAGGGAGTAACAAAATATAGAAGGCGGGAGAGTTCAAACAGAGACAAGAAAAGATAAAAGACAAAATTAGAGAGAGTGCAGGAGGAAAGAATGCTACTCCCCGCACACATGTTCCCAACATTAATACCATTAATAAGGAGAGTAACGAATCTCAGCAGAAAATTTCGGCGTCGGATCAAATGTTATGACACAAAATTTCTGATCCTGAAAAAAAAAACAAGAGAGGGGAAAAACACGCGCCCAGGAAAGGATAGAATCGGGAGATACCTGAACTGGTTTATTCAATTCAATTTTCTAATTCTCTTTTGTTATACCAATTGGCGTCTCGTATCATCGTCAAGTTTCGGCACCCGAGGGCTGTTTATCTCGGTACTCAACTTTGTGTGGTTTGAACAGGAGGATAGAAGACAGGGAGGGGAGCGAGAAGGATGCGGAAGAGAGGGGAAAAAATGGTGGAGAAGCAGTGAAACAGGGCGATTGAAATGGAGAAGTGTTTTTGCAATGGACATCAGATGACGACCCGTCCCTGGAGGCTTGGTATCACTTTCCCTTGGTTAACATATTGCTGAATTTTATGACCGATTTTATTACCCCTCAAGATGAGCTCTCATCTTTTCAATTTAAATTTCTTGATACTTGCGCTTTTCCTCCTCCTCCTTCTCCTCCTCCTCATCCACCCCTCCCCCCTGCAATCTTGTTCTTCATCGTGTTTTCTGACAACGTGAGTGTGTGAGCTCGTAATGCAATCATACTTCAGGAGCAGAGAGTGCAGAAAACTTTGTCTCCCTTCACCTTGGTTCGCGATGAAGTCCGGAGACAGCAACTGTACACGGACGCCTGCGATCGGATCTCGCCCAGGGCAGGGAGAAAACATGCCGGGAATCTGGAAAAATTCTTGCCTACGAACTCGATAGGGCGGTCGGCGCAAGCGTGCCGAACTTTGCCCATCCTTGCAGAATAACGCCCCCACGGGGAAGAGGGGGGCAGGATCGAAGGGGGGTGAGGAGGAAGAAATGAGGTAAGCGGGGTAAACAGCCGAAAAAATCCCGCATCGCAGAGTCCAAGTCACGTTTGATAATTTCGTTTTTGATTAGAGAGCTGCAAAATTAATACCCCGCCACACCTTGATAGGTTTAATATTAATCACAAAAATACAAGAAGAGAGAGGCAGCCAGGCCCTGTGGAGGTATAGTCTGACATCAATTCTGCATGACTTAGCTCAGCGCATAAAAAAACTGAATGTTTTAACAGATTCTTCCACTTGCCACTAAATTTTCTCTCCCCCAAACGGCGATTCCAAATCTCGTGGGAATCTTTCCCCCTCGCTCGATTCATCTCCTCCACTGCAAATGAGGCCCCATTATCCCCCCTTCTCTTGCCGAATCCATGCTTTTAAAAATTCAACGAAATATGGACACTAACTAGACAGCGACAAGGGTGGGAGGAATGAGAGAGAAGCAAGATTAAAACGATGACAGGATGATTATTCACTCGGCAAGCTTAGCAAAATGAAAAAGGGATGATAATCAAACGAAAATATTATCTGTTCAGGAGGAGGAGGCATGATGAATGCAAATGTTAGACTTATTGATTCATATACATACATGTAAATGTATCAGGAGTAAATTCATCAGGAGTTTTTTTTTACATCCTTTTCACTGCTTCTGCAGTTCCTATGTTGTTCATCATTCTTATTTACCTATTTTTGTTTAAAGCCCAAAATTCCCCTTTGAGATTTACTTCAAACTGTGTTGAAAGTTTTTTCTACAGTTTAAGTTAAATTCATGTTTTGTCACCATTGTGCTGTTGTGTTGACATGAAAATATAATAAATGAAAGTTAATGTAACAATGTCAAAATTGTGGTATTACACATGGTTGTATTCAATCAACTACTGTAAAACAAAACTAAAATAGTTACAGCTACAACAACCTTATGAATACAAAAGCAATTCCTTTTTTTAGATGTTTACAAGGACAATATATAGAAGAATAACCATGTTAATTTAAGTATTCATTGGTTTAAGAAGAGAATGATAATAAATTAACAGATTCCTTAATTTGAAAAATATAGCAGCAATTGTAGGGGAAACACAAATATGATAAAAAATACAAAGGTCTACATTTATTTGGCTGAAAGCAAATCAAGAAAGATTGATGGATGAGAATGTACATTGTAACTGAAGAATTAAACTGTGATTTTCGCTCCTTCCTGCACAGTCATTTGCGTGTGATGTGACTTGCACTTTGTTATTTAATTAGTCCTGACGTACTGAGTAATTAACACTCACCAACTGTTTGCAATGATGATGCATATACACTGTATTACATTTAAAAAAGGCAGCAATCACTGAATTTACATAAACAAGTAGGAAGACAGCTTCAACTGATTCAATCCTAATGTATCAATGACTTTAAAGTACTGTATCCATGACATTTCACAAAACGAAAATGAAACTTTGGGGTGATTTAGTGTGTATTGAGTACTAAAATGTTCACCATGCAAGGTTGAATGAATGAAGATACATGTACATAGCACAGTGATACACAATACTACACTGTAGTAAAGGGCATGTGCTTTAAAGGTATTTCCTTTATCTATTGGTAAAATTATACAATATTGTACACATTCTTATAACACACAGGATGAAGCAGAACAAAATATTCGCAACACAGGTTTGAGATACACGTAACTGTTATGTTAACATTAGAAAGTCATATAATATGATAATTGCTCCATTATATTAATCATTTATACATCCATGTGTACTCAGAACCATCATTTCATCTCACTTAAATCTCATTAATTAATAAAATAAGGGATTAAGACATCACATTTGTGCAGGCAATATGCTACAATGTTATAATGGCCATACACATTATTCTCGGTATCAAAACTGTGTATAACTTCACTGTACATGTACAATATTAAGTGCTATTTGGGGTCAAATTTTAAAACAGACATAAATAAAGAGGAGGGTACTTTTAAAGTATGCTTTGCTGGGACTTCTTAGCAAATCACCATGAATTTGTCAAAAATATAAGGAAAACCTTATAAAGTTAGCAACACGCTTTGTATTGCATGGTATAAAAGTATAAATTTCTTGTGTCACACGGCCTTTTGCATTTTCTTGTTTGATATGAAGCACACATGCAGCGGACACTGTTCACTGCAGTGAAAAAAAATGAATAGGGGCTCCAGGTGATTTATCCCCCACACTGCTAAATATAGCCCCTATGAATAAGAAAATAGCCCAAATGAACTTCCTTTTTTTTTCTCAAGAGGGAATAATGCATTACATGGTTCAGGCTGTCTGGTTTTTGTGACTTCAGGCATTTCATTAAAAGGAGCCCCAACAGAGAAATTGTTTTTTCTTTCCCTGGTTGCATCACTTAGATAATAATTAGGAATAATATTTCATTCTATTTTTCATGACGGAACAAAATTAATGCAAAGTTGTCAGAAATCTAAGGGTATTTTTTTTATCATAAGCACCCCACTCATCTTAATACATGAACATGTAGGCCAATGTCTCCTTTTTCATGAAAATTAGGGTGAAAATGTCCCAGATATGAAGGGGAACAAAATTGAATAATGAGATCGAGATGAGGAAGTTGGAAGGTGAAATTTTAGGCCTGAGTGGCCAAGTGTGAGGAGGTGGTTGAAACAATTGCATCTCATCAGCTCTCATCAGATTTCAACCACAAATAGAGCATTCTGGGAGAGATTGCACATGTACAATGCATTGGTGGCAATCACCATTTACCCTTTGCGTGCCAGCCAAAGTGCTGTTCGATGAGGTTTGTGTGTATTTCTCATGAAAAAATGCTATAATGATACACAAAATAGTTAACAATCTCATTACTATTGGTGCAAAGAGCATGCGAGTGATATGTGTTCTAGCCTGTGGATCTATGGATATTTATTCATTTAGTCCTCACTCCATCTTCAAGTAAAGTTATACACTAGGCTTAAACTTTCAGCCTTAATCTAAACACTAACCCTAGCCCCTAAATATCTTTATAACATGGGAATTAGACCAAATGAGAGGAGACCAAATGTCATGGTACTAAAGACAGAGAGTAAAGTGTATCTTTTTCAAGCTGCAAAAACAACTCAGTCTGGACATAAATGTAATGTAATGTAATGGTGTACCCACAGGAAAATATGAATTGCTTATTCAATAAGCATAGAGTGTTAAACTGATAGTGCTGCATGAAATATTTTTAAAATGAAGGTACATGTTCACATGTACATGTAGTATAAGTACCGGTACATGAATGTTCCAACGGCACATACATGTAGAAATGTGTGGGAAAATAATGTTATAGATACACATTGTAGTACATGTACTTGATCGTTCTCCAAATTGAAGGTGGGTTTGCAGCATATCGTGCTTTTTACGCGGGCAGTTCATAAAATCATTTCCTACCCAAAGTCATAAAAAAATATTCTTTTTATCTGTTGTTACTAACATGTACAGTAACACAGTGCACCTGTACATAAAAACACTTTTATGCATCTATAGGGTACCATCTCTACCATCCTCACTTCCCATTCACTTTTGTGTCAGGAGGGGGTAAATTTGAACAAAAGAAGAGACAATTTATCTCAGGAGGGTTCTTTTAGTCAGCATGCCATGGTAACTAAACCCCAAACCCTACCATTGTTATCCACAAAGATACCCCCCTTCCTTACAAATATTGCAGTATCGACCCACATGCTCCATTCAGGGTCGAAAAAAGTCAATAATTGTCAGAACATCACCTTTTTCTCCCCTTTTTTTTTTCCTACCCCTGAAGCGGAAACCTTACAAGCCCCCTATTCTTGCTAGCTGCCTGTAAAAATGTTTACTCGGCTTGCATAGTGTTGTCATGGCAATTTAATAACAGCTCCATCAAGCAGTGGTTTCTATGAGAAGGGGGAGAAAAAAGCATTTGGAGAGTAAACAGGAGAAAATGGACATGTGCATATACAGATCACTAGGGGAGAGAGAGTCTAATTGAAACTGCAAAAGGAGAGTTTGAAGGTTTGTTACTTGGTGGTTACACAAGGAGAGAGAAGAGAGACGCACTCAGTGTCTTCTCATCCCCATTGTTAGCCCGTTCATTGTTTGCCCTCTCCCCAAAACCCTTTTTTCACTGGGCAGATCTAAAAGAATCAATATTGCCATTCCTATGGCAACTGCTTGAGACTTTGGAACGACGCAGCCCCCTCAGACGGGACCAGACACACAGAAAGCCCCAAATGAAAAGAAAAACACTGGATGAGCTGCGAACAAAAGCCCAGCGAGGTCACTCAAAGCCCGCAGAATGGATTTTTTTTTTTTCTTTCTCCACTTTCTCTAATGATTAATTCCCCACGTTGAATTTAATCATTGCCAGCACTCATGCCCAGTTATGTAACCTCATTTGCACATTTTCACTGCTAATTGCAATTATGATGGTACTGAGAAGAAGAGGGAGAATAAGAGAGAAAGAGAAAAGGGGTTTGCCTGCTAACTATGAATACATAGGGAGGATCCAAATACATTAGACAGAGTTGATTAAAGAGGTCTGAAAATGGACAGTCTGTCGTGACTAATTCTTTTAATTCAGTCATGAATAACTTTGACAGAAAAGATGACTGTTCAGTGACTGGACACTGACACCCTTGATTTAATCAGCTGCAAATGATATCATGTTATACTTCTTTGAATTCAGCCTTCTTTCTTTCCAATTAAAATCAAACTAGCAGTGAAAGAACAGCACTGAAGAAATAGCAATGTCCATACATTTACGCCTTTCTAATGTTGTTGGCCTCACATTCATGTTGAATTGTTCTTTCGTCTGAATTCTCACCCTACACAAACCTGCCTACAAAAAGTATCACTTTATCAACTCACAAATTCAATTTCTTCACTTCCTTCTTTATCATTACTCCTCCTCCTCCATCTTTCTTCTCATTCTTTTTCCCTTCCTTCCTGTCATTTTCCTGTTATTTCTTCTCTTCTATTTTGTCCAACTCCTTCTTGTTCTGTCTTTTTATTAATTTTCAGGTTCATTATTTTATCATTCTTGTTCTTCTTATCCTCCTTCTACCCACATTACTTCCTTGCTAGTTTAACCCTCTCCACTAAACCCATTAATATCCATAGTTTAGAACCCTCTTTCATTACGTTACTCTACACCGCCTTTCTCCCGCTTGTGTAACCATTCTTGTTTCCCTCCTAGCTCTCTCCTTTCCTCTCCTCTCTTCTCATCTCCTACATTCATCTCTTCCTTTCGTTTCCTATTCTCCTCATGGCAGCAATTCATCCTCCACTCTGTCTCTCTCACCACGATACTAGTATGTATACTGTATACACCATATATTTCAAAGGTTTTTTATTTTCGTGAATTTTGAAAGTCAGGTGCTATTCACAAATTCAACAACACACGAAAATATGAATACAACGTGCACACACACTTCTACTACTAGTACTCGTATTCCATGATCGCGAATTCAGCCATTCACGAAATTGTCGAGAAGTCCTGATTGGCAAAAATTAAACTCGCTAAATATATGGCTTTTACAGTACTCTACTCCATTCTTTTCCTGCTTGTGTAACCCTTCTTGTTTCCCAACCCCCTCACCCACCCCACCCCCCTCTCTCTCCTCTTCTTTTATTCACTTTTCCTTATACAGTAGCAGCAATTTTTTCACCATTCAGTCTCTCTTGCCACAGTGCTAGTATACATGTACATGTATGCACATATGTGTAAATACACACCTGATTCCTCTTCCCCTTCCATTAAAATCAATAATCCACATTGAAGGTATTTGCTGATCGTTTGTCTGCATGTTTTAAAACAACATGGTATGACTAGTGGAAAACTGTATTCTCACATGAATGCTCATATAGCCTATAGTCACTGCACAAAGAAACATATTCTTGGACAAACTGCTGCTCTATAGGATGTGCAATGCTGGTGACAACATACCCATATTGTATGTGCTTTGTTAATATCGTTGGAAAGTACGATTGGAAAGTAGACACTTGATTTTCATCACATCACATTTATGCTCCCTGTCAAAAATTGGGGGGGGGGGGGGGAAGAAACATAAAAATACATGCAATCTTGGAAGAAACCATCGATCACACAAAAAATAGTTCAAATCATCTGAAGTCACTGCTAAGATGACTGGCCAAAGATTACATCTCAAATCAAACTGAGAGTTTTACACTGTTAGGTTGAGGTATATGTTCAATGTTTCAATTTGGTTGCGGTTGGTTTGTTTGTTCTGTTTTGTTTTGTTTTGGGGGTTTTTGGAGGGGGGTGGGGGGGATTTAGTAAGTTACTTTTATAACGTAGTGTTTTAATATCTTTGCAATGACTTTTAAAAATCATTGCTTTAATGGCAGTGTACTTAATATTTACAACAAATATCAGCAATACAATGTCCATACTCCACATGGAACTTAAATTACTACAACATACATTGTACATGTAGGGGTCACCTGTGATTTGCATATGAAACAAGCTAATTCACTCACACCGGTCCACGCCTCTTAAAAGTCCTTGTCTGTATTAAAATGAATATTCAAGGAGACACTTACTTAATGCCAAAGGATTAAAATATGGACATCCAATGAGCATACTTCTTTACAACAGTTTGTACATAGCATACAGTAAGTCATTTACATGTATCACTTACTATATTGGGATCTTGCAACTTTTTTTCACTTTTCTTATTCAACCCTCCCACAAAGAATAAAAACTTACACAATGAGCATTACTGTCCAGTGTACACTTCCCAACTGTCCTGCACTGAGCTTTACCCTTAATGTCTCATCTGTGGATCATTTCATCATCAATACACACAAGTCCTACAGACCATTGTTTTATCTTGCATACAAAGGGTTTATACTAGTGTCAGTATAAAATTTAGTTTGAAACTAAAATAAAAAAAACTTTGCAAAGGCCTGTATTCACAATGGTAATTTAACTTAATATGTCTACTAAACTTGGACTAGCTTCATGGGACGCCAAGTAAAACATCATGAAACGTTATTATTGATTCACTATAATTGATATTGTCCTCAGAATAACTATCGTATATCGATTTGGTCCACATACTAATTACAAGGAATAATTTCAATCATCCACTGTTAAGATACTATGATGGAAATCAATGATATTGTGTTAGCATCAGATGATTTATCTTGTGCCCTATAAAGTTAGTCTTCTGTACATTTAGTACGCTAAGTTAAACCACCTTTGTGAAAATGTAGCTTCATAACAGGGCAAAGGTGCAGTATGACATCCCAATGTGCATGTGCTGTACATAAAAATACACTTACTAACACTAGCATGATCATTGGCATTGGTACTGTAATTTGTTGTGTGAAAATAGCCCAAGTACATACATTGTATGCTGCTGCATACCTTCTTCCTGCAGGCACTGTTACAGGGTACAGGTGCGACAACCCCCGCTCTCATGAAATTGAAATTGAAAATTAAATAGACATGAAAATTCTATGATGAAGGTAAAACGCTTCCTTTGGTATACCTCACAGCAAAACAGACTTTCTAGAAATGCAATGCTTTCAGCAAATCAAGGTAAACAGGAAGAAATTAACACAGGGAGAAACCTCATTACTGACCAAGACAGAACTTCTTAGATAGAAATGAAGAAGAGTTCAACATTATTTAGAAGAGGAAAAGTGCCCTGTACGACAGGAACAAGGATACAATTTACATGTACAGGAAAACATTGCATTTTGTCAAGGGTTAATTTGAGGACAACATGCACTCAAAAGGGTGACTATTACACGTGGGAGTAAGTTCTGATGTATTCATTTGGGGTGTTCAACTTCTCCTGTGATACCGTAGTCATATTTTTCCCCTTTTATTCCTTTTTTATGGAATGGTGGGGTTGGGGGGACAAATGACAGAAAAAGTAAAAATTCCATTAGAAATAATTGTCAAAGAGGGAAGAAAGGAAAGAAAATCAAAATCAAAATGGGTTGTCCCCTTTTTTAAACCTACATGTACTTCTTCCTTTTCCTGTCGGAAGGGGAATCACATTTTGCCAAGGATGAAGAGTCACTTCACAATTAATAAATCATTTCACATTTGCTTCTCATCTGTCACAAACTTATCTCTCAGCTTTGCTCAAATTAATACTTTTACATTCTCATGTTGTATCAGACAAATTGTATTTGAACATTTGCCAAGAACATACACGAGCATGTCAATAAAACTTGGAGAAGAAAGTATTTGGAGCATTTTGACAACAAGATCACAAAAGCATTGTAATGGGGTCTCAAATTAGAAACAAAAACACTGCGTCCTTATCCTTGTCCTCCAATTCTCCAATTTCAAGGTAAAACATGTTAACATCAGAACCAGCAGCCAGAGACATACACTGCAGCTCAAAGGAATTGGCATACATGTAGGGAAAGGGAAAGGGAAGAAAGGGATGGAGCCGCAGTTGTAAAGCGCAGTATATTTTGTCCAGTTCATCATGAAACATGATCCTGTTTCATGCTGAACGGAACAAAATATACTGCCATTTAAAATTATATACCTCATACATAGATTCCTCTCATCTGATTGGTTAAAAGTAGAGTCATCGAAATAGCTGTGCCCCCGTTTTTAACAAGATGACGTCAAAATTAACTGTGCCCGGGGCATGGCAATCGACTGTGCCCGGAAAATAATAAGACAACCTCAACACCGCGCGATATCGCTCGTGTGTGCGCAATCCCTGTACGCGCAATGAGTGTTGATTTACATGCCTATTACATGCTATCTTGTAGGCCTTGTCAGTTCAGGAAATCTTTTAACCAATCGATGAGAAGAATCTATACATTCGGTTTATAAAACAAATATTGACTGCTTAATATTCGGGGCACAGTTAAAATCATAGGCCCTCGGTGATGTCAAAACCATGACTATGCCCTCAGCTTCGCTTCAGGCATAGTCATGGTTTTGACATCATCTTGGGCTTATAATTTTAACTGTGCCCCTCATAGCAGTCAATATTTGTATACTGTGGCACCTTCACTTTCTTCCCTTTCCCTATGCCAATTCCTTTGAGCTGTAATGTAGATGCCTCTCCTTTGTGTGCAAACAAGCAATTGAGGAATTATAACATTTCTAATTGAAATAACAATCATGACAAAATGGGAGGTTATTGAAAAATAAAAACATTCACAGGGTTTTCCTATGATTCACATCAATTCTAATTAGCATAATCATGACAAATGGGAGATTATCCTACAGAAATAACATTTACATGTATAGGCTCTTCCAATGATTACGCAATGGCTATAACAAGTAACAAAAGATTTTCCTTGAATATTCTCCTTGAAAAGTTAGCAGGCAAAAATCCTTGTCAGTCAGTGAGTCTGTCTGAAACTGCAGAGACTACTTTTAACTCTCACAAGTTCACACAATGTACATTAATTCACTTTCTTACAAAGATAGTCTCATCTGCTAGACACAGTGGCATAATTGAGTGTGAGCCTGCAGACTAATCATTGGTAGAGCTCAAGTTTTAAAGGCAAAAGTCGTGAGTTATATGATCCTCCTACTGTCCAAATTGGGCTTAGGCTGGATATCTTTATAAAATACGTACTTGTATAATTTGGGAGTCCAGGAAAGTGATGCCTGTACACACTACTGCTAAACATACCAAGCCCTGCCTACAGTACATAAACAAATGTACAATAATCTGCCAACACAGACTACCTCAATGTCAAAGATACCTTCAGTGCAGTTTGCACCAATGTACCTGTCTATAAGACCACCTGTCCATAAGACCTCTTCTCCTTGTTTTCCTTGGGTTAGTATTTACATAAGGACATGAAGACAGGTCTGACTGTGGCAAGCAAATCTTCATGTACCTTTTTAATATTCACCAGTTTATTCACTTCCCGGTCATTTTGTTAAAACTTTCAAAGTTTCAATTACACTGTGTGCCTCTTTGACATTGTGACTATTCGAAGCAAATTTCCTGGTAGATTTCATATCTTCTGTGTAACATGGTCCATGTACGTCAAAGAAGAGCCAGTTTCAACCAGAATAAACCATATCGCTGCTATCCATTGAAGTGAAGTTAATGCTACATTACTCTCAAGTATTTAGATAAAGAGGAAGTCTTTACTAAAGAGCTGGCACCACAAAATCGAGACTTGGTAACTTAATCAGAAACTTTGTTTAAATGGGACATTTTAGCAGTAATGTTTCCTGTGTGTGTGGATTTTATGTCACATATCAATGATATAGTTTGTCAGGTTCTTACCCAATATTCTTCCCTGTTTTGAAGTGGCTGTACTCAGCAACATGAGGTTGAGTTCAATATTTATAGGGGCCTGATCTTATACCTTCTATTGATAACCATTGATGTATTTCATTATTTAAAGGGATATTTCACAGGGAAGATAAGTTGGTTTCAATAAAAACAGAAACATAGAAAGAAACATACAAGTGACGGTTTGACGAAAATCCGTCAAAGGATAAGAAAGTTATGATCTTTTTAAATTTCAATAATGTAATGTTACATGCGAGGTGCTCTCCCATTTGTTGTGCACAGAATAATTCCATTCATTGCTCTTGTTCTGTTTTATCTAATATTTTTGTTTCATGTGTTTAGATACATATTTCTAATGTTTCAAATGTACAGGCAAAAAAATGCATATCTTTTTTTAGAAAATGCACATTTTCGAAAAAAAAATGTAAACAACATGTAAGAGAGCACCTTGCATGTGACGTCACAAAATAAAAACTTTAAAAGGTCATATCTTTCTTATCCCTTTACGGCTTCTCATCAAACCTTCACTGATATGTTTTTTTCATGTGTCTCCTTTCATTAAAACCAACTTATTTTCCCTTTAAATATTTTCATTGAGTTTTCAAAATGCACAATACACATAGTTCAAAATTATGTTATACATGTGCTGATGTAACTTTGTAAATTATCATATTTTTGTTTTGTTCATTTCTAATACTTTTTTGTTGTTGATGGGAGTATTGCATTATTCAAGTATTTTCCTTTAGGTTTTGAAGTACACAATAGTTTACATTTATGATATATCAGGACATAACTTTGCTGCAATATTTTTGTTGTGCATTCATTTTAATCATACTTTTTATCTAAAAGTTACAGTTTGTGAATTGTACTATTTTCATTTTAATTGTAGTTGTGATATTTTTATAACAGTATCACAAAATTGAAAAAAAAAATGTTTGATGCTGTACTTATATTTTTCACATTGTCACAATACAGCTGTTTGAATTGAATTGAATCTACGTTTATGCATAAAATTACCCATATTCACAACAGCAGTATAACTTTAGCCACATACTACACAGACTAAGAAAATATTTCTCTTAATTTGAGGCACTTGTTTGAGAAATGTGTCATCCTCACAGGATCTAAACTTTGTCTGATTGTAAAACCTCATTTGTAAAACCCCTTGTTGTGATCCTGAACCTAAATAAGAATGAGACCCTGTTGTCACGGTAACATAACTCTGCCCAGATTACAGGCCCTGTAATCTATTCCACAACTTCCCATTGCCTTATTTGTTATTATATCCCTTCTATGAATATTCATGAGTATTCTAGTAAAGTGATTGGTCAATTGATGCTCGAAGAGCTCCGGATATTTTTCACTATTTTTTCCTGGGGAGGACTGCGCATGCTCTATTTACTATTTTCTTCCTTGGGACTACTGCGCATGCTCTCTACCTGAGCGGGCGTAAATAAGTGCGCGCATGAATGCAGTGCGCGGTGTGTTGCGCATTTACCTGGGATGAACCGATATCGAGACAGAGAAAAAAAAAAGGCGACATACAACCACATGGTGTTACCGAAAGTTTTACTATTTTCTGAATAGTATTTATTAGTTATTGTTTTACAAAAGGGATATAAAACAAATATACCAAGCATTGAGTTCGAAAGTATAATGAAAATTATCCATCTTCGGAGGGACTGGCATAGGTTACTATTTTTTCCTCAGGGGCTTCGCCCCTCGGAAAAAATAGTTCTATGCCACTCCCTCCTCAGAAAGATAATTTCCACTATACAATCTTACAGCTTGGTATATTTGTATACTATGCATCTGTCTGTATAATTTCTTCTCTCAATTGAATCTTGTGTGTTCAAAGAATAATCCTTCATATAAATGTAGACAATACATCAATAACAAACAACAGACCACATAATGCTGCAAGATACATATCTGAATTGAACTGAAAGGTTTTATTGAAATCATACATCGCATGCGACGACCGAAATGGGTTTAGGCCCTAATGTATAATTGTGTGTTGCATAATAGCTTAACACTTGATTTACATAGAAAGATTGTTAACTATTATTTTTTTATATAATTAGTCTACATTGCAAGAAAGAAAAAAAATCATCTATATTGTAGTCTTGCATGTGTGTATATAAATTTTTTTTTCTTTTTCTCAGAGCTGGCACACCATCAGAAAAAAAAATTGAAAAGGATTAACATCTAATGACGGCGTGATCACACATCAACATTCTCACTAAGAATGTCAATGTGTGATTTCAGCTTTGTTTTCGATTGTTACGATCCCAGACCAGAGCCAGAGGCTAATGCGGTAATAAGCAGTTATCAAGATAATGGCATTTTGTGCTACACAAGCATCGACAAGCCAAGGTTAATTTCATACGACACACATATGACCAAAATCAAAGGCATGCAAGAGCTAAGTCAATGAATCTATTAACACATTAAAATGAGGAGTTATTTTATCACCAAAATCTTCATTAGAGTGATTTTTTATAGCGATCTAAACCTATCTCATGAAGCCATTGGCATTTCATAATCAATGTTTCAAACTAGATTTCCTCCCACACTTCAAGAAATTGTTAGCAAACTAGTCTTAATATCATTGATTGAATCCCTCTGACAAATTCCAATCCTGTATCAATAAACAGACAAAGTCACGAGATGCATCACTGATGTCTGATACTCGAGTTAGCATTCTCTAGCTTTAAAATTTGTGATCATTAATTTTAATGTCAGTTCCAAGTGAGATGTCACTGTGCCATTCTCACTAGTGGTGCTGAAATTGGCCACCGCCCTGGCCTTGTCGACTTTCTTTCCTTTACGTCTGGGCCCAAATTGACTGACCCTGGCCTGGGCCCGGGTGGGCCTGAACAACACACAGCCGGTGCAGTCTTGAAACTCGCGCGGCCGCGGCGCGACGGATCGCAGTGAACGAAGAAAACATAGATCAAGACAAGTGCAGTGCGAGCGCAACATCTCAATATTTGGTTCAACATAGATTATCAAGCACCCAATTACAATTTCATCGAAGAAATGACACTGAAGAGATACATAATGTACCATAAAATGCAAAATCACAAAACATTAGCTACATTTCACTTACATGACAGTCTTCTTATGAGGGAAATGTGAGCCAGACATCAATAATGCAACTTCGATATGCGTAATGATGGGCTATCGATTATCGCTCGAGGAAAAAAAATAAAACATTAAATTTATATTTTCTATTTTTGAAAAAGGAAAATTACAAAATATACCCTATAATAAATTGCTTCAAGTTAAAAGTATTATTTTAAAATTTGTTTACTAAAATAATTGCTTTTTTGATGAAATATACTTCCAAATGCTTTGAAGAGTCGAATGCTTAGACCGGCAACTTCACAGGAAGCATAATTGAGTTTCCAAAGCAACGAGTAGCGACTGCAATCGCCTTTACTTGAGGCTTATAAATACATTTTACTACATAATTCCTCCATAATTTTGTAGACATGTCCGACTACGATGACCAAGAGTATGACGAGGATCAGGAAGGTGTTGATGAACCAGAAATTGGTACAGACGAAGGAGGAGAAGATGAAGGAGAAGGCAACGAACAAGAACAGGAGGAGGAAGAGGTAATGTAGCGCAGCCAGCGAATGGAGGTGCCCCTGCCACGGGGAAGTCCTGGCGTGGTGCATGTTGGGGAAGGGGTCCTACGACGACGTATGCCGGGTTTATGGATCCGAGAAGAAACAAATCCCATATGTACACCTTATATCGTATAGTATATGTACACCTTATATCGTATAGTATTTACTGTTTATATGCTGTATGCATGAAAGGTTAGTTACTCATTGTGGAAAATCAGCTTGTAAATAAAGACCACATTCAATTGATTTTCCTGGCCCTGGCCATAGATTGTACGGAAGTCAACAATAGACCATTTTCCCCCTAATTGCGTAGTAACGCGTCATTGCATTCACCTGTATCTTGTCATTCAGATTCAATGGATGGAATGTACTTTGAATCTATTAGTTGTTGCTACTCAGACAAACCTCGGACAAGCTTTGGGGTTCCCATTGAATGGCGTGAATAAAACAATACGCCGTTGCCATTTAGGGCATTTTGACTTCTCATACGTCACTGGAGGTGTGCGTTTTTTAAATTTTCGTCAAAATGAGACTTTATTGCGGCAAATGAATGTAAAATTCGTTTTTAGTGGATAATTTTACATAGATTAGTGGGAACTTCTTTTTCTAATTTAGTAACCCTTTATATAGGTTTATATTTTAGCGTATAATACTTCTGCATACAAATAGCACAATTTATGTACTTGCTGTATGCATTTTTTGGGGGTTTTTTTTGTATTTCAAATGTATATATATATATATTGTTATTGTCTTTCCTTTGCTCAGAAACTCCCTGAGGTGCCATTGACAGAAGATGTGATAGCAGAGAATCTCTCTTTACTCTGTAAGACAGGCAATGGACTAGCACATGCATATGTCAGACTTGATGTCAAAGAAAGGTACAAACAAAGTATTCACATCCCAAATATTTTGATATTGTTTTGAGGGAAAATTCATGTATTTGCATAAATTGCAGCTTACAGTTTGGTGTGTGATGTATTGTTACCTGCAAACATGAAATAAGGTATTTTATTTAGTTTGGTTAATCATAATAATTACATATATTTCAGTCAATGAACTAACAAATGTTACATCGATGTACATTTAATAGTTGTCATTTTACTTTGTAGGAGCAGTATATGTGCATATATTGTTAGGGGTATCTACACTGTGTGCCTTTACATTTCTGTACATTCTAAGAATACTTGTGTTGTAAAATCAATAAAATAGAATGTTTTTTCAGTGAGTGAGATATAAACTGCACCACAAGTGATTCACAAAACACTTGCCCTTGTCATGTCGCATTCACATACCTCAAACCTGTTTGAGTAGTTCTGAATGATAAATAACTTTGTGCAATTACTGATCACAGCATCCATAGTCACAATCATACCTAAAACTTGTTCTTTCCTGTTCTCCCATGTCTCCCAGGGAGATCACAGACATCAATGTCCTGAGCCGATACATCCACTTGCGGTACATTGACCTCTCGCAGAATAGTCTCCGTGACATCTCTCCCCTCAGCTCTCTCACCCACCTCCTCACCCTCAACTGTGATCGCAACCTCCTTTCCTCAGCCAAGCTGGAGGAACTCCCATACCTACAGGTAACCCAGGGTGCAGGATTTTTCTTATTCAGAGGACATGTACTCTAGTTTTAAAAAAAAAAACACTAATCTCAAAAAAGCCAAAAAAAGATGATAATTTTGGTATTCAAAATTGATCAGAAAGTTATGAATGTTGTAACAATACAAATATTGCCATTTGATAAAAGCAGATTGGCAAATCAGTCATGTGGCAGCGATGTCATAGCCTTAGTTTTATCCTAGTTTGTGCTGCTTACCTTTCCCTGTTGTGTCTACCTTAATTTATAACTTTTTTGTCCATGAAATTTATGTATTTTTTATCAAAGTGTATCTCTGTTTTATTTGTAAACTGTCTTCAGACTTTTTTCATTTAGTGTGTTTTTATCATTTATAAATCACAATTGGATTGAATTGTATTTAGTGGGTTTTGATGTTTTAAATTTCTTTTCTATTTTCTCAATGAACTGTTTTGAACTTTGCTCTACAAATGTTTACACCGAAGTCATCTCTTGTTCTGCTCTTGATCTACATTTAGGTTGCAAGCTTTACCAACAACAGAATTGCGACATCAGAGGGTGTAAATCACCCCCTTCTTGAGTCCCTGAACCTCTCCTGTAAGTACTTCAGGGAGGTAGGGGTGAGGGTTCAGTGCCATTTCGTCCAATGCCAGTTGGTCTACTCACCATTTCGTCTACAAGGAACCCCTTAAATTACCGTTTTAGATTAAAATGCTTGGTTAACTTATGAACAACTCTAATCTACACCATAACCTCCACCGTTAACCATAATGCAGACCCTCTACCCTAACCCTAACCCATACATATCAGCATGTGATGGTAGACGAAATGGTGAGTGGACCAATTGGGATTGGACCAAATGGCAAATTACCGGGGGAAGTGCTGGGTATGGTTATGGGTAGTTCAAAGATACTATGTGTTTAAAGAAAATATTTGACATGAGACATGACTTCTAATACCACTCACAACCTATTGTGACAAGCTCAAAGTCACTTTATTTCATTGGGATTCAAAGAGTTATTCTAAAACGGGATGTGTTACAGTGCAATGTCAAAGGTGTTAAAGAGAAACAAGTTGATTTTGATTAATCAAAAACCTGACCTCGTAAGACTGTTGATCACTATTATGCGAATGTTTTCAGTCTGATAACAAAGCAAATGTTAAATCATCCCCCAGTCAGTTGAACCTCTTCAAGGAACTAATTGATTGAAATTGATTAAAATTGATTAATCAGTTTTGAGGGAAAGGGCTTTCCATGTGTTACCTCCTGGACAAAGAAAGGGTGAAAACAGCAAGCAAAATAACCCTAAAATGTCTTTGACATGTTATCTGCAGACAACTAGGTATAAGGCTGCAGTGAAAGAAGTGAACGAAAGAGTACTTTAACCCATGTGTACCAAATGAACTTTTGCTCTGAGGGAATTGTGTGAATTACTTGTGAAAAATCACATGTAACCCTCAAAGAGTCAAATGTCTGCTATCTTAATTAATTGTGATGTTTGATTAGCTAGTTCAAGATTCCTCTAGTTTTAAACTTATGAATTATTTTTGAATTAATTGTAACATACCTATATAAATTGTTTACACCTTTTTGTAGTAGGCAGTATGTAATTGTGCCAAAACTACTAAAAAATACATAGATAAATGTATGAGAGAAATATTGATAGAAGTATCATGTTAAAAGTTTAAAAAGGAGAAAGCCATTTTTAATACTCATTAAAACAATACAAAATAAAATTCAGCATGCTGGTTTGATGACATCAGGCTTGAAAATTAATCCCCGCAAATAAATGTGTATAATTTTTTCTGCCCCTGATCCCCAGTCAATGATATCTCTGTGGTGAGCGGGTTAGAGCCAGCCAAGCTGAGTAAGCTACACACACTGGAGCTGAGAGGCAACAAGCTCACGAGCCCAGAGGGTATCTATCTACCCAACCTCAAGAATCTGTTTCTGGTATGTTGTCTCATTGTCTGTGTGTCTGTGTGTTGGTGTGTTATTATTTAAAAGACCATATTTGTAATGTGCTCACAACTTCCCCCTCAGTGCATAGTAATGCGTTACCAGTATTACATTCACCTGCATCTAGTGATTAGTTCCAGTGGATGAAATGCATTCTGAATAGATTACTATATACACCATGTATTTCGCAAATCTAATTTTTTGCGAATCAGGACTTCTTGACAATTTTGTGAGTGGTTAAAATCGCGAACGTGGAGTACTAGTATTGTAGTACATGTGCTCGAGCATGTTATATTCATAATTTCGTGTGTTGTTGAAATTCGCAAAATTAAAAACTCTGCGAAATATATGGCATATACAGTAGTTGTTGCTAACCAGATCAACCTCAAACAAGCTTTGGGGTTACCATTGATAACATATTGTTGTTGTTTAGTTGTATTTGTTTGGGTAGGGTTTGCAAACAGATAATGCAGGTATTATTATTTTTTTTTTTTTGTTTCCTGTTTTATATTGATTGTAGTATGAGAAGGATTTGCAAAAAAAAAAAAAAAAACTTTCTGGTATATGTTGTCTTAGCTGCATTTTTATGTGATGTTATTTGTAATGTATCCATTGTTTGTGTTTATTTTGTTTTTTTATATCATATCGTTTTAGATGGATCTACATTGCAACTAATAGGACATGTGCTATATTTTCTCTTCTATCTTTTTATTGTTCACTTTTTTTATATTGATTGGAATGTGCAATGTGTTTGTAACATGCAACTTCTGTAAAAGGATGATAATTGAGATATATCTTATACACAATATTATGTAATTAGCTGATTGATTAATGTATACATGTATTGACTGCCTGACTTAGAGCTTCAGTGATTGATGGATTGATGGAGTGAAGGACCATTCAGTTAATGAATGAGCGGAAAGTTGATTGCATGGATGGATGGATGGATGAAAGAATGGATAGATAGATGAGTGAATGGAGGGATTGAATGTTTAGTAATCTCTTAGCATGATCATTTAGCAACCCTACATTATATTCTTCATTTAATTATTCAGATATTGACATTCATGTATATGTGTATGTTTATTTCCTCATCTGTCCTACATGTACCTATCAGCACATTACAAGTCCATGCATGCTGTGTTTTTTTAATGATTCACTCAAGCAAAAGGATATCCAGTAATAGCAGGTGAACTGTCTAGATCCAGATGTAATAATCATAAAGAGCTGGAGAAGCATACATGTAGATGACATTGCATAAAATGTGAGCAACATTAATAACCTGGATTCCTGAATCACTATAAAGAGCATCTGTCGCACTAGAGACCCTACACTGCAGCTCTTGAAATGTCAACGGATCACAGAAATTAGCGCCCCTATTGGATGATCGTGAAATCTTGTAATGTTTTTCCGACTTTCCACGCCAAATTTCCAGTGACAAATTACAGTGCTCAACAATCTTTCCTGTCTCAGATAGGCCACAAGTGTCTTGGGAAGAACCCGCTTATATGTCTTAATCATTGTCGAGAAGTCCCTATTTTTAGTCACTTTCCTACATTTATTTGTGTGTGTGTGCACCATAGTTGATTTATTCCCATGGAAACTGTAACTAGGAATGCAGAGATACGGTTGTTGAACTATCAAAAATAGTTCACATCAAATGGTTGAATGTATTTTTGGCTCTGAGGTGTTTCTGTGATTGGATTGTAATCAGATATATTTCCTAAAATGCCCCCTGTTTAAACTTTGTTTTTCTTTTGGCAGATTCTATGAATGCAGTTAATGACACAACATGTCTACATGTATGTTTAGACAAAAAAATAAAAAAATACTGCAGAATGTTGGGATCTTTACTCTTTTTTTTAATAATGTTGACAAAGCAAATCAAATTTCTGTTTAGGAACATCAATTAGTAAAGAAGTTGAATTGTAATCTTCTCTGTTAGTTTGTTTATGTTGTTTGGATTTTGTCTTTCCTTAAGAAAGATTAAGCACTTGTGACAAGCTATTTGTTTTGCTGTAATAACGATGAAACATCTATCATTACCGTGTACAGTTTAGCTATTTATACATCAAAATGCAAAGCAAGAAATTACATAAAATACTGCCATTTCTGAAAGTGCATTCCGCATTTGCCATGAAAATAGTTATTGCATTACTTAGATTGTGGAAATCCCTCTTTGTCTCATTCCATCCTTTTAACTTCCCATCGGAACGAGATCTTTATTGGCAGCCCAAGAATCCAAAGACTGCTGAAATGACTCATACAATACATCTCCTTAATGTTGAAATTCTCCAATTTTATGAGTTTTCTTCATTTCTAATGACATTTCTCATTCCCTTTCATTGGCAGTGACATGCGGTACTATATATATTTGCCAATTGGTAATTGAGGAGGTATGGTTAATAGCCGATCATTACCAGTAGAAGATATGACCTTCATCGTACTATTTTTTTTTCCCGCAATTGTTGAATTTGTTTGTTGAAGTACCATTATGTATTTCATGGCTGCACTGATGTGAGTGCAACTGAATGTGCATTAGCAACATTCCAATGTTTTCTTATTTAGGTTAGCATTGTATATAGTTATTATTATGTTATTGTTATCTCCTCTCTCTCTCTCTCTCTCTCTCTCTCTCTCTCTCTCTCTCTCTCTCTCTCTCTCTCTCTCTCTCTCTTCTATGTTCCCCTTTATGCATTTTCTTCCTTCCCCATTGTGTATTTGTTCCCTTTGTTCTCTCTTTCTTTTTTTGTTCTCTCTTCCTCCCCCCCCTCTCTCTCTCTCTCTCTCTCTCTCTCTCTCTCTCTCTCTCTCTCTCTCTCTCTTATTCCACCCTCACCCTACTCCTCCCCTTCCTTTCCCCCTTTTCCACCCCATTCTTCCTATTCATCCCTTACCCCCATTTTTCCTATTCTTGTTTACTCCTTTCCCTTCCCTCCACTTCTTCCATTTCTTATCCCTCTTCCACCCCATTCTTCTCATTTAACCATGACCTTGACCTTACCCATCCTCCACGCCATCCTCTGCCCCCATTCTGCCTATTTCACCTTCGTCCCACCCTTCTCCTGCTTATCCCAACTACCATGCACCCTCTTTCTTCCTGCTGCACCCTTCCCCTCCTCACCCCATTTATCTCCTTACCCCATCCCCCTCCTCTCCCCATCCCTCTCCTTACCCCACCCCCTCTTCATCCCCTTCCCCTCCTTACACCCTTCCCCCTCCTCACCCAACCCCTTCACCCTCAGGCGGGTAACCTCATCAGCAAGCTGGAAGGCCTGGAGCGCCTGGAGCATCTCACCACCCTCCATCTCCGTGACAACCAGATCGAGAAGCTGGACGGCTTCTCGGAGAACATGAGGAACCTCCAGTACATCAACATGAGGGGCAACAACGTGAGCGACGTCAAAGAGGCGGCCAAGATGAAGTGTCTGCCCAAGCTAAGGGCTCTCATCCTCTCAGGTGAGGACAAAACATGTCTGGCGATCTTTAAGACAGAATCCTCACCTGTCATACAATCCCGTCTGAAGAAGTCAGTGATATAGTTGTAGATCAAAGGGAAGTCAGTCTCCGCTGGCTCTTGTGAACTTATCTCATATTTCATATTTTTTTCTTCGAAATACAGTGAAACCTGTGTGTACAGACTGCTTGAGGGAGACAAGAAATTTGGTCTTTATGTGCAGTTGGCCACAGAAAGACTTCACTTTGTTTGTTACTCCTGCAGTCATGAATCAACTTTGTTTTGAATATTTTGTATGACTGATCGTTGATAGTACTTACAAAAACTTGATGCATAAAGAGTTGATTTAAACAAATCTTTTCACTTTTGATTTATATTGATTCCATACCATATGTGCAGATGTGGATGAATAGTAAGATTGTTTTGTAAGATTTTAAAAATCTTTCCATTTTTAATTTGTTGTGATCTTAGAGAACCTATGTGCAAATCATGATGAGTACATATGTGATTGGTTGATTGAAACAAAATATTTCACCTCGATACCAACAACCCCAGAGAATGCAATTGCAGATTAGAATGAGTATCAAATGGAAATTAATTATATTGTTTTTGGTTGAATTCAACAAATATTTTCAGTTCACGATTCCTGAGAATCTGAGAATGCATACCAGATGGAAATGAATGAGGTTGTTTGAAGTAATCTGAAGAAAATTTGTTCATCTTAAATTTGTTAATCTTAAATTTGTTATAATTTCAAAGAACCTGGCTAGTGAAGATGAGAAGGAGATTGAAGTAAATCTGATTATTTTAATTAATTTCAACAAATTGTTTCATCTTGAACTGGTTATGATCCCAGAGAATCCCGTTGCTGATGAGGATGAGTACAGGATGGAGGTGCTGATCGGCATCAGGCGGCTAGAGAGACTGGACAAGGATGAGTACTCTGAGGAGGAGAGACAGGAGGCAGAGGAGATCTATGAGCAGAGGAGAGCAGAGGAGCTGGCTGCGGAGGTAAGATGATCCATCTCTCCTCCCCCCTTTTTACCCCCTTTTACCCCTTTCTACCTCCTACCCCCCCCCCCCCCCCCATTTGTGTCCCTCTTTTACCAATTTCTACCCCCTTCTTTTGTCCTCTTCTTCTCCTCCTTTTACCCTTTGACTTCTGTCTATAGTATTTCTACTGAAAAAGATAAAGAAATAGTAAGTTTTGCAACAAACTGTTGGTTTGTACTTATATTAGAAAAAGAGAGAGTAACATTATATCATATTCTTGTAATCCTGTTTTTTTTGTATAATTCCCACATGCATTCCAATACTCTTTCTTTCATTTTTACAGGGAACGGAAGAGGTCATTCATTCTGATGGGGAGGATGCCTGAACCCCTCAAGATGTCTTCATCTCTCGAAGCTAACCCTCAAAAAGTCTGTCCGTCCGTCCCTGCGCAAATTGAACTGTTACCTTGATGAGAATTGAGATTAGTCTCTCTGTGTGCCGTAATGCCTTAGCAAGCTGCCGAAAAAGTTTGTCTTTCCATTCCTGCGAAAAAGGAACATTTACTTTGTTGAGAATTGAGACTATTTTCTATTTGAGCCCTGGCTCATGCCTCAACGAGTCCCTATAAAAAGTTTGTCCATTTCTGCAAAAAAAATGAGCTTATAACCTCATATGAATGCAAATTATCTTCGTGTTTCTTAATGTTGGTGTTTTGATGCTCTGGTGCCACTTCCTCTCCATTTAACGCTATGAGTTAATACCTTGACCAAATCCTAGACAGATGATATGTTAAAAAAACTTGTTGGCAATGATAGATATTCCTATCTTCTTCATCCTCCTGCTTTTCTTAGAAGAATGAGACAGGGATGTGGGTATAAGTTTAAAGACGTAGATACTCGAGTCATACATGAGTATAAGCTAAAGAGTGGGGTTTTGTAAAGTTTTTTAAAAAGTTACAAGAAAGTCACAATCCCATCTTATACATGTATATCAAATAGTGCATGGTATTTTCAGTCACTAAAGCATATGCATAATTAAAGGTGCATACATTTTGTTATGGTAAACTCCTCCGCATGCATTATATATGTGATATTTAAGAAGAAAATAGCAAAATTTCTTAATGTCTTGTCATTCCAGATTACCAACATTCATATGTATATTTGCTTTTGATGTGTTGTTATGGTTACCAAAAGTAATATTCAAGCAACGACATAGTGTATAGCTAAGAAAGACAAGCTAATTTGCATATCAAATTCGTTCTTCACTATACCATGCACATTGCTGTTAAGTATGTACTCAAGTGTCAGTCTGTGTAATATGCCATACTTTCCCATGGATAAGCTTTTAAAGCTTGCACCTTTTATAGTACATTGTGATATTGTAAACTTTGTCTTGAACTTTGTGCAAATAAATACCCTTCAGTACCCATTCATTGAGAAGATTTCACCAGGGGCTTGAATGCCCCCCCCCCCCTTCATTAAAACAAAATCATACCCATTAATTACTTTAAGCTGATGAATATGTTATTTGGTGGCCGTTATTTAATACCTGGTCTCACTAGAATCACAAGTTCTTTGAGTAGCTGCTATGACCCATGTCCAGTATTTCAGCATTTTCATATTAAAGTTTATTTTTCAAACTGACCATTAAAGACATCAAGAGCATAATACTTAATAATTGGTGTAACTTAAAATCAATTGTAACTAGCTTTGAGATGGTCAATTAGCTTTGAAAACTTTGGTCGTTGATATTTTAGTTACAATCACTTATGAGTTACATTTATTCTAATGCTTTTTTGCAACATGGTCCTAGACGATTTATTGTTCCCGGACAATTCACAAGAGATTATGAGAAGTTTGTATAAAACTGTAAGAAATGTCCATATTTTATAATTTGTACATATTGTATGGTAGATATATGATGTGTTAATAAACTGTAATATATCACATTTCAATTATCTAATGTTATCTTCTATTTCTTGCATCGTTTTTTTAGAGTCTAGTATGTATATCGTCAAATAAGTGGAGAGGAAAGGGAATTGTATACCTCTCAGCATAGAACTTTGATAAAAGTAATTAATGCAAGTTATGTAATACAAGAAATATAGTATTACACTTATCAAATGATTGTGCTTAAAGGGGTATTTCAGTCTGGAAATAAGTTGCTCTGAATAGAAGCAGAAAAGTTTGAAGAGCAGATAAAAAAAAAGGTTTGAGGAAATTTGGACAACTAGCAAGAAAGTTATGAATGTTTTACTGATACAAAGATTGACGATCCAAAGAACGGATAAAAATATCAAAGTGCACCAGTATGTTTTTGTTTTCCATATCAGACCATATTTTCTACCATTCTCATAAAAATGGCAATAATGACAATATGACAGTGATGGCCTGCAAATACGTGGATTGACGTACTTTGGATGCTAGTGGAAGATATCATTGCTATTATTTGCGTCATCGCCTTAAAGCAATGCTCGTGAAAAGTACAATTTAGGAGAATGGGTCCCATTTCTTGGGTAATTTGGCTGGAAAGGGGAGTCGTAAAGAAATGTTGCCACACACATACACATATGCACACACATATAGACTGTTTTAAGCTGTGGAGTATATAGTCCCTTTCTGACCAATCGCTGGAATGATACTGAAAACCTGAAATTGAATAAAAGCAGAAAAACAGGAAACTACTTTGTTAAAAGATTGAGAAAAGGGGAGTTGTGAATTTTTGAAAATCATCATTTCTCCCACTGATTCCTGATCGCTAACATTCATGGGCAACTCCATTGGTCCAAAATGATATACTTTATGGATTCAGTATTGTTTTTCTTTTTGTTTTGTTTGTTTTTTATGGGTATAAAAGACAATACCCAGAGCACCACTTTCCTACTAAAGTTCGATTTAAAGAGTAAACTTGATATAGAACTAGTGATTACTTTTTTTTTAACCCATATAACTTCCTTTATGATATGTCTGATATTTCTGAAGTTTACCCATCTGTTTTCCTGATTTTTCTGCTTGTATTCAAATAAATTCTTTTTCAGAGTTTCATTCTCCTTTAAACTAAAACTTTGGCAGACTACAAACTACTTCCTGCTTCTCTAGATGAAAGGAAGTAATATTCGCTGCTTCCAGACTAGAATATGATTGCTGCTTCGCGTAGCAAAGAAACACCCCCCTCCACAGCGTATATAACGTAGACTAGTGAGTACATGGATTGACAGAGGAGAGAGAGAGAGAGAGAGAGACGAGAGAGAGAGAGAGAGAGAGAGAGAGAGAGAGAGGAGAGAGAGAGAGAGAGAGAGAGAGAGGGAGAGAGAGAGAGAGAGAGAGAGAGAGAGAGAGAGGGAGAGAGAGAGAGAGAGAGAGAGAGAGAGAGAGAGAGAGAGGGGGGGGGGGGGAGAGAAAGAAAGAGAGAGAAAGGTATTGATACAAAGACTTTAAAAGGAAGATCGCTACAAGTACGGGAAAACTGACAATCATTAATCAGCCTTATATTGTAAGCCATCGGTACACCCAAAACTAAAGCCAGATCGTCCGTTATGAATAATGTCCATATGAAAATATCAAATTGAGATTTGATAAAGTTCACTACCATGTTCATATTCATAACATCCTACGTTTTGTTTTGTGTCATCATATTTGAAGTTGAACAAGAGAAAGAGTTTTTCTTGTATTAACTAAAGATTTGTTGAAGAACTTGATGGCGTGCGGCATATTTAAGTGTAAAGTAGGCTAATGTATGCCAAACAATCGGTTGTAACTGTTGGCCTTCTTTTCCATTGAGTCAATCAAAACTAGGTTTGTAGACCTTCCTATATTTCGAAGCGCCTATGAGACTTAATTCTGATCATGACATCCCAAATTAAAGTCAACCATAAAACAACTCTATCCTTCTTTGTTGTCATTCCTTCCCTTATGTTCCCTCCATTTTCCCCTGGCCTGTCCTTTTATGTTCGCTGTCATGTTTGTTCACTTTGCCTCTGGTCTATTTCAGTAAATAATTTACTGTCTTCTGTGAAAGAATCAGATGTGCTTCCCCCAGCGGATTCTGTATAGGCCGAGACTGTATACCAGTATTAGACCTAAGGGATCTCCGGCGAGCAGCGCGCGGGTACCTGTCTTGTATTGAGCTTGAGTGCGAATGAGACCCCCGTCGCTCGATATACCGCTCACCAAATAAGGAGTACTAGTATTCTAGATTGGAAACCCTAAGCATCTAGCAGAGAGGGGAAATAGGACAAGGAGGAATTAGAAGAATGTGGTGTAAAAATGTAAATTTTGTGTTTATCATTCATGGGCATATCCGCTCCGAATTGGGTCAGGTTTATTTTTATGGGTTATCACCTTTTTTGAGTCCTTATTTTCTGCCTCATCTGCTCCCTCCCTCCCGTTGTCTCGCTAGATTTTTGGCGTCTCCATTTCCTCTCGAGTGCTCCACTCATCCACACTACATGCATTTTTCATGTTATTTTCCCCGTTTACCATGTATTTGGAAGGGAGAAATGGAGATTGCCTGTTTCAAGAACGTTGTTGAGGTGTTAAGTTGCATTTCGATTCGAGTGTGAAAATATCTTTTCCCCCGTGGGCTAGCGGGGTCGTGAAATCAAAATCTTCGCTTCTTCCCCTAGATTTCTCTCGAGTTTCGCCAAACGCAGGGAGTGAATTTCAATCACCGTTGCTCCAGGGCTGGTTTACGAGCGAGTTGGTCCGGGGAGAGAGTCGGGGAGGCGACGCTTTGCAATCCGTAGCTCACGTCAGCGGCGAAAGCTCTGGCTGGGGGACGGTGGGGGAGAGAGACCGTAGTGGTCCCATCAGGAAAAAGGATACCATGACACGGGAGAAGCGAAAAGAGAGAGAAAGACAGACAGAAAAAAAAAGAGAGTGGTGAAATTTGAGGAGCCAACCCTTCCCTCTTTAAAACCTTTCATTGACTTTTCCTGGTCGCTTTGCATTCGAATTAAACCAATATATTTAAGCAACGGAGGGTGGGCATGAATCGAGAATGAAGCCATGCTCGGCTAGATAGATCCTCCCTAGGTGGAAAACGTCGTGTTATAGGGCATGCCATGGTACTATTATAGGTCCGTGTGGCGGATTAAGAAATATCTCACGTCTCCTTTCTCTCATCTCTACCCCCACCGTATTCCCGCGCGCTCTCCCTGTCAAATTCATATTTGTCTTTACCTCGAGGGGTGCTTTGGAAACAAAAGACGAAGAGTGCGGAACAAAACGAGCCCCTAAAGAAGAGGAATTATTGTCGGATCGCGGCTTTATTAAGGTTAATCACCAAGCCTCGGAAGAAGATACAGTTCACATACGTTAAGTCGACGTCCCCAGAGTAATTTAGGAACGAATTCCAGAACTTATCCGATGAATCAAAATCGTGAAGATCTGAAAGTCAAATAGAGATTTGAGGGATATTGCCCGGAGATGATGATTGGTGAGTTAGGGAGCGCGATAAAGATGCGAAAGAAAAAGAAAGTAAAGTAAACTGTAGGTTGATATATTTCGTTTTAAGTTAGCCTTTACGAGCAGCAAAAATCCGTTGAACCTTTTTATCGTTTTGCATTGGGTTACCCTTCCTAAGTCATTAAGATTGAGAAAGGAAAGCTTTTTTTGAGAGGGGGAGTGCGCTTTAAGATAAAACATTCCATATTATAACGTTAATGAGGAGATTTCTGAAAACTTTGTATAGATGAAGGTCTACTAAAAAAGTGAATTAATAATAGTTTTACCTGTCAAATATATCAACTAAATACACAATATTCTTGTCAACTTTAATGTTAAAAAATAGTTTTAAGATAAGATCTGCTAAAGAAAATTGTCAGAAGATGTATAACATAGGATAGCACTGCTGAAGATATTTTCTGGAGGCCTGTGGCAACATTCCTGCCCTAAGTTTTCTCCTCTTTCCTTCCTTTTCATTCATCATGTTAACTCTTCTCTCTCCCTCTCTCTCTATCTCTCTCTCTCTCTCTCTCTCTCTCTCCCATTATTTTATGAGGTCACTCCGATTGTCCGAAGGCAACACTCGTGCCACATAACCCCCCCCCCACACACACACACACACACACTCACATCCGGACCACACCCCTTTGCCTATAGAATATCGTGCTCTCTCTGTCCGGCTTTCGTCTTTCAATCCGCCTGTTTGGACATTTTTGTTGGTATTCATTTTGTTTGCTTCCTACTCATTCTGCTCTCTCTCTCTCTCTCTCTCTCTCTCTCTCTCTCTCTCTCTCTCTCTCTCTCTCTCTCTCTCTCCTCCATGGAAATGAAGATGATGCAACGTACACCTACATGAGTAAGGGGCATTGCATGATTTTATTTCTTCTTCTCTCCCTCAAACTTTCTTCTCCATAATCAGCATCTTACATAGCTACAAAGATAATGCATCAGATAATTATCCTTTCCTTTTTTTCTCTCTTTAATTTTCGATCACATGCAATAAAGGACATGCACGATCTCTCTTTCTCTCTTTTTCTTCCTCTCCCCCCCCCCCTCTCTCTCTCTCTTCCCCTTCTATTATCTCCTCTTTATTTCTCCCTCCATTCTTTCTCTTACATTTAATATAATCATTCCTATCTCCACCTTTCTAGTTATTGTCTTTCACCATCCTCATCTCTTGTCCTTTCATTTTCTGTCCTTCTTTCCATCTTCCCCTTTCCACTCCGTCTTTTTTTTTTATATATAGCTTGACTCTCCGTTCTCGATCTCCCTTTCACAATGTCTCCATTTTCACATACCTCAACACTCGCTCTCCATTTCTTTTCTCAATCTCCCCCCCCCCCCCTTCCATCTTGTTTACCTCCCTCTCCATCTCTCTCGTTGACATTCTCGTGTTTACCATCTCCCTCTCTCCCTCTCAATGACTCTCTACTTTTTCTCTCGTTTTACCTCCCCCTCTCTCTCTGTCCATTATCTCCCATTGACTTTCTCCCCCCTTTTATCATTTGCACCCTTTCCACATCTCTCGTCAACTTTGCACCCTATATCTCGGTTATCATCAATTTGGTCTGGAAGTTCATTTCTCGTAATCAAGTAAAAACACATAGTTAGGGGTTAGGATTAGTATGAAAGTTAAATTTGAAGATTGTGATGCAGGACGTATTGGGAGTAGACGAAAATAATGCCCCCCCCCCTCTCTCTCTCTCTCTCTCTCCCTCTCTCTCATTCTGCCTCTCCCATTCCCCTCCCTCTCTCTCCTGCTCTTTTTTTTCAACTTCATTCCAACACGTATTACAGGGGGATCTCGCACCTCTACATTCCATTCACAACTATTCAAGATCATTTATGATTACCTAAAAAAATAACTGCAGATAAAGAAAATTAACAAGGCAGAGATGAAACTTTTTTACAAGTAATATGCTACAGTTTTATTCATCAATATACATATGCATACAAGGGAGTTTCTACACATCAATATCATCTTTATCTAATTTCATTTTATGATGTCTGTTATGCAACCACTTAGTTCATCACAAACAATTTAGTACTTCATTTTGGTTTTCATCTTAAAAGAATCAAAATACATACATGTATTTTCAAATTCCTAAATCACAAAAGGAAACTTGATTTTTAACATTTTAAGAAATATCAAGCATATGTAACATTTGGAACTATTTTGTTTTCTTCTCTAATAAGACAAAATTTGCACAAATGATGCCTGGAAAACTAGGTTAAGTTTGATTCAATATTTCCTAAAATGAATGTCTTTGTAATGATTCTGTATATGTTCATTATACTCTCGAATATGCCTATCAAATAAACACTTCAGGGACACAGAAATCATAACATAAGGTTATGTTATATATTAAATCAAATAATTATATAACTGATTAATTCATTAGATTTCTAGAAGAGACCGGACATTTGAAAACACTATTGTATTAAGAAACCAATCCCCAACTAACAAAAACTTAACAAAATCATTATACAAACTAAACCAAAGGAATAACATTTTTGACAAGAATACTGACAAATGCAAATATACATTATTACAAAGAGAAGCACATCATTGGGGGAAAAGACTTTACAAAAACATGAGCATAATTCTATGATATAATATGTTGGAATGACAGAAATATACAAGTCAAAAGCGAGCAGAAAACAAGAGAAAAACAATGGAAACAAAAATATTGCTCATACCAAAATTAATTAAACATCTCATAACTATCAATATTTCTAGAAATACATTGCTATACATAAAGCAATTTTCATTTATGCTCTATTATTATCATAGTTGTGACCACAATTTATATTGCCAAATAAACCCAACTAGATGAATTGCAGAATAAACCATTCAAAAGAAATACAACACCAAATTTTACTTTTTATTTGAAATTATGCAACACATTGGATAAAATAATATTGAAAAGCTACACATGCCTATGAATGAAAACAACCCAGCTTACTAACATATACAAACCAAACATACAACTTCACAGTGAAGTTCTTACATAAAATTAAAAAAAACTTATAAATCAGCCACAAATATAATTAGATTGATGATAAAGGAATGAATATTGAAAGCAGTTGGTATCATAAATGACAAAAATACAAAGTTGTAAGAAAGAAAATGTGTTGTTTCTTGCAAGAAGCTAGCATTGCACACTTGTTGAATGTATCACAATGTAGACAAGGTTCGTAATAATAGGCCGGGGCTTTATGGTGCAACTAATATCAATTGGCAACAGCCAATGAGCTCCTATTATTGCATCTGTTGCATTGGAAGTTACCATTAATGGAAAGTTACAACAATTGGAAACCTATGTGCAACATGGTCCAGGGCTACATTATCAGGAATGGAAGTTGCACAGAAGGGTGTTATTTCATGATGGTGGTCTAAGTATTTTTTTTAAGAAAAGGTTGAAACTAATGAAATGACGACATTCATACATGTAGAGTCAAAGATTTGGAGCAGCTTTTAATTTCAGAGTATAGAACTGAGCATCGCAGCAGCATTTAAGCGAGGAATCAAATATATTCCCACAGATATAGGTTTCAGCATACAGCAGTTTTAATAGTTTTTTTTAGTAAAATGGTTTTGTTGAGTATTCAAACAAGCATTGATTTTTAATTAATTGGCAGTTTCAGCAGTATTCTTTCAGTATTCTTTATGTCAGCCCAAATAATAAAATTAAACAAAAAAAAATTAAAGCTCATAAAGAATAATGGTGAAAACCACTGGCAAAAAGCAAAGTGATATGTGACTGTATAAATAATAAAATCTACCAGTGTGGATTTTTGCTTTTAATACATTAAATCCTGGTTTAAAGCACTATCAATATAATCATATGTTCAATCTGTAGGTACTGTCCAAACCACAATACTGGCCAAGGCGCCCATAGTGAAACAAAATTTGGCAAAGTGCATTAGGCAGGGCAATTATCACATAACAGAGACTTTTTCATTTAAAAACATATGATCTGCCTTTAAACATTAGATGCATAATCAATCATTATTGATCGATCTACAAATGCAAATCTTTAATCTAATTCACAGCTACGCTTTGGGTAAGCTGCAGGGCACCACATCATAGTCAATACGAAACGATTGCACATTAAAATTGTCATCATGTGACCATGGAAACACTAAGCTTAGCATACACATATGGACATAGACAAAAATACATTTCAGGTTTTTCTCTAAGGCCTGCAAACCAGGCAGGACTGTAGTATGCATAATATGCTAAAGTTTTTAATTGTAACTGCTCTGGAAACAGGACTGGTCAATTGTTCCAAGCTGATTGGTTGATTTTCATGGAGGTGCTTGAAAATCTTTATGCAACAGGGCCCCTGTCTGAAAACTATGACAAAGTCAGGTTTAAACACAATCCTCAAGTCAAACATGTATGATACCTTCCTTGATAATAAACTCACAAACAACAATTATCAAAAAGTACAATTTTGTGTGAATTAAGCCTCAGCATGCCAAATATAGATATATTAATTACATTACACAGAAGACAAATGGTTCTGATATTCAAACAGTTAATACAGGAGTACACACTGACCAGGTTATCCTTGAATTATTACCTCTATAAAGTGGTAAATGGGCCCTGGGCCCCAAAACATGAAATAATACACGTTTGTAACTAGTGCTGTCTACTAGAAGTCAACATAGACTATATCCATTGGCCCCATCGCGGTGTATACCAGAAGCTGACAGATATCTATGTTAGCAGAATGTGGCATTATCACAAGAGTTGTAATTGTGGACAATTGCAGTACAGCCTAAACAGCATGAAATAATACATGTTTTTATTTCGCGCAGTCTAGAAGTAGTCAAGACAGGCTATTACCACTGGGGTGTACACTAATTACACTGACTGATTTCTACATGAACAGAGTGTGGCATCACTACAACAGTTGCAATGGGTGCGACAGTCTGGCTGAACAGGTGTGAACTAGATTCCATGAATTTAAAGTGAGGGGTGCAACAAAATGGGGCTGAATAATCCACCCCACCTTTCAAGGAACGCAGTAATCCTGACTTGACATCATAGTTTTAAGTTGGGAAATAAAAATCACATTCTTATTGAAATCCACTCACCATCACCTATAATGCAAATTATCAATCAATTACATTATTTTATAGAATGAATGAAGTTTGAAAAGAAACAAATATTATTGAAACTGTCAGAATGGATTATCTTTAAATCATTTTAACAATGCCTGGATACATAAATAGACAGATGACCACACCATATTGTATAAATGGGATAGGAGATTCATCACTGTCTTATAATTTAAAGGCCACCACACACATCAAGATTTTTTCACGATTCTGCAGTCACAATGGCCTTCGACTTGAAATTTGATGTCATTACCTTCGTGCACAAATCCATTAGCTGGGTCCTGATATCCAGCCAAACACAGAGTCATGTGACTAATCGAATCGTGTCGTCTGCAATGGCCTGAAACGTGCTACAAACTGCATCGCATTTTGTCGTACCTAATTTACCTTAAACACGCAGCATGACTTATCAGTTGTTGACCTTTGACCTTTATAATGTTCACTTTCCACCCGTACTTCCTAGATGCACATCCATGGAGAGAGGCCTTTTTTTACTGTTAAACTATTTCATATTTTCTAATGGATCAGTTACCTTTAGCTATATTGTGTGAATTACTGTGTTGACCTTTGACCTTATAATGGTCACTCTACACACTTATAACACTTTCTACAGCACATATCTGGTGAGAGGACTCGTTTAAGCCATTGCATGAATTACTATTGTTGACCTTTAACCCCAATTTTTCATGCTAAACATAATTGATATACTAATCTTTATGTCTTGTACTTCCTGCCTACTTGACTATGTTCTTCAAGTACAAGTATAGTATTAGACAAGGGTGTAGATTCCATAACAAACTAACAAGGGAGAGGGGTGTTACTTTCTTCCTTTCCTCCATAGACATACATCAAAATGTACACAGGATGTGTAAATATACTGTACATACTATGAAGACTGTACAAAGAATACAGGGACTATGGAGAACTCTATATTCCCCTCTCATGAAAACTCACACACCAATATTTCAGGATAAGCAGAATGGAGATTATGCTGGGAGAATTGATCAGAGCTCCCCTTCCCCTCCCCCTGCCACCCCCCCCCCCCCCCCCCAAGAAAAAAAAAAAATACTCCACCGACCCATAGGAGAACCATGCTGTAACGTTTTTCTTTCCCCCATAGCATAACAGACTAATAATAGTACAGGTAGTGTCATCACAATGCAACCAAATATTTTAATGACTGTAATGAAAAGGATGGGGTCACTTTATTATTTCACCTTCTTCTTGTGCAATTATTACAGTAGCTTTCCTTCATATTTTTCCTTTCTTGATATGTGGACCGAATTTACCCATAGATTGAATCCGCAGTGTCCAAAAAATACACTCCTCCAAAGAAATCAAATCTATTTTAAGGCTAACATTTATGTAACCCCAATTGACAAATGCAAAGTAATTTTTACATCTGTCTTTTAGTGTTTGTCTGGTGGTAAGTAATGCTTAGTTTCCTTTTGCCTGCCGTCTACACCACACCTGTGAGATTAAGTTCAAACCACGCTCCCGGATTAGCACCCAACAGGGGAAAATGACCGCCCCGTAGCCGAAATTGATGCCAATTATAGCTCTACAAGAGCAACGCCTATCTGTCGGGATTAAGTATTACACAACTCCTGCCTCCCTCCCCTTAAAGTGTCGCCTTGGTTTTTAGTTAATCATCGAGCTAGTGATACACATAACAAGGTTGTTGCCAATTTGACAAAGGCCATGGATGTGCAGCAATAAATGAATCATCAGATGACGTAATATAAGGCAACATGCCACAAAACTGCATGGGTTCAAATGAGTTCAGATATCACAAGTTTAGTTTGAGTCAATTGACAGTAAGCTTTCATGATTGGAAAAAAAAGTTACATTTCTCACAGCAGCGAATCCTATAAAGATTTCATTTGCAAGCTCTTGAATTCCAGTATTCGACAAAGCATGCATTGACCCATTTTTTGCCAGAAAAAGGTACGGTACCACTCTCTGAAATTTGTGCAAGATTTCCTCACAGATGCATTAATATTTTAAAATAAAAAGAAACGCTAAGGCAAGTTGGTATACTTCTCCTGACCTTCTTTTAAAATCCTGATCAGCTTACCCTCTTTGTTTTATTATTCTTGCATTGATTTTGTGTACTGGTAGTTGCTATTAAAATGAAAGGGTCTGATATTTATTGAGAAAGAATTTAACTATTTATGAGCCCATCATTGTATTTTCAACACATAGAGCAGCAGTTTGTCTGGCAATTAATAGGTGAAATTTAAGCTAATGGGTCTTTACTTTAAAAGTTTCACAAAAAAGGAACAAATTCATACTAAAATGGATGAAATAAATACTATATTATTGCCAGTGCCATAAATTAAAAATTCTGATGAAGTTTTATTTGCATTGTTAGAATTCTTCAAAATGCATCTTTTTCACGCAAATATCTGTTAAAAATGACTGACTCCTAACATAAAAATAACATGGCACATCAGGCTAATGGAATGTTTATCAAACTTTGCATCTGACAGGAACAAGAAACTTCAGCAATATACTCTTACGAACTGTACGAACACAGTATGAACTGTAAGAGTGATATACCTACAAAGTGCTTATCCTAAAGCTTGACCAAAACACAACTAAGAGGGCAGCATAGCAATTATGTTACAGCTATAGGTTGATGCTGCTTGAAGGGTACTAAATTAGAAAAATAAGTTCCCACTAATCTATGTAATATTATCCACTTAAAACGAAGTTCACATTCGTTTGCCGCAATAAAGTCTCATTTTGATGAAAATTTGAAAAAACACATGCCTCCAGTGACGTCAAAGAAGTCAAAATGCCATAGATTTTTCTAATTTAGTAACCCTTTAAGGCCTTGACATATTTTGCTCTGCTAATATCGAGCAATAAGTTTATCCATGAGTTATACACATAGGGTGCATTGATACATGTAACTGCAACTGTCAAGCACAGAGGAACCACCTAAAAATCAAGACCATATTTATTTGCTTTGCTGTTTGAATGTATTCTGAGTTCATTTTACTTTAGTATTACTCTCTCCTAAAAAACGCTTTCAGTACAAAAGGACAGTTCCTATTAGGGTATCTACAGTTCAGTGGCTTGGCAGAATAAAAATAGCATATAAAATGCTAAATGATTCGCTTTGCTCAAATGTGAGAGAGGTTAACTGATCTCCTATACTGAACTCCAGCCATCCATATAATATATTTGACTAACATGGCTTCGACTTTTGACAGCAGTGGTAATCCAATAAGATATGAGAGGGAAATGGACATACTGCCACCTATTGGTGAGATATAGACAGGCTCTTTTGCACATACTTTTATCAGAGGACAATAAATCAAATGTGAATTAAGATGCCTAGGAAAAGCTAAGATAGAATGAATTCTAGGACTTGCAATGCTCACTGCACTGAGATGAGGTATATACTTCTCTTGGTCAAAATCACACAGATTATTTTTTCTAAAAACCTTGAAAAACAGAGTGTCACCTTTCTCGTGGATGCAGCACCTTTCTTTGTTTACACCCTTAGGCGTCTACAAAATTACAGAATAAATTGCTTTTCTCACATTCCTGAAAGAAAGATGTTAAAGTGTTAAGATATCTGTGTATGGTGAACAGGGATCCTAGCTTTCCTATAGTCTGAGGTCATACCTCGCAGACCCAATTGTGACACTATCTGAAAAGTGTCATTAACAAGTGTTTGGTAAGACTAGACTACAATCATGCAGTCATGGTTATTTCTAATCCAATCTTTTCAATAAACAGGTCTGGCTGCAGTAGACTCTCTCATTCTCCTTAGCCTGGCTTCTAGGTGGTTGGACATTTCTGATCCCACATAGAGTCTAGAAACCCAAGACTAGTCACTGTATCATTCTGCCCTTTACTCAGAGCTGGAGAAGAAATCAAGAATGATTAGTCTACTCCAGCCAGACCCCTTTATTAAATAGTTTGGTTAAGAAATGCGCAACAGCCTGGAAGGAAGGTTAATTTTTCTCTGCTTGCCAAAATATATCAAAGAAGTACCAGACCTAGATTTTGTTTTAAATTGAATCTCCATGGATACAGAATTTACAGCCTCTATTCACCCTTTTAGTGGTAAAAGAAAATGCTGCTCGATGTGATTTGTGTATGAATGGTGAAATAATCCACAATTGGCATATTAAGGTTTAAATGAACCTAACATCAGGCCACAACCGAAGCCTTGTAGCTCTTTATGCCACCTGCCCATCAACACGCATGCAACCTATCTACATGCATCACACAACCATCAACCCATAGCTTATATGAGCTGGTTACTCCCTCACTGTGTTAACCCTATGGGAATGTGATGATTTCATAATAGGAGTCAAAGGGTCAATTTTAAACAGTCACCAGTTTGACAATCTGCCAACTTCTAGCGTGTGTGTGTGTGTGTGTGGGGGGGAGGCCTTGACTGAACCCCCTTTTTTTCAAAAGCAATCCCAAAGGCAATTGTCCACATATTGCTTTTGATTTTTTTTAAACTGGTTTGCTGCATCATCCTTCCTTTAACTGCTGCCATCATTTGCCGCTGTACCTCTTCTATTCTGGTTTGTAATCATGGGTACTTTTCTTGACCAAAGATAGAATAAACAGCAACAGACATAGCATGTTATACATCAGAAATTTACATGAGTTGAGGGGTGGTTATGGTTCAATCTCCCACAAATTTCACACATTCACAGCAAAGACTTGCAAATGAACGTTGTTGATCACACAATAATAGTTTGATTAATGATGGTTTTTCATGCTTTGCAATAGCGATGGCTTGGTAATGTTTACATGATGCAGAACTATGGCAGTGAATGAATAGCAATATGAATTATGATATAGTCTATAACAATGACAAATGTATTTAAAAGCCGCAATGTAGGAAGATAAAGGCCATTAACACTATAACAATTGATCTAACAAGAAGGCTATTTTTGCACACTGATTTATATATAAACCTATTTTTCAGAATAAATCATTCAGATTGCTCTATTCTGAGGTGTATTCAGCAAGCACAGCACAATGGCAAGTCCAGAAATGTCAATTCCCAGAACATTTTACAATCATCTGAGTTAATATTTTAAGAAATGACAAGATCTAGTTTGACGTATTCAAGGTGGGCAGAAAGGGTTTTGTAATAGTTATCAAAATTCAGACTTCCAACCACCAACAAAATGCTTGCTTGGGTATTTATAAAGTTTAAAGATGATCTTTGTAAGCAGTGAAACATAATGTATGCTCTTTGTATATACATACCATTCAGATCGCTCAATTCTTTGCTTTAACCATATTTTATGAAATGTGACCTTAATATTACACTCATGAAAAATGTTTTCTCCAATATCTATACTCAAATCTATGATGACCTTAGGAAATACATATAACATGTAAATTAGCATAAGTTTCACAAAAGTTATGAATTGTTCATCAGACATATTGTTTTGTAAGGGACATTTCCCCAACTGCGTCCAATCCTAGACTTCTTCCCCTTCCCATCCCCATGAACTTTATTCCAGCTTTTCCCAGAAGCTGATACCTCTGTTTCCACTGTGCCCTATGATACATGTTACATATCCTACCCCTGCTACATATATAGCAGCACCCTTCTCTCATGCTAAGATGTCCCAATTATTATTTAACTTGGGGGGGGGGGGGAGAGGGAGCAATTTCATTGTTTTGTGATCCTCTAGTACCCATTCTCATTGAAATGAACTCCTGTCCAAGTGGGTTGACAGGTGACTCGGAACAGCAACATCTGAATCAAATTAGATATAGTGTTCCCGCATTATGAACAGTGGACTGGAATGGGTTTGGGGGCTTGCAAAGTGGCTACCACATGGGCACTTATCCAATGCTAGACTAGAATTGAGAGGGAGGGATGTAAATATGTGAGACTTCAACAGCACAGTGTTACAAGCAGAGAAGGAGACACAACAGGGAAAGCATTTTTTTTTTTTTTTTTTTGGGGGGGGAGGGGGAGTGATCCCCCTCTGTTCGTATCTCTTCCATCTACATGTTTACCCAGCTAACACCTCTATTTTCTAAAAACACTACTTCCAAAGCAGGATTCAACTTGAAGAAAGTTTACACCCCCTCTTACAATCCTCCTATTCATGTCTCAACTACGATGACAATACCCCTCTTCCATCCATATTCCTTCCAACCAGTTACCTCCACTCAACACCATTTTCAAAATAGAACATGTGAAGAAAGTTTACACTCCTCTCCCTCTCTATACTTCATCTTAGTTCCTCAACTAATACAATAGTATGACCTCCCTTTGGTTTATATTCCTAGTGACCAACCATGCAGTAACCTATACTCACCACCCTTTCCACAATAGGAGAACATTTAAAGAAAATTTGACACCTCCCTCTATCTCTATCCTTCATCTTAGCTCCCCAACTCAACTAAACTCAACCAGTTACCTCTACTCGATACCATTTCCATGACAGAACAACATCTAAAGAAAATTTTACACCCGACTTTCTCTTTCCTTTACCTCAGCTCCACAACGCACTACCTCAATGATAATTTCCAGTCATCTAAATTCTTATCAACCAAGCAGTCACATGTACTTCTACTAAACACCATTTCCATGGCAAAGCACAATTTGAAGAACTTTGTCCATCACACCTTGGTTCTTCTAGAAGGGGAGGATGGCGTAGGGAAAGGACATAATCTAACATACCTTCTCTCCATCCATCTATCTATCCATCAACATATCAACTCTTCTAATCAGAGAGGGGTGCATATGAAAAGGACACAATCTAAAGAAATTTTACACACCTTTATCTCCAACCAATCCCTCAATATGTTGATTCTCTTAATGAGAAAGGGGGTGCGTGGGGAGGGTTGCGTAGAGAAAGGACCCAATTTTACAAAATCGGACACACCCCCTCTCCATCCATCCGTCCATGTTGTCCATATGTTGACTCTCTACATCAGTGAGGGGGTACATGGGGAGGGTTGCGAAGGGAAAGGACACAATTTGAAGAAATCTGACACCCACCCCCCTCTCCATTCATTCGCACATTCATTCTCTCAAAAATCAGAGAGAGGGTGTATGGGGGGTAGTTTCCACCACCTGTTGGCTACTTCCTTCCAAGCTCCGCCCACTTATCCTCCTATTGGGGGAGGGGTGTGTAGGGCTTGTCCAGCGCTGAGGGGGGATGCGCTTCCTCCACCTGGTTGTTGGTAGGGAGGGGCTGGTCGATGTTCTCGTACCCCCGTACGGTGGGGTTGGGGAAGCTCAGGTCCCCATAGTCTCCTCCCCGCCTGTTGTACTCCCGGAAGAGCAAGTATATTGCCACGGGCTTGAGCAGCAGGTTCAGTATACACATTCTGAGGGTGGTGGTGTTGGTGGTAGGATAAAAAAGGGGGGTACTGTCAAGGAATATATATGACATGTTTTTATAGAATATCGTCATATGAGAATGTTCTCAAGACAACTGGTTCTAAACTACAATGTATGTAGGTAGAGCAAGCAGCAGTGATCATAGCGGGGACTGTCACTGAGAGTGCCCTTCACTTTACCACTAGTCACTGTTGGAACAGTGAGACTCTCACTTGTGTAACATTGTTTGGAACCAGAAACCTGCAAAACAATGGATATGATGATACCACTTTGGAACTCTATTTACACAGGGTAGCCTCATCAGTGAGAACAACACTTTTCACGGAGGCCCTGCATTATTACCTCATTCACTGGATCAAAGGATCCTTCCAAGTCCCTATCTGTCTCCTAAGTATGCAGTTCTGATGTGGATTATGATGCTTTTACTGAAAAACACAAGTGGTAGCTGCTGGGTTTGAACCCATACCCCCTTCATCAGGAGTCACATGAACGATGCACTTTACCATGTCACTTCCACTTTTATATAAACTGCGCATCAGCAGCGGATCCACGATTTAGATGACGAGGGGGTGCAGGCCTTTTGAAAAGGATAATGATTAGCACAATAATCAAAAGGAACGTTATGTGCTGCCCCCCCCCCCCCAAAAAAAAAGGGGGGGGTATGCCTCTTGCACCCCACCTGGATTCACCACTGGTGAATGATGTACTGAAATGCAAAGATTATGGATAGTTGTCTAATATATGAGTATTTTAAACAAAAATAGTGATAATATAAAGGAGAATGAAAAGAAATACTCATACGAGGAGTGCAGGAATTAGAATTACTAGAAGATGCATTTAAAATGAAGGGGATGAGAAGGAAGAAGAAAGAAAAAGTGATTGAGATGAAGAAAAATAAATGAGGAAAAAAAGAATGGGAGGAATATGATATGATTTAAAAGTTTACGAAATAAGAGGACAAGGTAGGAGATGATGAGGAAACAAAAGCAGGAGGAACAGAAGAAAGAGGATGAGGAGAAAAACAAGACAGGAAGATGAAGATGAAAGAAAACAGACAACAGAAAAGAGGAAGGGAGGAAAGCAAATGGAAAAGAAAAGGGAGATAAAAGTAGGAAGAGATGTAGAGGGAAACTGGAATGGGGAGAGTGAGAGAAAGAGACAGAGAAACTAAAGAATAAGTACAAAAGATTTTTCTATGACAAGTACAACAGCTTCAAGAGCTTGCCTCATAGCTACTTGCTCATTATACATGTAATTCTACAGACAGATGCACATCTGCATGATATTTATTGAAAAGGATACCCAGCCCCAAACCGTTTTGTTGAGCAGCTCCATCCTGCGCCTGTGCGGGGAAAAAAAATCATATCGAGAAAGCAGAATGAAAATACAGTGAGGGAAGAGATGAACGGAGAAAGAAACAATTGAAAGCAGAAAAGAAGGGGGAAGTAAGATCATTGTTATTCATAATCATAGAACATCAATATCAATATCATAGTTATATCATTCTAATATGACATTGCAAGCAAAGACACATGGTCAATATTAACTTCGCAGGTTTATAAAAAACATCGGTCACAAAAACACATTTAAATGAATTCTAATATCCTCTTTCTCTCTGTATGTCTGTCTGTATTTTGTTATATTTCTATAGTATTTACTATGTATATGCATATCAATGTCCTTGTATGATATCTTTCTATCTGTCTGTCGGTATGTCTGCATGTTTCTCATTTTCTCTGTGTCTCTATTCTATATCACTTTTGAAATATAGTAAATCTATGTATGCATGCATCTCTTACTCTTATCTCTTTTTCTCTACAGGTATTACTACAGAATAATATGTGTCTGTATATGGTCATGTCTCTGTCTTCATGTCTAAGGTATGTGAATGGGGGTAAACCCAACAATCCCGTCTCTCTCTCTCTCTTCCTCTAACTTTCTGTTTAATTATGTCTATGTCTTTCTTTCTTTCTCTCATATTTTCTTTCTTTTTTTCTCTCTCTCTTTTTCTCTCCCTCTCCTTCCTTCCTCTCTCTCTCTCTCTCTCTCTCTCTCTCTCCCCCCTCTCTCTTTCTCTCTCTCCATCTCTCTGTTTACTTTAGTGTGTCTCTTTCTCTGTCACTCTTTCTTTGTTCCCGTCTTTCTCAGCGTACCACCGGTCTCTTCCCGTGTCTCCAGCAGAGAGAGACGGATGAGTTTCACTTGCCCTTTCGACTGCTTGCATTGGACAGCATCAATATTCAGCTCATCATCCCCAATTTATTCCTGAGTGGTTGTTTTCCCGTCCCAAGCAAGTACACCATTTTCTAGAAATAAGAAATAGCATCCTTCGCCACCACCAAACGTGGGTGATCAATGCCTTACATATATAAACTTGAATCGAGCCAACAGGTTAGTCAAGTTCACGACCGCCATGTCTCATCTACACTCAATCAATAGACATCCTTCAATGTGGAATGTGGCTCCAAGAATGCCATCAATCCTTCCTGCATAACAAATTCCACTATAGGACTTTCAAAATCAAGTTGTTAAGCGTGCCATCCGTGCTGTTAAACTATCGTACTATAACCAAATCTCATTTTAAGTTGACTTGTGTGGATCTGTGGAAACTGTATGACTGATTGCAAAATCATGCATAGGGTTGGACTTTTAATAGATGGCAGTAATGGTTTTGTGATACTGTATACACCATATATTTAGTGAGTCTAATTTTGTGCGAATCTGGACTTCTCGACAATTTCGCGAGTGGTTAAATTCGTGATCGTGGTGTACTAGTAATAGTAGTACATGTGCGCGTGCACGTCGTATTCATGTTGCAATCAAAATTAATATTTATGGTTTTGTTTTGATCTACATCAGACAATATCTACCTTGCGTATTACGTGAACGCGTATGATCTTGCTTTGATCTAGATTGCGAAGTTTTAATTGGGCTCCAATGTAGCAACTTTGCAAGTAATTGAAAGAGGCTTCCTATTGCAACTCACTTGTTGTGATACGAGGCCCTGCTTTTATTCAACCGATCCTATCAAAAGGGATCCATTCTCCATAAGTCCCAGGTATACTCACAGCTGCCAGTAGCTGGGAAGTAGATACCAAGGAAGATTATGTCCATCAAGATGCTCAGAACCTCAAATATAAACATCTGTAGTGGAAGGGAAGGAGAGAAGGATAACGAGAACAAACACTTAAAGTTAAGACATTTAAATTTCATTCAACCACTTGATAGTAAAAATGCAGAATAAATGTGTACATACTTTGAAAAAGAAAGCAAAATCCAATCAGGCCCTTGCTACTACCCTTAACCGACAAGCTGTACATACACCTGTTAGGTAAAGAACAGCTTGATAGTTAAGAGTTCAACTTTTTCCAATATCTTCATTTCTTTAGTTTTTAAGGAGGTCTAAGGAGACAAGATTATTTTTTGCATAAAAAGTAGTAATCTTAATGCCTGACGAAAACCAGCAGTTGTGGTCGAAATTTCCAGTTTGCCTTATCATGAGACAAAAGATGACTACTTTAGCTATATTACTACCACGATGATCAACATCTTCCGTAAGATTATTTTTGGATACTTATTTTTGTTCTCATGATTAATCGATCATAACCAATTTATCAAATTGGCAACTTTGTTTTTGTTTCTATTCTATTATCTTGGGCAGAGTTTCATGACACATAGTATGATACCTTTGGCTATATTGATACAAAAAATAAGTGATTGTTTCTTGACGTTCTTTTTTTTTTGTCCTGTATGAATACATACAAACAATTTATTGTTGTTTTGGCTGTTTTTTTTCAAAACAACTTCTGAGATGTGATACAAGCCCATATTGTTAGGCTATCTTACAAGGACGTGCAGATCATAGAGTCTGCACACAAACACCACAGCCTTTCATGGTACCCCCCCCCCACCCCCCAACACATACACACACACACACTTTAGCAACTTTTAGCAACTGCTTTAGCAACAAAACAATAGAGAACAGAATATGCATAGAATTGTTAATAACAGACATTTAAACAATCCTACATGATTCATACTCAAAAGATACATTCACTTGCCAATTGTACTAAAAAAATCACACACACACACACACACACATATACACACACACACAAACACACACACATACACACACACACATACACAGACACACACACATACATACACAGAGAGTCTGCTCGCTATTCAAAACATGTTCTTAAACCTGTCCCCATGCTCTATGAATAGGAAGCTTGCCCCCCCCCCCTTAGAAAAAAAATAAAAATAAATAAATAAAAAATAAAAAAATAAAAAACATACGCACAAAAGACACACACCACCCCACCTTTTTCTCACCTGTCCCCATTTCACCGGTATCAAAGATTTACACGACTCTTTTTGTTAGTTTCTTTGCCATCCAATACAGTTTTCTGTACTTCAGAATCACAAACTGCTTTGGCACTTGTACAAAAGACAATGATTTTTATCACACAAACAATACACAGTTGTGAGTGCATTGGGGCGATGGTGTGCTCAGTGAGGGTATCAAATTATGCAACATGTACTGAGGCGCAGCCGAGTGCATCTTGCATCATTTCAGACTGTACCCTCACTTTGCTTTTGTAACTTAGTCACCATATAAAAAGGAAATCCCTAAAATGTATATGACATTGAGAATTTCCATCCAATCATCTGAGACCTACCACAAGAGGTGGTAGACGACATGAAGACCTCCCTTTCTTGAATCATAGTGCACAATTATAAATGTTCCAGCCAAGTGACTGCTACACAGGACGTCTACGTCCTGTTTTGATTTGAAGGGAAGGGGTAAAACAGTGATAACCATTACGGTCTATAATCAAGGCCGAACCATATAGGTGTTGACCATCTCCGCCGCGTCTTTTAGACAAACGAATTAATAATCATGGGCCTTTGAACTTTCGTCTTTCCTGAATAGCGGTCCAAAGGTTTAAAAGACCGGAAAGGCCAGCGTTTCAACAATAGTTTGACCGGTCTTTTGTCTCATTCCGCCGCATCGCATGATACTTTTATAGCATGTACCCTAGTAGGGTCCATGATTATAGGGCAGAAAAGGATCAAGCGCATCTTTTGAACAAAAAGAACGCTGACTGACGTATATTGAAAGGGATGGGAGATTTTCAAGCCTTTCATAGAAAAGGTCACATGCAGGGTTCCCGGATATAACCACAGTCTTTTGTGTCTTGAACTTTTGACAAGACGTCTTTGTCCTAATTACTGGGTCTGGATTTCATTTAATTTCAATGAGTTTATGCTGTTGAGATGATTCCTTCGTGCATGGTATTCTTTAGAAAATATGTAAAAGAATGAAACCCATTCTCATAGCAGAATGCTATTTTCTGAAGATCAGTCACCATGAGAGGAAAGCCCCAAAGTGAGTATGACATTGAGCATTTCCTCCCATCTTGCAAGACGTAGGACAAGAGGTGCTAGACTTGATGAACACCCCCCTCTCTTGACTCATAGTGCATAACATTAATGTTCCAGCCGAGAAACCACTACACAGGATGTCGATGTCCTGTTTAATCCCAAACCAGGGGTTGCTGGATGTTTGGGTCTCAGTTACTCAAAGGAAACCTGTACCACATGATGAAGCTTTATTTTGAAACTGAAATTATGGACGGACAAAACTTATTCTCTTTATATGATTTATTATTGAACTACATACAAGACTTCTTTTTCCCCAACATAATTACTGCCTAATTATAATGACACACTTTTAATGAAATGCACATCATTCATGGTGACTGGTTAACATTGGGCCTAGCAAAAAAACAAATATATGTGGAATATTAGCACTGATATTTAGAGTTTTTGTTTATTCAGGTGGTTTGATGTAATTTAAAACAATCACCAATAATGTTCTCATTAGTTTTATCCATAATGAAAAATCACCAAGAAAATTCAGACTCACTGTGAGGGGATTTTCATTAATTCCAGAGGGAGGGAATGGGGGGGGGGGGGGGTGAATCAATTTGAAAAGCAAAATATGTTTTTTTCACCCCAACGGCACTTTGAACAATTGATCACTAGTGACAGGACGGAAGACTACCGGGCATGACACCCAGCAATGTGTTCTGCAGAAGGTGGCAATGGAGAGAATATTGAGAGGGAGAAGCGTCATCAATCATTCAGCCCTCCTGTCCTCCCTCATCCAATTAATTATTCCTGATTGTTTCTACAACTAATACTCACTGCCATGATATCCTATACACACAGTATGGTCTGCACTGCAAATACGGTAGACAGTACTCATCTGATTAAACATAAAATGTACTATTGTTCTAGTTTATTTCTACTAAATTTAAATAATTAATTGATTATTCCTGATTGTTTCTACTTGTACTACTCACTGCTATGATATCCTATACACACTGTATGGACTGCACTGCAAATACAGTAGACATCACTAATCTGATTAAACATAAAATGTACTATTGTTTTGGTTTATTTCTACTAAATCTAAATAATTACTCAATTATTCCTGATTGTTTCTACTAGTAGAACTCACTGCCATGATATCCTATACACACTGTATGGTCTGCACTGAAAGTACAGTAAACATCACTCATCTGATTAAACATAAAATGTACCATTGTTCTAGTTTATTTCTACTAAATCTAAATAATTGTTTAATTATACCTGATTGTTTCTACTAGTACTACTCACTGCCATGATATCCTATACACACTGTATGGACTGCACTGCAAGTATGATAGATATCACTCATCTGATTAAACATAAAATGTACTATTGTCATGGTTTATTTCTACTAAATCTAAATAATTGTTTAATTATACCTGATTGTTTCTTGTACTAATACTCACTACCATGACATCTACACACTGTATGGTCTGCACTGAAAGTACAGTAAACATCACTCATCTGATTAAACATAAAATGTAGTATTGTTCTGGTTTATTTCTACTTAATCTAAATAATTACTCAATTATTCCTGATTGTTTCTACTAGTAGAACTCACTGCCATGACATCCTATACACACTGTATGGACTGCACTGCAAGTATGATAGATATCACTCATCTGATTAAACATAAAATATACGATTGTTCTGGTTTATTTCTACTAAATCTAAATAATTAATTAATTATTTCTGATTGTTTCTACTAGTACTACTCACTGCCATGATATCCTATACACACTGTATGGGCTGCAATGCAAATACAGTACACATCACTCATCTGATTAAACATAAAATGTACTAGTCTGTTCTGGTTTATTTCTACTAAATCTGAATAATTAATTGATTATTCCTGATTGTTTCTACTAGTACTACTCACTGCCATGACATCTACACACTGCATGGACTGCACTGAAAGTACAGTAAACATCACTCATCTGATTAAACATAGAATGTACTATTGTCACGGTTTATTTCTTTTTTATGATTTGTTATATTCAAATTATTAATGGATTATTTCTGATTGTTGCTACTAGTATTGCTCACCAGCATGACATCCTACATGTATACACACTGTATGGACTGCACTGCATCCATAGGTAAAGGGTTGTAGATATCACTCATCTGATTGAACATACAATGTACTATTTTGGCTTATTTGTACTTATGGTTTGGTCTATTTAAACCACTTCTCTCATCAAAATCATTAACTTATCCCTTGCTCTGGTTTATTTCTAATGTTAATACAATATATTCAATTCAAATTATTTTTCTCTCTCTAAATAAAATTCTAACTTTTTAATTGTTTTTTTCTGATTGTGTTTATATGTACTTCATTCTCAACAAGATGCACTTTGCAGTTATCCCGTTTAAGTCTAATTCATCATACACGTAATCATAATCATATCTAAAATTTACTTATTAATTATTATCTCTAAAATTATACTTCATAAAAAGATGCAAGTTTTATCAGAGGGTGATTCCACGAGTTTGGGCAATTTTTGTGACATATCACAACTCCAAATCCTTATTTTTTTCAAAACAAGCAAATATAGTCCAATAATGACATGAGCGAAAAAACATGGTCTCCTCCAGTATTATTTCTCAAAGACCATAGCATATTGCAATTTGACTTGTGAACATTTCTTTTCCATGCAAAAAAATATGATGTCCATGTAACAGTGGTAGATTTTTGTATGCCTGTTGCTTCAAATCCTAAAAAAGATTTCCAATTTTAACGTCTATTACTGAGAAAGAGAGCAATTTATCATTGACAGCTCAAAACTTAACATCTTAATTAAACTCCATGGTGAACTGCAAAGGTTGATACCTCCGTTACATGGACATTGCATGAAAACTTTGCCCCAACCCCATGGAATGACCCTATAACAAAATGTCACATGTCAACAAAATGTCAAATGCTTTAATGCAATATCTGCATGTCTATTGAACAGCATGTACTCAAACACAATGCGCATAGTGCTTGACATTCATTAAGGTAATATATTTAGTAGACTCATCATCATGCAACCATTCTGCTTTGGTCCTCATCCAATTAATCATTCCACATAGCATAGTTTCTACAGCATGACACTCTATATATACATATGCATATGGATCATGCTTAACTGCAGTGCCACATATATGTACATTACAGCAGCAGCCGACTTGCTTTGGTCTCAATCCAACATTAATTTGGATTTGCCCTCTATATTGGTTTTAATTACTTAATGCAAATATGTCCAGTGAAATCTGCTTTTGTCACCACCTGTATAGAGATTTTGGAAAGACAACCTGTCTTTAGTCTATAGCAGTTTGATATAATCTCTGTTTTAATACTGGTACTTTCCATAGTATAAAGATAAATTAAATCAATCTCCTTGAAAAATTAGCTGGGAAAATAAGATGAGTTAGGGTTTTGAACTTGAACCTATCACTGCTTGCTGGGCATCAAAATTCTACCCAGATATGCTGCTGGCTTACATGATAATTGTATGATAGGAACCAATTTGCAAGCTAGGCTTCCATTCCCTTGGCCGTTAATATTTATGAGTCCTCAGGCAGTAGGACAGGTGTTTTCAAAGGATTGAATGTTGTTTTCCTGAGATATAATAAATGATATGATCTTTAAGTGGTACTCCCATTGATAATTCAATCGTATTGCTGCTGAGATTACTAGCAAAACATAGATCATCTAACTGTATGATAGGAACCAATAAGCAAGGCTTCCATTCCCTTGGTTGTTAATATGAGTCCTCGGTAGGACAGGTGTTTTCAAAGGATTGAATGTTGTTTTCCTGAGATATAATAAATGATATAATCTTTAACTGGTACTCCCATTGATAATTCAATCTTATTGCTACTGAGATTACTAACAAAACAAAGATCATCTTTTGTCTCTCAAAAATATAAATCATTCAATTAATTTTAGTATCTAGTTATTTGTTGATGTTAGGTATAATGCATTATACAGTGAGAGACATTCCTCAATAACCAAAAGCAATTCCTTTCAATTGAATATTTGCTCCACTATTACCACCAATAACACACTAATGTGAATTAATTGAATTTAATTAACATATTTTGTAAACACACAGTGAAATACACTGTATACAGTCTGTGCAGTGTTGTTTGGTCTTGCTTGAAGTAAAATAGAAATATTTTAGTACATGAACTTGATTTGAACAGGAAGGTGTTTCCGTAGGGTGTGATTAATCAATAATGTAGCCCATAAATAGAATATCCCAGAGCAAACAGCATCAGTCAGTCTCTCTTATTCTTCTGTTTTTAATTCAATTCCAATATATTATCAGGAATTCATTCCCCTTTAACCCCTGATGTGCCACACATGGATTATTTTACCATTAAAGGGAATATACTGTACCGGGAAGACAAAAAAGCCTTCAAAAGGTTATTGTGAGCAATCTTCTTGCCAATGGTCTTAAATTCAAATATTGTCCATTTTAGAAACTTGGTGAAAGTTATTTGCCCTCAAATGATCCACAATTGGAGTAATCCTCAAATTGTTCAAAATCCTAAAAATGTTTGGGCCAAACATATGTGACTTAATCATTAATTACTCCAAATGTGGATCATTTGAGGGCAAATAACTTATACAATACATGAATTTAAGACCATTGGCAAGAAGACTGCTGCTCATGATAACCTTTTGAAGGCTTTTTTGTCTTCCCGGTACAGTATATTCCCTTTAATACACACAAATCCCCATTGAGCAGCATAGAAAGGGTTAAACATCCTCAGCATTCAGCAATCTCCACACAAACCACCACATAATAACATTCAAGGAAGCGTTTGCTGCAGTATCACTTCCTTTCATTTAACACCACAGATAGAGTTTCAGCCTTTCCGTTTCATACGGTATCTCCTGAATTTTGATATTGGTGGGTAGTCCGACAGGAATTGAATTTCTCTTTGGGATTGATGGGAAAACGGGAACAGAATGGCAATGATCTGTCTCGACTGACATCACACACTTCTCAAGTTCACTCACAATTTTGGATCATTGCGAGTTGTTTATCTCATTACATCCTCATACTACAGAAGTGTCAATATATTGCTTAAAATAAAGCATGTTCCTTTTGCAAAAGTCATGAGACTCATGTATTAGCAGTAAATGATAACATGAAATATGATAATATGAAATCTAACACTCATAGCTTCACAGATCTTTCCAGGAAAGTAAAAAAATATATCCCTGTTTACTTTTGAAACACCCCATATGGCAACAACCATAGTCTAATCAATTCAAAATCCAATGATCAATATGATTCGATCTGCTTACAGTCAGTTTGCAGTTCTAATATTATAATGGCAGTTGTTGTTTTTTATAAGACAAGAATTTGCTCCATTTTCCATTGTAAACATGCAAAATTTGTTAAACTGCAAAAGGGCTATTCTACCTTTAAACATGACCATATATGGGTCATTCCATGGCTTTGGATCAGTAATATTGATATTCAAACAACCTTCAGCCTGCCTGACGCAGGACAATCAAAGTTGTATTCCCTTCCTGATTTCTTTTTAATGTGATTGATATGGCCAGTGCAAAGTCATTTTTTTTCAATGATCACTTTTTCTTTTTAAGGGCATGAATACTTCAAATGTGGATCATTTGAGGGTAAATGATTTTCAGCAAGTTTCTAAAATGGACAATACATGAATTTAAGACCAGTGGCAAGAAGATTGCTCAAGATCACCTTTTTGAAGGTTTTTCGTCTCCCTAGTACAGTATATTCCCTTTAAGTTAACATTACCGGGATATAATTATGTGAAAATATTGCCCTCAACTTCCTGATTACTCATCTTGGCTACACTGCTGCATATAAACTTCTTTGAAACATGAATATTAAATTGAATCTAGCGACTTGGGTCGCGACACTTTATAATTCCTACAACATGTTTGTGTTTTTGTGTGGTTAAATATAGAGCTGCAATCAAAGTTACAGCTTAATTGATGGAAACACTAGAGAAGTTTAATAACTGCAATCATATTTGTCATACAAAGTTTTGAAACTCAAAAGGCAACATTACAACATATACATTTAAATGGATTCATTATTTCTGTTGAGAAAAGTAAGGTACATATAAGATCTACGAGTACTAGTTTTTAGACATTTCTTTTCTAAATTTGTCTCTTATTTCTAAAATGAAAGCCATCAAAACTGTTCAGAAATATGAATGTCTCATTAAACCTCATTACTTCATGAATTTTTCAAAGATTTTTTTCAATGTAAAAAAGGTTTGACATTCACAACGGAAAAAAATTAGTAATCACCTCCCTTAACATACTGGGAATCAGGTACTAAAATATGTGGTTGTAACTTTTGATGTCAAGTATCATAAATAAAAACAGATGCATCAAATGAAAGTGCATAAATTTATGTACAAGATGAATAAATTTTTGTCATCTTGTGATATGTACTCACTTTTGAAATGATTTTTCAAACTGAGCAAAAGGGGGGATGATCATTAAATCTGCAAATTAATAACACACTTCAAACGCTCTTCAAATTGAACCATTTTTATTATTGGTTTTAATATTCATATTTTTGATGTTATTCTATTTTTTAATGGAATGTAAGTACTGTTTTACTAATAAGCTTAGATCTTTATTTTTAAAAATTGAGTTGCTAATTCTATAATCAAAATAATAACAAAGTTTGCTTCACAAAACTCAGGTCATGTACTGGAAATGAATGATTATCTAGAGCATCCACTATGCATCCACATGTTGGTTACATCACACCAGTAATAGAATGTGGCAAGGATGTCCCACAGATTACTGTAACCTGCTGCTTACAGTTAAATGAAGGGAGGGGGGGGGGCTTTATGAACCCTGCCTGATCCAGTAAGGATGATGACATCTGACATTGAACTGCAATAACCAAAGGGCTGTGGCTTGATTGCGTCCTATAAGGAATTTGACATTTATTCGTAGCCTCTCATTGTCTGTAGAGGGGAGTATGTGGAAGTCGAGCTGCTCAGTATCTGAGTGCAGTGGGTAAAGCCCAGCCAGCAATAAACGTGGGTTCGGTAAAGAATGTGTTGTGGCATGTTGGTTAAATCACACAGTAATGGCATGTGGCAAGGATACCGCCCAGATAACCTTACTTTAAACTAAGCCTGAGTCATATCGATTTTTTCAGAAACCGGTGTTCGATGGCTTTGCGCCGATCGAACATCGATGCATCGATACATGACGTCACCCAGCCACTGCCAAGAGCCAATTTATGAATGAAAATATAGTAAGCATACGCAGTGCAATCCTTCCATTTCCCCACATAAACAAGCATGCAATTCTCTATCACCTCGTACCAAAATTGACCTAGAATTTCACTTTCCTATATTTTATATGAATTATGATAGGTAACCTCGGAGAATCTATTTTCTCACCGATACTGCACATGTAAGCGAATTTCGATTACTTCTTGTTTTTCCGTCAAAATCTTACAAATTAGCGTCAATATGGCATCGTATACATGTATGTAGGTTGGAATCTGGAGAGTCTATTGCAACGTAAACGGGCAGAAAGTCAATCAGCTTCCGGGTTGCGATTTTTTTTTTTCGTAACCCTAATGCGTCGAAAAATCGCTTCCGGGTTTCGGACAACGTGACTGGATATTGTATCACTGTTTTGGCGACCACATGGTTATGACGTGATCTACGCGATGCACCAATCAGTGGTCTCCGAATCGCTGTACGGAGACGCTCTATTAGTCTGTACGTCGGCAGCGTGTATGCAAATGAGCCTTACGCACGATTGCCACTGTATTTCCGGGTTTTCACAACACACGATGCTATCCGTTGTACAAAGTCTATGGACAATTGTTTGTTGTGGCGTTGCGCTGTATAGTAGTGAACGAATCAAATCCAAGTAGTATGTAGTAGCTGCTTGATCATCGAGCGACCTGTTCATTCTCTTGATGCGTTACCTGCAAAACTCACAAAAGAGAGTAGGAACCAAGTAAGCAAATTAAAATTGTGAAAATATGAAGATAAATTGTGTATAACACGACTATCAAACAAAAGATTTTGTGTTTTCTAGTCAATTTGGTAATTTCGTCGATGCATCGAATTCATCAAAACGAAATCGGAGTTCGACTTCTTCGATCGAACACCGGCTTAATAATCGATTCGACTCAGGCCTACTTTAAACGCTCCTGTAATAATCCGTCATGACTGAGCGGTAATGAACATTTATTACTAGCCTTCAAACCTTCTTAACGCTTTCTGTACCAAGCCTGAGAGGCCTATTGAGTTAACCCTTTGTGAACCGCACTATATGCTTCTCTATTGGATCTGCATGTATTAATCACTTGTGTAATACAGCATCAATGGCATTAATACACATCAAAATGAACCCACCTGTATTGATACATGTAGGTTTAGACAGATATTATGATGAGGATAATGCCCTTGGACTATTATTTAATGTAGGATGCATCATTGCATGCATCCATAATTCATATACAGATGGGGTCACTCAGGTGACCCCCCACCCAACCCCATTTCCTCCGGTAATGAGAAGGTTAATATTTGACAAAAAATAAAATGTTTATTTCATACCTCCCCGATTAGGGAAATACCCTAATTCATACAGATGGGGTCATTCAGGTGACCCCCCACCCCACTTCATTTCCTCTGGGAATGAGAAGGTTAAAATTTAACAACAAATGAGGCGTTTATTTCACACCTCCCCGATAAGGGAAATACCCGTAGCTTACAAGTTCAGATTCAGGCCCTAAAAATCCCTGATTATCATTCCGTGCATCCACCACTCCCCTGAAGTGGTTATAAGTTCTTGAAGTTGCGACCGCTATTGTTTGCTGGGACAGAAGTTCTTTTGTAATTTGCTTTCACACTTCAAATACCTCTCCGACCTTGGAATAATACCTGTAGTTTTGAGAAAGAACCTTTACTAGATCCCTCCTTCTCTCCCCTCCCTCTCTCTCTCTTGAATCTATCGTTATCATAGCCATGATGCCTTTTCATAAGACGGACATTGAATATAAACAATCACTTTATGATGTCTAATGCTCTAACCATGAGAACACTCGGCTGATATTATGATTATTATAGCCATGATTTCTTCTCAAAGTTAGACTCTCCCTCTCTACAACAAAGCCATTTTATGATGGAAATGGGGGGGTTGTCACCCTGCATAAGAACTACCTCTGATATTGTTCTTACTATTATTACACTCTCTACTGATACATAGTTGTTCTTTGATGACAATGGGAGGGGTCACCCTCTATAAGAGCCCCCTTCAATTGGTCTTATAATGAGTACAATATGAGCTGATTTTTACATTATTCATTATTCAGAAGTAAGACATTATGTATACATATTGATGGGGAAATGGGGGGGGGGGTGACCCTTTATAAGAGCCCCCTTGAATTGTTCTTACCATGAGTACACTCTCTGCTGATTCTGGCATCATAATGGCCATGAGACCTGTGATGAGGATAATGGAGTTCATGTACACGTAGCCAGAGTCGATCCATCCTCCCATTGACGCCCTGGGTCAGGTAAAAAAGAAACAAATCATCAAGAAATACATTCAGTGTTTTCTCTACAATTTCATTAATTAATTCATGAAATGTTTTATTTGTACATATTTGTATATGTACTCCTTTGGCCTATAGTATGCTATTAATTATTCATTACTTCCTATTTGATTGTGAAAATAGCATCACATATAAAAACAAATTGTAGCAATATGATATTCTGTAAACATAAGTATTGGCTGGTAATGAAGGAAATTCAGACTAAATTCAATTCAATGACGCATGCTAGTGATTCTAATGAGGCTATACATGTTATTCTTTACCAGAAGAATTCACATATGTCTGAAAATTTGTTTAAATTCTCTGTGTTCATTAGAAAGTGCTCATTTTGGGGCTTTTGGAATGGACACCCCAACTTAAAATCACAGACAACTTTCAATGTTTGTTCTTCAGGCCGTGCTCAAATGTAACCAGATTTATGGATATAATTCCACTCACCATACTGTTAAGACGAATTGCACTCCCACCACTACCTGCATGAAACAAAATAAGATAAAACAAACAACTGTCACCACAAAACCCGATAAAGTTCTTAGAGATAAAGGGCATGAATGCATGGTAAGGACTACAGTCAGATCTATAGAAAATGAAATGTTATTGTGCATGACAATGGGTCCCATTCTTGTTTGAATTTGAGACACCAGGGAGGAATCATCTCAAAAAGACAAAATAATTTAAATCCATAAAATCCAGACCCATTGATAAACGGGTCAGCCATGATTACGTCCCATAATTATTACCACTACTACTACTATTGAGTACCCTTTACTTTACAGTAAATTTCTATGCAGCTGAATCACATTAAATTTTTATCATACTGAAAAGGTCAACAAGCTCACAATTCTATTTATTCCGGAGTATTCCAAAAGGCTCAAAATAAAATTAGAAATTACAATTTAACACATGCCTTTACTATAACCTATATATGTAACATTGCCTGTAGCTAGTATTGGAAGTTGGTCCATCTCTACTCAATAAATTAGGGAACACAAATACATACATCATATATTGATTTTAAAGTTAACACAATGGCGTTTCATGTATACTTGTTAAATGTATTTGGTCGATTTTTTTTCTATAAATAAAAGCATTGAAATTTGCTTCATTGATTAACAGTTATAAGAATGACATTTCACAAGTCATCTTTTAAAATGTGGTCAATGTCTGATCACTAATAAAATGAAAGAATAAACACATAATCATATCAAAGTAAAGAGAATTGCATTTCCATCAATTTTTAAAAAAATATATTTGGTCAATCTTTACTAAATACATGAAAGAGTTAAGATGCACAATGTGCATTTTTTGTTAAGTTTCTATACAAGAAAAGATTTTCACAGATTTTATTTTGTTCATGTTCTGCAGACCTGTGTGGGACAACATGAGTCACTATAACAGATTGAAGTGTCGATACATGACCATGTGGAAGTGATGCTTCTCCGTTACTTACTGATGTAATCTAGGAATATCATCATAATGATCTGGTAAATGTATCCTAAATCTGATAAGGCGGCCATTAAGACATATCGCCTCTAAATCTCCCTCACTGTTCCCAATATTTCTTTCATGCTCTCTCTCTCTCTCTCTCTCTCTCTCTCTCTCTCTCCTTCTCTCACTGTCTTCCCCTCTCTCAATTGCCCCTCCACCATTTTCCTCCTGTCTTTCCTGTCCCATTCTCTCTCTTCCCCTCTCTCATTCTCTCGCTCTTTCTCTGTTTTCTATCTCTCTCCCTCCCTATCTTCTCCTCCTCTCCCTCCACCAAACCTAACATTACACCCTTCCTTTTAAATCACATGTCTGTTTCAATCAGAGCAGCAATTCACAGACAACTCCCATGTCAAATGACATATGAAACTGTCACATGACAGTGATGACATAAACACCCCTACTTGAGGAAATATCAAATATTGCATGCAGTTTTAATTACCAATATAGAGATTTAATCTGTAGTATATGCCACATCATTTGGTCAACCTGCATTAAATTTACACAATCAGAATTAGTTAAATAATTACCTATGATTACTTACCCCACTTCTTTATATACATTCTTTTTACAGTGTAATTATTACATTCTGTAATATTACTATTACACCTACACATAAGGGTCACTGTGACTAACAATAACAAAAATGGAAATTTTGATGACCCATCCAACAACTCGAAATCTAGCAATGGCTATAATTCCGCTTGAATTCAGTTTACAGATCTGATATTTTGAGGGAAATTCTTATACAGTATTTTTTCCATTTCCTATGGTACTAACACAATTTTTTTATTTGAAAAAGGGGTACCCATCTTTAAACCATAGGTACTATGTAAGGACCAGAATCTGGTTTATTTATGAATACAACATTTGCAAATAAATCAAGTTAACAACTTGACATACAGACATACAAGATCACACAAATCAAAAGAGCAATATTATACTCAAAGGATCCAGCAATGGCTCTCTTTGACAAGATCTTGCAGGGCAATTTAAATTGTGCTAATGAACGGACCTACCTTGTCGCACACGTACGGCCAAGTGATTGACGACCGTGTCTCAATATTAGATTGGCTTAAGAACATGATCTGCAATTTCCTTCTACCCTCGATCCCTATTTTTATGCACACGTATGTACTGCACATTTCCACAACTGACCTACAAGGTACTGCAGAATGTTACGTTTACTGTCTGCATATGTGTACAGTGTACAGGTATAGAGTGATTTTGAAACCAGATCATTGCTATTATATACACTGCATGTACAGTAGTGTATGTATACTGATTGAAGCTACATGTTTGAGTACAAATACCGTACAAAACCATTGCATCCAAACAGTATGCAAGTGACAGTGCATGCATGATGCTGAGCATGGAGGCAGAACTGTATTCATGGGAAAATACCCTCCGGGCAAAATGCAAAATTTACTATTATAGGTTCATACTTATCTCCTTATGCAATCACATTTGTATATTATACCGCTACCCAACGTACGGCAATGTACATCACATTACAGGACCTCTAGAGCTCAAACGTGTTCTATTTTTAGTTGTTTCTATCTTTTCATGTTCTATTCCCTGGTGATATTTTCTTATTAACAAACAAGTGGGACAAAAAGGGGGTGGGTATTACATTGCATGGCAATCGGATACCACAGCACATTGCACATACATTGTAGCCTGGTTTCCAGGCTGCTGGGTATATTTATTCTAAACTCTACATTAACAGACCTCACAACCAAGCTGTACAAATATGTGGTTTTGGACTATACTTTTGATATCAATCATTACAAATCATCAATAATGACTCAAAATAAAGAGTATAACATTTCCTTCAGATTATTCCATTATTGCTGTATGTGATATATAACTTTGTGTTTAAGTTTTATATGAAGCTTTATATACAATGTAAATAATGGACCAGTTTTCCTTTGTTAACAGTCTGGTTGGACACAGATAGACCAGTTCAAAGTTACACCACGGTTTGAATATCCACTAAATGCAAATAAACAAGATAAAAATGCAGACTGGGATATTTTGTTAGAAGCTGTGCTGGAAGATGGATGTCAGACATTTTACAACGTGCCCAGACCAACAATACAAGCAGGTGCACATGATGGAATGTGTTTTCAATACCTTCTCAGAGCTGAATATCTGCTATCATATATGCATAATAATAAGTATCTAATAAGACCATTGAATGACTTTCCATTTTACCGTGTGAATGGTACAATTTATCATTTTTGTTATGTATTCAAATTTTATGTACATCATTCAAACAATACAATGGTAACCCCAAAGCTTGTTCAAGGTTTGCCAAACTAGTCAGAGTGCATTCCACTCTTTAAAGGGCATATACTGTACTGGGAAGGCAAAAAAGCCTTCAAATGTAATTGTTAGCAATCTTCTTGCCAATGGTCTTAAATTCATGTATTGTCTATTTTAGAAGCTTGCTGAAAGTTATTTGCCTTCAAATGATCTACATTTGGAATAACGAGTGATTAAATCACAAATCCTCAAAATGTTCGGCCCGAACATTTTGAGGATTTAATCATTAATCATTAATTACTCCATATGTGGATCATTTGAGGGCAAATAACTTTTAGCAAGCTTCTAAAATGGACAATACATGAATTTAAGACCATTGGCAAGGAGATTGCTTACAATTACATTTTGAAGGCTTTTTTGCCTTCCCAGTACAGTATATGCCCTTTAAAGCTGAATCACAAGATACAGGTGAATGAAATGATTAATGAATGATTATGCAGTTAGTGGGAAAAAGGTTTATTCTCTACCAGCAAAAATCTGTTCATGCTCTAATAGACCGGCTTACTAATGTAGTAAAATTTATGGATGTTTCTTCCGTGGGGCCTAGTAATGAGTTTTCCATTAACCTGTACCTAACAATGGTATTTCAATACTTGGAATCCACTTGGCATACATTAGTTGTTGCTATGTTGGGCAAACCTCAAGCAAGCTTTCCAGTTGTCAGGGGCAACCTTTGTTAAATTGGTATGCATAAAATTTGAATACGTTAGTAAACCGGTCTATTGCAAAGTATAAACTGGCTAATTAGTTTCCTTAAAGGATATCTTTTTGTTTTAAAAACCAAGGGCGCATTTAAAGTATAGTAGACAATTATTTATGGTGGGAAATTATCATCACCCACAGACTGGAAGCTAGGCTAATTTCTCTATGATCTTTTGCTCTCTCCCTGAGGAACGCATCTGTCCGATCAATTTCTTGAGGAAATTTATGAGCAGGAATTCTCACTATTCACAGCTCGATCAAGATCAAATTTAGATCTTGTCTGCTTTCGGTGAATAGGAAGGTGAAATGGAAAAGTGTTGGGGTAGTGTCCATGAGTATATACAAAAAAAAAATAGGTTGGACAGGGTTGGATGAAGCATCAGTCGGAGGTCAACGAAGAAAGATTATGTATGTACATGAAAATAAAAACTACACTACATGGATAACGTCTAATATTTCTCAGATTCCATCAAAATTCTTAGTTTTAAAAAGTTAAAAATTTTCGCATCAAATATATGCATTCATAATAACAATATACAAAATATAACTGCATCCATATTTCGAACACACTATACTGTAGGCCCTAATCATGAGTAGCATTGTAACCATTTCCTAAACACACTTGCACCATCGCCAGTTTTTTTCAGTTACATTAAAAAAAGTAACAGGAGTTAAATAAATCAAATTAGTTATGTACCATTCCTAACCATTGACATGTCCACAAATCTATACTGAACTATACATGTAGCTACATACGAATATGGAGTTCTAAGTACAAACGAATCATACACGTACGTCCGTCTCTCAGTAACCTTAATTAACCTCAGTTCTTCGCACATATATCAAAATGAAAATCACCAAACCTGAATGAATTGAATTACTGACGATAATGTCAACAGTAGCATCGAGCACACATTATAATCATCTGGAACTGATTCAATTTTCTGTGCGCGCTCACGTTGTTCTGCTCGCATGAAACGGCACGAGTCAATACAAGCGTTCTGCTCATTCTCGGGCGGCGCAAGCACACAGTCACACATGCACAGATCCATTCACGAATGGGTATATCAAAAGCCCTTTTCAGGAGCAAAGTCTCTGACATACTACAGGTGCACGTAGAGTATTAAGTTTACACTTATATCATGTACGTTACTCCTTACAAGTGGAATGATTTTTTTTCAGAGATGAAAATGTCGCAGTATATGCTGCAAAATTTTTACAAAGAACAGCTGTCCACTTTTTGATATGTATGAAATAATCTAAAAGGATTTTTAATTTGAGTATATATGTACATACATATGTGCATTTCTCCCTTTATAACATCAATAATATTTTTTAAGTTACCAATCAAAACAAGACTTGGTCAACATTGATATAAGTCCTGTCAGGAGATGCAGTATTGAGTAACAATGCTCATACTAATAACATACAGATAGCATATATATCCCACATTCATGACATATTCATGAATGATTGTTACAGTAACAACTTTATGTATAATACACGATAAGGTTTGTCTATACTTGGGGGAAAATAATGCCTAATGTAAACAGGGCTGCTGCAATAAGATTGAATATGAATGCATGCTGAGTGGCAAACCTAAAACAGCCTAGTGAGAGCAAGGCTTTGATGATCCACATGTACTGTACACGTGATATCAACAGGGCTGCTCCAATACAGTGTGTCCCACAAAAAAAGGAAACCCGTTTTTGGAGGTCGATAACGTAATCATAAAATATCATATTATCATAAAAATGACAGCAATATTGAGAGTAAAGTATCTTCTTTCATTTGGTACCAAATTCACAATAAATTGTCCACGCATGACTGATTTCAAGCAATTACAAGTGCTCAATGTCAGAAACATTTTGCGCAGAATAATGAATGTTGTTTGCACTACGTTGATGCTTCCTTACAAATTTTGGCCATTTGTCCTGCGCAACTTGATTTTGACAATTATTTTTTAAACACCTGTTGCTCCTCATCGCATGACTCTCATCTATCATGTGAGGTGTCAAATGAAAGAAGAAACACCGTGCTTTCTAATGACGTGTATGATATTCAATTATTTTTTTCAGTCAACTAGAGAAATAATACAGAATCTCGGTTTCCTTTTTTCTGGGACACACTGTATAACTCCATGAACATGTATGCTGCTGAGTGGTAACACCTCTATGTAAAAAAAGCCTAGTGAGAACGATGCTCTGATGATCCACATGTTTGCGTACCAAGGTGATAATACACACTGTCAATATGACATCAATCTCATAAAGCGTGTGGGCTGTCACCACAAAATCCACTGTACTGGTGTAATTGGATGTGAAGAATAATGGCGTAAAATAACATACTAGACTCGATTGACTCGCACATGCATTGGACTTTGTCCTACCCTCTCTTATTGCTTCAGTGCAATACCTATTATGTGCAAGACATACATGCAGTCAAGCTGATCAAGAAACAAATGGCAGGTTAGATGTGATTGTATTTGAAACTGTGGTACAATCAACCAGGGGAAAAAAAAATGCGGCTTGGGTGATTTTGCCCCCGAAATGCTTAAAAGAGCCCTGGAAAATGTTAACAGAGCCCACAAATTCACATAGACACAATGTAATATCAGCCAAACGGCCAATGTGCTAAAAAAGAAGCCCCCCAAAATTTTGATTTTAATTTTTTCCCAGCAATCAACCCATTAGGTACTTGGTAATATACTGCTCTGTAGGATTTGTCTTACTAGTGCAAAAATGAATCAATAGCGCTTATTTTAAAGGGTTAAAATACACACACATCATATCTCACAGGATAATCCTGTTTTTTTCTATTGATGGGTTACACATGCATCCTGGCATAGAATAATTCTCTAGTTTTCATAACAATTCTTGTGCACACATATGGTGTAAAGGCCTCTTACATACAGATAAACATTTTTGTAATATTCATCTGCATAAAATCCTCAATCATATAAATAATTGTTATATCCTAAATAACATAAATAACAATCTAAATGAAATCTTCATGCAGCACACCCTTATAGTTCATTCAAACAATTTTAAATGAAAAATATGATAATGTTATGTGAACAAGGTTCTTCAGTGTGAACAAACCTACATGGTTGTGATGATTTACACCCTTGTATAAAGATAAGCCATTCCCACTTTCCTGGAGTCACCTTAGCCTTTTATATGAAAAGAGTTCTCAAGTGTCAACAAGCCCAACAAAGTTGAGGTAATATCCAAGTGCATCAAGGAGTATCACAATAATGAGCCCTTTCTAGTACCCTGGGACTGGCCTAGCTACGTGTTAGCTTATCATGTGAACAGGGTTCTTGAATGTAAGCATGTAAGAACGTCATTAACACAGTTGTCATGATAAAGATTTACATACAAAAAAGTGTGCATGAAGAAGTATGGATATCATAAGGCCGTCTTCATTAGCCCGCAAAGGGCACAAGAGCTAGCTATTTGCTCCGCCTGCATCAGTCAATCTGGCAAAAGAGCCCACTATTTGCTTGTTTTGGGCTGATGAAGATTGAATTGCAACTTTGGGCTTATTGCCCCGATCCCAACATAGCGAGCCATTTTGACAGCTTGAGGGTGATGCAGACGCACCTAATGAGTCTTTCCTTAGATCTTGGGATTGGCCTAACAAGGTGTGAGCCTGTCCTTCATGTGTCAATCTCCTGATCTCCAGGAGAACTATCTGTTTCTCTGATGATGGGTCAGAGTCTCGATATAGCTCATAGACACAGGTTGGACCTTGTAAATTGCTCCTTTATTAAATATCATAGTGAAAGTGTCCTATATTTCAGCTTTTTCTTGCTTTCTTTGACCTTCTTTAGAACATGCTAGCCTGTCATCAACACATCAATTTACAAGAGAAGCTCAAGCCCAACTGCTTCACAGACAATTTGACCCATGATTGGCTGGAAGCTGCAAAACTAGCCTAGCAAACCCAGTCTGGACCTTGTAAATCGCTCCTTCAAAGACACAGTAGTGAAAGTTTCCTGTACTTCAATCCTTTCTTGCTTTATTCCACCTTATTTATTAGGTGTCAACCCATCATCATCTTGTCAATTTACAGGAGAAGCTATAAGGCCTATCTGGCTAAAAATTCTACTTTAAAGATAGTGTGGGTGCATGTACTTTCAAGAAATGTATGTTTCCAATTAGGTGAGGTCACTTCAGTCTACCTAGATGGACTGAACTGTGACATCATGAGCATGTTGTTAACTCAGTATGTGCCATAGGATTTGGGCACACACATGGCACACACGCTCCAAAGAGCTCAGCATTTTATTTGGCACTAAGTGGGTTAAATATAACTGGTTCTATACTGTATTGTCTGTATGCTAAGCATGCTGTGGTAACCTTAAAAACCCTCCTGGAGACAAAATCATAAAACCTTGGAAAAAAAATCATACATTCATTGATAATTTACCCATTCTTGCTACCTCTTCCTGTAACAATACCTCTCAAATCAATGATTTTTGCCACAATCTGTTTCTACTAAAAATGTGCTATAGTTTCTCCAAAATGTCTGCACACTTAAATTGTACACTTATTCTATCAGTTACTGGTACTACAATAACTATTGGTAAATATCTATAACGACCCAGAAGAAAATCTGTGATCTTCTTCATGATCTAGACTGAAGTCGAAACAACATAGGCTAGCTTTTATATACTGGGTAGACCCTGTCAAATCTTGAATGAGCTAAAGCCTACATTATCAGGCTTTCATCCTTATGCCAATGGTAATGAGAGTTCATGCTTACATTGCCATGATTTGAAACTCCCAATGGCTTACTACACATCTTCATGCCAATGGTAATGAGAGAGTCTACGCTTATGTTACCAGGCTTTGGAACTCCCATTGGTTTACTACACATCTTCATGCCAATGGTATCTTAAAGAGTTAAAGTGAGCACATTACAATGAAACAAAAGTTCTGGAAGCAAGGTCACGTCAGTGATTCATAACGAACGAGTACTAAAAAGCTTCCTTTCTGCTGGGGCCTCTTTAAACTGAGGATATTTTAATAGTGGTCATCGATGAGTTTGTGTTCCTCCCAATTGCCTGTCGCATTTTCTTGGCTACAAATACCATGTACAGTACAGTACTCAGTTACACACATTCCAGTACAACTTTAATGCCAAATAGTGCAGTACTTGTGTGTATGTACATTATACAGTACAGTATTGATGACCACCATAAAAACAAAAGAAGGTCACAAACTGTGATTCAGAAAGACTGGCTAATATGTAGAAACAATCCATTTCAAATGACTGTAGCCTATAGCTAAAAAAAAGTACAGTCTAACTAGTGGTCCAAGCAGTTTCCCTGAGGCAACTTTTACCTCATATTTTCCTCTTGAAAAATTTGTGAAAAGTTAAGAACTATTGGAAGTACATGCATAGAGGTATAAACCTGTTCCGTACTGAGTATATGTGCGAGCTGGGTTTTTTTTCCACTTGGATACTAAGCAGCATGACTCCCATACAATCTGCTGTTCAGACAATAGATAACAGGCTATGAATAAACTTCAAATACTTATAGGACTTCATTAACTCTAAACCTGCCGCTGTCGCATTTTTGCGACTAAGGGTAAATCTGCTGCTACTGCAAACTTGCGACCAAATTGTAATAGAGATAACCTCCATCATAGAGGGGTTTTAGCCCCGGCAAGTCAAGTGTTAAGTCACATCCCTTTGGGTACTGCAGTTTACAGAAAATTTTGACATCTTAACTACACCAGGGTTCACAAAACTAATTTAATTTAATTAATTTTAATTTAAAATTTTTTTTAAAAAATTTAAAAAACTAGCAAATCTAACTGTGAGCAACGGGTTAATATAATGAGATAATGCGCATAACAAACATGCTCCATTCCAACTTCATCCAATAATTCATTCATGATACATTGTTATGATTCTTAGAAATTGAGTGCAGTGTTATTTGCAGTAATACAGATGTTCAATTGTTCCACAGTGTGAGAAAATATGCTTAATGTTGCAGAATGTCACGAATGAAATAACAACATTAGGCAGCTTTTGAAATCAATCAAGGTATCAGAAGGTATTCCTGAAACCACACAAAGCCTCGCTAACTATTCAAGTGTATTAATGTTGCAGAATGTCACGAATGAAATAACAACATTCCGCAGCTTTCGAAATCAATGAAGGTATCAGAAGGTATTCCTGAAACCACACAAAGCCTCGCTAAATATTGTGCATTCAGCTATAAACGCTTTCAGACACCAGCCAGCCTAGAAAAATTTCATGAATATGGCCCCTGGAATATACCACCATGATCCGAGGTAACAGTGTCCATGCTGTAGTCCCGGAGCCACATTCATGAAAGCTTACTACATAGCCTAGTAAGTTGGTAAAAATGCACATCCAGTAGCGGAAAGTACTTCAGCGACGAACTAGGCTTAGTAAAAATTTCATGAATATCGCCCCTGGAGTATGAAGTTATACAATTTAAGTTTGTTGCACAGTACAGTGTATTATTCATCCTGCATGACACTAGGAAGGTTCCGTGAATCAAAGCTCCATGAATCAAAATAGAAATAAAACATTTATAGGTAGCAGGATAAAGGTACATGCTTCAGAATTTACCCCTTTCACATGACCAGGTAAATTTCAACACATTTTATCATCTATGAAACTGAGAGGTTCAAGGGAAAGAAAATAAATCTTACGGCTGAGGCAACTTTCACAAGTATCGGCTCTGCAACTTCGATAAAATCGCAACAGCTGCCCTCACAATTAAGAACTCGAGCACGTGGAGACATGATCACAGAAACTTAAAGCTTCCACAAAATAAAAGACAACTATCAACAGCAAACAGTGGCAAAGAACAGCTGTTTGGGATACGCAACAGCGGAGAGGAAACAAAACGTTGCATTTACCCAAACATGCAAGCGGCGTTGTCTGAGGTACACTGCCCGCTTTTCCCGCTTTTCCCGAGGAGTGATCCTTTTAATCGGTGCGGCCAGACGCGCTTGTTGGCGCTCTTGCCGCTCTCTTTGCTCTTTTCGGCGCTGCTCCTGCTCCTCCCGCATTTTCTCCAACTGGTACATGATGGTGTAGCGGTACATACTGCCGGTCACGGGCTGGCACCGAAGATGGGCTCGAGCGATTGACACAATCCAGAAATTAAAAAAACACACCCCAGCCAAAAACGTACAAATCTGTAAATACTCCACGCCAAATCTCCCCAACTTACAGCTGTCCTTGTTTTATTTATATATGTCACACACACGCATGGACACATGGACCTAATCCCTTTCAGAGTACTCCAGACGCAGATCCCGTGCTCTCTGAGTTTGCGGCCGGCCAGGGAGTTAATGCAGAGTTAAGTCCAGGTCTTTGCGTAGGTGTAAGGCACCACTAAGTGACAACTTGTTTGGCGTGTGAGTGGAGAGGGTGAAGCTAGGGAAGGGGGTAATGAAGGGGGTCATATGCCGCAAACAGATTGGCTGTTGGCCGTCTGGTGAGGGGCACTGCTATTCCTCGTCTCACAGCCACTCACTGGTGATATCCTCGCTGTGACTCATAGCTCCGATTGATCCCAATAAGTTGAGGTTGTGGGCAGGCCTAAGACTGTCTAGCATTCCGCAAGGGTGTTAACCCGGCCAGACTTAAGTTTTAAATATCACCAACGTAATCAGAGTTTTTCCTCTTCGTTAGAATTTGATGACTTCTTGCTGAGGAATTAAAGTTATAGCTATTCTCATGTTCCAAAGAGTGATACTGTATGAAACATTCCACAAGGGTGTTATCTTGCTACACTTCAGTTTTCAATATCACAAACTTAATCAACTTTTCCTCTTTATTAGAATTTGATGACAGGAATAGCATAAACTTAAGTTCAAGCTATACTCATGTTCCATAAAGTGATAGAAAACATATCATATAACACTTGAGGGTATCTTAATCTGTTGGCATAGAACTCACAAAAATACAGAAAAATTGAGTAGTCAAGTTTAAAAGCTTACTAGCTAAAACTTGCAACTGACATACACTCCAGCTCAAAGGAATTGGCATATGGAAAGGGAAAGGGAAGGAGCTGCAGTTTTAAACCGCTGTATATTTTGTCCAGTTCAGCATTAAACATGATGCTTTTTAGGCTAGAGCATCGTGTTTCATGCCGAACTGGATAAAATATTTAATATATTGAAAACTGCAGCTCCTTCCCTTTCCCTTTCCCTTTCTCTATGCCAATTCCTTTGAGCTGCAGTGTAGGTTGCAAGAAGTTCTTAATACATTGTATTTATCACTCAAGCTGTTTTTTGTGAATAGGAAAGTATCTTTGCATGTTTATATATATCATTTGTAAAAGAAACTTTGTCATTGACATTCATTTGAGTTTATAGAGGGGATAAGAGTTGCTTCACCCATAGGATGCAAGGCGAACCTCCCTCTCCTATGACATCACATCACACATATTTTGCCAATTGAAGGAGTAGTCATACTTCAAATAACCATAACATCCTCTTTACTTGATTTTCTAAAACTTCAATTTATGTGCTTTTTAACAAATCTGCTTCTTTTTATAGAAACTTTTGTGCAGTGTGAACTGCCCCTTTAATCCATATATATCCTTCCTATTTGATACCTGTTATTATTGTGATATGGGATCTACATTTTCAAACCCTCTGGAAGAAGTCACAAAACTTCCTGAACTGGTTCTAGCACATGGAAGAGGTCAGACTATGTTGAGATCTCGTGGAATGAAAGTACTCTCTCTGACTAACATCCCCCCCCCCCCCCCCCGAAATGTAATAATTGTGCATAATTTGGAGGCAGTTTTACACATAAATATACCAGAACACCACCATATTTAAAGCCTTAGATTCAACTTTTATGATTGATAACATTTATGGACTGTACCAAATGTTTAAAAGCCATTTGTGGACGTAACATAGGCCTTTGTTCGCATTAATTATCTCACCTCTTTATGTGCCAATCATCGTCAAATCATGGTCCAAAGATATGATAAAAACTGTTCTATATAAACAAGGGTCCACACTAACTTTTTTTTTCAAAGGCAGTTTAGATACATCCTATTCAGGGTTTTCATGTATATGACCGATTTAATCTTCTAGCTTTGTAAGGGTCCAGAGGTCTAATCAGGTTATCCTTTTGCTCATGTCTGCTAGTGTCAGGCACGGCAATCAGATAAAAAAAAAAAACAGTGCCCACATTCGAAAATAAGGCACTTTTCTTACCAATGGATGGTTAATATTGCATGGATTTAAGAGGATCAAGAACCACATTGTCCATGTCTTATCCTGTTTAACTCTTTATGTGCCATGTGTGTCTTTGTACAGCAATAATGCATGCAAACCCCAGAGGAAATAAGTTTGTCCGGTACCCAAAGGGGTAACTGTGCACCTGTTTGCACTCATGAATGAACACCTAAATCTTTTATTCAACAGGTATTAACCCATCAGGGGACCAACTACCACAAATATGTGATTTGTTTGGGGTCTGTAACTCTTGAAATCAAGGATGAAAAATGATACAAGAGATCTTAAAATAAATACTTTAAATAGCATGAATTTCTGTGCAAGATGAATAACATGTTGTTGTTAAGTGCTAGTTTCACCTTGGTAAAGATTTTGCAAAGTGAAATGAAGGTGAAAATAATGATCTTATTGAAATTGGCAATATGCTGATTAATCCTGCATGAATTTAACAGAACCCTAAATCCATTTAAGATACTGTAGATAAAAAGAAAAAGTGACAGAGGAAGATGGAGAGGGGGAACTGGAGGAAGAGAGAGGAGCAAGAATAATATTTTTAAATGATGTAAAAGTTCTACAGTCCCCTTTTACAGTATAGAGACTAAATGGTGGGGGGTTATCGAATTACAGCCCTGGGGTCATATTCCTGAAACCTTGCTAGTCTAGTTAGTTTCTAAAAACGCTTGTAACTGAATGCACTATAGAAACTATCTATAGGCCTAGCAAGGTCTCGTGAATATGAATATGAATATGGACCCTGGTCACTAGATAAAAGAATCTATCATACACACAGATGTGCACCATCTCCAATCTCCAGGGAGTATTCCTTGCCCGCTGCATTATGTGCCCTTGGTCACAGAGATCATTCACATAGGCGTCCACCTCCTACCAGAAGCACTTTTATACTCCTGGGTGGAGAGCAGCAATGTGGATGAAGTATCTTGCTGAAGGACATTTAAATGCCATGGTGAGGATTGAACCTGGGACCTCAAGATCTTTAGTCACAGTTCACAACCACTACACCACAAAATCTCCAAAGAGGATGATAAAGACAGACCAAAATAATGGAATTTTGGGAGTTGATACAATAATGCACTTGACTGAAGTCATCCGGTGCTATAGCCAGGTTAGGAATGTTGTGATTTATAGCTAAGATATTGGAAAACGCACAGGATGTATTAAAGTAGTAGTGATAAAAATTAGGGGTCTCACAATCACTGCATGTCCATTCTGCTGTGACAGTCCTTTTCTCATTTGCAATTGATTTCAGAATCATGTGAAGTGATCATCAATGAAATAAAACAATTCCCATACATGTAATTTGACAGTAGAGTGGTTCTACTACGATATTGGGGCTCGTAATCAATACCATTCTAATTAGATATTCAATATCCCGGACCTAATAGATATCTTTGGAAATTAAACAAAAAGAAGAAAAACAATTCACATTAATTTATATAAAGTCACAAACAATATCAATATGTGAATGGCACAGACACTCCAATTCATTTCATATCACATTCATAATCATAACCATGGCATTGGTCAAGAGCCAAGAGGTAGGGTCGTTATACCATTTGGGAAAAGAAGGCATACAAAAGCTTAGATCACTTCTGCACGTCTTATTTGATGGGACTATGCACCATTCGAAAGCAGCTGCCATTTTCTAGTACATTAAACTACACATCGCAGTGCAGCTGTCTCTAAATCACAGGTAGTCGTCGAAATCGACTGCACGACACTCTACACACCACATAATTTTGTGTGCTGCGTAGTGGCGCCTCGGCGCTCGCATAGCCAGTGCTATACCACTACCATACCACCACAACGCCGTAGCCCGCACTCACTCGTGTACATGAATGGATGGCCCTTGGACTTTATCGATCTCATCCACGTACCTAAAATAAACACCTGTGCCATGGTCTACTTTCCCCATCTCAGCTCACCCCTAACCCCCCGACGAAATGTTTGAGCAAAAGTAGCATTTCAATCCGTAAATTTCAGCTTACCTTCAGAGCGAATTTATCCACGAGTGACATGGTTAGGAATTGGGACGGCGTTTGTCGGGGTGCTCCGTTGCTTTCTAATGCATCTGGTTGCATAGTGAATTTTCGTACAACTACAGGTCTATATCGTGCAGACTACAGGTTAGCGGAGCACTCGACATGAATTTTGTACACACTGCGAGTGGTGGTGAACGCATCGAACATTGCATTATACCAATGACGTCACTGGAAGCGCGTGACAAGCTATATAGAGCCAAAAGTATATATATAGTAATGAATTCACATATTCCGACACCAGCTTCAAATCCACTTGATGAAAAATGATGATTGGTATGATCATTACATAGCAGGAGTTCATAATTTGGCAGATGTATTTCAAAATATAATATTGCGTCGTTCTTCATAAAACTTTCATATCATGTCATATTTCGACAGGGTATTGTGGATTTCACCTTTCTGCAATAGTGAACTGTGCCTACATTTGTGTTGTTCGCGTCAATAATCACATAGACTTTCATCATTAATATAAATCATAAACAACATATCAAATTCTGCTTGGTAAATCAACATAAAAATTATGTGGGACGATAGTAGTTTCATGAAACTCTATTCATTGTCTGGATTCTTGGGTTTTTTTATGTTACTTTACTAAGTTTTGTTTTCTATTTTTTTCTTGTGTTTCCTATTTGGTGTGTGTGTGTGTGTGTGTGTGTGTGTGTGTGTGTGTGTGTGTGTGTGTGTGTGAATGTATGTGTGTGTGTGTGTGTGTGTGTGTGCATCATATCCAACATAGGCCTACATCTACATAAGGAATAGGCTCAAAACGAATACGTATCATACCAAATATATTCACAATATACATCTCTCAGTGCAAACGAAACAAAGAAAAACAAATCTGTTTGTTTTAATTTTCCCCCTTTACACGTACAGTCTCTGTGAACTCCATACCATACCAATAGTCAAACTCTCCATTTCTTACAGAGCAAATAAAGCTTGCTTCACCATGCACGTACACCACTCACAAAATTGGATCATGCCATACCTTCACCCATTTACCACGCTGAGCCATCATAATTCATATGCTATTCGTCATAAACTCTCTCATTACCATTGGCACGAAGATGTGTAGCAAGTCAATTGGCTTATCAAGGCCTGGTATGAAAGGGCCCCTCTTCATGCACTTCCGTCACATTGTACACTAAAGCCATATAGATCAGGGAGTTATCTGACACAAGAGGAGTTAAAAATAAGTCGGGTGAAGTGGAAGTACTTATACTTTGATCACAGAAGGCACGAGACCGCTCTACTTCCTCTAGCTTGTAAAACAGGTTGAAATACAATGGCGGTCCAACGACCTATTAGGCAAAACATCCGCCTCAAAAAAGACGACATGTATTATAAACAATGAACACCGAAAGTGTAACAACGCTAATATATTCAGCCCCTAGTTTGCAATGTTTGGCAACCAGGAATTAACAAATTACAAAAAACTACAGTGTTTGTCATTTTGAAGGCCTACTGCTGAGTGATAAATGTTTATTATTAAAACGAATATTGCCGAGTGTCATCATTTGATGAATAGATAGTAAAAATATTGTACTATTATAGTTAATGTTCTACGGGATATATTTTGCAAATTCATATTCTATACTCAAATGGAAGCTAATTGGTCAATAAATGACCGTCAATATTATCACGCAGCGGGATTCAGGTATTCTACACCATGACATAGAGGTGGCAGAGACGTCCTCTCTGCCACCTCTCTGACCATGATAAGCTATGTTCCTATTCTCCTGTTCTCTTATTCCTAATGTACCTAGGGTTAGGCGCCTTCACGCCCAATTCCTGATCAGGCAAAATGCCTGATATTTTGCCCAAGTGAAAGCAGTCTTCTAGTAATATCCCCGACAACAAGGAAAAGGCGTACTTTTTCTCAAAACTACGGATATTTTCTCTAAGGTCGTGGGATCATATTGAAAAAAACACGAGTTATTCTACCCCATCGAACAAATGCGCTCACAATTACAAGAACGTCCCAATACAGAGCCACTTCGGGTAAGTATGAATGCATAAAGTAATTTGGGACTTTCAGAGCCTAAATCTAATCCCGTAATTTACCGGTATACATTTCCTTATAGAGGAGGTGTGAAAGCCCCTATTGGTGTAATTTTTGCATTCAGGTAGAATACACACGTTACAATTTACTGGTACACAAATGGTTAGTAAGAGCCCTAAAGGCAATGTATCTATTTTGTCGGCGTAACAAAATTATAAAGGAGTGTAATATGATGGCATCTAGATTGAACAGTGACACTGTAAGACATTCGAATAAAGGCAAGAGAATAAACAATCCTAATGTGTTTTTTATCATAATTATCTTTATCATTACGAAGACCGTCACCAACACCACATCACCGTTGTCGTCATCGCCACATATCAACAAACGACATGCCCTCGGGCAACATTGAACTACTTCACTTTTGTGGACCCTGACCCCCACGTACACGCTGTCTCATTCTATCGGGGGTTTTTTAATTATTATATTGTGTCCTTTGGTTTGTTATATACATTATAATGTTATCATATGTCATATAATTTGATATCCCGGCCATCAGCTTAATCGTCACTGCGATACCATCGTCACCAACAACAGCAACGTGGCCACTAGTGTCGTCATCATTGTCATCTTTACCGTGACGACGACCGCCGTTACATTTCATTATCATCACCACCAACGCCAGATTGAACGTCACCACAAACTTAAGGAAAAGAAGAATATATAAATGTATAATCATCTAGTCATAGATTTTACTTTAAAAACGTCCTCACTATAGAAACCTACAGAGAACATTATATTTATGTATTACTAAATTATCTTCTATGCAGGAACCAGGAACATACGGCACGTACTCACATTTACTTTATCGGTGTATTTTTGTGAAGACGTGAGCATCTGCCCTTCCGTCGTCGTGACATGGGACTATTATTGCTTTGTCGCCCTCTCTCTCTTTGTCCCGTCTCCCCGTCTCGTTCCTTCCCTCCTTTGAAAGTTCACCCTGAAATTATTTTGGTTTCAATAACAGGAGACGCATGGAAGAAACATATTAGTGAAGGTTTGACGAAAATTGGTCAAAGGAAAAGAAATATATTTGATTTCAAAGTTTTCATTTTGTGAAATCACGTGCGAGGTGCTCTCACATATGTTGCGTAATTTTTATTGGAAATATAAATTTTTTTCAAAAGGATATTTACCATTTCACCTGTGCGTTTTATATATCATTAGATACATGTCTTTACACACAAATCGCTATGAAAATTATTCCTTCATCAAAGACACATACAAAAGGGAATTTATGGAAAAGTAGTACACAATTATGGGAGAGCACCTCGTGACGTCACAAAATCAAAACTTTAAAATCAAATAACTTTCCTTTCCTTTGACCGATTTTCGTCAAACCTACACTAATAGGTTCCTATCATGTGTTTCCTTTTATTAAAACTATATCATTAATTCCAATCCCTCTCCTTTTAGTCTAGTCACGAACGCATTTGAACCACTTTCTCAAAACGTTTTTTTAAGAAAGACTAACGTCTTGACCAGTCAGTTGCATCGGAAGGCGTGTACGAACAGATTAATGATAATGTGTGCAGTGTGAGACCAAAGAGAAACAAGCAAAGTTGCTTTTATATCTTTGGTCTGACCATTTAATTCAGAGTTTGTGACTGACTCACGCGGACTTATCTCACCCCTGTTCCTTTTCTTTCTATCTACCCCTCCCCCACCTCCCCCTTGCTCTCGCCCTCTCCCTCCTTGCCTCTCTCTCTCGCTCTCTCTTTCTTTACTGGTCTCAGTTCCTGCTCCCCCCTCTCCTTTCCCACTCACCCTTCCACTACCCCCCCCCCCCCAACTCTCTCTCCTTTCCCACTCACCATTCCACTACCCTCCCCCCCTCCCTACCCACCACATTTCTTTATTTCCCCACCCTCCCTTTTTATCTTCACTATTATCAACCAAGTCCTTCATTGTGTCTTGAGTTTATGGGTATTTGGTAAATCATAAATAACCAAGAAATGTAAGCATCCTCTGTAAACAAAGTAGTAATCATGTTTTCTTCTTCTTCTTCTTCTTCTTCTTCTTCTTCTTTTTTTTTCTTTTACAGGAAATTAGCTAATATCTTTATTCTGGTCACCCAGCACAAAATCACATTCCAAAACATTCTGAATCACAATAATTACCAGGCCTTGAAAGCCCCATCGCCTTACCAGTTACCATATATATTTATTTCTGTGACTTACTTCACAACCATCTTCATGGCAATGGTAATGAGTGAGTTAACCCTTACATTACCAGGCCTTGGCATCCTCATTTGCTTACTACACATCCTCATGGCCATGGTAATGAGAGCGTTAACCCTTACATTACCAGGCCTCGACATCCTCATTCGCTTACACATCTTCATAGCAATGGTAATGAGAAATTTAACATGGAAATAAAACTCTCAAGGCTCATCTTCTGAGTTCTTCTTAAATACTTTATTTCTGTTTCGACAAGACGTCAATATACATGATTACAATGCATGGTAAAGTGTATACTATTCTCATAGTACCTGTCAGAGATCCATTGATAACACATATCTAATTATATATATTTTTTTTACTAAAGGAGCATGGGGGGGGGGGGGGGGGCATGGGGCAGCCAAGTGTGTTCACCTGTTGTCTCTTCATGCGTGGTGCGTTTAGAAAAACATGGCATGGGGTACCGGTTCTCGAGCATACAAGCATAGGGGACAAAAGTTGTCAAATTATGCAAAGGGTGGCAATGACATATAATCGCTTATCTACATTGAATATAGGCTCCATATAAAAACACAGTATCCATTGAATGTTTTGCGAAAGCCGATTTCTTTTCATGACAAACGTATTTCTTACAATTAAAATGCTCTCCGAATCCTTCTCAACTAGAGCACTAGTTATTGTTTTATTGTTTTATTTTGTAATTACTTTTTTTGGAAGTGGAGTGGTGGTGTACCATTACAGGTTCCACAGAAACTGCTTTAATATTCAGAATCTGGGTGAAGGGTCGGTAAAAGTTCAAATTACATGTATACTGTAATAAGACATATGCAATGTGATTACAACATTAACATTTACATTTAAAATCAAATCACACAAAGTGTGTATGATTAATGGAAATCATATTGATAAATGGGTATAACAAAACCACCTTGCGTTCAAGCTATATGATACATGTACCAAGAATGAAGGTATGGCAAAGGGAGGAGCAATGCTTTACCAGGGCCCCATTGCATAAAACTTACCATTAATGGTAATTTTGCTATTAATGGCAACTTCTATGGAAAACTTTAATTTGATTGGCTGTCGAGTGGTGTTACCATGCTAGTTACCATTGAAGACAGAGTCTAAGTCAAGTTTTATGCAACAGGGCCCAGTACATTGACAGGGAGAGGGGGTTGATATATCTGCAGTGCTCTGCAAGTATGGAATCCATCACCCAACATCAAATATAGGCCCTATCTGACACAGGTACGCAATGCTAACTATGGAAGGCCATTAGATGATAGAGAAATGGAATGTTGAAATAAATTGGTTAACTTACGCACATGCTACAAATGTACAGTTGAGGCCAGAAGTTTACATACACCCATGAAATTCAAAGAAAAGTTGACACTTGCCAAACATCATGAAATTTACTGTATCTTATAAAATATTTGTGCTATCAAGATGAATTTGATATCAAACAAATGAGTAAGTCATGCCCATTCATCACATTGCTTTGTCATCAGGAGCTGAAAAATATTTAGGTGTCATTGTTCCCCAAAAAATCTGCATATTTTAGACAAATTAAATATAAAAAGTTGACAAAAACATTTCATATTTGTGTTAGTTACTTCTCAACACAAACATTTTAGATTACATTTTTGGTTCACCGGTGACATATCAATACAGAAAATGTAATATAAATCAGAGATTTTACATTTATATGTTTCTATGAAACGATGTTTGAAAATATTATAACAAACAATAGAATACATTTGGCACGAATATTACTCTTTTTTCTTCAAAGAAAATTCCACCTGAAATATAATTTAATCCCAACAACATCCCAATCTGTAAAAGAGCTTAATACACTCTTTCATTTGATACCAAATTCGTCATGGTAGCATTTATATTTCTAAAGATATAGTAAATTTTACGTTGTTTGGCAAGCGAACAAATTTCAATGAATTCCATGGGTGTATGTAAACTTTTGGCCTCAACTGTATGTGTGCCATGTGCGTAATTTGTGTAAGTAATACACACAAATCTCATAGAGAGTTAGTTCTGTGGCACACAAAGAGTTACTTCTGGTAAAATTCGGTAATGCTGACTGGAAGACGCACACTAGCTGTAAAAAAAATCTTCATTAAATCTTAAATATGACACAAAAATGCAACGTACTTGAAATCTCTAAAACTGGACGTATCTTTGTATGGCTTTGTAAGTCTACAAGGTAAGTACACTGTATGTTAAATCATTTTACAACAAATTTTCACTAAAAAAATACAGAAATCAAATTCATGCTGCTTTCAAAATTTTCTCGTTGGATTGTTCTTCATTGGATGGTACTACCCTTCTCAAACCTTGATCCTCTCAGTCCCATACATGATTTACTGTGTTGTAATTGACATGTGCCTACCACTGGTTGGTACTGAGAGGATTATTTAAAAACAGCACACTTTGTAAAATCCTACAGCCGTGATGCATACAGATTTCTAAATCATAGACATATACATGCAATAACACATGTAATAACATTCAGTACACCAATTATTTCAGTTTGAAGAGGTTACAAATGTATCGTGATGGAATCAAGTTAGCAAGTTAGGCATTTCCTTCTGTTTATGTTTTTGTGATAAGCAGTTTCATAACAAAAGTTCAGTCAAGCTATTTAGATTACAATGCCAACTTCTGTTTAAAAAACGGTACATTCTGCATAAATCACACACATTCTGTGACAATGTGTTCATATTGGCTAATATATTGATGTATGGATTAGCAGTTTCATATCAAACAAAAATTCAGTCAAACTATTTTGATTTCAATAGCAACTTTTGATTAAAAATTATTACATTCTGCATAAACTCTATGCATTCTGTAAAACTACATTCCTATTGGCTACTGATAATCGTTTGTCTCACAATGTAAGGTACATGGAATCAAAAAGATCATGACGTTTCGTACGCCGCTGCAAACGATTATCAGTAGCCATTTATCCACAACCAGTAACATATTCAGTATTACATTCCTATTGTTTAATATCAGACAAAAGTTCAACAATACCTAGCATTCACTACCAACTTTGGTTTAAAGCTAGGACACTTTGGTTAAACTATACGCATTAAATTAAACAGGCAGTAAAAAAGGTATATATACTGCATTGCCAGCTCATAATAAATGAAAAAAACAATGAAGCGTAGAATACATAAGGCTAGCACAACAATAAAATGGAATGGAAAACTAAAAACAAGTGAATTTGGTACACCTGTAATACACTTGTTCTGTACAAATGGATATAGGGTAAAATGAGGGAATATTCCCTTGTGAAATTAATATGAATGAGTCAGTCTTAATTAAGCTTGAAATGGAAGACTAAACATAATAAGAGGGGATAAAAACTTTAACAATGAAATCAACTTCTTATCCTCATTGTCAATCCCATTTCAGCTCTCCACAAAGGTTGTGAAATTAACATTCTCTATTACTATTAAAGGTTCCCTGCCATCAAAATGTATGTCGACTTATGTTGATGCAACATAACATGTACAGAACAAAATCACTAACTGTTCAATGGAAATATGTGTCCTATATTCTAAAATAGTTTTTCTTTATTTTTTTCAGCACTGATAAGCCCCGCCTCCAAAATATCCTCTAACTCAAGATTATCCCTGTCACATTATAAAAGGTAGAAATTAGCAGGATAATAAGCCGAATTTAAGCACAAATTAAACATTGCAATGACTACCTCCATCCGCCCACAAGATCATCACATCTTCACACAATACCATCTAACAACCTTTCATGTGGGAATAATCATTTCCTTATGTCAGAAATGTGCTAGCTATGTGATGTTATTATAATCACTTGCAGGTAGTCATTGCAATGTTTAGTTTGTGCATAAATTATGTCTATTATCCTGCTAATTTCTACCTTTGATGATGTCACAGGGGCAGTTGGAGTTGGAGGGTATTTTGGAGGCGGGGCTTATCAGTGCTGAGAAAAAATATAGAAAAATTATTTTAAAATATAGGACATATATTTCCATTGAACAGTTAGTGATTTTGTTACATACATATTAAGTTGCATCAACAGAAGTCAACATATATTTTGATGACAGGGGCCCTAGTATAAATGTCAAATTGTTATCAACGTATATAAAATGGCACTGCAATGAAAACAGCAGCAAATGTTAGAAATCAAGGTTTGCTTTTTCAGCTCATTTGTCCAATCTGTCTTCCATGGTGATTCTTTCTTATCACATAGTTCTGAATACAGAAGACATTTTCATGAAATCAAAACAAACAAGATGGTTAGATTATGCCAATATTAGATGCAAAATGAACGCGGAAAGTGCTTGGCACATTTTTATTACACTGCACTGGAGTAATATAGAGTCAAAAGCAGCATGCTAACTTCTGTTAGCATGTTGCAGGGTATTAGTGCACTTTGAGCAAAAGTGAATACAATGTTAAAATTTTACAAAGAAAGTTTAGGCATACACCCAGAAGTAAGGATAGCGCGCTCCATCCTGTAAATGAATGAAAACAAGTCAGAAAAAAATCTTGGAACCAGACGGGATTAACCTACAATCTACTGCTTGCCAGGCAGCAACTAAACCTCGCCAGCTATTTCTAGGTCACGGGTCAAGACACAACAACATGGAAACAAATACCGAAAGAGTCTCATTTAATCTGACTCATTAATATTCATGAGTAGTCCGTCGTAAGAACCATTCGGCTAGATGTTGTTAACATCGTTCATGTTAACATTGCTGGCTCTTGGTCCCACATGCAATAAATTGTGTTATAATTCACTTGGGACTATCAATGGGTGAAGCAAGATAACAAGATCAAATCGTTAAAGGTGAATGAATCTACACATACAAAAGAAATACATCTTATACATCTTGATATTCATAGCTGAATAAAATAAAATGCTCCCGCTCTGTTTGATTAATGACAGGATTTTTTCTGTGAAATAATTTTGCTTCAACATAATTCACTCATACACACATTACTGGTGTGTTTATAGAACACAAATTAGACATCTGTAAATGTCTGACAAAATAATCAACCAAGGTGGAGAGACCTTACAGCCATCAGAATCTGACAAGGCAAATGATGGATGGACAAAGACTAGGCCATTAATAGTAGCTAAGCCCTTCTTAGAAATATGTAAGAGGGCATTAAAGGGGATTCAGCCCACTTCCCTGTCTTGTGGCTACGCCCGTATGTTACATAACATACATGTCAAGGAAGCCTTGGGAATCCTGAACTCAACTGTGGTATGTGAAATATGGCGGGGGGGGGGGGGTCACTCACAAGTCACAATAAAACAACATCAACAAAACTTTCATAAGCTGATGCTGTAAAAAAAAAAAAAAAAAAAAAAAAAAACGAGTCAAATTTAACAGTAAATTGAAAACAAATTAGGAAGGATTCCTAAAACTTAGACATAATATTATATTTCCCGCATGTCATTCTATATATTACACCACCTAATTTCAATTATCTAGCATGAAGTCAATTGCTGCTACCCTGGGCTAAAAATGGATTTTGTAACAATCAGAGTCAATAATATGTTTCCCTTTTTGTTTTTTTGTTTTTCTTGGGAGGGGGGTGGGGGGGGGGGGGGTGATGGGGGGGCTCACAACTTCAAGCCAGTTACCACATGCGACTAGCCTTGAAAACAAATAAAGCAAAAATGCATTCTTCAATATGAATCAACATTCTCTGTCAGGGTAAAGGAAAAGAAGTAGTTGTACGCATGAGTTCTAGAGGCAGATATCCTTGCATAATCTACATCTGAGGTAAAATAATCCCCCCAAAATTGTGATACACTGAACAGATCCGTGTCTTATCTTTTTGTGCAGTGAATAAATGAATGACAAGTATGCACATACTTGGTGGCGATGCACAATCGGTCTTTGAGATGAGCAGAAGAAGCGTCACGGATCAGATATGAAAATGTTCTTGTTTCAAAATCCAGATGATCAGATTAATTTCTTTTCGTAAAATATAAATAGATAGTGATAAATCCAATACACCCGTCTCCACCAAGCCAACTTTACATGTAGGATAATATAGTGTGAACAAAAAATGATGTTTTGTCAGACATTGTGATACTAACAAAGTATGAGGATTCATACAAAATGATATGGCACGTGAAGAAAAATCAAAGTTAATCCTGAGCTAGAACACCCCACCATGACTGTACAATACACGTAAAATCATCGCTTTGCAGCAAAGATTATCCATTATAGAATCATGTTCTACAAAAAATAAGTTCCCTAGTTCTACTTGTCCCCTAATTATGACATAACAAATTGAATACTCTGTATGTTTTGCAGCTTTTTTTCCCCTGTTACCTATCCAAGCAATTGCTTTTCTTATAGAGTACCGTAGTTGTGTTGTCATATGAGCATGTTGTCAAGACAACTGGTTTTAAACAAAATCACTTTACCGGTCCGATATTGTCTAGTGGGCTAGTATCGGGCACTTACAGTTAGAGTCCCCGCTGTGATCACAGCTCTTTGCTCTACCCACATAGTTTAGAAACGGTAGTCTTGACAATAATGCTCAAATGACGTCACACTTCGGTACTCTATACATGTAGTATTTCTTGTCCCCTCACCGCAGTAGTGTTTAAACATGGTGGTTATAAATACTACCCACCTCGAAAACTGCCACAGCAAAGTCTCCAAAGTTTCTTTCATCACTCCTCATGACAACCTCCTCACTTCTAACCAAAACACTCTCTGTGATCGATTAATGTTAAATCAATAATTTGGACTTGAATAAAAACAGAAAAAGTAGAGAAACAGATGAGCAATAGTTTCAGAAAAATGAGACATATCAGGAAGATAAATATTTGTTAGCGTTTGTAAGCCTTACTCACTTGCCCTGTAAGTTTGCTCTCTAAATCGAAGGTAGGCAGGTGATGCTCGGGGTCTTGTTTTGTTTCCGCATGGTGACAATTCAATACAGTGCATCATTTTAGACCACTGAAGTTGCCTATAACCGTTGGTGATTAGAAATCAGTGTTACTAATCATTAGTTAGAATGTACAACTTCCTTATAGCTGAGTTTTTTCAAACTTTTCCCAATCTGTTTTTTATAGATTTCTCTGCTTTCATTCAATTCATTTCACAGTTTCATTCTCATTTTCTGATGATTATCTCTTTAAGGAGGGCTGTTGCTTGCAGGAGCCAGAACTATAAGCACAGTCTTTTGTTACTTAAACAAAGGGAAGGGCCCCTTTTAGATTTTCACCATGTAACAGAAGACCATGTCCACAGTGCAGGTGATATTTTCGGGGCTGTAACCGTCGATAGTTCTTCTGTTGACGCCTCGTCACGTTGTTACTGCGAAACAAAAATCGTCTTCTTCAGGGGAGGAGCCCCGTCGTTGATATCCTTCACGGCATTGTCATTTACGTCAGCCTTCTCGTTGGCATCCTTGGACTTGGCCATGGTGAGTTCCTCTGGTCCAAAGGGGTGTGGCACGATGTCACGAGGGGTGCGCTTGAGATAGGTGTGGTCCGGCCGGGTCATGTACACGTCCATGTCAGAACCAAACTGGGGAGGACATAAACATAATATTAAAAGCTTACTGGGTAAACTAAATCAAGATTCATGAACATTGCTACAAAACACATCGACAGAGCATTGCTGGTACTGCTGTTTCTACCAGTATACTGTAATTACTACTTCTGCTACTGCTATACCAACTACTGTTCTTACTTTCTTCTTCTGCTTCCTATTACTCCTAGAAGTAAATATCTACAGCATACACTACTACTTGTATTAGGATAAATAAAAATTGTAGTGCAAACATGATGACAATGTTGTAAAGAGCTTGGGAAACAAAAAAAGGAGCTCAACAAAAGTGAAAAATATCACAATAACTCGTCAAATTGTCACCAATTTTTATTTCTCAAAAAGAGTGGGGTTTTTTTAGTTGCTGGTAGACCATAAAGAACTTGACTGATGATAAAAAGTTCATCTCCAAGAGATGGATTTGATTTTAGTCTATAACAGTTACACAAATTGTTGTTAGCTTCAGTTGTCGGTGGTTAAACCAACATTAATTAGATGAAATTAAAGTGCGGGTGATGATTGGAGTTGTGAGCTGGTCACAAAGAAGTTAAACAGAAAAAGAAATTAAAAGAAAAAAAACTACAAATCATTTTAAACCAGTAAACCAATTCTCACCTCATACATGATCTGCCTGCAAGCTCCACATGGTGCTGAGTAGAGCTCCTCCACATCACTGTAACAAAAAATAAATCCAGTATAGAGTCATAAGAGAAGGAATGGTGTCCTAGTGCCTCAACAATACAAAAACATATATACATTCGTCTGCTTTAACTCTTTGCCCGCTTCGTTCGACTCGCGGCACATACAGCGGGCTGCCAAGTTCGACTCAAGTCACATTTCGCGCACAATGCATACGGAACGTATTTAATTGTATTGTGCGCACACACATACAATAGCGACGCGTGTATTGCATAAGGGGATCAAAGTATCAATAGGCAGGAAGTCTTTCAGGACAGGAAGTCTAAGGAGGAGTACCCAGGGTCAATTTCAATAGAGGAGTTTAGTTCATCGTTAGCTTACTCTTTTCGAATGCCCCATTTAAATCCTAAATTGCTTGGCTCATTATCCCATAAAGACATGGGTTTGGTATGTAATGAAAGCTAAAGAACACATCTTTTTTATGAACTAACTTAGAGAATAACTTTCATTAGGACATATTGAATATAAGAGGTATAAAATAGCCTCCAAAACGATAATTTGGAGACAGAATGTAAAGTTATAATTCTCAGAATCTATGATATTATACATGACAAAAATGATACCATTGGCAAGAGAATTAATTTCTTTTAGACTTTGCTACACATTTTTTTTCATCACTACAAACCAATAAAAAGTTATTGCAAGTTGAATAAGACAGTGCATGCAAAACCCCTCTGAATGTGGCACCCTGAAATTAATGTGGCGCAGGGGAGATAGTGTGCGTGGCGGGCAAAGAGTTAAAGAGAGTGGCATGTATTCTAAACACAGGTTAAATTCAAACAGCGTACTAAACCTTGACTAATATTATGGGACGCCAAATTAAACATCTGATGCCAGCACCAAATCATCGATTTTCATAACAGGATTACAACAGTGGTCGATTTCATTTACTGGTATTTGTTGCAAGTACTATATGGATAAACTCAATATACCATAGTGATTCCTAGGTCAAAGTACAATTCTATCAAATCAATAATAATGTTCACTTTGTTTATTTGGTGTCCTATAAAATTTGTCGAGGTTAAGTACACTGTTTGCGTTAAACCTCTGTTCAGAATATGGGCCAGTATGTTTATTTGAATAGCATAAACTTTGTCTCACTTTGATTATGAAATATATTTAGTTTTAAATATGATTGTAATGTCTCTGCTCATACTATACCAGTGTTATTTATCAGAAAATTTTTTGAAGTGGTCAAAATTAGTGCATACACTCTTTCATTTTGAAATGAATTGTATTATTAGAACTTTAAAGTATGATAATAATCTATGTAAGCATACCATACCAGTGTTATTATCAAAAAATGTTATGACGTGACCAAATGGTGTAAATGAATGTTCATATTACTCATTTATATCAAATGTACTAGATTTTAAGTTGAAAAGTAATCACAAATTAGCTCATTGGCTGATTGAATTAAATGTTGAAATGAATTGAATCAAATTACATACATGGCAGTCAACGACAAGGGCCCCATCTCATAAAGAGTTGCGACTGATCTGAATCAATCTCAGATCCAATCCCCTATCTCTAATGTACACATCTATTGCAACTTCTTGGTCATAAGGGGTTATGATCCATATCAATCATACAATCAATAGATCAGTTGTGCGATTGATCAGTAGAACGCACAATCAATCATAGCTCTTTGCATTGAAAAAAATACATGGGTGCTTGGGTGATTTTGCCCTGGAAAATGTAAAAAGAGCCCCCCAAATTCCCACAGACACAATGTAAACTTGTAGCCAAACAGCCAATGTACGCAAAAAGTAGCCCCCCCCAAAAAAAAAAAAATAAAAAAAAAATAAAAAAATAAAAAATGTTGAATTAATTTTTCCCCTGGCTCCTGGACAGTGTAGAGACTTACGTGGATATGGCCATGGCCAGGAATTTCCTGTAGCCCTCTGACACTGCTTTGAATATGGCGCAGCGCTCCGCACAGATGCCCAAGGTATAAGATGCGTTCTCTACGTTACAACCTGGTAGGAGAACAAACAGGAGGGGAGATATAACACGATATAAGAGCATTTCAAATCAATTGTGTTTTTCATATAAACTCCAGCTCAAAGGAATTGGCATAGGAATTGGAAGAAAGGGAAGGGGCCGCAGTTTAAAAGCGCGGTATATTTTGTCCAGTTCAGCATGAAACATGATGTTTTTTAGGCTAAAGCATCGTGTTTCATGCTGAACTGGACAAAATATACCGCGGTTTAAAACTTCGGCTCCTTCCCTTTCCCCCCTTTCCCTTTCCCTATGCCAATTCCTTTGAGCTGTAGTGTATATAGTTTCCTCCCTACAGAGACTTCATAATAATGCTCATTAAAAAAACCCTTAGAATTCCATTTGCCCTTTTTTTTTTATTTTACAGGGGAGTATTTTCTGTTGTGTAGAAGTTATAGAAAAGGCTCTATACTATTTTTTAGCATGACAGATTTAAACAGAGAGTGAACTATTGTGAATTCCTTAAAATATTTGAAATGCTAACTACCTATGAGAATAATTTCCATTAATGCACACTACAGTTTCAATCATGAGTTTATATAAACTCAAATTTACTTCTCGGCAACTAAATATATACCAATGTTTATGAAATGATGATGAAATGTGATGAATATACAATATTGGAAATATTGTTGGTATATAAATACTTTAAAGAGGAGAAGAGGAACAAATTTTTGGCATTTTTTTGTATTTTGTGAAGGCAAAAAGAATGATTGATTATAATTGATTGATGTCACTTCTGAATGCAACAGGCACACAAAGTAGTGCATACACACCAGTGGAAAAAACAGCTGTTCATGTTTTTTCTACTCGTGCATACATGTACATGTACAAACAACTACCTCTGCACGTACACTTTCAAACAGACATCACTTCGGTGTGTAAAGTGTAAACAGGCATAGATATGCATGCATGACTACACAAATCTAGATTTACGATTTATAAAACATTTTTTTTATTGATGCACATTTTATGCATGGCCTTCTTGTTTATAAGAAGCCACTCTTGAGCGTGACTTGGAAGCTTGTTTAATAATTAATAGACTGAAGCAATAATATGCAAGCCACACAACCAAATAATGGGTGACATACCATCATTGAAAGGGAAGAACTTGGTAAACAGCTTCTAGTTTGATGAGATCTATACAATGTCATGACAGGGGGGAAAATACATGGGGGCTCAGGGCAATTTTGCCCCCGAAATGCTTAAAAGAGCCCCCAAAATTCGCATAGACACATTATAAAATTGTAGCCAAATAGCCGATGTGCTCAAAAAGTAGCCCCCGAAAATGATCTACTTGGGTGGGCGCATGGCTCATTTGGTAGCGAGTTTGTCTCTCAATGGCCAGGCAAGGCTTTGGATTCAAGTCCCAAACAAGTCCTTGCACAAGAGCCTCCCCCCCCCCCCCCCCCCTTTGTGTGAAAACACTACATCCCTCAAATAGGATGTTAAATGGTTCATGCCGAGGGGATATTCAGCCTACAAACGGTATCAAACAGGCATCAAGTGTGCCATACGACATAATGATGTATAATAATAATAAATTCCTGCTCGGTTAGTGTGAATGGAGAGCGACACATGTTGTGCACAAGCCAGACTATTTTAATCCTTTTCAGGTTAAGTAAATACCGGTAGGCTAATCATGCAAGCTGTCAATAAAAGGTTTTTTTGTGCTTACCTGGCATTTCCTGATCAGTACAAATTATACAAAGCACACCCTTTTTCACAGCAAAATAAATATCCTTAAAACAGTTGTAAGGACAGCCGGGTTATAGTGATAATTGTGCTTACTTACCCACTGGCTACTCAAAAACAAGCAGTCAACTCAAATATTATTTTTTTCTCAACATGTAGGAAGTTGATGAAAACGTGTGATGTGGGTGAAAACAAAACATATTTGCGTGGTCTACATGTACTTTTCAGGCATGCAGCCAATTTAAATGTGTTTTTTTGTAAACATGTGCCAGATGGCAATGTTTCATGTGAGTGTACATGTGTGTATTGCATGCAGGGAAAGAAATGTACAGAAGAGGCCAAAAGTTTACATACACCCCTGGAATTCAGTGAAATTTGTTTGTGTGTCAAATATGGTAAAATGTACTTTATCTTCACAAATATAAATACTTCCATGACGAATTTGGTATCAAATGAAAGAGCATATCACATACTTTCACATGATTGGAATGCCATTGGGATTAAATTACATTTCAGTTGGAATTTTCTTTTAAGAAAAAAGGAGTATTTGTGCCAAATTTATTATATTGTTTATTTTATTTTCAAACATCGTTTCATAGAAATATATAAATGTCAAATCTATGATACATATTACATTTTCTATAATGATATGTCAGCACTGAATAAAAAAGTGTAATCTGAAATGTTTGTTTTGAGAAGTAACTGGCATAAATATGAAATTGTTTTTGTTAAGTTTTAATATTTAATTTCTCTAAAATATGAAGATTTTCTGGGGAAAAATGACTCTTAAATATTTTTCAGCTCCTGATAACAAATCAATGTGATGAAGGGTCATATGACATACTCATTTGTCTGATATCAAATTTGTCATGATAGCACAAATATTTTTATAAGATACAGCAAATTTTATGACATTTGGCAAGTGTCAACTTTTCCTTGAATTTCCTGGGTGTATGTAAACTTCTGGCCTCAACTGTATATGCTTACCCACTGGCTACCATAAAAACAAGCATTCAACTCAAATATTCTTTTTTTTTTCTCAACATGTAGGTAGTAGATCGGAACGTGAGATGTGGGTGTATGTGGATGCAGGGTGAAATAAGCCAAATTTGTGGGGTTTACGGTACTTTACAAGCCAGATGTCATGAAATGATAAGTATAACAGGCATGCAGCCAATTTAAATGTGCTTTTTTGTAAACATGTGCCGGATGAGGGTGAACATGCATGTAATGCTTGCAGGGAAAGAAATCAGAAATATTTGCAGGGTCTTCTTTTCACGAAACCACCACACTAAACTATGTAATGCATTACAGCCTACCCTCCTGAGCTAATTTGTTTTCATCGAATACATCCTAAAATAATTTGTTTCACTGTCACATACACTACAGCTCAAAGGAATTGGCATGGGTAAAGGGAAAAGGAAGAAAGGGAAGGAGCCACAGGTTTAAACCATGGTATATTTTGTCCAGTTCAGCATGAAACACGATCCTTTAGCCTAAAAAGCATCATGTTTCATGCTTAACTGGACAAAAAAATAAATAAATAAACTGCGGCTCCTTCCTTGTCTTCCCTTTCCCTTTACCCATGCCAATTCCTTTGAGGTGTAGTGTACATGTAAAAATAAAGATACGGTACAAACTGTACTTTTAGATATTCAATATACCCTACTCATCAAAAAAATAAGAAAAATCTGCAACTGTGGAAAACAAGGTCACTCTGATTTTACATGAACTTAACAGCATATTGACTTTTTGATAATAGGTTTATGTTCTGTTCCAAAAATTGTACACTCATGGTGCAAAGAGCACAAAAAGGAGATAGCCAAATTAATAGAAATGAGAATATCGTTAGTGAACCAGTCATCATCATGGATAGCTATAGGATGGATATTTGTTTAAACTAAATTATATACTGCTATCAGGTAAAACATGTAACAAGTACTTCAGTGTTAAGCATACAGTCAGAGTTTGTTCAGTATGCTAACAACACATGTAATAATCTTCAGCATCAATGAACAAATATAAACTAGGACAAGATCAACCACTTGAGACATCCTTTCAGAATCAAAATAAATATGATTACTCAACATCACTAACATGTACAATGATGTGTACTTGTAGATCTAGACTAAATCAGCAATGATTTCTAACCAAAGGGCATTTGTAGCAATGAGTTAACATGATTAGTGAGGCATAATTCATAATCTGTTTATTGGTTTAGTTGTGGTTTGCACTTCATGGTCTACATTCTACACTGTGCATTTAAATCAATCAGATGAGATTAGTAAGTTATGCAAGTGATATTTTAGTTTCGACCTCATATACTTTTCATGGTTGCACACTCATCATTTTCTCTGTTTTGTGTTTGTGTCAGTCTCTCTCCCCCTCTAAATTGACAAATTGTCTGCCTTTATTAGTAGATCTCTCTCTTTCTTTGTGGCTAAAAGAAATCATTTGTCTCTCTCTCACCCGCATTTCTGGAGCAATACCATTTTATATCCTATCCCTATCCCACTCATTATCTTCAAAGAGATACACATGATAAATTTTTGTATTGTATCATGAGAGCTCTCAATAAAGACAAATGAAGTATAACATAGATAGAGTTTTGATACAACTTCCAAGCTAAAGTTCAAGTAAATATGTGATTTAACATGTGAGGATATTGGAAGAATTTTGCAGGGCCCGTAGCACCCCCCCCCTTTTTTTTTTTTTTTTTTTTTTTTTGGGGGGGGGGGGGGTCATTGTATTGGTGATCTCCATGCTTACTGTACTAGATTTTTGAGGGGTCCATCAGAGAAGGTCAAGAAACTATACAGTACTAATTGCAATCAAAGCATTACAATTTTTTCGCTATTGAAGCACTGGTTCACTCTTTGACTTGAAGAACTATGAACGAAAATTAACATCCCTTCCCGACCCTATGAACTATGGCAATCATGCACAAAAATGGGGGGCAATTGGTTTATCATTTTTTTTTGTGTATTTAAGGCTTTTACATAACGTTCAAGTAAATCAAGTGCATTTTCATATGAAGCAGTAATGCTAAACAAAGCCCAGGCCTAATGTTTTATGACCCAAATAAAGACATATTGCCAGAAGATACAAAAGGGGCTAAAAGCTAAAACAAATACATGTACATCCCCTATAATGTGTAATTGCTGAATTAATTAGATAAACAAGAATTAAAGCAACCAAATATGGTAAGACTTCCTTCTACAAAGCCACACAAACTGAAAAAATAATCATGCAAATATGGTTCAGGCTTAGGATTACGGTTAGAGTTTGGGTTTAGGGTGAGGGTTAGGGTTACTCAATACCCAGCAAAAGAATCACCCTTTTGTAGAATATTAAAAAGAGCTGCGATATGAGTTTTAGGTGGCTGTTGCAAAAAGAAGCCTTTCCCCATATATGTTACACATACCTTGTATAATAGTCCCATCATCAGCTAACAGAGCAGCTCCAACACGGAACTTGCTGTATGGGCAAAAAGCGTTATTCTTTGCCTCATCGCTCTTGTGAATCAGCTCCTGGATGTTTGCTGTAGAGAACGATTATAACGGTACATGAAAAGGAGCACATAAAACACTTTTTTTTTTTTTTTACAGAACTGTTAGTTTGTTCAAGAACATAATTCTGTAGACTTCAGTACACTTTTGAATTGTGTAATCTACCAACATGTACACAACATGGTATTTGTGAAAGTACTACACATTATGTAAACATACCCAATTCATCCAGAACATGATTTTCATTAACTTTAATTACTGACGTGGTGTACATATCTGTTTTGCAGGTCTGAAATATTACAGCTGTGTAAATAGCACTGCATAATGATGACGAAAGTATACTACAGCTCAAAGGCATTGGCACCGGTAAAGGGAAAGGGAAGAAAGGGAAGGAGCCTCAGTTTTGAACTGCGGTATATTTTGTCCAGTTCAGCATGAAACACGATGCTTTTAGGCTAATGCGTCATGTTTCATGCTGAACTAGACAAAATATACTGCGATTTAAAACTGCGGCTCCTTCCCTTTCATTCCCTTTTGTTCCCTTTCCCTATGCCATTTTGAGCTGTAGTGTAGGAACATGAGATTAAATGGGTTGACAATGTCATTATAATGCTTTCACATTTCAGATGGATTTATGTACTATGTATGATGTAGGCCTACACTGTCATGTACATAACATGCTACCTGCAGACCTTAATAAACTGGTCACATGATCACAGCCGATGTAATTTTGACTATCACAGTTCAATTGACTCAATCAGATTAATTTTGTGGCAGACAAATACATTTTGTAAAGTTTGAGAAAGATCCATGTTAATAAGAACCCAGTGGCAGATTTTAGGAAGCTTCAAATTTCATTTTTGATTTAGTATAAAAGCTGAGCCTGAGATTATTTATTGCACAGTGTATTTGTTTTAAGACCGTAAATATCAATTGAAACCTATGTCAGTCAATGCAATGCATGTCACTGTCTTATACTGATATTTAGATGGAAAAATCAGTCTCTGTAGGATGTTGGATCCACTGAGATTGCCTCTGGCGCTGGCTCCTCAGAAGAACGCCCCTACATGTACATGGGGTAGGTCCGAAAATGTAATTTTGATTAAAGAATATGACCCGAATGAAACGGTTATTCCTGTCTAACTGATATTATGAATAGTTTCATTTTTTTACAACCCTGATCAAGATGATGTGCAAGTTCGTGCAGTTCACTGTTCAGACATACAAATTACAATCGTTAAAGATGCATTGGTTTTGTAAAATGTATAGGGGGGGCCTAGGCCTATAATGTTTGTCTGAAAAAATGTCAAAAAATATTACTAGTATGTATTTCAATTAAACTTTAACAAATGTCCCAAATGCACCCCATATTTCTACCTTTTTAGACTACTTCAAGTTAACAACGACTTAAATAAGAATATTGATTTACCTGGTAGATGGTCCATGCTCAGGGTGCTTTTGCTCGAGTTTGGGAAGGACAGCTGCATGCAGCTCCACGAGTGAAGTCAAATACCAGTGAATACAAATCACACCACGCCTGGCGCTGGCTGTAACACGAAATTTGGTAACTGTGCTCTGACTCTGCCCTGAACCTAAAGAGGTTACGTCACTCGTTGACTTGGAATGTTAGACACAACTCCACTCGACTAGCAGCTGGCTTCTGTTCAGAGTCACCAACGGTAAAACGTTAAAGCAAGTTACTGAAATACGGTGAAGATTTGCCGGGATCTGATGACGATGACGACGTACATTTAAATTGTACAAAGTTGCTCGGCCGACCTCTGGATTTTAAGTAAATCTAGAATTCTAGTTTAACTTCAGATCCGTTTAAACGCTAAACGAAGCCAAATTATGAATTTAGTTGTAAATTGAACGCTTAGTTCAAATCACTGTTATGCAGTTTTACTTTATAAACAGTGATGGTGCAGATAACGGAGTTCTCGTAAGGCATGGGGACTTGCTAGATCTGCAATAAATCTAACAATAACATGTGCAACGTAACATTACTTCACGTTGTGTATGTTTACCTTATCAATATGATTCTCACCATTGACAAACTCACGACGTCCGGACGTGCGCGCGCGCGCGAAATCAATGGAACGTACGGAGGTGTGTCACGATTGACCAATCACCAACGTCTATACATGACAATGTGCCACGCACACAATTTTACGACAATAGCATATAAGTTCCCCCTCGCTTCCAGCGAAGGCTTGTTGGTCTAGTGGCATGATTCTCGCTTAGGGTGCGAGAGGTCCCGGGTTCAATTCCCGGACAAGCCCCATCGACTTTTTTTTTCTTTCATTCTTTTGCTTCCTCTTTTCACCCCTTTTATGTACGAAATCCAATATATAGTACTTGATAATTGATTATTTAATGATATCTTTTCGGGATTTTTTTTGGTAGGTATTTCTCCACAACGAAGTTAAAACATCAGTTTCAACATGATTATGCAGGCCTATGCGGAACATTTCAAAAACCCGCGGCAAGAACATTAAACAAATAATAGCGTGGCATCAAAACTTTCTACAAAAGAAAAAATATCAAATGGTAAACGTTCTTTCTCCCCCCCCCCCCCCCTTGAACATGAATATTCATGCATGCATTAGACCTACTGATTTGTGTCATATTTTTGTACATTTGAATAGATAACCGGCATATAACTAGATAGAAGAAATATTTAAGCATACCTTCCAATAACCGTTTTAATTAAAATAATAATAATAATAAATGCCACCTAATCGAGTCCAGACAACAATAATTACAACAAAATGTTCATCTTTAATTGTACTAACCAATATTTTTAAAGTAAATTTCCTTAGTACTATATATATATATATATATGAAAGTTAGTGTACTGAGGAATACAATAGGGTCGAGTAGGATAGGATAGGATAAGATTAGATGGGATGAGATGAGATGGGAGAAGGATTGTGTCGTATGTAGCCTATCCAGGTATGATTAGTCATGTTGAAGTATCATCCCTCCATTTTTTCTTTATTTTTTTTTTATTTTTATTTTTTTATTTTTTATTTATTTATTTATTTATTTATTTATTTATTTTTTATTTTATTTTTTTTTTTTTTTGGGCCGGGGGGGGGGCCATATGGGCCCCAGACGGGCGGGTGTACGGTATAAAATATAGATGGGTCCCAGATGGGCCAAAAATGATGCCGGGGTCCAGATGTTCCCCATATGGGCAGCCCATATGGGCCCGTATCCAGGCCCAGATCAACCCATATCTAGCCCATATAGGCCCCAGTTATTTTGCTGTCTGGGTTCGTATATAGGCTAGCCTCGCATCAAGATTTTGCTTGAATTCAAAATGATAAAAAGAAACAATAATGAGATAGAACGGAGGACAGACAGCAAGGGAAACATATCGGAAATGGGGAAAGAAAGGAGAGGGAGTGTGTATGACATACGAGGAAATGAAAACCTAAACAAAATCACAAAGAAACCATAAAACGATCTAAAATCACGTATGAACAAAATAAATACTACATCACACTTCAGTCCATTATGTAGTATTTTATTTCCATGAACCAATTACTCATATCACATCACACTTTGATACAAAAATCAGTCAGTCTAGCTAAGTAGGCTTCATCATTGACACAGGTACAACTTAAATGAATCTCAAAGAAAATAGACGTAAACACTTCTTTACCCGTAAATTTAGTCTTGAACTCTCCTGGGTAAATACGACCTATTGTACTGCCGTGAAAATACTTAATCATCATCATAATCATGCTAATTTCGACTACATCATTCCTTTCAGATTGATGGTGATCTCGCCTGAACATTAAATAGAAAGTTGCACACTAAAAAAGTGAGGTTTCATCGAGCTAAGGTCTATGTTATGTACATTCACCTTACCATCACTTGATCTCTTTTTCATTAAAATACTCGTAAACAAAGGCCTGTATACGGTATAGGAATATACATTATTTAGTGTCAGTATTGTTATTCACCGAGAAGCACAATTTATGCACTGAACACCCTTTCTACTTTGGTGTTACATTTAACACACACACACACAAAAATAATTAAACACCATTTCAAAAAAGCTTCTAGACTTGAGGTATCACAAAACTATAGTGTTTGCAGTGCAACGGTTAGGTGTTGACGTCATCGATGAGTCGATTTCCCTTCGGATTGTGGTGTTTGGATGTCTTTAGAAGAATCTTGGGAGGGAGAAGAAATCTATGTTTGGAATAGAACGCTCTTCTCGAGCCAGGTTCTGTTTCGTAAACAAGAAGAAACAAGACATGATTTATAGCAACCTGATTAAATAACAATAGAAGTAGACCAAAGTGCACATTAAAATAAATCACCATAATTATCTTCCTACTTCATCGGTTGATCAATCATCATTTCGTATGGAAGTTTACCCATACTTATATTCTTTTTCCTGATAACAAATTTTTTTACTGTTAGTGTGGTTGTGTTACCATCGCAAAGTAAGTGTTGGTGTTGCTCAGATGGTTGAGAATACTTTAGGACTAAGTTACTTATATACTTAACAATTTCACGAAACATTAGATTTTGCTCTTGCTCACTGTGCTTGCTGGATAGATTTGGAGCTTATAAAACGCGTCAACATTTTGGTATGATAGTATTTGCATTATGAAAATGAAAAGACGCAATTTACATACTATTCATAAAATTATTTCCCAAAAATCTTTAATTGATTAATGAATGTAAAATTACATGAATGATCTACAATGTAACTCATTATAGAAATTACGTAATACGATAAGCACATGAGCATGATAATTGGGTAAATGAAGTAAATTTCATTCGTGAAGAATACAATTTTTTATGGATAGAAATATAAAAAACAAATAAAATCAGAGAAGGAACATGCAACAGTAAAATGTTAAAAGGAAAAAAGAAGAAGAGGGGGAAAAAACAAAAATAAAAAATATAAAGAAAAGGAACAAGAAAAACACAAAGTAGAAAACAACAGCAAAAAGAAGATGAAGAAGAATATTAGGAAGGGGAATATCAAGAAGAAAGGGAAGAAGAACGAGAACACAAAGAAGAATAGGAGAAAAGAAAACGATGAAGAAACAGAAAGAGGAAAACAAAAATACAAAGAAAGAGAAGAAGAAGAAGAAGAAGAAGAAGATGAAGAAGAAGAAGAAGAAGAAGAAGAAGAAGAAGAAGAAGAAGAAGAAGAAGAAGAAGAAGAAGAAGAAGAAGAAGAAGAAGGAGGAGGAGAAGAAGACGACGACGAAGAAGAAGAAGAAGAAGAAGAAGAAGAAGAAGAAGAAGAAGAAGAAGAAGGAGAAGAAGAAGAAGAAGAAGAAGAAGAAGGTGACGAAAATAATAAGAAGAAAAAGAAAAAGAGGAGGAGGTGGATTAGAAGGAGGAGACGAAGAAAAAAGATGAGAAGAAGAAAAAAAGAAGGAGGAGGAAGAGAAGAAGACGGTTAATCATACTTAAAAATCTTACCTCTGTCTTACAGTAGCTGGGCAGAGCGAAGAAGCGGTCCGGATCGGGAATACCTAGGGTCACGTTGAACACCCCTGATTGACTAAGCATGGGGACTAAAGAGTGGGAGAGAGAGAGAAAGAGAGAGAGGGGGGGGGGGCAGAGAGAGAGAGACGAGAGAGAGGAGAGGAGGGAGAGAGAGAGAGAAGGAAAAAGAGGGGGGGCAGAGAGAAAGAGACGAGAGAGAGAGAGAGAGAGAAGAGAAGAGGGAGAGAGAGGGGAGAGAGGGGGGGGGGGGGGAGAAAGAGAGAGAGGGGGCAGAGAAAAAGAGACAGAGAGAGAGACAGAGAGAGAGAGGGGGGTGGGGGTAAGGGAGAGGGCGAGAAAGAGGGGTAGTGAGAGAAGGGGGAGAGATTTTTAAAAAATCAAATTTGCTAATTATTCTAAGGATAATTCCAAGAAGGTTGTTTTCTGAAGTAATGAAAGGAAACCTGCTGTCCCGAAATCTGACATCCTTCGACATTATGTGTTTTTTTTTATTTCAGCTTTATTCTGGTTTTAAATAATTTTTCAAAAGTGTCAAATATTTGTTTGACATTTCTAAACCAAACTAAATAATAGGGTGCATACTCGTAATTCTGTTGACCATTCACATCTGTTTTCAGTCTAGGGTGAGCATAAGAAGAAATCGAAGGAGATCCTAATCTGGAATAATTCGATATTTAGTAACGCCAGACAATATATTTCTAAGCCAGGCTATAGTAATAAAAAAAATAAAAAGGGGGGGGGGGGGTGGAGCCAGTTATCGTGATTTACCCGACTTCTCGTTGTTGTTCCCATAGCGTGTGCCTATGAAGTTGCTGCCGGTGGGGTAGCAGGTTTTCTGCTCGACCGAAAACGACAATACACCATCGATGGGGTACTCTGGATGCATGTAGCCGTAGTACCAATTATCAATCCACATACCATCCTTCCCGATGTACAGGCTGTTAGAGTAGGTGGCGTTGTCTAGAAGGGAAAAGATACATGATGAGAATAAGATCATCTTCTTCTCCTCCTTCTCCACTTTCCCCTCCCCCCCTCCTCCTTCCCTCCTTCTCATCCATCCCATTACACCTCATCATTAGCCTTCCTCACAGTCTCCTTCCTGCTCCTCTCCTCCTCCTTCTCCTCCTCCTGCTCCTCTTGCTCCTCCTCATTTGCTCCCCCACACTCTTCTTCCGACTCTTCTTTGCCTCTGCTCTCTCCCTCTTCTCCTACTTCTCACCCCTTCCATTCCCTGCTCATTTTCTTTTTCTCCTCTTTCTTCTTCTCTCCTCTTTCCATTTCTTATTCATCTCCTTCATTCTCCTTCTTCATCTTCTTTTTCTTTCTTGGGTCTCCAACTTCATCTCCTCGTCCTCCTCATCCTATTTCTTCTACCCTAATATTTCTTCATACTTCCTATTTACCTTTGTTCTTCATTTTCCTCTACCTTTTCTTCTTAAATCTCCTTCTTCCTGTTTATCTTTTACTCCTTCTTCTTAACTACCCCTTTCTTTTTTATTTATACGAACACATAAATCAATTCAGTGGATTCTTCATGATACTTTGACCTTATCAATAACGGCGTTCTGTGTATGTGCGTTCGTACGTGCAAGTAGAACAAATGAAATAGTTAAAGTTCATCACATATTATCTCTGAGGTATTGTTGAGGAACTTTAACCGAGCTCGCAGATACTCTTAGTATGAATGACATTTAAAGATTCATATTTTTGTTTTCCAAAAAAAAAATCCTGTATTTTAGGAAAACGATTTTCTCTTATTTTCTCTGGGTAAACCAAAGTGTGTTATTTGAATTCGTGATTGTTTATCTCTTTCTCCCAATTCAATCCGTTGCGTGTCAGACAGACTGCTCTTCCCTACTCTGACAAAAGGAAGCATCTAACAAAACAGACTTTTCTTGTAAATGAGCGAAATGTGTCTTTTACTTGCATTGGCATCAATGCAAAACCATCTCACAGCAAGATGAATATTTCTTGTCCAGATTTTTGCCGTATGTTGGGAATGCTGGGTACAACCTAAGGATACCAATAACCCAGATTTGGGTGATTTGCCACTTGCTTTCTTTTGTCAGAGTAGGGCAGTGCTGTTCTTTGAGGTTTTTATGTTATTATTTGTGATGAAATGCATCGAGGGCGCATAAAAGGTTAAAGGTATAGATCCCACTGAATTTATTTTGGTTTCAATAAAAGCAGACACATGAAAGGAACATATTAGTGAGGGTTTGACGAAAATGTGATTTGATTTTCAAATTTTGATTTTGTGACGTCACGTCCGAGGTGCTCTCCCATATGTTGTGTACTACTTTTTCCATAAATTGCCGTTTTTATTTTCTCTGGTGAAGGATTACATTCTGTTCAAAGCGATATGTATTTAAAACATGTGCCTAATGATATATCAAACGGTAAATGGTAAATATCCTTTTGAGAAAATGGACATTTTCGAGAAAAAAAAATTGTACACAACATATGGGAGAGCACCTCGCACGTGACGTCACAAAATCAAAACTTTAAAATTAAATATCTTTCTTTCCCTTTGACCGATCTTCGTAAAAACCTTCACTAATATATTTCTTTCTTTTGTCTCCTTTTATTGAAACCAAAATAAATTTAGGGTTAACTATCCCTTTAAACGTATTGTAGCTTACCTGGAACACAATTGAATGGTTCCGGTTTCTGCGCAGGCATTTTCGAGCAGTATTGAATATTATCCAGAATGATCCACTGCGAGCCCTGCGGCAGTAAGAATAATAAAAACAACAAAAACACCATCTTAGATTCTTATAATAACAAACAAAAACAAAAACAGCACTTATATGCAAATGATAAGAAATAACAACAATGCCAAAATATCTTAGATACTTAAAATAACAAATAACAGCAATAACACTAATAATAGCATAATAATACTAAAAATAACATATTTGTCAATATTTCTAATAACAATAACATCAATAGCAACAAACAAACTACGTTGATGATGATGATGATGATGTTGATGATGATGACTAGAACTACAAGAACAATACAAATTGCAACAATTATCACATACTAAAACAATTAATATGACAAGGATATTAATTGACATTACGATAATAGATACATGTATATTAGGCCTACTAACAATGATTGATGCAGTACACTATTGCCTTTAACATATTCAGTGGTATAGTGGTAATGAAAGAGTAGGAATGCTGTGCATGATTACGACGCTGGATATAATATTCAAAACTAGAAGAAGACTAAGAGGAATGATAGCAATTTTAAGAAGTAGAAGGAGGAGAAGGAGGAGGTCTTAGAAAGAGGAGAAGGAGAAGACGAAGGAGACGAAGGAGACGAAGGAGAATGGAGTGAAAGAGGAGAAGGAGGAGAAGGAGAAGGAGAAGACGAAGAAGATGAAGGAGAAGGAGGAGACGGAGGAAAAGGATGAGATGAAGGAGAAGGGGGAGACGAAGGAGACGAAGGAGAATGGGGTGAAAGAGGAGAAGGAGAAGGAGGAGAAGGAGAAGGAGAAGAAGATGAAGGAGAAGGAGGAGACGGAGGAGAAATAGGAGATGAAGGAGAAGGAGGAGACGGAGGAGACGGAGGAGAAGGAGAAGAAGGAGGAAAATGAGGAGGCGAAGCATGGTGATAAGAATAAAGAGAAGAAGAAGAAGAATGAGAAAGGAGAAGAGAAAAAGTAGAAGAATCGGATGTGTTAATTCATCCACAATATTTCCGCTGCTTATTTTATCAGTGCCCATATTCATCCTGTTTATAATTCAAAGTTTTCATAAGCCTGTCTGGTCTTTCGATCATGCAATATTTACTGTACAGGGTCCTTGAATATTGTCATAATGACTTATAAAAATAAAGGAGATGCATATAACAATGGTACTTTCGTATTGCCGTAATCACAGAGTCCCATTCATGTTTGATTTTTGGATCACGACCGGAAAGAATCATTTCAAAATCATCAAATCGTTGAAATCAAACGATCCGTCATGGCGGCAGAACAGAACTGTCATTCTACGAGTCCCGTTGACTTTACCACTGCGACTATAAACACAGTATACAATAAATTGGTTAAAACAAAGTACAAAGCGCAAAGAAATCGATCGTAAAAACTATGCATTTGTTATAAAATAACTTTTATAATACAGCCAAACCCACTATAGTGACTACCTCTATAGAATTTTTTTACCTGCCTATGATAAGGACCACATTGTGTGTTTCTCTTGAAAACTATTTTCCATTGACACTAATGTATTCAAGAAATCTTTACATAAAGAACACCTGCTCTTAACTGTGATTGTTTTCACAAGTAATTCATACAATTTCCATAGAGGAAAAGCTTATATGGCACACAAAGGATTATTACAATTATTTTATCTCACTTGAGCGGTTTCATTGTCATCATTTTTCACTCACCTGGGCATACTTTTGGATGACGCGCACCTCCGTGTTGGTGTTGTTGAGGTAGGCGACGGTCAAGTTGTAGCCGAACTGTCTATTGGTGAAGTCCCAGGCCCCAAGCATCAGGGTATAGAAGGCTGCTGTCCCGCCCTCTGCGGGGTCCACCTGCCCCACCGTAGCCCCTAGACAAAAAAGGTTTGATTTTCAATTACATTTTCAATTTGAAACATTTATTTCCTGCCTTCGTAATCAGCGAATCAAAACAGAAGAAACAACTGATTGTGATTTTCATCACACTTCACAAGACCTGTTCATAAAATAGATACGAAAGATGAAGAGTAAAAGGCTTAGACGTCAATACATGTATTCTAAATTTAAAATATAATCACTTATATAATCATTGATATCAACTGATCCTTACACAGTTTTACAATAATTATTCTTGATAAATCTCAATGAAATATAATATATACCGCTAAAAACATGCCATCTCCCCATCTTTCCACCCATCCATCAAGAATAAATTGATAAATCAATCAACAAGCCATCCAATCATTCATTCAGTCAGTCAGTCAATCAATCAATCAATCAGCAAACAAGTGAATTCGTGAACAAACAATCAATTAAACTATCAATGAAATAGTACTTGATTAATGAACATATACTCATTCAGAGACCAATCAACCCGATGAACTCACCAACGCCGGCCATGTATTGGGCGGGCCCACAGCACGGCTTAGGGGCCGCGGTAGCCATGGCAATGAGGAGAGCTACGAACACGCCTACTTTCAGCATCTTATCTGAAAATGAAAGAACACAGTGAGCAAAACATTAATGAGTGTATTGCAGGAGAAAGGGAGCGGAGGAGTAAAATGAAATGACAGAAAGGGATAAAAAGAGAGGGAGAGAAAGAGAGAGAGAGAGAGAGAGAGAGAGAGAGAGAGAGAGAGAGAGACGAGGGAGAGAGAGAGAGAGGGGGTGGTTGCAGTGGTGGTGGTGGTGTGTGTGTGTATGTGTGAGTGTGTGTGTGTGTGTGTGTGTGTGTGTGTGTGTGTGTGTGTGTGTGTGTGTGTGTGTGCGTGTGAGAGATAGAGACAGAGATATTGACAGAGAGAGATAAAGACAGATAGAGAGACAGAGAGAGAGAGAGAGAGAGAGAGAGGCAGAGAGCGACAGAGAGAGAGAGAGAGAGAGAGAAAGAGACAGAGACAGACAGACAGATAGAGACAGATACACAGAGAGAGAGAGAGAGAGAGAGATAGAGACAGAGAGAGATAGATAAAAGGAGACTAGACAGAGAAACATAGAGAGCCAAAGAGAGGGTGTGGATAGAAACAGAGAGCCAGCCAGACGGACAGACAGAGAGAAAGAGTATGAAGAGGGGGAAAGAGACAGGAAGAAAGAGAAGAAGAAGACATTGAAGACAGAGTGATGGAAAGTAGAGGCTTGGGGTTGAATTAAGAGAGATAGGGGGGGAGAGAGAGAGAGAGAGAGAGAGAGAGAGAGAGAGAGAGAGAATGAGGGGAGGGAGTGAATTTTCAGAGACAGACAGAGAGAGTATACAGCTCGAGACTGAGAGACAAACAGGCAGACATATAGCCAGCCAGAAAACAATGTACTGCTCAACCTGCATGACTATTGGTTGTGCGCATGCACAAGGGAATTACTTCTAGTACATGTAAACAATATATTTTACATTAATAGAAACGAAGTTACTAATGGTAATTCCCTACCTTTTTCTGTTATTGCAACACGTGATGCGGAAGCAGAAACCCTGGAAATGGAAGAAGTTGCCAAGGCAGGGCCTATAGTGTATACCCAGGTATCAAGCTATATTGTTCTCTTCTCACAAGACGTGTGTTTGTCTTATTCGTGTGCAAATGTGATAATCAACTGCTGGAGTCCGGATATTTATATACGCTCACACGTTTTGAAAACGTCAGGTCGCCTAATAGTGATTCCTTTGGTGTGCATGTGTACAGTGGAACTGCATATATCATACGGTAGTAGATCCTACATGGTCAAAGTCTACCGATGTATGAAGCGAGCTGTGTCTTAAGTGTGATTCACGTGATGCCTGCTTTGTGTTCTCTATTTTAACGGAGACATCACATGACTTGTGACTGGGTGCTGGGGGGGGGGGGGGGGGGGGGAGGTCAATAAAAAAAAAAACCTCCTCGCTTAATTAAGGGGATAATTGACCCTGAAATTATTTTTGTTTCAATAAAAGCAGAAACATGAAAGAAACAAATTCTGTGACGTCACGTGCGAGGAACTCTCCCATAATATTGCAATGTGCTCAAAACCATTACATAAAATGCTCTTTTCTGTTTTTGACAACGGAATTATTCTTTTTTTTCAGACAGGTATGTTTGTAAAAACGTATTTCTGGTGATGTATCAAATGCACATGCAGGTCCAAGGATGCATATTTTTTTTTTTAGAAAATGCATTTTCGAGAAAAAAATTGTACACAACATATGGGAGAGCACCTCGCACGTGACGTCACAAAATCAAAATTTTAAAAGATCATAACTTTCTCATCCTTTGACGGATTTTCATCAAACCTTCACCAATAGGTTTCTTTCATGTGTTTGCTTTTATTGAAATGAAAATAATTTCAGGGTTAAATATACCTTTAACGTCATTGGTTGATTGACGAGGGCCTATGCAAAGTGGGAGGGTAGGAAGAAAGATCATGGACCCTACTACGTGGTAGGGTCTATGGATAGATCAATACCTTGACGTAACATACGTTTTTACACTCGCTCGTTTATTGATGAACTATATTTCGAGCGTAAGTGCATTGCATCATGGTAAAAAATGGTGTAGTTTTATAACCCTTCTCCCGGCCCCGCTATGTCATGTGATGCCTCAACTAGCTACGTCATTACCATAAATAGATAGGGGGGGGGGGGGGGGGAGCCGTCGGGCGGGAATACAAGATTATTGCTTATTTGTTAACATGTGTGTCTACAATACTGTACATATGCCAGCACTGTGTGTATGTAGGCCTATGTGTGCTTATGATGTATGTGTGTATACCCGTTTTATACGTATGAGTATGTGTGTGTATGTGTACATGAAACATTGGGAACCTAGAGAGATGGGGAGAAAAATTAGTGAAAGAGAGAGAGAGAGAGAGGGAGAGAGAGAGAGGGAGAGAGAGAGAGAGAGAGAGAGAGAGAGAGAGAGAGAGAGAGAGAGAGAGACGAGTATAGAGAGAGATGAGTAAAAGAGAGAGAGGAGAGAGAGAGAAAGAGAGAGATGAGTAAAGGAG